>OW388082.2:60241627-61441627 GCA_936449025.2 Sarcophaga subvicina | reverse complement strand
TGTTACATATGTACTTCCGTTTCGCTAATGGTGTCTATAGTACAGGGTGATTTTTATTTCATATTTTTATGTTTTTGTGTTTAAGATTGGAAATCATTTTCGTCATCATATGTCTCGTTATTGGAAGTTGTAGAAGAGTGAGAAGTTAGGAGATTTTAACGCCGTCAATACAATGAGTTTAATGAGTTGAAGTAATGTATGTTGTATGTTAAGAAACTGACTTTATGCAAAGAACTCTATTTAAAGCAACACAAAAATAGATTCTATTTTTAGTTAAGTTAAGTAGACTATATTTATTGAAAGTCAAAGCACAAGTGATTTACTAAATTCAAGTAATATTACTTTAAAGCAATTGTACTAAATAAAGTAACGACCCTAACTCTTACTAAACTAGTACTAATGAGAGATTTTATAAATAAATAATACAGAAAAAAAGGGATAAGATAATAGACAAAATAATAAAACTGGTTTTTCTACATTCTTTAGATAATGTACTAAAATATTTTAATATATACAGCTGAAGTTATCTAATTAGTAATATCAAAAAAAAAATATGTTTACTGATAATATATAAAAGTATTAGAATTCTATTGCCAAATATATTTTCGGCAACAAATGTAAAGAACTGAAATAAACACAACCCTTAAAGCACGTCAGCATAAGCCGATGTATCGTTATTAAACGCCGATGTATCGTCCATAAAAACATCGATGTTAAACATCGAAATTTATGTGTAAAACATCGATGTTATCGAAACATCCCTAACGGTGATCAATTCACCAGATCTGATGGGACGATAGTGGATACGAGTAGCAACATATTCTTTCTTAGAAGCATCAGAAAATGCATGAATATACAGCGGGTTAAAATTAACACAATAGGAGATGTTAATCCTTTCAATGTAAAGGTAGTCGTCGAAAAACTCACGCCATCTTTCCTTTGTTTTAAACAGTCGTCCGAATAAGTTCTGTCTTTTGAAATTGGTTGTATGAGTATCATATTATTTTTAGTGCCCACCACCCAACGTTGCCAAATAGCTCGGCTGTTTAAGACAAGACAACGTTTTGCAAATTTAGAGATATTGTGCGTTGAAGCCGGGTATAGGAAAAGTGCGCCAATGTTCGTATTACAATGTAAATGCGGAGTTTTAGCGGTACTGGCTTCTGATAATTTAAAATTATTCTTCAATAAGACCTTTTTAAATCGAAGTCCATTTGCAAAGTGAATAATCAGCAGATTGCAAAAATAGAATGCGAACCAGTCAAAATATCATCCACATACATTTGATTGGCAGAGACAAGAGTTGATGCCGAGTTTTTATTGCCAAATTGGGAAGACAGTTAACACCAAACGTAACTGTGTTTAATTTAATTCTACGCAATATCTTTCAAAAAGTGGTGTGATCTATTCTAACTAATTTTTGTCTATATACTTTCTTAATATCGGCATTGAAGACAAATTTAAACAATCTCCAAAAGAAAACCAAAAGCATCTCAAAATAGGGCCAGTGTGCAAATTATTGTTAAGGTTTACACCATTACAAGAGGAGCATGAAGCATTAAACACTGCTTGCAGCTTTGTTTCGTATTATAAGGCTTAAAACGGGTTTGGTAGAACACATACAGCTATGGTCAATGTACGTGGTGAACTGGATTCAATACAAACGTTAGTAGAGTTCGCCGCTACTGTGCTGTTAAGGCCCACTATAGTGGGAACAGTTGGAAAAAGCTGAAAGATATAGCTTCCGTTACAGCTTTCTGGTATTGATACTAGCTTGAGATGCTGGGTCTATTAGAACTTAAAAAATAAACTACTTCATTAGGCCTAACAATGCAAAAAATGCGGTTGATATTGGATAGCGAAATTCTTAAAATGACGGTCAACAATGAAATACCTCATTTCACTTTTCATAGGAGGACGGAGAATTTCTAAAGAACGAACTGAGGTAAGTGGGTTAACGGAATTGGTTCCAGCCCATGATCTCTCCCGGGTATAATATTAGATACGATAATGCATTGAATGATGCTTGCAAATATGCAAATATAACATGCTCTTGAGCTCTGGCGTCTTTTAGATTGTTGATAAACGGCCAAAGAATTTGTGCAACACTTACGCCTCATAACGTATATATAACTGACATTCTCAGAAAGTCTGACCAAAAACGAATAAACTTTCTAGCTTTTTCTTACGTATTAGCTGCAACTGCGTTGCAAATAGGAACAAAATACATGGTAAGAATTTCTAACGTTGCATTTACGAATACGCTGCAATATATTACTACAAAGCAACATGCGTTTAGGAAGTCAGCCTATATTTCGACATGTACTCAGCCTGTACGTCTCTTTTTGATACCTTACCTTCGTATTCTTGGTATTTTCTAACAAGTCCTCGTAGCAATCACAAAAAGCTTTCCACGAATGGTTGCTTTGTCCATTTCTATAAATTTAAATTTCTTAAAGGTGCTATTTGATAACAATACACGTTTTTTCCTTTTGATAAATTATATAAGCGACAAAAAAAAAGAATATTAAACATGTTCGATATTATTGCAAAAAAGCTTAACAAAAAATCTAATATAAAACCAAAAGAATAGGGCCAATTACCAAACTTCAAAAATAATGTTTTCAAAAATAAACGAGAATATTGCAATAAAAAATCATAATATCATAGAAAATAAAGTATAAAGAATCTGCATTTTAACATATTTTGGAATATTTTTCAAAAATATTTCACGACGCGGGGGGGAAAGATAGAAGGGAAGGATACAGAAACCAAGAGCGTAACAATGCGTTGTTCTCATCGTGCGTTTTTGCTGTTTGACCACTTTTTTATTTATTTTTCTGGTGTTAAAAACAGACGTCGGTACAATTCCCTCAGGGGAAGAACATCTTCGGCTTTTTACACACATAGGACACGAACATCAAGAATGTTCGTTAAAAAGAGCGTAAAAATCTTGTCAGCTTTTAAAGAAGAAGGTTCATGTCGCTTTTTTCAGACTTCAATTATACACCCAAAGAAATATCACAGTAGTATTCACTAATATCAATGAGAAATGATTTCGATTTTTGGAAGAATACTTGCCAAGTTAAATACGGTGTCTTTAGGGATTTAGTGCAGTACAATTTTTCTATATTTTCCGATCACATATACATATCATTGGGTTAATAAGTAGACTTGAAATTATTACTAACAATTTTCCTCTAGGTTAACACATGCCTATGGTTATGGATTAGTGAGTGAGAGAGAGAAAATAAGTTGAGAGAATTTATTTATTTACAGCCATATAAAAGTGTTAGTAATATACTCTATTTTTATTTTCATTTCATCATATATAAAGCTGTCTATCTTTGGCTTAATAATTTTAGATAAATAAAAATAAAATAAAAAATCGATTTTATTATTAAAAGAACAAAGCTATCCATCTTTGGCTTAAAAATTAGGCTATGTTTTTTAGATAATTAAAAATAAAAAGAATAAAAAACCATTTTTTATTAAAAGAAAAAACGAGCATTCCAAAACATTTAAAAAAAATTATACTATGGGACAAAATAAAAAATGAAATACGCCCAGCTAATGACATAGACCATTCTTAACATAAAATATTTTTTGAGTGATTCTGAAATAAAATGATAAAACATCCGTCGCACATGTGTTCTTGTCGCAGTCTGATCGACAACTAAATCAAAAAACACAAGATCACATACACATGTACATACGTACGATGAGAGCAACACATTGTTACGCTCTTTGTTTGTGTTCATTTTCCTTCTGTCTACCTCTCCCCTCATCCAGAAATGATTTTTAAAAAGATTTTGGTGAGAGCGGGTCGTAATGTTACAACCCGCCATAAGAAATTTTACTTCTACATAATGCGTATTCTTTATATCCATATTCTTTGATAATATCTAATTAAAATATTTTTAAAATGTTCCTATGTATTAATGCGACAAAAATATCAGGTGCTCAATTAAAACATTTAAAAATATACATTTCGTTTTATATTTGTGCAAGAACACGCTATACAAATTGTTGAAACAACAACGGCGAACAGTAGCTAATTAAGCAGCGACAATTTCACACTCATGAGTAGTATCTAGCTGTTTAGAAACAGGAAGAAGAATGCCTGTTAAATAAACTTAAAGAGATGTTGAAGCAAGCTTCGGGAGAAATCGGACAAAACGTTAAATGCTTCAACTGTGGAAAGGGTGGTCATCGCAAAAGATCAAGATCCGTCTCGCCATCAAGGGTTAAAAAACGGTCGAACTACCAACCATCTTCACAAGAGTCCCCGTTAAACTAAAACGAGCTAGTACTGAGGTGCAAGTGCTGGCTCCCACTAGCGAGGGCCCCACAATCTCAATATCAGTGATGAAACAGAACAACACCAACCTTACGGCGCACAGTGGGGGTTTTAATACCAAAAATGAGAATTAATTCCAAAATTAAATATAGGAGAACAGAATAAATTTTTGTAGTCGGTAAAAGTACACAACATTCCACATCATTGGTGCAAAAATTTTGTTTTTGACAACTACCGTTATGTCACAATATAATTTTAAAGTTTGAATTATATTATTATAATTATATTAAGTGCTATTTAAAAACATTTCAACCTCATGTTAGTTAGATTAACTTATGTTTTTGGTTTTTATGTGTAATTTGTGTTATTATTTTTAATTAATTTTCATGCGTAAGCCTATAAATTAGGGGATTTCGGGAAATATGTCGATAAATACATACATACATAATTGGCCATTACAACCCTTTAGTCAGGATTACGGCCTAGCTTCTCACACCACTCATGTTGTGTGCGTTAATTTTATACGTGAGTGGCGGGACCTACAGTTTAACGTCGACTCCGAACGACAGAATTTTGAGAAACTTTTTCATGGCAGGTTTATTTTACTCTCAGAGTTTTTGCCAGAAATCTGCTGAGAGGAAGTCGCCGAAGAAATATTTTTTTTTTTCATATTTCATTTTTGATGTCTGACCTGGGATACGAACCCGGGCTTTACGAATAGTAAGCCAACACACTACCTACACACACTGGTTTTTATGTGTAATTTGTGTTATTATTTTTAATTAATTTTCAAGCGTAAGCCTATAAATTAGGGGATTTCGGGAAATATGTCGATAAATAGTTGTGAATAAGGCCAAATTAAGAAAAAAAAAAAACTTTTTTCTAAAAATATAAAAGCTTTTGAAAATATTTATGAAAAATTTTTCTGCACTTTTTTACACATTTTAAAATAAAATTTAAATATATTGTTGCACCTACATATAAAAAATTAAAAAACCTTAAAGAGTCTGTCATTTCTTATGGAGTAAAACGCTTGAAAGTCAATCATAAGTCTTATCCATGATTAATGGAAAAATATGTAATATTATTTTATTTTTTTAATTATTATTATTATTATTTATTAAGTAGTATTTAGAGTACTTTCTTATTTACTATATTACATTACATTATCAATATTTTAATTGCTCTGATAAGTACAATTTTTAACAAAATTAACACAATTTCTTTTAAATGTATTAATATTTCTTTCATTTTTTACACTGCTAGGTAGTATATTAAATAATTGAATTCCTTTATATAATAAGCACCTCTTCATTGCATTGTTTGTTGCTCGATGTATCCTAAAATCATTTGCATTTCTAGGACTGTAAGGTTGGGATTCGTTGACATATCTTAATTGATCCGTTAGAGATTCCGGTGTGTTGCCCATTTTCATTTTGTAAATAAATGTAAATGTATTTAATTGAAGCCTTTGTCTAATGTTGAGCCATTTTAGTGTATCTAGCATGTGTTGTATTGATGTAAACCGGTTGCATTTAATTATAGGCCTCATCGCCTTGTTCTGCAACTTTTGTAGTCTGTGTTTGTACAGCATGTATATAATATTGTAGAAGCAAATTCAAAATGTGGCTTAACGATGGTGTTATATATATTAATTGCAGTGATTGTTGATATCCTATTTCTTATTCTCTTGAAAAATCCAATTTTTTCCCGATTTTTTTAAATATATAATTTAGATGATCTTTAAAATTCAGGTTTTTGTCTATTCATACATACATACATAATTGGTCATTACAATCCTTCAGTCAGGATTACGACCTAGTTTCTCACACCACTTATGTTGTGTGTGTTAATTTTATACATGAGTGGCGGGACATACAGTTTAAAGTCGACTCCGAACGACAGATTTTTGAGAAACTTTTCATGGCAATTTTATTTACTCTCAGAGTTTTTGCCAGAAATCTGCTGAGAGGAAGTCGCCGAAGAAATACTTTTTGTATTTTATTTTGATGTCTGGCCTGGGCCTCGAACCCTGGCTTTTCGTCTTATAAGCCAACACACTACCTACTAGACCACGGCGACTGTCTATTATAAATCCCAAATATTTTATATTTTCAACTTTCTCAATTATTTTATTATTAATTTTAAACTCAGTTTCACTGTTCATGTTTATCTCCAATATTTTTGTTTTATTTTCATTTAATTTTAGTTTATTCATTTTCAACCAATTATTTAAAAGTCTCATCATGCTCTCAGTCCATTTGGCACTGTTCATCAGTTTCAGATTCATTAAAAATTAGAGTATCATCGGCATATAAAACTATTTCACACTTTTCCATTATATTGGGTAGATCATTTATATATATAATAAATAAACGAGCCCCCAGAATCGATCCCTGAGGTACTCCATAATCATTGTTCAAAGCACTAGATATAGTATCGTTCACTTTAGTCATTTGTTTACTATCCGATAGATATGATTTAAACCAATTTAATTCTTTATCTTGTATTCCATATTTATACATCTTGCACAGTTATATATCTCTATCAATTGTTTCAAGAGCCCGTTTAAAGTCAAGAAAAATTGCCATTATCTTTCTATTTCTGTAAATTTTTTCCACCTTTTAATAACATAGTTTACCGCTGTTTCACACGAAAAGTTTTTTCGAAAACCCGATTGATATTTCGATAATAAGTTATTTTTTTTCATGTAGTCTTCAAGCTGTTGTTTAACAATTTTCTCTAAGATTTTTTCAAACAGTTTTAAAGTGTTTATTGGACGAAATTCTTCACATTTATTTGTTTTCGCTATTTTCTCAATTGGTATAATCATTGAAGTTTTCCAATTATCTGGAAAAACTCCCGTATCCAATGATGAATTTATTATTCTCAACATTATATTTCCACATAAGTGCCAATTATCTAAGATTAAACATATATTTACTTTATTATAGTCTGGTTTATGGTTTTACAAATTGTCTTAAGTTCTGAAATAGTTATTGCACGAAAAATAAACCTATTACTTATCACGTTTATCCGATTATCGTATTGTACATTCTCTTATTTCTCTAATACTGTTTACAAAATATTCATTAAATTGGTTAGCTATATCGAATCTGTTATTATATTCTACATTATTAAATATCACATTTTTATCACAGATTTATTCTTTTTTAGAACTAATTCTTTTATGTTATTCCACATCCGTTTTTGATCCTTGGTATTTCCTATTTTTTTTTTTTTTTGTCAATATATGAATTTTTTTCATTTTCCAGTTTTATATATATTTCTGGCATTTTTATAATTATTCCATGCTACATTAGTATTTTCACATTTTGCTATATGGTACTTCACTATTTTATCTTTTTTAATGCTTGTAATTGTCTGTTAAACCACTTATTTACTCTGCTCTTTTTCCGTATCGTTTTTCGCACCGTAAGTTTTTTAATTGTGTCTTCAATCGATTTATCGAAGTTATTTACATTATAATTTAATTCCACGTTTTCATCAAATTTCAATATTTCACTAATCTCTCTTCTAAATTTCCGTTTTTCATATTTGTTCTATTTGTCTTTTACTTTCATGCTCTTTATTCACTTTGGTTTCTATATACATTTCCACTATTTCATGATCAGATATTTTATTAATTTTACTATTATTTACCTTTATATTGAGATTGTTTGTTATAACATAATCTATTATAGTTTTTGAGTTTCGCGTAATTCTTGTATAATCGGTAATAACTTGTACAAGTCCGTTATCGCTTATGATCTGTTGTAATTCTTGTTTATAAAAACCTTCCTTCGACCAATCAACATTAAAATCTCCGGCAACAATTATGTCTATGTTTTTATCACTTATCTCTTCTATAGTTTGTTAAAAAACTTCATAAAATTCTGAGTCTTGACTACTTGGCGATCGATACACAGCCTCAATTATCATTGATGTATTTCTTATTCTGATATTGTATGCACTAATCCAATATTTATAGTTTCGTATCTTTTCACAAATTATATTCACTTTCCAATTTTTATTAAAATATACAATTATTCCACCTGTTCTTGATGAGTTGGATAATGTAACATATGCGTTGTATCCCTCTAGTTCTAACTCCGATTCATCTACCCTATCGGTTACGTGAGTTTCAGATAGTTTAATGAAATCCGGCTTGTCTGTATCCGCAATTACTTCAACCTGGTTAAAATTGTTAATCAATCCTTGTATATTTGTATAAACTCCTTGTATGTTCTTTCGTTGTTAATCTATCATTCCCATGGTTCTCTTTTTAAACTGTAACTTATTTTGATACACTGGACACCATTTACTCGTTGTAGCATGATTATCATCAAGACCCAAATTTAACCTTTTGTACGAATTTATACAGTTAATGCATTTATTTACATATTCTTTAATACAGTCTTTTGTTGCATGATTTTCATGACATTTTAGGCACACTTTGCTATTTTTACAATCCTTAGACTTATGGTTAAATCCTCTACATTTAAATCATTGTAGTATTTCAGTACCATCGAAAACTCTGCATTTCTCCCATCCAATATTTATTTTCTGCTACATTTCTGTTGTATCTTTTAATTTCATATATTTTTATTAGTTCGATTTTACTATTTTCAAGAAATTTGTTCAGACCTTCACAATGAATTTCTTTCATATGTCCGCATGTACGTTTGTATAAATGGACAAACATACTTGCGTACATATGCTTGCACGAAATTAGGTGAACAACCTTATTTTGCTGACTTCTTGTAATTTTTTATTTGTTTTTATTTTTGCTGGATTTATGCATTTTCCCTTATTTTTGATTTTAACAGCTAATTCAAATTATGATAAAAGAAAAACCTTGAACTTCTGATTAAGTTTCAAGTTTTACATTTTTGTATTGCATTTGTCTGGAGTTTCATGTTTCCTGGAATGTTTTGTATGTGTGGGAAAATGCATAAGTCCAGAGCACTTTTATATTATTAATAAATACTTTAAGAATAATTTGTTGCAATTCAGCGACAAAATATAAATTAAATATAATATAAAGATAAATATAAATACATATATATATATGTATATATATATAAACATTTAAATAAAATAAATTAAATATAAATATTGCAATGTGGCAATAAATAATATTTTATTTAAGACCATGATTGACAAAAATAAATTGATAAAAACAATTGATAAACAAAAGACAACGGTTGTTTTTATTCTCAAACCCTCCGCAATAACCAAGTTCAAGTACATGTGTTATTCAAATCCACTACAACCAAGTTCAAGTGCTTGTGTTGTATATATAATTGTCCCGGTGATTCCGTCCCGAGAAATCAAAACCGACCAGCAAATCAGCTAAGTCAATACAAAATTAATTTTGTTTTTAATTTTTTCTACTATTTCCTTATCCTCGTATTTAAAGTCCATATACAATTCATACATTCAAGTTCATACTACAATTGATTTTTTAACTTTATTAGGAACCTTTACTACATAGCTTTCACTCATTTTATTTTCTATTGCCGATTTTATTTTTTCTCTTTCACTAACATTTTCACTTTGAATAACCACTGTCCCATTTTTTCTATTTTCAACGTTAGTTATTTTGAAATTTACTGGATCTACCTTTTTATTTAAATCATCTTTTGTTTTTCAATTTTCTGTTTTTCTTTTGTCAACACCATATTACTCTTTAATGCATCAGAAAATGATATCTTATTCTGCTTGACGTTTGTCTCTTTTATCACTTTTTTATTTCGTTGCACATTCTAGTATTGTTTTGTTCAATATTTTCGCATATTTCTCTATTCTTATTTTCGTGATCTTTAACAGCGCCAAAAAGTTTTTTAATTTCAATTGCATTTTTTCATAATTCTTTTGAGTTCTATCCAGAATATTAAGTCTTTCCTCATACCTTTTTTCAATGGCCTCCAATAATTGTTTAATTTCGTTTTCATTTTGTCTCAATGATGTTTCAAATTCGCGTTTATATTCCTTTAAGTTTTGTTTATTAACCCGTACACCTTCTTGAATTTCACCGAGCACTAGGTCAATAGTTTTTATGTACTGCATGCAGTCTTCACAAATGAATCTTATAAAATTATTTGATTACATTTGATACATCTTATACATGTTTCTCCCCTAATTACTGATTTGCATGCACTGCACTCAGTCATTGTTGGGGTTTACAGTTTTTTTTCCTTTTTTGTTTGTGTAATGTGAAGAAAATTTTGAAAATTGATTACACTTGAAAATTTAAATTTAGTAAAAATTCCAGCAACCCTTTCATCACAACTTCATTTATTTGCAGTGCACTGATATCTCATGCAAACTTTTAAAGTATTTTGAGTCAATATTATTTGATTTCCTTCGTAAAATACCAAATTTTTCACAGAGCTTAGATTCAACACTTCTTTTCCCTTTGAAACAATTCACTCACAGAAACTACTAGTACACAAAAATGCTTTTTATGTGGTGCTACTTCCAAAGAATTTAATAGTATTGACAAAATGATTTCTTTGCAAGTAAAAACAGAAAATCTGGAGTTCGGTTTGTCGATACTGCATGGATGGATCACATTTTTTGAATGATTGCTCCATTTGGCATATAAGCTTCCAATAAAGAAATGGTGCAAGCTAGATCGGATATCGAAAAACAAGTTTTTGCAAAAAATACAGAACGTATTCAAGAGGAGTTCAAAAATAAAACTGGTCTTATTATTGATCATCCGAAACCTGGCTTTGAAAATTCGAATGACGGCAACACAGCTCAGCGCTTCTTTCAAAATGCGGAAATTTCAGCGCAAATTACAAAATTGATAAGACAACTGTATTCAATTATGGTTACCGTTTCTAGTGGATTTCAAATAACCACTAGTGCCTTTCGAGATTTCGCAAGGTATTTTGTATAACTGTATCCCTGGTATTATATGTATGTCCCCAATTATCCATAAATTTTTAATCCATGGACCAGAAATAATAAACCACGCTTTACTACCAATTGGACAGCTGACGGCAGAAGCACAAGAAGCTCGAAACAAAGATATCAAAAATTTTTGGGAGCATTTTTCGCGAAAATGTTCTAGAGAAAAATCAAATGAAGATATATTTAAAAGATTATTAGATACTTCAGATCCAGTAATATCAAATATGAGAAAATTGAGAGAGAAAAAACCCCATAATTTTTCTATGGAAGCAATTCAATTGATAAGATTTGAATCAAATCTCGATGGTGAAGAAGATGCCAATAATAATGATAATGATACCTATACTAATTATAGTGATAATGATGATAATAATAATTGATGATGATGATAAAGAATCGGATAAGGAATAGACATGGGAGAATAAATATTATTCTTTTAATTTTTTTTAAATATTGCAATTTTTTTTTTTTAAATAAACTAATGGGAGACAAAATTTGTACCAAATAATATTAAAGAAATTTGTTAGTTTTATTTCATAAGGTGAATTTAACTGAAAAAAGTTAAAATTAGAAACAGGGAAAGTTATCTCGAATAAATTTCCACTTTTGGTATCAAAAACCCCACTGTTCGACGTGCGGGTACATAAATAGCAGACCACACATTTTCATTATAGATACCGGGACGACGCAGTCTATTATCAGACCAGACGTAGTGAAGGGGAAGTGTGATGCACTTAGCAAGACTAGACTTAGGACAGCTACTGGAGAGTCTGCCACCGTCCACGGAAAAGCAGAGGCAAAAACATTAGCGTAAGCCATGTCTTTATTGTTGCCGATATTGTGGACGAGGTTATCGTTGGTGCCGATTTTATGATAGCTCATGGCATTAATTTGACCATGGGGCAACAGTTTATGAGTTGGCGAAATGTGGAGATACCTCTTGACGTCGGATACAAGCATCAAGTGCACGCCAGAAGGATAGTTGCTGTCGAGCAACAAAAATTACCACCTCAGACTGAATCATTGATATGGGCGCGTGAGTTACGGTGCTAATTTATCCTTTATAACCTATAGTGGGTTAATTTAAAATATTTGTAAATTTTATTACTTATTACTTTCTCATTACTCTACTTATCACTTCATTTCTTTTCTATTCTCTTTATCATAAATATTTTTTACAACAAAAACATCATCGTAAGTTCTTTACTTTTTATTCGGTTTACTTATTTAGTCTTTAAGTCTTATAATTCAGTGATATTCCATCCTTAGTTAAATAAACATTGAATTATTGATTTAATAAAGCATATAATAAAATTAAACAGTGTGTTTTTTAATTACATAAATGGCGCAGTCTTAAAACGAACCAAGAGTAAAACTAAAAAAAGAAAAATAATAAAGAAAATTTTATAAATCGTTTACACATAGATATAATATTTATTTAAAATATAAATATAACAAAATAACTTTCGTTCTTTACATAAAAAAAATCTATAATAATTCAGTGGTTTTGATCAATTAATTTCTAAAAAACGATTGCATATTTAAAAAAAAGAACACTTAAACTTGAATATATTACAAATATATTACAAAATATATATATTTTGAAATACATATGTAAATATCAACAAATATACGAATATTTGTATGTAGATTTGTACTAAGATTTATTATTTCGAAAAGTACAGTCTAAACAAAAAATTAAATCTGTACATCATCGAAAGACTTTTATTGCAAAAAAGTAAAACCTTGTATTAAAACAAATAGAAAAAAAGTATTTTAACGAAGAAAAGACGAAAAAAGTAAAAATAGTAGTTAACAACAAGAATTTGAATTCTAAATTTTATAACGTTCAAAAAATAACAATTACTAAAAGTAAGAACATAAACAGAAGAAAAAGAGAACAAGCAACATCACTGTGGTGCTCCAACAAAAAAACAATTAAACTTAAGAACAAAAAAGAGAGAAAAGATTAAAACAAAGTTGAATTAACTAAAAGTGAGAACATATTGGAGACAACAAGATTTATACAAACAACAACAGCAAGAGCAAAAGCAATATATATATATATATAATAAAATAAGAATAACTACCAATAACGATGGAGGGTCTATCAATGAATGATGTTTTAAAAGATGCTCAGAGAATTGATGTATTTAGAGGAGATGGGCCTGTTCGTAAATGCAACAATGCGCTGCAAATATGATTATTTTGCGCTAATGTAGACAATCACATGTTGCAGATGCTTCTTTTAGCTGATTTATTTGTTTGCATTTACGAACGAACAAACACCGCAGAAATGGAAAAATTATTAATAAATTTGATTTTTGAACTGAACGATAAAACAAATGACAAAATGTTGTTAAATGCACAAAAAAGTGTACTTTGTGCAAAAAAGAAGAAATTTAATGAAAAAAAAAAAAAGAAATTTATTGTTAAAACTCTCATTCTCTCTCTCTCAATCATTCAATGCATCAGCCATTTTTATGATTAGTGTTTTGTGTTTATTTGCTCATAATATGATTTAATGTTACATTTACGAACATGTGACAGCTGCAGTGCTGTCAAGGTTTGCATTTATGAACACGATGCTCATAACATGCAGCGCAATGATGCATTTACGAACAGGCCCGATGATACATTCGCGCTGACATCATTTTTACGTGAAGTAGAAACATTATTTGCGCTAGTACAAGCAAATGCCAATGCGAAGGAATACATCTATCAGCGAATAATTTTAAATAAAATACAGGGCGAAGCGCTTCACGTTTTAAGAACATTGGGGCCAAATCCTAATTGGGATGAAACCAAAGCAGCTTTAATAGCCAATTTTGGAGTGAAGGAGATTACCACCAGCTATACCCGGAGTCTTTTGCAACAAAAAACAATGGTATTGTTAATTATTATAATTGTTTAAGAAATATTTTGTGTAGAATTAATGAAAAATATGAGTATGATAATGAAAAACCATTAGAATTTAGCCCTTTATATGTCGAAAAGATTATTTTAAAAACAGTTTTAAATAAGATTAATGTCAATTTAGCATCAGTTATTGTAAATAGAAATATAACTAAATTAAGAGATGCTTATAAGGGCTTAATAAGGAATAAAACTGAAGAAAATAAAACTAATGCAACTAAATACAGTGTAAACCATCGTACTAGCATAGGTAATGAAAGATTTAGAAACCAAACACGTAATGCTAACGGCAATACTTTTGGTCAAGATAATTTTAACAGACATAACTCATTGACAAATTCAGACCAAAATAGAAATCTTTCAAATTTTAATAATCGCTCTTCGGGTATGCGAAATTTGAATAATCAATATGATCGCAGGACATATCAGACTCGACGTAATCAATATTTAGGTCTATATAATAGTTCTCAAATGGAGGTAGATTATATCCAGGAAGGTGAGGATAATTATGATAGCGGTGAGCAGGTAAATTTTCACTCAACAGCCTCCGAAAAACCCTTCGAATAGTGCGCCTCTCAATTGGCGGAGAGATAATTAAGGCTCTAGTAGATTCTGGTTCAACTACTTCACTCCTAGACGAAAGAAAATTACAAAATTATGAAAGACTTACTTTGAAAAATCCCATTCCCTTTTCCTCTTTGAATGCTAGAACAGGGATTAATTGCGAGATAATAACAGAACTGCCAGTAGAGTTTGGTGAAGATGCCACAACGTCGTGGAAACTATTTGCTTTCCATGGTAAACAGTTTGATGCACTTTTGGGTCAGAATATGTTAAAACCTTTGGGTGCCGTAATTAATTTAGCTAAGGAAACTTTGACCATAAATGGCAGAGTAATTGAATTTTTAAGGCAATGTCCATTTGATCATAGTGAGATTAACCAATTGGAAGCCACGAACATTGATGACAGGGTGTTAGAGAATTTGTTCAAGTCTTTAATATTTGTTGAAGGGCAAATTTTAAGAAATATAAATATTGTCGAACATCATATTAGAACAGTTAATGATAGACCAGTATATACAAAGATGTATCGCTATCCAGTTGTACATGAGCAGGAGATATGTAGCCAGATTGATGAGATGTTGAAGCATGGTATAATAAGGGAGAGTAATTCGCCATATAATAGCCCTTTGTGGATAGTGCAGAAAAAAGTAGATAATTCCGGGAAAAGGAAATGGAAGATAGTGATAGATTATAGGAAATTGAATGATATAATAAACGTATAGCGGACATTCAACAAAGTTCTTTACGACCATCTTTAATTGACTCGCCTTTTAAACTACTAAACTGTATGGACAAAAGGTTTGACAAATTCGCAGAACAGATCCTGAACACTATTGACCAGAAATTTAGAGAATTTAAAGAAGACCTCGTAAAGGATCTCCGCGAAAAATACAATATCCTCGATAACAAACTGCATGAGATAAGTGAGAGGGTAACAATTCTTGAAAATGGATCGGCGGAAATTGAGAGTATGCGAGTGGAAATACAGAATCTAAAAACAAAATTGCGGCAACAAGAGAACTATCCTGTTTCTACAGAACTCAGGATAAATGAAATTCCGTTCTCTGAAAAAGAAAATCTACCGGAGATTTTTAAAAAAATTTGTAACACCATAGACACACCTGTACCTAACTTAAAATATATATACCGCTTGAGGAACCATAATAATAAACACAACGAGACCTCGAAAGATGCCGTTATAATAGTCAAACTTTGGTCTGCGTACGATAAAAATTTCTTTTTAAAATCGTTGTCTAACATCCGAAAACAGCACAAGGGTTTTACTTTCCGGCTAAGGAACATTGGTTACAACTCGGATGTAAAATTCTTCGTAAACGAGAACCTGACTTAAAACAACTTTAACATCCTTCGTGCTGCAATTCGCCTAAAAAAGAAAAACTTTTGTCTTCTGCATTCACTATGAGTTGCGTATTTATCAGGAAACAAGGTAACGAAGACACAATTCTAATTGATGACATAAATATCCTGAACCAGTTATTTCCTGGGTTTGATAGTTCACTACTCAACTAGTTTTCTGATAATGATAAACCTGATGATGTGCAACTTTAATTTAATGTTCAATTTTAATTTAATTTTTATTTCCTTCCTTATCTGTATGTATAACTCCTTTTTTATTATGCGCTTAGTTATCATAATTATAGCAATTTACTTAGCTTTTGATTGCATTGCCACAACTTACGTAGAATCTGATGAACTCTAACAGTCCTTATTCCAGAGACTGTGTGTACAACATGATTAGAGTTTTAGCCAAACAAAGAACTGGTCTCAACATTGTTCATATAAATGCAAACAATAAAATTGATGAATTTAGGCGTTTATTTGTGGCAGCAGGAATCGATATTATTTGCGTTTCCGAAACTTGGTTTCCTCTGGAAGTTCAGGATTCGGTGTACAATCTACAGGCTTTAGGCTTTTCCGGTCAGACAGGAAGATCTTAGTTAACAATATGGCAACCAGGGCAAAAGGTGGCGGAGTTGCAATTTATGTTCGAAACGGTATTCCGTGCAAGGTAAAATTATTAACAGAAATTGGTAGTCAAATAGAATATTTATTTCTTGATATTTCATCCACCAATAAGAAGAAGGTTTTATTAGGTAGTGTCTATAGACCGAATTCTAATATAAACTTCGATCCCTTTATTTCTATTCTTGAGGAAATTTCTATTCAATGTGATGACATTATTATTATTGGAGACTTTAATAATAATCTCTTACTAGATAATGCGCTATCTGATTCAATGTTATCTCTCCATCTTAATCATGTGAACGTGTCCTTGCCAACTCACTTCCATTCTTCTTCCAGTAGTCTAATCGATCTAGTATTTGTTAATGATATGACTAAGGTACTGTTATATGATCAAATTTCAGCCTCTTGCTTTTCCAATCATGATCTTCTCTTCTTAACTTATAATCTGTCTACGAGTCATGAGGACAGGTATATTACATACCGTGATTTTAAAAGTATCGATTTTACAGTTTTGAACAGAAGTGTTGATGATATCTGTTGGGATCAAATCTACTCACTGGGTAATGTAAACGACCAGGTGGCACTAATTCAGGAAAATGTGCGTCTGCTATATGACAATTGTGTTCCTGTCAAAAGAAAACTTGTTAAAGCCAAACTCCAACCGTGGTTTAATGCTGAAATTAGAGCATTAATTGATAAGCGCGACATTGCCTATCGGCGATGGAAGAGGTTCAGAACGGATGATCTGAAAGCCGTTCATAAAGCCGCTCGTAGTGAGGTTACCAAACACATTAAAATTGCAAATACATTGTTTTACGGCAGGAAGTTCGCTTCCGCATTAGATAATAGAGCTAAATGGAAGGTAATCCGCGATATTGGTATTGGACAAAAATGCCATAATACTTCTCCTGATGTCGATGTAAACGGTCTGAATGACAAATTTATTAATATTAATGTTCCTACACCTGACAGTAACATATATGATGACCTTTGTTTTGTTCCGTGTTAGTCAGCTCGAGGTTTTGGAATATTTATCTTCTGTGAAATCGAATGCGATTGGTTCTGATGACTTAGATCCTCTGTTTTTAAAAGCTTTGTCACCTAGACTTTTACCGTATTTTACTCATGTATTTAATTCAGTCTTAACTATGTCCTCTTTCCCTGATGAATGGAAACGGTCGAAAATCTTCCCGATTCCTAAATCTAACAATGAATTCAGGCCAATTTCCATTCTTCCATTCCTGTCCAAAGTTATGGAAAACCTCATAGCTAGACAAATGAACGATTATCTCACGAGTAATAATTTTTTATCTGATAAGCAGTCGGGATTTATGAAAGCTAGGAGCTGCACTACTGCTTTAGTCAAAGTAGTTGATGACCTTAGGTTGAAACTGGATGAAAATTACATAGCGTTTTTGGTTCTTTTGGATCACACTAAGGCTTTTGATACAGTTGATCACGGAATATTATTGAGGAAGCTACAGACCCTCTTTCATTTTTCTAATTCAGCCTGTAGCCTTATACGTTCCTATCTCATTAACAGATCACAACGAGTTTACCTGAACGGCAACATCTCGAATTCGGTACACGTTGGAAGAGGTATTCCTCAGGGATCAATTTTAGGGCCCCTTTTGTTCTGTATATACATTAACGACCTGCCTGATGTTTTGGATAATTGTAGCGTACATATGTACGCTGATGACGTTCAGCTCTATAGGAGCGCTTGTATTGATAATATCCGACTATGTGTAGATACGATTAACGATGATTTTCGGAAAATTGACAACTGGGCTAGTGCTAATGGACTTTGTATAAATCCCTCTAAATCGAAATGTTTATTGCTCTCCAGGTCTAAGAGAGCGTTTGATGTGCCGGATATTATTATCAGGGGGAATAAAATTGATTTTGTTGAATCGGCATCTAATCTGGGTGTCATCTTTAATGGTCGGCTAACGTGGTCTAGCCACATTAATGTCATCGTTGGTAAAGTTTATCGTATGCTTAGGAACTTATGGGCTGTTATAGATTCGACTCCTTTTGATATACGCCTGCAACTGGCAAAAACGTTTTTGATTCCTGTTCTTTTATTCGGATCGGAAATTTTCGCAAACTGTGATGCGGATGACAGGCGGAAACTCAATTTGGCTTATAATAACATAGCCAAATATGTATTTATTAAGGGACGTCGGGACCATATATCACAATTTTCTTACCAGATATGTGGTATTCATTTTGATAATCTATTGAATATTAAGTGCCTAATTCTCCTCCATAAGATTATTACTTTGGAACAGCCAGTATACTTATTTAGCAGGATTAGATTTGCTAGATCCAACCGCGGTAGGAAAATTAACCAATTAAGACATGACTCTTTTGTCGAAACGACAGTTCTTTATACACACCATCAGTCTTTGGAATACACTACCTAATTATATTCAGAACATAGGCAATGCAACAAAGTTCAAAAAGGAGCTATACATTCTGTTTAAGCAGTTTGTAATATATTTTGATTGTTTTATACATTTTTACTCTTCATTTTTATTAGTAATTTATTATTTTCATTTTTCTAAATTATTATTTAAGTTTCATTGTACACCTAATTCTGTTTTTACACGGTCTTTTTTTACACGGTTTTGATATAACACGGTTTGAAAATAAAATATTCTTAATTTTTTTTATACGAGTTTATTCCATTTAGCACGATTTAAAATTTTTTGTGCTTAAATTTTTTTTTCAAATTTAATTTTTGCAAAGTATGTTCATATCACAAATTTAAGGGAATTCCCTTTTTGCGCATACAAGCAAATTTACTGGTCAAAGCAAATGTAAATGGCACAAATTTAGGGGAATTTCCTTTTTATGCATACAAGCACAAAGGTCAGAGCAATTGAAATGGGTTAATATTTTGTGTTGGTAAAGAAATTTTTTATTGGCGAATTTGTTTTTCTATCGTTACATTAAATTTAACGCATTAAAATAAAATATTTTATAAATATTTTATGAATCCCTAAAAGAAAATGTCAAATCAAAAGCTTCTTCTCAAAAAATCCTTGTTTTTCACTAGTATTAATAGGTTTTAGAGATTAGGAACCAATAACCTATTTTTGCATACGATCAGTGTCTTTTTTTACACGGTTTTCTTTTACACGGTTTTTTCTGGAACCAATCTACCGTGTAAAAACAGAATTAGGTGTATCTCATTAAATGAATATATTTCTTTGTTTGTATTTTTCTTTATATTTGTATCTTTCCTAATTTAGTTTTTTACATATACTCATTTTCTTATCCTAATTTTTTTGTATCGATTGCTATTTCCTGAGGTTAAATCATGTACTTATTCTTATTCATTTTTATTTATACTGTACTTCAAACAATTCACTTCTCATATAATAAGCGATTTGTTATCACTTTTTCCTCTTTGATGTACTCCCATAGCACTTTCATTTATAAGATTATTATCTTGTTGTGCTATGATTAATAATAAATAATAAATAAATAAATAAATTATAAAGCTTAGCGACTTCAATCTGGTAGTGAATTACATAAAGAAAAAGGACAATCAGGTCGCTGATTTTTTAGGTAGGATAAATTGCTATTCTGGAGAGATTAATGTTTTTGATGATTCCAATGGCTCACTCTGCAATAACGGTAATGACAGTGATAGGGCGACTATTCATTCCCAAGAAGAGGTATTCTTGACACTGTTGTGAATAGGATTAGAACTCAAATTATTTTAACTGATAGTAAAACAACTGAAACGGATATGAAACATGGCAATAAGAAAATTTATATTAATTCTGCGGATTTGGAAAATGGTCTTGATGATATATTAGTTAGGAATATCGAAAAGGGAAAAATTGGAATTTATACCGAATTAAGTGATCACAAATATAATATTTTGCAGAAGAAGATAATAGAACTTTTTGGTGGAAACAATAGCTTGAAATTTATAAGATGTCCCTATCATACCGCGGTCTAGTAGGTAGTGTGTTGGCTTATTAGACGAAAAGCCAGGGTTCGAACCCCAGGCCAGACATCAAAATAAAATACAAAAAGTATTTCTTCGGCGACTTCCTCTCAGCATATTTCTGGCAAAAACTTTGAGAGTAAATAAAATTGCCATGAAAAGTTTCTCAAAAATCTGTCGTTCGGAGTCGACTTTAAACTGTAGGTCCCGCCACTCATGTATAATATTAACACACACAACATAAGTGGTGTGAGAAACTAGGTCGTAATCCTGACTGAAGGGTTGTAATGACCAATTATGTATGTATGTATGTCCTATCATGCCTTGGATATGCTATCTGAGGATGAGACATATAAACAGATGCATCACTATCATAGGAATGAGACAGGACATACTGGTATGAACGAAAATTATGAAGGATTAAAAAGGAAAATTTATTTTCCGAATTTGAGAATTCTTATTCAAAAATATATTAACAATTGCAATGTATGCAGGAAGGCGAAATTTGATCGTAATTCAGTGAGGCCGAAATTTCAAATCTTATTTCAAAAATATTAGGCAAATAGTTCACATGGATGTGTACACTGAGAAACTAGGTCAAGTAAATCTGATTAATTTTTATAAACCTCGACCGCCATATTGGATCCGCCATTTTGAATTTTTCAAATCTGAATAAAGATCTGTAATAAGCGATTTTCAAGTAAATCTGATTAATTTTTAAGGCCCTCCGTAATGTGTTTCTTTTTCTCTTGTACCCCTGGACATAAACCCACCCCCTACTTTAAGGGTACATGCAAACAATTTGGCTTTGGGCTCATTTTAAAGAGCAAAGATCAATTGTCAATTTCTGACAATAGCGATGGTTCTAGCACGTCAGTGTTTAGCTCTACAATGTTTCAAAAATGGCCAAAACGCTATTTTTAGGGATTTCAACCTTCATATTCTCGAAAACCTGACTTGATGGAAAGTTTTTGAAACCAGATTTGTGTTCAGCGCGCAAATGACTTCGGAAACACCTGGAGCCATCTTATTTGCACAAAAAGTCCAAATTTGCAGGGCTGTGTAATTAATCTCTAAGCATTTACTATTTTTAAGAAGGAGAAAGGAAATGAAATAAGTATTTTCAAAACTATGAATTTTTAAGATTTTTATTTTCGTAAGGACTCAGGAGTGTCCCTTACTAAATGTGGGGGTAGTTACGGTGCTAATTTATCCCTTATAACCTATAGTGGATTAATTTAAAATATTTGTAAATTTTATTACTTATTACTTTCTCATACTCTACCTATCACTTCATTTCTTTTCTATTCTCTTTATCATAAATATTTTTTACAACCAAAACATAGTCGTAAGTTCTTTACTTTTTATTCGGTTTACTTATTTACTCTTTAAGTCTTATAATTCAGTGATATTCCATACTTAGTTAAATAAACATGGAATTATTGATTTAATAAAGCATATAATAAAATTAAACAGTGTGTTCTTTAATTACATAAGTCGTGTGGAAGGAGATTGTGAGGAAAACCGCTTGTGGGTTGTTGAACCAGCAGAATTTCAGGCGCATTTGTTATCAGCGAAAGCCCTCGTCAAATCCACCGAACAGAGAATAGTCCCGGTGAGAGTGATAAATCTATCAGGCCATGAAAAAGTCATCTGTAAATACTCCGATGTGGGCCAATGTGTTAAAGAAGAGGAGGTAATAAGCGGCGAACAATCGCCGCAACCTGCCGAAATGGGTAGCAGGTTTAGCTCCTCCAAAGAGAAATAAAGCAAAAAAGCTGCTAAAGTGGTATGCTTGCGCTTTCGCCACTAACAATAAAAGGCAATGAAGAACAGGCATGGTCAAACATGAAATTGATACTGGCGAAGCGAGACCGATAATGCAGGCACCCAGAAGCATACCGCTGGCGAAGCGTAATGAGGCTAAAGAGCTAGTCGACGAAATCAGAAAAAGCGGAATAATCGAACCATCACCGGGTTCGTGGAGCTCACCTGTAGTCTTAGTCAGGAAGAAAGATGGCAGTACAAGATTCTGCGTAGACTACAGGAAGCTGAATGATGTCACTAAAAAGGACAGTTACCCGCTACCGAGACGACACACTCGGCACGCTACCCGGAACGAAGTGGTTACCCACGTTGGATCTACAAAGCGGGTATTGGCAGGTGGATATTGCAGACAAGGACAAAGAGAAAACTGCATTCAGTGCGAACGGCGGCTAATGGCAGTTTATAGTTATGCCATTTGGACGCTGTAATGCTCCGGCCACTTCGTGCGGCTAATTGAACGGGCCTTAAAGGTGCTGCATTGGAAGACTTGCCGGGTGTACCTAGATGACATAATAGTGATGGGTAGAACTTTCGACGAACAACTCAATAACCTGGGAGAAGTTCTGCAAACGAATATCAATGGCTGGACTAAAATTAAGCGTGCATGTGCATTTTTCCAAAAACAAGTGAAATATTTGGGGCATCTTGTTACAGCAGATGGCATATCCACGGATGAAGATAAAATACGAGCAGTAAAGGACTGGCCTCGTCCCCAGAATCTTCATGAACTATGCAGGTTTTTGGGACTATGCACATACTACAGACGCTTTGTGCCTAACTGTGCTAGCGTGGCTGCAAGCTTGCATGAGCTCACCAAGAAATCAAAAGTGTATCAATGGGGTGAGCCACAGCAGAATGCGTTCCAGACACTAAAACACCTATTGTGTGCTGCACCAGTTTTGGCTTACCCAGCCCCAGGGGGAAAATTCATTTTGGACAGTTATGCTAGTGATGGTGTACTTTCCCAAGTGGTCAATGGGACAGAGAAAGTAGTAGGCTACGCACATTGTCAAAGCCTGAACGGAACTATTGTGTGACGCTTGAGCTACTTTCAGTGCTGGAGTCCATAAAACATTACCATAAGTACCTGTAGGGTCAACATTTTCTGCTAAGAACTGATCATTCCGCACAGAGATGGCTGCTGCAATTCAACAACCCTGAAGGACAGTTAGCACGTTGGATTGAGCGCCTCCAGACTTACGACTTCAGCATTGAACACCGAAGAGGCATAAAACATGGGAATGCTGATGCTCTCCCACGCCGACCCTGGAATTTGGAGTGTAAACATTGCGTGAAAGCTGCAAAAAAGGAATCCATCGTTGATATCCAGCTTACTCAGATTGAAGCCAACGAAGACTGGTCTGAAGCACAAAGGAGTGACCCAATATTAGAGAAGATTAAATCAGCTAAGGAAGAGGACAAACGGCCTAACAGAAATGAGATATCCGCAGAAGGTCTTCTTACAAAGGCATATTGGGCACAATGGGACAGTTTAAAGTTGATAAATAGGTGCCTATATCGACATTGGGAAAGCACTAATGGAAAGGCCTCATCCAACCGAATAGTGGTGCCTTCCTCCAAAATGAAGGAAGTGTTAAAGAAATTTCAGAATGGAGCTAGCGGAAGACATCTTAGAATGACAAAGACGTTGGAAAGACTAAAACAACGTCTTTATTAGGTCGGATGTCATCAAGCAGTGACCGATTGAATAGCAAACTGTACCTAGTGTATTGCAGATAAGGTCCCGTAAGAAGAGGTCGAGGTCATCTGCAACAATTTAGCTCGGGCGCACCTTTGGAGAGGATAGCGATGGTCAGTGATGGAATGAAAGCCAGGTATGATCGTGCAGCAAACACTGAGGTTTTCCATGAAGGACAACTGGTACTATTCTACAACCCAACACGAAGAAGGGATTATCCCCCAATCTACAAACCAGCTGGGATGGACCGTATAAAGTAATTAAACGGTTAAACGATGTCATGTACAGGATACAGAAAGCTAACAGCCCCCGAACAAAAATTAAGGTCGTACACATAGAGCGACTGGAAAAATATGGGAAAAGAGATAATGAGTATTCGGGACGAACAGGCTTAAATGGGCGGCAGTGTTACGCAAATGGAAACGACTTAATATCATTTCACATGAAAACAATATCAAAAGCTACAAAAACAAAGACCATGAGTATGAAAGACATAGATAACGAAAACAGCAAGGGCCAATGTGTACACAATATACACGACACAAATACACACTAACAAATACATCGAACACGTTCCAAGTAAACCAACAACAACAAGCATTGGAGAAAAAGGGATAGACAAGTGTGCAGAATTCACAAACAAAAATGTGGTCGCGATAGAGTTCTCGAGAAGGCGAGAACACTAACCTTCTACTTCAAATACAAAACTTCTTAAAAAATCGTTGTTTTTCACTAATTTTAATAGGTTTTAGAGATTAGGAACCAATCACCTATTTTTGCATACGATCAGTGTCTTTTTTTACACGGTTTTTTTTACACGGTTTTTTCTGGAACCAATCTACCGTGTAAAAACAGAATTAGGTGTATATAATTTTTATGATACTTTGCCATATAAAATATGAACGGGATTTACATTTATGTCCAAATTTGATATTTTTTGAAATACTATTTGATTTTTAGTTTGTTTAAATAAAGAAATAGAAGACGCCGTAGTCTAGTAGGTAGTGTGTTAGCTTATTAGACGTAAGGCCATGGTCCCAGGTCAGACATCAAAACGGAAATATGAAAAAAATATTTCTTCGGCGCCTTCCTATCGGCAGATTTCTGGTAAAAAAATCTGAAAGCAAATAAAATTGCCATGAAAAGTTTCTCGAAAGCCTGTTGTTCGGAGTCGACTATAAACTGTATAAAATTAACACACACAACATAAGTGGTGTGAAAGACAAGGCCCATAATCCTGACTGAAGGGTTGTTATAACCAATTATGTATGTTGAACGAAGAAATTCGTATTCCTATCATTTATTTTCAATGTTGAGCAAACTTATATTTATAAACATATAATCGACTCCAAAAAACCCCATCTCATTTTATTATGTAAAATAAATAAAATAATCTAAACACCAAATTTTTATTTAAATTTCATTAAAATGTTTTTATCTTCTTCAGTAAAGAATAAAAGAATTTTATGAGTTAATTCCTTTCTAATGAGACCAACAATATTAAGCCTTAAAAATAGGGTAACCTCATAAACATTAATGTATTTAAAATAACAATAACTATGATTTCGCTTGGAGCTTTTGGAGGGGGCTTGGAACAAAAATGCTTTCCGAGGCAGAAACAGGCTTAAAAAGAAATATCCCTATTCTTGGTTTTCTTTGAGAAACACTCTGTCGCTACATACAAAGTTTTGTATAATTTGAATGATTGAGTACTAATATTTAATCATTTTATTATAAAACTTTATTATTAAATAAATTGAAATTTGTTTCGCTTGAAATTTAAGTATTTTATTTTGATTTATTTACAGATTTATGTTAGAAGCGAATAAAGGGCGTACCATGCTGGAGTTTCAGGAACTTATGACAGTTTTTCAACTTCTGCATTGGAATGGATCCCTAAAAGCCATGAGAGAACGACAATGTTCACGTCAAGAAGTAGTAGCTCATTATTCAAACCGTAGTCTGGATGATGACATGCGAGCTCAAATGGCGTTGGACTGGATTGCTCGGGAACAAGAAAACCCTGGATCTCTTGGACATGAATTAGCTCAAGCAGAACGAGAATTAGATGCTGCAAGATTAGCAGGACGTGAATTAAGATTTCCTAAAGAAAAGAAGGATATTTTACTGTTGGCACACAATCAATTGGGTGGCAATATCAATATAAATAATACTGGCATGAACTGTTAACAAATAAAAAGTAGAAAATGTGATGTAATTAAAATGTATGAAATAAGTTCTAAATTTCGTAAAAAAGTATATATAATTGAGCCAGAGAAATAATTTAATTTTGAATACTGATTACGTTATTGTAAAATTAGAATTATTTGTCGATGTTAGCAAAAGTCATCGAAACCGCCGGATTTAACCGACGCATTTATAGTGCCTTAATTGAAAAACAATCCTTATTTTTTTGCAATATATATACCTAACATTACAGGTTAATTATATCACCATTTTTATGTATTCAGGATATACTGAATAATTCTATTCAATTTTAAAAGCCATCGCTATTGAAGACTTCTGTTAGACATTTTCAAAATTCTACTTCGTGTTCTGTTGGCCAGATCCTTTGTTCACTATTAATAGTTTTCCGTTTACATGTTGTAAACTATATACAATATAATATTATAACTCATTAGAACAAAAAAAAAATTATTGCACTAACAAAAAATTGGTCACTTATCACCTCAAAATACAATTTTTGAACAAAAAATTATCTAGAAAAGAAAGTTTATTGTTATTAATATTAAATCTCTATTATAAATAAAACATATAAGTTAATTAATTTTTTTCTTAGGCCGATATCTAAAGAAAAAAAACGTCGAACGGAATGTATATCAATATGTCCAAGCAAAAAGAGAACAAAATGTTCTGGTAACAATAACAAATTAACAACTATTTATGTATATCTATTTGAAATTTTTTCCCAAACCAAAAATTAAGTGTTGAGGACCCTACTGATAAATCCCAAATTCGCAATATTACGTTTTTATATATTATTCTTACAGTTTCTTTTCTTTATTTTTTTAATTTAATTTGTCTACAATTAGTAAAATAACTAAAGATTTGTTGCTTAAAAGAATTTATACGCAGTTAAATTTTTGGAAAAAAACTTAATGAAAATAAAATTCGTATAAAAAGAATTATTTTTAATGGCAACAGTTAGAATAAAATTTTGCTTACTTTCCGATTTAATTAAAACGTAATGAAAAATTAAAACAAATGAATAAAAAAAAACTGATTTTTTTAAAGTGATCTGGTCATAAAGATCAGTAAGTAATCTAAAGAAATTGTCCTACCTAAAACTGATGCGGGGTACTGTCCACGCCGGCAGTAACCAACTATAAATAATAGTGAATGTGATTCAAGGTTATGGAAAACTGTTCCGTGCACTTTGAAAAAATACGTACCGCTTTCTACTGCTAGAGTCTTACTTTAAGAAAGTACCGAAAGATGCCGCCTAGCTGCAGTTTTAAAAAACGTACTTATTGTACTATTTTCTTCCTTCTAATTTTGATGAATTAGAATGATGCTTTCACAGCAAGCAATCGACGATCAGAATAAAGTCTTTGTCCACGTTAAACATGTGGCTAAATCGTTTTGTGGAAAGCATAGACATGAAGTGTCAAGAGGATATCTGCAAACCGTAACGGAAGAGTTAGAATCTAGAATCTACGTACTTAAAGATGGGCACGACAAAATATTACACATTTTAAGAGATAACACGTTGCGACAGTCAAAATACGTCCAACTAATAACATAGTGTAGGCTGTTAGTTTTGTTGAGCAGAATTCAAACATTTTTTTTTATATTTTTCGAACTCTCCAAACTTGTTTTATTTGACAAAAATGGTATTTTTGATATTTTTATACAAAACTATTGATTACTCAAATGTTTTGAAAAGGGGAGAGACGAGCCTTTAAAACGGTATACATAAACATATGGTTAAAACTTACATGTTATGGGTTTTGATCGGGTCAACTTGGAAAATATGATTTATTTCTTATTTTTTCAAGTTTAGCTATTCTTAATTGTAAAATTTTATTGAAAACGATATGAAATAAGTGATGACATTATGATATTTCTCATGTATATTTTTATTTAAAATGAACTCTCAGTTCAAGAATTTTCAGAATTGTTGATGGATCTTGATTGTTTATCGGAAAATGTGTCAATTTCACGTCTGAGTGATCACCAGAAGTTGATCAATGGTTGCGTAAAGCGAAATACATAATAATATTTGGAGAAAACACAAATATTAGCCGACTTCTGGTAGTCGCACAAATGTGAAATTGATATACTTTGCGGTAAACAAACAAGATCCATCAAAATATGCATGAGAAATGTAACACGACTGTTATACTGTTTAAATAATTATTACGGTAATTTTAGTCCGATTTTATCAAAAGAAGTGTCAATCTCTTCACAAGATAAGGCACTTTCAGAATGTCATCAATTATTTCATATTTTTAATTAAAGTTTGCTACAATGAATGGACAAACTTGAAAAGGTTGAAAAAAATACGCATTTGCCAAGTTTACCTCCTCAAACCTCATAGAATATTAGATCAAATAATATATACACTGAGCACCATAAGTGAGTTAACACTTTTGTTCTTAAGTATAAAACAGTTTTGTTCTTAAGTATAAAAAAAGTTCCTTTATCATGAATTGTTGTTTTTGTTTTAACATTTTATAAGTAATAAATAAACGTTTTTATTTTTGGAAATTATTCGACTATTCTCATTTACTTTTCTCGCAATCCTAAGAAAATGAATTATTTCAGTGGTGTTTACTCACTTTTGGCACTCAGTGTATACGTATACCGTTTTAAAGACCCATCCCTCCCCTTTCTAATTTTGGACATCGGTTCAGAAATATTTGTTTAATCAATAAATTAATTAACAGTTTTTGTCAAATAAAACAAGTTTGGTGGGTTTAAGAAATATAATTTTTTTATTTTGTCGCCTAGTGTAATCCAGTTGTTGAAGAAAATATGACATATTTAAATATCGATACCTTTTACAAATATTATGATGTTCATACGGTTCATAATATTGTACTTGAATTTGAATCCCTGCAGACACCGACTGTACATGCAAATACATTCGCAATGCCCAGCCGGAACGAGACATTTTCTTCTGGAGTTAGACTTCCAAATTTAGATCTACCTACATTTAAACAATAGCGAATGACAATACATCAATGACAAAAATTCATTTCTTTATGTGCCTTCATGTACTGGAACTCTACTCAATTTCCTAAGTGAATATCTAGTTGCAGGAACAAAGTATTGTATGCTTTTGAGAAGACATTCCATAATGAAAGAATGTTTGTGAAGCAATTTTGTCTGCTAATGGTACCTTCCAAACTCTTAAAGAGTAGTTGAACACAACATGCGCCTGTACAGCACAGATTAAATCTTTAGATATCCATATATCCACAAGATATACAATCTAGATATATCTACACAAAAGCTACATACATCGACTAGAAAAGGTTGGGAGCATTCGCTGAAGACTAGCACAGTCATACTATTGTTGTCTGACATCTTGAATTTTTTTGGAAACAACATAAAATGGTACGATCTCCCACATCTTCAGCGGAAAATATGATAACAGCCTCTGTTGTCATAAACGTCATCCCCTCTATAAACGTTTTAGATTTTGGTATATGTCTTAATCGAAAAGGAAAAACTTCGTCAATAAAAATTGTCATTAGAAGTTTTCTTAACCCTGTTCACATGCAATCTCCTGCACCTTGAATAATAAATGTCATATTTGCTACGAGCCTCATCATACGATTATCCATAATTAGTTCTGCAAGAACTTATAGTTTGCACTGCAATTTACCCATACATCCCTTAGCATTTGGTCAATTCATTCTATCAACGCCTAGTCCACCTGAAACCCGTCTATGGGCTGAATTATGAAGGCTCTCTCTGCAAGAAAATATACATTGTCATCTAGGGAGCCTTCTATGTAGTGGGTGCTTTCGTGTAGAGCGGCCTCCTATGATCTTCCTTATATGTCGACATGTTGTATAAATCTGTGCCTTTCATCAGATATTTTAGCCTTCTGCATTGTACCGAGTGTCCGTTCCATGGTTTTGAGCAGAAAGGAGATTAGGCTAATCGGGCTCGCATAGCTTTGCCTTTTCCAGCTTTGGGAATGATACCATTTTTTCTTCCTGGAAATTTTTAGGTATCTATGCGTTTAGGAAACAAACGCTGTTTGTTGGTTGGCTTTGGAGACAAATATGAAACAAGGTTCGAACGTGTCAAGAAAGTGTCTTGATAACAGATACTGATAGAACTACACCATACAACGCATTGTTTACTATTCTTAACTCACTACATTGGCGACCAAATGACTGCGCGTCACGAAAGCATTATGTATTGAAGCTATGTTCAAAATCTTGAATGCCGATGGGCCTTACATACCTATTGCCTACGCGATACCTTTCATGAACATACAGTGGACAGCAAGTCTTAGTACCCCAATATATTTTAGCAATTTCATGAATTTTAACCAAAGGTTTGTATAAAAAATTTAAGTTTTTATATTTATTTTATTAATTTAATTCTGTTTTTATAAAACAAACAAATTTTTAATGTTTTGCACAACAGAAAAGAAAAATAAGGAACATATTCTAGTAACAACATCTTTGGTACCGCCAAAGTAAAGGTACCCCTGAGAAGAAAAGAGGGTAAATTAAAATTCAAAGGCGCGAAATATATCAAAATGTTATTCCTTATATTCAGTCGGATATCCCTTAAGGTCAAGCTCTCAGTTTTGTTTAGTCGTCAACTCGTCATCGTTCCCAAGAACTGAACATTTCACGCACTAGGTTAAGTCAAATTTTGCGAAAATATCTCGGTATGACGCCTTACAAAGTTCAATTGGTTCAAGAGTTGGAGCCTCATGACCATCTGCTTCGTTTTCGCGTTGCTAGATGGGCCAACAAGAAAATCATCGTTTCGGATGAAGCTCATTTTCACCTTGATGGGTACGTTAATAAGGAAAATTTCCGTACTTGGGGCTCATAAAACCCACACGTGGTCTTATAGAAACCAATGCACCCATTACGAGTGACTGTTTGGTGCGGCTTGTGGAGCGGAGGCATCACTGGACCATATTTCTTTGAAAATGAGGACGGCGCAACCATTACTGTCAATGGAGACACCTATCGCACCATGATAATAGATTATTTTGTACCTGCTCTTCATGGTATTGATGTGAATAATGTTTGGTTTCAACAGGATGGTGCAACTTATCACACATCTCATGACATAATCGATGTGGTTAAATATGCCTTCTACGCTAAGCTCGAGGACGTATATAATAAGTGCCCTGCCCATGACGCCAAAATCGTCCTCAGAGATTTTAATGCAAAGGTCGGGCGGGAAGGTATCTTTGGACCCACTGTCGGACAGTTCAGCCTCCACGCGGCCACTACCTCCAATGTTATGAGGCTGATTGATTTCGCCTCGCCACGAAACATGGTAGTATGTAGCACCAATTTTCAGCATCTCGACTTTCATGAGGCCACTTGGATGTCTCCCGATCGATCAACATCCAACCAGATTGATGACGTGATTGACGAAAGGCATGTCTCCAGTGTACTACATGTGCGCACATTCCGAGGTCCAAACATCGACTCGGACCACTACCTTGTCACAGCCAAGTTTCGATTGCGAAAGCTGGACGTTAAGAAGCTGCGATCACAAAGGACAGCTCAGGCGTTCTCCGTCGTTCTCCATCTAATATCAGCGACATTGAAGGACTGTTGGCCAACATCTCCCACTTTTTGCGCACTACAGCGGGAACAGTCCTTGGTTTCGAACCAAAGAGGAGAGGAGTATCGCGAGGCAGCTGCAGCGAAAAACGCCGCATACAAGAAAACATTGCAATCCGCCGCTACACGAGCCATTGTCGAGAACTATAGCGAGATGAGAAGGGATGATACGCCTTTTCAGATGGAAGAATAGGGACCAGGAATGGCGAGTGAGGAAGTCGAGATGTTTAGAGGTAGGAATGACGCTTAAGCTTCTAACCGAAGGTTTTAGACCCGGAGCGTCTTCCTGCAAAGATGAGAATGGAAACTTGGTAACAGATTCGCGGGGGAAGCTGTGGTTGTGGACGAAACACTTCTCTACTCTGCTATGAGGCGGTGACGACACCAATATCGCCTTTAGAGATGATGTACCGACCCCAATCGATAATGACGGCGTGGAGATTCTGCCGCCTAGCCATGAAGAGTTCAAAGTCTCGATTATGCGTCATAAAAACAATAAAGCTGGGGGTCCTGATGGCCCCGCTGAATTCTTTAAGACCGGAAGTGATGAGTTATTAACAAAATATGGCTAGAGGAAAGTATGTCCAACGATTAAAACCTCAGTGTCCTCTGACCTGTCCTAAAAAAGCGAGAACCTACGATATGCGCCAACTACTAATGTTCTTACGAGCGTGTTGTGTGAACGACTGAAGCCCCTCGTCAAAACACTGATTGGACCTTATCAGTGCGGCTTCAAACCTGGCAACTCCACCATCGACCTGATTTTCACCCTACTTCAAATGCTAGAGAAGACCCATGAACAACAAGTCGACACACACCATCTATTTGTCGACTACAAAGCAGTCTTCGATAGCCCCATAAGGGATCGTGTTTTTGCAGGAATGTCTGAGCTCGGTATACCTGCGTTAAGCAATTCCTGGAGCTCCGTCAAAGTAGAAATGGGCCTCACCGAATCTTTTGATTCCGTGCGACGTTTCAGACAATTCGATCAGTTATCATACGACCTCTTCAACTTCATCATGGAGAATGTTCTGCGGGAGTGCATCGCAATGGCACTATTTTTCAAAATATCATCCAGTTGCTTGCGTACGATGGCGACGTTGACACCATAAGGCGTACCAAACGAGATGTTATTGCTGCCCTCAGTGCTATTAAGATGGGTCTAGCGGTAAATGAGGGCAAAACGAAGTATATGTTACCGACAAGTAGGGACATGCGGCGTAAGTAGTATGTTTATGTATGTTCTAGCTCAATTATTTCATACAAATTTTGGAGCATGCATAGCTGTAAAAGAGTAAAAACATTGCAGCATGGTGAAATGAATTGTGTGCGATCGGTCTTTAGGTTTGTAACATGTATTATGAAAAGGTAATGTTTTTTAATGTGTATGTGTGTTTGTGTATGTTAAAATTTGGGAGAATGCATATCTGGAAAAGAATTAAATTAAATTTTCAATTTTTCCCTACAAATTTGGGATCATACCTGCTTTTTCTTGTTGATTTTATTTGTATTGCTTTTCAAACGAATGGTTGGACGGACAGAATGAGTGCGTGCACGTTTCCTCATCTACATCTCAGAGTATAGAAAGACTGTAATGTGAAAATGTATATACGTATGTAAGAATGTTTGGACGGACAGAATGAGTGTGTGCGTAACATGTAATGTGTATGATCGTTTTTTTTTTTTTAATAGTAAATTCTTGGCACGTATTGCTCATGATCACAGGTAGAAGAAATAGAAATATAAACTATTAAGAAAGGGTAGGTTGGTTGTGCGGTTGTTTTTAATTTGATGAGAAAGAAATGTATAGTTGTGCCTGTGGGTTTTTTTTCACGCAGAAGTATAAGTAATATCTGTTTTCACATAATTGAATTTACTGATTGATCTACAACACCCCAGAGTATAAATAGACTTGCTTTTAAGGATTTAGAATTTTTTAGTTTTACTGTTTTAAATAAATGAAATTGTAGAATACAGGGATTAATTAAAACAAATTAGTTTTTTATTTTTTGAAAATTTTATTACATATTTCTTTTTTTCAGATTTTTACAGATTCGAATTTAAAAATACGTTTATACAGATTAAATAACTTAAGTGTTAACAAATATTGTGTATAGAATGTTTGACATCGACAAATGTTGAAAGATTGTGAATAAGTATTTTCACAATAATACAAACGTATGACATATTAATACATAAAAATGGATTACTTATTTTACTAATGTTACATATTCTTAGTTCATTTATAAGTTTCATAAATAAATCTATATGTCTTATTAATAGTTCTTCCAATTCAGCTGATGTTACCATTTTTGTTCCCCTTCTTTAAAAATTTAATAGTAGGTTGTGTTAGTGCGGGACGATGTACTCTGAATTATTTCATTTTAGTTTATATTTATTGAATACAAATTTTAAACACAAGTGCCCACAATTAAATGTATTAAATTTTTGGTTTCGTTCATAATTATATTCAATAGGAAATTTTAAGTAGTTGACAATCTCAAGTGGTGGTTGTAAGTTTCCAAACCTATCAAAGTATTCCTTATAGTTGTGGTTTTTATAATATGCTACCCAATGTGTTCCCATACCATTTGAATCATCTAAATTAACAATGCCGCATTCTTGTTTGAATGGTTTTTCAGGTAAAGAATCACGCATGAAAACACCCCTAAAATGTTTGAGATGTCTTCCATATTTATTCAAATCCAAATCTGTTAATGGGCGATTGGGAAGGTTATCTAATAGTTTTTTGGAGCTGGACTATAGTAGAGACCATATCCAGTTTTATATGGTTTGAGGTACAACCCTTTACCCATTGCAATTGATTCCATATATTTATTATGACGGTTAGCTTCAGCCAATTGTTCTTTTCCATTTTTGATAGCATTTACTGCTTTGACAATAGCGGATCCTCCACTTGCCAAACCACCAAGCGCTGACAATGCTGTTAGTACGGGAATAAGTGGAAGAAATCATTTATATCAAGGGGTTTCTGTTCTTTCAATTGTTTTAAAGTTTTTCTCACAGTAGCTGTGAATAATTTCTTATTACACTTATTCATTTTTCCTTTTCTTTTCTTATGTCTCTGCTCCTTCAAACCTAATCCAAATTTCACTTTAGCTTTCATAGCTGGTATAGCAGGTATAGCTGGTATAGCTGGTATAGCAGGTATAGCTGGTATAGCAGGTATAGCTGGTATAGCTGATATAGCTGGTATAGCTGGTATAGCAGGTATAGCTGATATAGCTGGTATAGCAGGTATAGCTGGTATAGCTGGTATAGCTGATATAGCTGGTATAGCAGGTATAGCTGATATAGCTACTACAGCTTGCTAGTATAGCAGGTATAGCTGATATAGCTACTACAGCTTGCTAGTATAGCAGGTATAGCAGGTATAGCTGATATAGCTACTACAGCTTGCAAGTATAGCAGGTATAGCAGGTATAGCTGATATAGCTACTACAGCTTGCTAGTATAGCTAGTACAGATTGTATAGCTTGCTAGTATAGCTAGTACAGCTTGCTAGTATAGCTAGTACAGATTGTATAGCTTGCTAGTATAGCTAGTACAGCTTGCTAGTATAGCTAGTACAGCTTGCTAGTATAGCTAGTACAGATTGTACAGCTTGCTAGTATAGCTAGTACAGCTTGCAAGTATAGCTAGTACAGATTGTATAGCTTGCTAGTATAGCTAGTACAGATTGTACAGCTTGCTAGTATAGCTAGTACAGATTGTATAGCTTGCTAGTGTAGCTAGTACAGCTTGCTAGTATAGCTAGTACAGATTGTATAGCTTGCTAGTATAGCTAGTACAGCTTGCTAGTATAGCTAGTACAGATTGTACAGCTTGCTAGTATAGCTAGTATAGATTGTACAGCTTGCTGGTATAGCTGGTATAGCTGATATAGCTGGTATAGCTGGTATAGCAGGTATAGCTGGTGTAGTGTTTCATGCGAAGAGGTATGAAAGTAATGAAAAAAAAAATGGTTATAAACTACAGTCAAAAGAAAAACACCTAATCAGTGTAAGATTGGAAGAAGATTTGTAGACAACTTAATAAACAAATTATATGTTGAATTACATCCACCTGTTTATCAGTTTTGTGGACCTGATACAAAACTTCAAAACGAATAGCAAGAATAAAGGAAATAAAGGAATAATTTATTGGATGTAGATTGTAGAAAGCACGATATAGCGTACTCAAAATCAATGGATATAGACACAAGCCATCAAGCAGATCGTGATCAGGTATAAATCAGATCGTGACCAGATAGCAAGCAGTTCGTGATCAGATATAAAGCAGATCGTAATCAGATACAAAGCAGATCATAATCAGATAGCGAGCAGATCATAACCAGATCAAATTCAATAAAAAAAAAAAATTATTGTAATGTCTAAAAATTACCATAATAAAGTGTTGGAAGATCTTGTAAAGACAAGGGCTGTACTAAAGAAAAAGTTAAAAAATATTAAACTGAATCAAATAGATAGAGTTAATTTATTAGAAGATACCTTTCAACCAATAACAAAACCACTTAAAAAAATCATTGGAAAACTTAAAGATAAATATAAGGATATAGACAACACTATTAATGATGACGATGATCATGATGATGTAAATGATGATAATGAAAACATCCCAAAACTTGAATATAAGCATAAGGATGTAGACAACACTATAGATGATGACGAAGATTATTATGACGTAAATGGTGATAATGAAATCATTGGAAAACTCGAAGATAAGCATACGGATACAGACAACACTATTGATGATGATGATGATTATTATGACGTAAATGGTGATAATGAAATCATCGGAAAACTTGAAGATAAGCATAAAGATATAGACAACACTATTGATGATGACGATGATTATGATGATGTAAACGGTGATAATAACGATTTTCAGTATGAAAATATGTCAACTGATGATAATGATGGTGAAAAAAACTATGACCATAATAGACCTGTATCAAGTACATGTATCAAGAACTTGGAAAGAAAACAATGTTTAAAGCTGACGAAAAGCTCTCCATTATTTGAAAATATACAAACACTTATTAATAATAAGCAATTGGATAAAATTTATGGTTTTAATCAAGATGTAGACGGTAGTTGGAGATATGGCAAGGAAAAATTAATATTTAATAGAGATAATACTATGCAGATAGGGAATATGAAATTGAAAATGACGCCTGGATTATTTGAACTAGTATTTCATAAAAAACCTCTCCATTATTCTAAAAATGATTTGAAAAAATATAAAGAGATTTTAATTAATACCAATGCACATAAACGTCGCTATGAACCTAATGAACAAGTGAAAGGAACACGAGCCTTCAAATATATACGAATAATTAAACGTTTATTCGAAACAACAACAAACATTTTAACAAAAGGCAGTGGTTTAATGCTAAAATTACAAAATAATCTGAGATCAAATTACATACATTGGGATGATCCTAATGAACTAGTTGACAGACTACGTTTACTTCTTTCATCGGAAGGTTCTGGTCACAACAATCATCAAAACGAAATAATCTCTATTATCGAAGAACTTAAAGAAGCTAACATAATTTATTAGAATTGTGAAAGAAATGTCTTATATTAATAAATTTGGAGAAGGTTTTAATAAATATAACCATAAAAACAAAAATATCGTAATCGAAAAACATATAACACAAATACATGATGATCTAGCTGATCAAATAAACAATTTAAACATTGAGGTAGAACATGTATACCTAAAACATGGTAGTCAAAAAAAAAATAAAAAAAATTAAAATAAAATAGACAAAACCAAAAAAGTAGATCGTTATCAGATATAAAATAGATCGTGAGCAGATACAAAGCAGATCGTGATCAGATGTAAAGTAGATCGTGATCAGATACAAAGCAGATCAAAATCAATATCAAAAAATTAACATACTGAAATCATATAAATTGCTGTATATATAGGAGATCGTCTTGATTTCAGTTATTTTTGCGAAGAGATATAGAAGTAACGAAAAAAAAAATTTGTTATAATCTAGGGTCAAAACAAAACCTCAGCCAGTGTAAGATGAGAAGAGGATTTGTAAACAACTTAATAAATAAAGTACCTGTTGAATTACATCTACCTGGTTATCAGTTTTGTGGACCTGGTACAAAACTTGAACAACGTTTAGCAAGAGGAGATAAGGGTATAAATTTATTAGACACAGCTTGTAGAGAGCACGATATTGCATATTCACAATCAAAAGATATAGACACAAGACATCAAGCAGATCAAATATTAGCTGAAAAAGCCTGGCAACGAGTTAAATCTAAAGATAGTGATATTAAAGAACGTGCTAACGCGTGGTTTGTGACAAACGCTATGAAAGCTAAAGTGAAATTTGGATTAGGTTTGAAGGAGCAGAGACATAAGAAAAGAAAAGGAAAAATGAATAAGTGTAATAAGAAATTATTCACAGCTACTGTGAGAAAAACTTTAAAACAATTGAAAGAACAGAAACCCCTTGATATAAATGATGCTGTTAAAATAGCTCAAAAGGCTATTCATTCAAATTTTAAAGGGAAAAAGCGAGCAGACATTATAATACCGAGAGTTATACCTGTACCGAAAATTGGAGGATTTCTTCCACTTATTCCCGTACTAACAGCATTGTCAGCGCTTGGTGGTTTGGCAAGTGGAGGATCCGCTATTGTCAAAGCAGTAAATGCTATCAAAAATGGAAAAGAACAATTGGCTGAAGCTAACCGTCATAATAGATATATGGAATCAATTGCAATGGGTAAAGGGTTGTACCTCAAACCATATAAAACTGGATATGGTCTCTACTATAGTCCAGCTCCAAAAAACTATTAGATAACCTTCCCAATCGCCCATTAACAGATTTGGATTTGAATAAATATGGAAGACATCTCAAACATTTTAGGGGTGTTTTCATGCGTGATTCTTTACCTGAAAAACCATTCAAACAAGAATGCGGCATTGTTAATTTAGATGATTCAAATGGTATGGGAACACATTGGGTAGCATATTATAAAAACCACAACTATAAGGAATACTTTGATAGCTTTGGAAACTTACAACCACCACTTGAGATTGTCAACTACTTAAAATTTCCTATTGAATATAATTATGAACGAAACCAAAAATTTAATACATTTAATTGTGGGCACTTGTGTTTAAAATTTGTATTCAATAAATATAAATTAAAATGAAATAATTCAGAGTACATCGTCCCGCACTAACACAACCTACTATTAAATTTTTAAAGAAGGGGAACAAAAATGGTAACATCAGCTGAATTGGAAGAACTATTAATAAGACATATAGATTTATTTATGAAACTTATAAATGAACTAAGAATATGTAACATTAGTAAAATAAGTAATCCATTTTTATGTATTAATATGTCATACGTTTGTATTATTGTGAAAATACTTATTCACAATCTTTCAACATTTGTCGATGTCAAACATTCTATACACAATATTTGTTAACACTTAAGTTATTTAATCTGTATAAACGTATTTTTAAATTCGAATCTGTAAAAATCTGAAAAAAAGAAATATGTAATAAAATTTTCAAAAAATAAAAAACTAATTTGTTTTAATTAATCCCTTTATTCTATAATTTCATTTATTTAAAACAGTAAAACTAAAAAATTCTAAATCCTTAAAAGCAAGTCTATTTATACTCTGGGGTGTTGTAGATCAATCAGTAAATTCAATTATGTGAAAACAGATATTACTTATACTTCTGCGTGAAAAAAAACCCACAGGCACAACTATACATTTCTTTCTCATCAAATTAAAAACAACCGCACAACCAACCTACCCTTTCTTAATAGTTTATATTTCTATTTCTTCTACCTGTGATCATGAGCAATACGTGCCAAGAATTTACTATTAAAAAAAAAAACGATCATACACATTACATGTTACGCACACACTCATTCTGTCCGTCCAAACATTCTTACATACGTATATACATTTTCACATTACAGTCTTTCTATACTCTGAGATGTAGATGAGGAAACGTGCACGCACTCATTCTGTCCGTCCAACCATTCGTTTGAAAAGCAATACAAATAAAATCAACAAGAAAAAGCAGGTATGATCCCAAATTTGTAGGGAAAAATTGAAAATTATAATGATTTAATTCTTTTCCAGATATGCATTCTCCCAAATTTTAACATACACAAACACACATACACATTAAAAACATTACCTTTTCATAATACATGTTACAAACCTAAAGACCGATCGCACACAATTCATTTCACAATGCTGCAATGTTTTTACTCTTTTACAGCTATGCATGCTCCAAAATTTGTATGAAATAATTGAGCTAGAACATACATAAACATACTACTGGCGTATTGAATCTCAGTTTACGTCCGATAACTATACTTTCACAAACCGAATACCTCACACAACTTTTCTGTCAATGTCCAGCATTTGGTCACTCAAACAGTATTCACCGACAGAATTCAGTTGAGTGATTTGTACTCACAATGGGACATTATGGGATTCAGGTTCGTTAGACGGCTGCTAATTTAATGTATGTAACTTAAATAAAACTATTAAGGGAACAATTGTATTAGTTTGCATCGGAAATTCCATAAGTAAAATACTCATAATCATAAAATAAATTTTTTAAGTGGATATCTTGCTTTTGTATTAATTTTTTATATTAATTCAGCTTAAATTAATTAAGTAACATAATAGAGCTCTGTTAACTGACTTGGTTTGTGTCCAGGGTAAACGACTTTAAAATCTATCTTTACACACATAATATAGTTGCCAATGAAAAGTTTCTCATGGGTAAAATTAATACGCACAACATGGGTGGTGTAAGGAACTAAGTCATTATACTGACAGAAACGTTTTAAACACCAATTAAGTAAGTTTAATGTTATATCCGTCAATGGTAATTTGACGAACCAGACTAATTTGACAGATGTAGCTTCAACAAGATCGCCTTTATCAGCTGTCTAAATATGGATGTCCCTATTTGAACACCTTACAGTTAAAAAATATCACTTAGCTGGTCCTCTCTATAACTAAAACAAGAAAAAACTTTATATTATACTTTATTAATCTCTGTGAAAATTACATCAATTGCATTGGTAATAATGTTTACGTAAAATTTCTGATCCCAAAGCCAAAAGCGATATTAAGAATCCACCTAGAAAGAAAAGAATGTAATACTTTTTAATATTAGATCCTTTAGATTTGAATTAGAACGTAATTACATACGTATATACATTTTCACATTACAGTCTTTCTATACTCTGAGATGTAGATGAGGAAACGTGCACGCACTCATTCTGTCCGTCCAACCATTCGTTTGAAAAGCAATACAAATAAAATCAACAAGAAAAAGCAGGTACGATCCCAAATTTGTAGGGAAAAATTGAAAATTATAATGATTTAATTCTTTTCCAGATATGCATTCTCCCAAATTTTAACATACACAAACACACATACACATTAAAAAACATTACCTTTTCATAAAACATGTTACAAACCTAAAGACCGATCGCACACAATTCATTTCACAATGCTGCAATGTTTTTACTCTTTTACAGCTATGCATGCTCCAAAATTTGTATGAAATAATTGAGCTAGAACATACATAAACATACTACTGGCGTATTGAATCTCAGTTTACGTCCGATAACTATACTTTCAAAAACCGAATACCTCACACAACTTTTCTGTCAATGTCCAGCATTTGGTCACTCAAACAGTATTCACCGACAGAATTCAGTTGAGTGATTTGTACTCACAATGGGACATTATGGGATTCAGGTTCGTTAGACGGCTGCTAATTTAATGTATGTAACTTAAATAAAACTATTAAGGGAACAATTGTATTAGTTTGCATCGGAAATTCCATAAGTAAAATACTCATAATCATAAAATAAATTTTTTAAGTGGATATCTTGCTTTTGTATTAATTTTTTATATTAATTCAGCTTAAATTAATTAAGTAACATAATAGAGCTCTGTTAACTGACTTGGTTTGTGTCCAGGGTAAACGACTTTAAAATCTATCTTTACACACATAATATAGTTGCCAATGAAAAGTTTCTCATGGATAAAATTAATACGCACAACATGGGTGGTGTAAGGAACTAAGTCATTATACTGACAGAAACGTTTTAAACACCAATTAAGTAAGTTTAATGTTATATCCGTCAATGGTAATTTGACGAACCAGACTAATTTGACAGATGTAGCTTCAACAAGATCGCCTTTATGAGCTGTCTAAATATGGATGTCCCTATTTGAACACCTTACAGTTAAAAAATATCACTTAGCTGGTCCTCTCTATAACTAAAACAAGAAAAAACTTTATATTATACTTTATTACTCTGTGAAAATTACATCAATTGCATTGGTAATAATGTTTACGTAAAATTTCTGATCCCAAAGCCAAAAGCGATATTAAGAATCCACCTAGAAAGAAAAGAATGTAATACTTTTTAATATTAGATCCTTTAGATTTGAATTAGAACGTAATTAAATAAGAGATAACATATAAATATTGCATAGATTAATTGTGAAATTATTTGCTATTACTGTGCACAATCTAATATACCAGGTTTTAAAAGTTATTTTAAACTTCGATACAGAACATTAATGTTTGACGATTCAGTTCAGATTAATACTTGAGTTACGACTCATAATATTGTATTCATTTCTGAACATACATATTAATTGTTATTTTTTTTATTAAAATCAAAACCAAGAAGATATATGATTGCTATTTAACTCACTGTGTAATTGAAAATCTGAATTAATATAAAATCTATCTATGTTATAACTGTAGGTGATATCGCATTTCCCAATCTCCCATTAGGCACTGCCCTACTTCTTGAGAATATGGTTGCGCTTTATGAGGTGAGTATTATGGCGCATGGCGACGTATCAAATTTGACTGATCAAATTTGCATATGTGTTGGTAATATTTGTTTTGCTTAATTTGAATTTGATTATTTCATGCGTGGCCGGTCAACCATCCTAACGATAAGATAACCAAACCTAACGATCTAGAATTAGCAAACCTCTTGGAAGTCTGAAATTGTTGTTCAAATAAAAAACAGTGACATTTCTCATAGGCGGACAACGACCGTGGAGTTAATTTTGTCACTTATCGGGAGGTTTCCGTTTAGTCAGTTCAGCATTTACTATTACATTCTTCAATGTTTCAGATAACAACTACTGATGGGGTTTTAATGTTTTTTAAATTCAATTTTATTGTATACATTTTTATTATGTACACGCAGTGTATACATTCGTACTTGTATACACTAGTGCCAGAAACTAAAGGAACTGACTTAATATTTTGGCATTTCCATAGATATCTGGTAAAGAACAAACCTGAGAATTTTTAAAGATAGCTATTTGAAATCTTTGCGGTCTTATTAATTTATTAAACATGGAATTATTGGTGGAATTATGGGAAAACTTTTTCGTGTATCTCAGTTTAGAATAAGAGCATTTAGAGAACAAAAATAAACGAAAAAATTTATCTCTTTTCAGTCTTCATACCCTTTCAAGAATGATACAACGATTTAGTCCTACGTTAGGTTAGAGGACGTGTACTTGTCAATTAAGACAAGTACAGTACCCGGAGGTCGAATTGACCCATTGTATAACGTCATAGTTTCTCACACCACTTATGTTGTGTGTGTTAATTTTATACATGAGTGGTGGGACCTACAGTTTAAAGTCGACTCCGAACGACATATTTTTGACAAACAAATAAGCGGACTATGTCGATTATAGATATTTCTGCTTTGAATGCTTATATTGTAATATATTTGAATTCATCGTTAATTTTAAAACATACATAAATATTGCAACTCTACATTTACTACATTATTTAACAACTTTATATTTACTACGTTATATTACAACTCTGTTATAAATAGTTTTAAGGATACATTGAATAATGCTGGAGTTACCCACACGTAACGTAACGTACCGTAGAAAACGTTCTCTTTTTAGCATATGGAGAACGATGTAAACGCTTACCCAAACGTTCTCTCTCGTTAGCAAAACGGAACGATCTGTATAAAGCCCTAGTTATGCTACCGTAACGGAATGTAACCGCAACAGTAAGAAACAGCTGATCGTTTTTGTTATGTATAAAGCAATACGAATGGTTATAGAAATGTAATGTAACGTAACCGGAACGTAAGAATCTGTAAAAAATAGAATTTTCTTACATTTTTACGTGACATCTCTTTAGCAGTGTTAACAACATGTCAATATTAAAAACCAGCAAAACTGAAATTTGAAATTATAAACAGAATTTACATTTTGTACGTATGTTACATTTGTCTGTATGTGGAATTCTCTTTAAATAAAGCTTCACATATTTTAAAAACCCAAATTATAATTTATTTCATTATTAACTTTTATAATTTAAAATAAAAATGAACACTATTTTACTATTACATTATGTAGGTAGTGTTTATTTTTATTTTAAATTAGAAAAATATAGTTATAGATTTTTAATTAATTAAAGCGTTCGAAAAGCATTTCACTTTACTTTTATTAGAGAAGATAACTACGTTTTAACGTTCGTACAAATTTGGTTTCCGAAATACCTGGCCTGGGGGGTTACTCTGTAACTCGATACAAAAATTAAAATGTACGTATTCGAACAAATTGTACTCTGTAGTACGAAAGTACGGAAATTTTTCGAAAGTGATACCAATGTTTTCTTTTTTTCGTACGAACAAAACATTCTGTTACTCTGTATTACGAAAACGAACATAAAAAGCTTAGTAAACATTCGAGAATTCTTCGTTAGCAATTGTGTTGGTGACAACTAATAATAAATTTAAAATGTAAGTAAATTAATACAAATACATTGCAAAATTAACATAAAATAATATATGTTAAACAATCTCAATGGAGTGAGTCAAAAAGAATTGTATATACCGACCAAAGACAATACAAAACTGTGGTGGACTTTATGATGACTCATCTGAATTTGGCCAAGGGACATCTAAAAGTGCCGGATGCAAGAAACAAACCTAATAATCTGTGGCAGAAACTAAGAACAGATTTGGTTTCACTTGGTCCACCGCAGCGAGATGTTAAAGTTTGGAAAAAAAAGTAAGCTTAGATAGATCTAAACATTTGAATGCGATCTATCGCGGAGTTATTAAACATTTTAACTTTTATTAGGTTTGGGCAGACTATAAGAATGGTAGCCAAATTAAACACATTGATTCAAATCCACAATCAAGTTCACCAGTAATTACTCAGTATTTAGTTGAAGAAAATTAGGAGGGATAAGAGTTTGGACACAAAAATAATTAGCTTACAGATATACATACATACATATATAGATATACATACATATATGTATATATTTAATGAATTCGGTTTTCTTTTGGTTTTCTATGAAAATTTTCGAATTAGGGAGTAACCGCCCTGTTTCACTTGCTCTATTTATATGGAAAATACAATCAAAAGCACTCAATTTTCTGCTTGTTTTCCTCATTTAGTTTGTGATGAGTGTTTGAGTGTTTTTGTTTGAGTGAAAGTGAAATTGTATGGTCTACAGAAACAGTACATAAAACTTTTAATAAGTACCTTTAAATAAATATAAAATCGTTGAAACTAAAAACTCTGTAGTGATAACACTGGTTAACAGCTGAATTAAAGTAAAACAAAAGGCGCCATATTAAAAGTGATAATAAGAGTGAAAACGAAGTTTTTAAAATCTGAAATTAAAATTGAGTTTGTTTAAAAAACAATAATAAATATAATAAAATAAAAACTCAAACCCAAAAATATGTCTTCTGTATCCATATCTTAATTTTTGTCTTTTAGTTTTTGCAATTTTTATTTTTTAATTGTTATTGTTTATTTTTTTTATTGTTTTGTTTACCTAAAAACATATGATTACGTTTTTACGTTCTATAATTGCTCTTTCATTTTTACGTTCCGTGCACATTACTGTTACATTGCGTTACATTACGTTCCGGTAGCATAACTAGGGCTTAAAACAGAATGCTCCACGTTTTTACGTGGCATTTGAACATAAGAGAGAGAACATGAGAGAGAGAGAGAGCAGTGTTGTCACGAAAAAAAATACTGTAACCAACATTTGTGAAAAAATCACCAAATAAGGAAACATTTAAATAAATTATAATTGAGAAAAAACAATAAATAACAAAATAAAATTATAATCTTACTAATTAATTAATTTTAACAAACAAAACAAAAGCTATTTTTATAAGAAAAATTATAACCAAATCCGGAATAATCTACACATTGAACGAAAAACGGCAATACTGATAATGAGTCTGTATACCAATTTCTTTGCATTGTGTTGTGTTCGTTTGTGTGTTGCTTTGTGTTTCGTTTTTATTAACATTCTTCGTTGACATATGTCCCGTTTTAAACGTTTCTATAACTACATAAACGTTTTTAAGGCTACGTACGTTACGATTTTACGATTCTTACGCTTGGGTAACCAAGGCATAAGTCAGTCAGTCCCACTTCAGCCGTATACGCGTGCGTATTTCAATACAACATATATCATATTAAATTAAGGTTTTCCAGACTGGAAGCAAAGCAAACATACACGAAAATATTTTCTGCAAGAGCTAGTCATTGCTTTAGCTCATTGCAACTGTTAAGCAAAAAAATTCATTTAATTTTAACAAAATTTGTTCAGAACTTACTAAATAGCGATGTATTTTTCTCGACATTGAGATCATTATCTTTTATCATATACAAATTTTCAGTAGTATTCATCGCTAGTGATAAGGAAGCAGAACATCTGCATTAAAATTTTTATTTTGTAATGTCGTCAGTTTACTCGCCCCCCAAATTGTTTATGACAGAAGGCCATAGCATCCTGAAGAGAAGCCAACAATTTGTAATTGGCTCATTTTGGAGGAGCGAGCGCTACTTGAGGCCGTGAAGCAAGTCAACTACAATCTTGCAATTAGCTAGTTTGATGGCGCCAAGTGCCAAAAAGGATTGAAAGTGGTAGGATGCAGTAACTGAGAAGCTATTTAGGCTCTCACAAACTGGGTCCAAGGAGTATTGTGCTCAGTTCAACATGGTGCCACTAAAGGAAGCCCCTGTCAGAACGATTTTCAAGGTGTGGGTTCGCCCTCCAATTTTGGAAGACAAAGATACACTCTCCCTGATCAAAAAAATGTGGGCCTAGAAACGTCTAATTGGACGATTGTGCGCGACTGTGTGAAAAACAAAATGCTGGAAAGGATCCCTTGATATAAATAGGTTCACAGTCCTAGCTCCTTCGCTTCTTGCGCCGACACTCAAAGGAAACAATGTACTTGGTACCAAACTCTCCTGGAAGTGGAATACAGGGGAAAGGATCAAGAAAGCGATAAATGCTTTGTGCGTCTGTAAAAGGACATTTTGAATTAGATGAGGCATATAATCCACTGGATGGAAGCAGCGGCTGTACAGCATATGCTCTCCTACAGGGCATTAGTGTAGTGAGAGGACCTATTTTTCTACACTAAACAAAGTATATACGTTGGCATGCTTGGGCACCGCGGGCAGTCAAGCAGCAATCAAACCACTGGTATTCTACCTCGTCAAATCAAAAGTCGTAAGGGGTTGCATAGACTCTCTATACCGTATACGTCGACATAACACCCACCTCTAGTCTTTTGCGCGCCACTGTGGCATGGAAGGAAACTAAAAGGCGAACGAACTGCCCCTACAAGAATACTTTTTCAAATTGGAAAAACAGCATGGAATTCATCAAACGGTAGTTGGTCCAACATACCTCGTTCTAAAATTGCAAAACTGCTGTGTCAGCAGTGGACAGTAAGAAACCAATGAACTACCTGAGTTCGACAAGAGAGTGGTACACACTCTAACTGGAATTTTTATGGGACGCTGCGCTATGGGCAGTTTCGCTAACAAGCTATCGTTGCTTCACCAGGAAGCTGCTAGGATATGGAAGAAACGGAATCGGTATGTGGGTACCCTGTACTTCAAGACATACATCATCGATTTTTTTGGGTGATAGAACTATTAAATTATACAACTTGATATGTATATATTTGGAAAACAATTTATTGACTTGATAACCCATCCAATAAAATTATGATCTGCAATTCCTCTTCAATATGGCCGTTTATCTCTTCCAGTTGAACATAAAGCTCATCGAATTCTTTTATGTATTTAGGTATAGTTTATAGAAAATCCCAAATTTCTTTCGAAGTTTTAAAATCTCTCACAAACGATAAGATTTTTGGAGACAATGTAATTAAGATATCGGTTCTTGCATCCTGGTATTTTTCACTCCACATTCACGTAATTTGGTTCAGATGGAACATTCGTTTCTAAATTAACAATTCGCAGCAGTCTGCTCTTAGTAAAAGAGCCTCAATTTGTGTCTATCATGTTGAATAATTTGATCCATCAAATATTGGAGTTTTGCTTGCAAATGTTTTATCTTCATCTTTTCTTTTAATTTGAAGATCTGGGCATGGTGGAGAACGTGCCACTAAGGGGGAACTGTAGGGTTTTATTTGATGCCCACCACTAACGGATCATAACAAGGGGCTTACTTTGCAATGAGTAACACAATGGGCCACCGAGTACACTTTCCTGCGAATGGCAAGCTACCCGCTAACCTAACTTGACCTAGTGTTTTCTCAACATTTCAGTGTGCCAAAAGCTTTAGGACTTGAATACGCTGTTAAAAATTACAACGCCATCTTCGTTGTCATTGATGACAATAAAAAGGGGAATCCCCTAGCTACTTATGTGCGTTAATGTTGGTGATTTTTATTTCAAGTGTGCACATATACATACTTGCTTACAGTATAATGGCGCATGGCGACGCATCAAATTTAACTGATCAAATTCGCATATGTGTTGGTAATATTTGTTTTGTTTAGCACAGCAACACATCAAAATTGAACCTTCAAACTTCATTGTATTGTTGTTGTGAAGAAAAGAACATATGATTTGTGCAATGCAGGTAGTGAAAATCAAAAGTATTTTGATAATCTTCAAACTCTTCTCAGTCCATACGTGTAAGTATAGTTTCACCAACACATAAACAAAAAAGGCGAGTTTGATCCATTATTTGATGTGTGCCCGTCTATTTAAAACGAAAATACACCTAAGGCAGGTTTGATCGCGACCGTGATGTGTGATAGACGTATTACGGAGATCCACTCAATTACTTTGTGTCATATTGAAAACTTTTTTTCAAATAAATACCTTTCTTTGTTGAAAAAAGAAAGCAATATAAGAAGCAAATAAATAATAAAAAAAACGGAAAATTAAAAATTACTTAAATGAGTGAGCAAAATGCTCTAAACTTATATAACAACACCAACGAAAAAACAAATCGAATGTCAATGGTAATTTGGGTTTAAATCATACAAATTGCGAAAGTGAAAAAAAAGAAAAAAGCAAAACATGAACAACAGCAGTACGGTAAAACATTTTAAAACAAATTACTACTCAGTGATTGATTGCGAAAACGATGATCAATGTAATCCAGAATGGATAAAAAAAATTGAAAAGCATGTTAAAGAAAATAACAATAAAAAAATGAACAAAAATCTCATTCAACTACAAATTATAACAACAATGCATCAAAAGTAATTACTGAGAATGCAGTAATTAATATAGACAAATACAAGAATAAAAAAGTGCCACCAACAAACATTTTTGATATCGAATCAAAACAACTAATTGAATTTATAAGAAATGGTCTTAAAATTAATGAATTTAAAATAAAAGAGTATATAAATAAGGCTTACCTAGAAAAAACTAAATCAAAGTTTTTTTACTTTCACGCCCAAAGAATTAAAATTCAAAACGTATTTATTAAAAGGAATAGATGGTAATGTAGATCCCGATGATCTTAGTTGAACTGTTAAAGTTTGATAGTGAAGATTTGAAGATTATAAAAGTTACTCCTTTTTCAACAAAATCATCTATTGAAAATGTAATAAAACTCCCAATGTTTTTAGTACAAGTTTCTCCCGAAACTTATGTAAATAAATTGAAGAATATTTGAACATTATTATATCGTAAAATAAAATGGGAACAAGTCAGGAGACCTGAAATACCTCAATGCCGCAACTGTCAAGGATTTTTCCATAGTGCTGCTAATTGTTATCTTCCCAGACGTTGTGTCAAATGCAACACGAACCACGAAATTGGAAAATTTCCTATAGGAAAAGTTCCGATTGAAGAGAAAGATAAGTTATTCTGTGTTTTATCAACAAGTATGGGCATCCTGCATCTTGCAAAGGATGTGAGAAATACAAATTACTTAAACAAAAAATTAGAATTAAAAAAAAAGAAACCCAAATAAATAAAAATTTCAATACGAATGTTTTTTCTAATAATAAGCTCTCATTTGCAAGTGTTGTCAAGGGAAATAATAATCCTAATATGAATATAAATAATTTAGATAATAGAAACCCATTTTTACAAAAAATCAGGAATTTTATGATAAATATAAATAATTTTCAGAATTTCAAAGACAACTTAATATTCATGTATCAAGAATAGATACAATATTCTCTATGCTCGACGTATAATGGACACAAAGAGGCAAAAAAACACAATTTCAAAAAAACTTAAAATAATACATGTTAATGTCAATTCTCTAATAAAAATTAGTAGAAATACGATCTTTACAATTTCATTTTAAACACAAAATACAATTCGAAAACTACAACATAATAAGAAAAGATAGAAGAGGCGGTACAGAAGCAGGTGGAACGGCTATATTGATAAAAAGTAACTTAAAACATACATTTTACACCAATAGTGTTATCAATTCCTTTAAAATCTTAGAAAGCTGCATAATTAAGCTTCATTTGGCTCCAAATAAAACATTATATATAATTTCAGCATATTACCCTTCTGGTAATATCATTTCAAGAAAGAACTCTCTGATTTATTTGAATATATGAATCTACAGAATGAAAACAATTATTATATTTTAGCGGGAGATCTTAATGCTAAACATACAGACTGGGGCAACGATAATAATAATCAGAAAGGAAAACTTTTAAATGATTGGCTAATTGATAACGAGATAACATTTGGATGTAAATTATATGCTACATGTTTTCCATCATATCCACGTTCAGGGTCATACTTAGACATTTGCTTATCAGACTGTAGATTACATATTGCTACAGAAAATAACACGGTTAACTCTTTAAAAAATTTGCAGTATGATAGCGATCATGAAGCAGTAGAAATAATTGCATCTATGAATAGCGAAATGGAAAATTTCACATTAATATTACAGAAGGATAAATTTAATTTTAATTATAAAATAACAAACTGGAAAAAATTTCAAAATAAATTAGAAAGGAAAATCAAACAAGATACACTGATTAGCAACAATCGAAATCTTACAAACAATGAAATTGATCATCACATAGATAGGATAAATAACATAATTACCACAACAATTGATGAAAAATACCAAAGTGTGAAACTGATAATACATTTCAAAAAATAACTAACTCGACAATTACGATGTTGTATAGAGAAGAAAGCAGAATACTCAATGTTATTAAAAGACATACTAGATTAGAACAAACAGTAACTGAAGAAAATATTATCATAGCTAAAACTAAAATTAAATTAATTAAAAAACTGATAAATGACAATTTTTATACCATAATTAATAACAATATTAAAGAAAAACTAACAACTATTGACCGTAAAGATTTCATAAATATGTTTAGACAGATTAAGAAAAATTTTAAAAAATATACACCATTAAACTTAGAGAAGTTAAAAATTCCAGAAAACTCAGAAACATTATTAAATAATGCAGGAATAAATCCACGACACCTTATGAAGGATAATTTTAATAATTATATTATAAATGAACAAGATCAAATTCTAAACACTATTGGAGCTTTCTTCGAATCAATTCATTCAAGTAAAAATATAATACCAAATAACGCAGTTCATCAGCAAGTCACTGAAACCTTTAATACTTTCATTGAAAGAAAACGAACATTTGAAAATGGAAATAATACATTTGTCAGTTTTAATGAAACATTATTATCAGATAATATTAACGAAACACAAACACAAAAGTATTTCATTACTAAATCTGATCTAAAATACATCTTTTCAAATATAAGAAATTAATTATCTTCAGGTATTGATAATATTCCAAATATTGTTCTCAAAAATATTCCTCAAATCAATGAATATTGCAAGTTATTTAACAATATTGTTACGCAAAGCGAAACGACCTAATATCGTTTAACAATAAAAAACGATAAACAAAAGCTATCAGCTACACCAATACAATACACACGACACAAATACGCACTAACACTAAGAATACAACGAACGTGTTGATTATCTAAAGCTGCACACACACATGTGTACAACGAACCAGGTAGCAACAACAACATAAAGTAAACCAGCAAAGTACACAAACAACAATGTACTAGCAGAAGTCTCGAGAAGGCGTGAGCGAGAACCTTCCACATCGAGAACGTTCATCATACTGATCATACGTGCGTGCGGACTATAAAAGGGCTGGACAAAGCAAGCAGCAGGCAGAGTTAATTTAGTCAGCCTTGTGTGAAGTTGCGTGTGAACAAAATAAGTCGTGGTTGTAAAGATCTAGCGAATACTTGTGTGAACTAGTACAGTGAATAAACAGATTATTATTGTTGTATCGTTAAGTTCTATACGGTGGTACACAAAAGTAGTGTAAATAATAAAGAGAGTTTAAGAGAAAATAACCACATATTTGTTTTTACTTTATTTGCAATTAACGAACTCATATTTAAACGTTTTTAAAAAGGTAAAAGCGTAACAATTGGTGTCAGAAGTGGGATTGCAAAATCCAAAAGTAAAAATAAATAAATAAAAAAAAAAATAATTAAAATGAAGCTCACCGAACTAAGAGTGCAACGACTGAAACGAGAGTTGGGTAAACTAGAGCTGCCGACGACGGGAACGAAGAATGAACTCCAAAGGCGGTTAAGGGAACATCTGCAGCTTCAGGGCATTAACATCGATTCTCACGAGTTCGAGGAAGAAGAGGAACGAGAATTACAGGCCCCTGCAACGGCTAGCGGTGTTGACATAAATTTGTTGCTAGCTGCTATGATGGAGAAAATGGAAGTAGCAAACCAGAAGCTATTCGAAGCTTCCAGAGCCGAAAGTCGCAAAATGCAAGAGGCGAACGAAACGATGTTTGCTGATGTACGAGAAGCTTCTAGAGCTGAGAACCAGAAGCTATTCGAAGCGTCTAGAACCGAAAATCAAAAACTGTTAGCTAAGGTGCAAGAAGCTTCTAGAACCGAAAATCAAAAACTGTTAGCTGAAGTGCAAGAAGCTTCTAGAAACGAAAATCAAAAACTTCTAGCTGAAGTGCAAGAAACTTTTAGAGCCGAAAACCAAAAACTGCAAGCAGTAATTTTGACGAAAATAGAAAAGGAGCTCGAAGCGACATCAGGGAAGCTGCAGGAAATACAGGAGTCGGTCAGCAAAAGAATTACTGGTGTGGAGGAGAGGATGTCACATTTAGAAAGGACCGTCGACACGAAAGTGAACGATTTGGGGAAAACCGTCGACGAAAAACTGGTGATTATGGAAGAGAAGATCAACAACCTCCAGAGCCAGCAACCGGAACCAGCGCGAGTCGTATCCGAAAGTACCGGCAGAATAAAAGCACCTAGCTTTGATGGCAGCTCACCCCTATCCGTATTCAAGTTCCAATTTGAGACGGTAGCCAGCAGAAACGGATGGGACGATGGGGAGAAAGCACTAGAACTAATTTTGGCTCTAAAAGGTGTCGCAGCTGAGATTCTAGAAACCATGCCAGCCAGCAGCAGAAACAACTACAACGACTTAATGGTGGCGTTGCAGCGTAAATTTGGCGATGAGCACAAACGGGAACTATACCGCATGGAGTTGCGATGCCGGGCGCAAAAGGCAAATGAGTCATTACAAGCCTTTGCAATGGAGGTTGAGAGATTAGTGCAGCTCACATACCCAGGAGAAAACCATCCATTGATAGACAACTTTAAGACCGAGGCGTTTGTTAATGGCATACGCGACCCTGATATTAAACTGGCGGTATGTTCTACACAGAAGACAACTTTTGCAGAGACCGTGGCCTTCGCACTAGCCCTGGAGACCGCTCGCACGATTTCTAGACCACAAGTCAGTAAAGTGCGAAAAATGGAAGTCGTGGAGGAGGAGGAATGCCTTTTGGACAAATTTAAAGAGATGTTGAAGCAAGTTTTGGGAGAAAATGGACAAAAGGCTAAACTCAAATGCTTCAACTGTGGAAAGAGTGGCCATTTCCAAAGAAATTGCAAAGCGCCACGCAAGAGATCAAGATCCACCTCACCATCAAGGAATAAGAAACGGGCGAACTATCAACCATCTTCACAAGAGTCCCCGTTAAACTAAAACGAGCTAGCACTGAGGGGCAAGTGCTGGCTCCCACAAGCGAGGGCCCCACAATCTCAATATCAGTAATGCAACAGAACAACAACAATCTTACGGCGTGCGGATACATAAATGGCAGACCACATACCTTCACTATAGACACCGGGGCGACGCAGTCTATCATCAGGCCAGATGTAGTGAAGGGAAAGTGTGAGGCACTTAGCAATGTAAGACTACGGACAGCTACGGGAGAGTCTGCCACCGTCCACGGAAAAACTGAGGTGAAGGTGACTATAGCCAACATTAGTGTAAGTCACATCTTTATTGTTGCCGATATTGTGGACGAGGTTATAATTGGTGCCGATTTCATGATAGCTCATGGCATCAATTTGAATATGGGGCAACAGATTATGAGTTGGCGAAATGTAGAGATACCTCTAGACGTGGGGTACAATCATCAAGTGCACGCAAGAAGGATAGTTGCGGTCGAACAACTCAAATTGCCACCTCAGAGTGAATCACTGATATGGGCGCGTATGGATGGAGACTGTGTGGAAAACCGCTTGTGGGTTGTGGAACCAGCAGAAATACAGACAGATTTAATATCAGCAAAGGCCCTCGTCAAATCCACAGAACAAAGAATAGTCCCGGTGAGAGTGCTAAATCTATCAGGCCATGAAAGAGTCGTCTGTAAAAACTCAGAGGTGGGCCAATGTGTTCCAATAGAGGCGGTAATAAACAGCAAACAAACGCCGCAACCTGCCGATATGTCAGCCAAGGATCAAAAGGAATTTGGTGAAAATGTGGAGAAATGGATAGCAGGTTTAGCAGCTGCAGAGAAAACCAAAGCCAAAAAGCTGCTAAAGAGGTATGCTTTCGCTTTCGCCACGAACAACAAAAGGCAAGGAAGAACAGCTATGGTCAAACACGAAATTGATACTGGCGAAGCCAGACCGATAAAGCAGGCATCCAGAAGCATACCGCTGGCGAAGCGTAATGAGGTTAAGGAGTTAGTCGATGAAATGAGGAAGAGCGGTGTAATCGAACCATCATCGGGTCCGTGGAGCTCACCTGTAGTTTTAGTAAAGAAGAAAGATGGCAGTACAAGATTCTGCATAGACTACAGGAAGCTGAATGATGTCACCAAAAAGGATAGTTACCCGCTACCAAGAATTGACGACACACTCGACACTCTTGCCGGAACAAAATGGTTCTCCACATTGGATCTACAAAGCGGGTATTGGCAGGTGGAGATTGCAGACAAGGACAAAGAGAAAACCGCATTCAGTGCGAACGGCGGCTTATGGCAGTTTAAGGTTATGCCATTTGGACTCTGTAATGCTCCGGCCACATACGAGCGGCTTATGGAACGTGTGCTAAAGGGACTGCATTGGAAGACTTGCCTGGTGTATCTCGACGACATAATAGTAATGGGCAGAACTTTCGACGAACACCTCAAGAACCTGGGAGAAGTTATGCAACGAATAACAACGGCTGGACTAAAACTAAGCGTAAAGAAATGTGCATTTTTCCAAAAGCAGGTGAATATTTGGGGCATCTTGTCACAGCAGATGGCATATCCACCGATGAAGATAAAATACGAGCAGTAAAGGACTGGCATCGTCCCCAGAATCTTCATGAACTACGCAGCTTTTTGGGACTATGCACATACTACAGACGCTTTGTGCCTAACTTTGCCAGCGTGGCTGCAAGTTTGCATGAGCTCACCAAGAAGTCAAAAATCTATCAATGGGGTGAGCCACAGGAGAAGGCGTTCCAGACACTAAAAGACCTATTGTGTGCTGCACCAGTTTTGGCGTATCCAGTCCCAGGAGAAAAATTCATTTTGGACAGTGATGCTAGCGGATATGGTATTGGTGGTGTACTTTCGCAAGTGGTTAATGGAACAGAGAAAGTCGTAGGCTATTATAGTCGGACATTGTCAAAGCCTGAACGGAATTATTGTGTAACCCGACGAGAGCTACTGGCAGTGCTGGAGTGCATCAAACATTACCACAAGTACCTGTATGGCCAAAATTTTCTGCTAAGGACTTATCACTCTGCACTGAGATGGCTGATACAATTCAAGAACCCTGAAGGACAGTTAGCACGTTGGATTGAACGCCTCCAGACCTACGACTTCAGCATCGAACACCGTAGGGGCATAAAACATGGAAATGCTGACGCTCTTTCACGCCGACCTTGAAATTTGGAGTGTAAACATTGCGTGAAAGCTGAGAAAAAGGAATCCATCGTCGATATCCGGCTAACGCGGATTGAAGCCAACGAAGACTGGTCCCAAGCACAAAGGAGTGACCCAATATTGGCAAAGGTAATAGCAGCGAAGGAGGAGGACAAACGACCTACAAGAAATGAGATATCCGCAGAAGGTCCTCTTACAAAAGCATATTGGGCACTATGGGACAGCTTAAAGATCATAAATGGGTGCCTATATCGACTTTGGGAAAGCGCTGATGGCAAGACCTCATCCAACCTATTGGTAGTGCCTTCCTCCAAAATGAAAGAAGTGTTAAAGGAGTTCCATAATGGAGCCAGCGGAGGCCATCTTGGAGTGACAAAGACACTGGAAAGGCTAAAACAACGTTTTTATTGGGTTGGATGTCAACAAGCAGTGGCGGATTGGATAGCAAACTGCACCCAGTGTATTGAAGCTAAAGGTCCAACAAGAAGAAGTCGAGGTCAGATGCAGCAGTACAACTCAGGCGCACCTTTCGAGCGGATAGCCATGGACGTTGCAGGCCCTTTTCCAGTCAGCAATACTGGAAACCGATATGTTCTTGTTGTGATGGAATATTTCAGCAAGTGGCCGGAAGTATATGCCATACCCAATCAAGAGGCGAACACAATAGTTAACGTTTTTGTGAACAACTGGGTATGCCGCTACGGGGTTCCAATAGAACTACATTCCGATCAAGGCAGAAATTTTGAGTCAGCTATATTCAAGGAAATGTGCGAAGTATATGGCATTAAGAAGACTCGAACGACGCCTCTTCACCCACAGTCAGACGGAATGGTAGAGCGATTTAACCGAACCCTGGAGGAATGCTTGCGAAAAGTAGTGAGCGAGCAACAGAAAGACTGGGACGAACACATTCCGAGGTTTTTACTGGCGTACCGATCGGCGGTCCATGATTCAACATCTAGATCACCCGCCAAGGTTATCTTTGGGACTGAGATAAAACTGCCCGGTGACTTAGAATTTGGTGTTAAGCCCGCCACAGAGAGGAACGAAACATACACTGGAAAAGAAGAAAGCCTGAATGAACTTCATGAGTTTGTACGCACCCGTATAAAAATGGTCAGTGATAGAATGAAAGCCAGATATGATAGAGCAGCAAACACAGATGGCTTCCATGAGGGACAAATGGTTCTGCTATACAACCCAAAGCGGAAGAAGGGATTATCTCCCAAGCTACAAACCAGCTGGGAGGGACCGTATAAAATAATTAAACGGTTAAACGATGTCGTGTACAGGATACAAAAAGCTAGCAGCCCCCGAGCAAAAATGAAGGTCGTACACATAGAGCGACTGGCAAAATATGGGAAAGGAGATAATGAGCCTATTCGGGACGAACAGGCTTAAGTGGGCGGCAGTGTTACGCAAAGCGAAACGACCTAATATCGTTTAACAATAAAAACGATAAACAAAAGCTATCAGCTACACCAACACAATACACACGACACAAATACGCACTAACACTAAGAATACAACGAACGTGTTGATTATCTAAAGCTGCACACACACATGTGTACAAAGAACCAGGTAGCAACAACAACATAAAGTAAACCAGCAAAGTACACAAACAACAATGTACTAGCAGAAGTCTCGAGAAGGCGTGAGCGAGAACCTTCCACATCGAGAACGTTCATCATACTGATCATACTTGCGTGCAGCGATGCCAACTTAGCACTTTTTACGCTATTTTTAGCTCTTTTTGAATGCACGCTGCGCGTTTTGTTTTCTATTTAGCCCTTTTTTAAAAAAAGAGCTGGAATGGCCCTTTTTGGTTTAGTTTTTAGCACTTTTAGCACTTTTTGCAAAAAAGGACACATTTTTCTTTCGTAAAGGAAAAATCTCTTGAAACATCATTATTAAAAGACATATATAACGACGAGAAAAATTTTATATATATTACGTTTTTGGCATCAGTTTTAGCTGATGTACAAAAAGTTAATCTGGCCTTCGAGGCCCAGTTTGCTGACCACACAAAACTTTTTAGTGATTTGTATCGTTTATAGCAGAGCTTGACTAATAGAATAATTATTCCAACAGACGATTTTGATTACATGAATGGCGAAATAGACCCAAAAGTAGACGAAAATTGTTACCTTGGTTACAGCTTTGAGAAAGCTTGTGCAGAGTCTAACATATCAAGAAAAACTTGATAAAATTTACGAAGAATTTAATTTATGAAATAAGGGCAAAATTACTATCAAGCTTTCAAATTGTGGAAACAATTTCTGCATTTAGTGCAAATGTTTTCTCTAGTAATATAGAAGATACAAAAGTTGTTATTAAAGAGTTTATAAACAACTATAAAGAAATTGAGGAACTTAAAAATTTTATTTATTTTATTTTATTTGATTTATAATGATCTACATAGCACAACAAGATACTAAATCTTATAAGTGACAGTGCTATGTTTACAATCAATAAGGTATAAAAAATTAACATTAATTAAATATAAAAAATTAGAGAAAGTTAATTTATGTATATAAATGTTAAATTAAATTAATAAGGTAAAGTATAAAAATAATAATAATAATAATAATAATAATAATAACAATGATAAGAATAATAATAATAATAATAATAATTATAATAATAATAATAACAATAATAATGATGACCTAAAAAATAAAATCACAAAATTTACAAATATGAGATTAAAATTTTAATTATGAAAATAATTTAAATAACTCCTTTTTGAACGCGTTTGCATTGCCCAGATTTTGGATGTTATTTGGTAAGGAATTCCAAAGACTAATGGTGTGTATAAAGAACTGTCGCTGAGACAGACGAGTCCTGAATCGTTGCTGTATAATCCCCACACCCCGGTGGGATCTGGCAAACTAAATTTTACAATATAAATACTTCTGCTGTTTCGTGTAAATTATTTTATGAAGTAGAAGGAGGCATCTAATTTTCAGGAGATTATCAAATTTGATACCAAGAATCAGGTAAGCTAAATGAGAAATGTGATCCCGACGCCCCTTAAAGAAAACATACCTGGCTATGTTATTGTACGCCAGGTTAAGTTTCTGGTTGTCATCATAACTGCAATTTGCGTATATCTCACATCCATATAAAAGTACCGGAATCAAGTACGTTTTAGCAAGTTGCATGCGAATGACAAAAGGAGTTGAATCTATGACATAAATTCTGCCAACAATGACACTTATATGGGTAGACCACGATAATTTGTCATTAAAGACAATACCCAGATTTTATACAAAATTTCAAACTATATAAGGGGAAAAATCTGGATAGAACTGATAGTTTTTGGATCGATGTAAACCAATTTAAAAACTCAACAAACGAAAATCCATTTGGAAAACTTTCATCTTTTGTGTTAAGACTTCTGACACTGCCCTACTCAAATGCAGAAGTAGAACGCACATTTAGCGTTATGAATTTTTTTAAAAATAAAATAAGGAACAGAATGTCGTTAAAGACATCTAATTGCTTAATTCATATAAAGTATGGTTTAAAACGAAAAAAATGCTGCTGTTTGGACTATCAAATACCAGAAAATGTTTGTCTAGAAATTAATTCTAATGAAATCTATAAAAAGTCAAAATACTTTATCAAAACTGTTTTGTGGATCGATGAGGAAGAAGACAATAAAATTTTGTACGAAAACGATGAATCAAATGTTTGCTTTTAATGATATTTTTTATATTTATGAACACTATTTAATATACTATTATAATAGAATTAATTTAAATCCAAAGGACAAATAAAATTAATTTAAAAAACGTTACATTTTAATTTAGCCCTTTTTAGCTCTTTTTACTTGTTGCCCTGGCGCTTTTTGCATCTACAAAGTTGGCATCGCTGCTTGCGTGCGGACTATAAAAGGGCTGGACAAAGCAAGCAGCAGGCAGAGTTAATTTAGTCAGCCTTGTGTGAAGTTGCGTGTGAACAAAATAAGTCGTGGTTGTAAAGATCTAGCGAATACTTGTGTGAACTAGTACAGTGAATAAACAGATTATTATTGTTGTATCGTTAAGTTCTATACGGTGGTACACAAAAGTAGTGTAAATAATAAAGAGAGTTTAAGAGAAAATAACCACATATTTGTTTTTACTTTATTTGCAATTAACGAACTCATATTTAAACGTTTTTAAAAAGGTAAAAGCGTAACAATATTCTAAATAACTCATATTTTCCTCATAAGTAGAAAACAGCAAAAACCGTGCTTTTGCCTAAAAAGGAAAAGGATCCTGATAGTCCACAGAATTTACGCCCAATAAGTCTGTTACCCAATATAAGTAAAATATTTGAAATATGTATAAACAGGAATCTTGATCAATTTTGTAAATCCAATGATATCAAATTTGGATTCAAGTATAGACATTCTACTATCAATGCTATACACAAGGTCATTTCTGATATTAATTGGAATTGGCATAAGGGTAATTGTACTGGAGCCTGCCTAATTGACATGGAAAAGGCATTTGACAGCGTGTGGATCGCCGGTCTTATATACAAATTAATTAAACTTGAACTTCCAATAAATCAAATTATATTGATACACAATATGATAAGTGAGAAAAAATTTATAATACACTACAAAAATGCTAAGAGTAGCAGAGAATTTAAAATCATCAACGGTCTTCAACAAGGTACTGTTAATTCACAAACTCTATTTAATTTATACATACTGGATTTGCTAAATCTTATTGACAACATAATTTCATTTGCGGATGATATCATAATATATCACTCAGATAACAAGATAGAAAAAATCAATAAAAATCTTCAAAACAAATACAATATAGTCGAACGCTATGCAATTAATTGGAATCTAAAAATAAATACTCGAAAATGCGAAACAATTCTGTTTAGACCGCCTGTAAATAGATGCAATCACAATGTAAAAACGAATTGGAAATCGTTTGGAATAAAATCTCTCCTAACAAATTCCAAAATTGATAATAAGAATGTGGTTAAATATTTAGGATTACACCTAGACAAATTTTTATACTTTAATCATCACATAAAAGAAACAATAACAAAGGCAAGGAAAGCCTTCTATATGTATGCACCTTTATTTCGTACTAAATATGTAAAACATAGAGTTAAAATAATTATGCACCAAGCCTTAATTACACCGATTTTGACTTACGGTTGTGCTATTTGGTTTAATATATCCCCGTCGGTCATGGAGAAAATAAGAATTTTTGAAAGAAAGTGTTTAAGAGCATGCACATCATTATACAGATCCCCTCAAACTGAATACTTAAAATACATAGCAAACAAAAAATTATATAATGAGGCAAATATAATAAGAATAGATAACTTTATAATTAAATTAATAAGATATAATATTCTAAGATGTTCACAATGCATTGAAAACAATCTAATATTGACACCATACTATACGGATTACAAATATCTATCAAAGTCCATAGAAACAGGATTTGTTCCTCCCGAAGCATTTGTATATATTGATAATAAAAATATGCTACAGAATTAGAATGGAATCCCAATATTTTATCATAATTACAGATGTGCTAATGACAAAAAAATTAATTGTAATTTACAACAATACAGTACAAGTATATCAAGCAAAGATTTAAAATTAGTCAAAAGTACAAAAGCCAAGAAATTCTGATGGTTATTTACATAATGTATATTCTATTTCCTTTTTTTACTCCCTTGACAAACCCTTACAAACTACTTAGATAATAAGGCAGTGTTTTTTTATTTCCTAATTGTAGAAATATTTTCATTGCATTATAATATATATATATATATATATATGTGTATATCGATGATTAGTATACATGAAATGTGAACTAATATTTATTTTGATTAAAAAATGTTACTATATAAATAATACTAGAGTGCCCTGTATATTGTATATACAAAATGTTATTGTTAACTAGTGTTTATTATAGTATGTAAATATAATATATTTCTGAATAAATAAACAATAAAAAAATACACCTAAGGCATTTATCCTCAAAAAAGGGACTGCCAACTAAAATTAAAAAGAAAATATGCTTACACATCTATATTAGGTTCAAATTTTAATGTCAGCATTTGAGGTGTCAGTTAGGGACACTTCACTGTAGTACAGGTCAACAGAAGTTATACATGGGATCCCAAGCTATAACAGCCTAAGCCGAAAAAGACACTATGAGAAAAGTCACTTTTTATATATATTTTTGGAAAAATTGCAAAAGTGCATTAGAACTATTTTATTCCAAAATTAAAGTTGTTTAGGAGAAGAGCTTATTATAAATCTAATGAGGCTTCATAGCGACCAAGGGCAGCATGATTTTACTAATAACTTAAAAAGTTAGTTAGGGATTTAACGTAAATATGAAGTTTTGTTAGTAGCATATGATAGCAAACATATCTCAAATTGACTTAAGTCGACTTAGGCCGTTATTGTTTAGACGGACATACAGTACAACATTTAACATATGATTAATGACAAGTCCGATATAAAATACATGTTGAGTAACCATCAGCTAATGATGTGGTTATACATATCTGTGCATAGTTCACTACACACGTGTGATGACTTTATAATTAATGTTTTTCGTTAAGCAGAAGGAAGTGAAAGTTGTGTAAGTCTAACATACGAATATATAATTTAAACTACATACTACATAACATAATATGTTGACTATATTAACATACTACGATGGTTACCACTAAGAAAAATAAATGCATCTGCGATTCCAAAGAAGTTCACTGGATACACTGTGTATAAAGATTGACATTCGGGTTTCTTGGGTTGTCTTTGATGAAGCAAACGTTTTATTAATCCAATTTCACGGGACTGAATCATTCTGTAATAAAAGCGATAAATAAAGAATAAAGTTTCTTTTCAAAGAAAAGTAATGTAAGTACATATGTTAGTGTCATTTAAATTAGTTTGAAGGAAATCGCGACCATTGAAATTAAAAGAAATTCCAAAGAAACACGGTTTAAGAATAAAATAGTTTTATTTATTATTATTTATTTTATTATTATTAATATATTTTATTTATTAATATACATGTCAGCTAAAAATGTGTGTGAGTGAAAATGTTATTAAAAAATAGATAAATAAAATAAAAAAATACTAAATTTCGCGCGACTCACAGTGAATTTTTGATACATTTTTTTCTTAGTGTATTGTTAATATATTGTGAATTATTTTTTTTATATTTTTATCTGTTATACAAATATCACTTATGTACTTGGTTTTTAATGTATTTTATGAATTTGAACTTTCTTAAAACATTCTATTAATTTCTAAGTTCAGTTGATAAGTTGACAAGAAACAGCCAAGAAGGCAATAAATCTAAGTTAAAGAAAAACCCTAAGCCTTGTTATTTTCTTGGGGGATATATATATCCAAGATTAATATACATATCCCAATACTCGTCAACTCATTTTTTTTGCTAGATCCTAGGAGTTTAGTTGACTCCTAGTGTTTAGGATTGCGATTTGAATCAGTGGCAGGAGGTCCATTAAACATCAAAGGCGGTTATGCGTTTCCAGCATCAACCCCAATAAACGTAGAGGGCATAAGCTCAACTAAGCACCACTGGCGATTGGGCCTTACCAGCATTAAGCCCAACAACCGTGAAGTGGCATAAGTTCCACAGGTTACACTAAGGCTTTCGCAGTATCAACTTCAACAAGAGGAAAATGACGAGAAGTCAAACAACCATAATCCAAATCTACAAAAACTAGAGACAGAAGATCGACAAATTCATACCCAGGAAAAAATGACAATAGATCGATCATCAACAAATTCATCCACAGGAAAAAAGAGACATGAGATCGATCATCAATAAATTCATCCTCAGGAAGAAAGGTCAACGTCAAGGGCATTTGAAGAATTCTACAGGAAGATAAGTAAAACAACACAACTGCAAAATAGAAGCATAAGGTCAGTTATCAACAGGGAAAATACAGAGGTTACAAGAGTCAATCAAGGGCATTTAAAGGGTAAGAGAACAAGAAAGGTATGTACAGTACAATAGTTGTTGCTTTAACTTAAAAAATCTCTAAGAGAACAGTGTAGGAAGTGTAAAAAATCAAAAAAGAAATCACGCAATTGCATACGTATATGCATAACATTCAAAAACAAGTTTACACAAAAAAAAAACTAAACTAAAAACGCCGATCCTATAGGACTAGTGTTGCCAGAAGATTCTGGTGAAAAATCATCATTTGAAGGAAAAAAAATCATATTTTGGGGGAAAAAAATCATCACTTTTTAACTTTTATTTGTAAAACATTAAAAAATAAATAACAATTCAAAATAAAAGTGTATTACATTGATTGGTTATAGGGTTATAGGGTATACTAACTTTATTCTTGAGGATATGATATAACCCGATAATCAAACAATTTTAAATTAATTATGTGTTTTACCAAAAATATTATATACAAACAAAACAAAAAATATATATGTATATTATACATAAAAGACAATTCAATTTAATTAAAATTAATTTAAAAAAATCCATACATATATATTGTCGTCTGGCCTTCAAATTGGCCTATGTAATTTTCAACAACTTTTCAGAAGACCTAAAAACAACATAATTTTTAAATGAAAGTCAAACAAAACTACTTAAATATTTTTGCAATAATTTTGGAACCAGCGGAGACGTTGGACACATTTTTGCTATAGAGATGGTGGTTTTTTTCTTGCAAATAAGACTTAAAAAGGAATTTCCCAAAAGGCACATAGGCCATTTTGCAGGCCAGCCGACGATATGTAAGTAGTAATTTTATAAGGTACAAAAATGAGATCTAAATAGAAAAGTAGAGTTTTGTAAAACTTTTAGTAGTTTTCTATAATAATTTATTTACAATACTGGAAAGGTTTCATATTTTTTAAAATTTCTTCATCAATTTTAAGATTAAAACAAGAACACCTTTTAACTAGTAAATAATTTTGTGTAAACAAAATACCTTCTGATGTTGCATTTTCAAGCCTGTTCCTGTACTTAGTTTTATTTAAATTAACTTTAGAAAAAATTCGTTCAACGTTAGCAGATGAACTGGGAAGACAAAGAATACTGGACACAAATTTCGTCAATGTTGGAAAAACTAAATCGCTATCAACACGAGTTATTTTAGAAACTTTGGCCCAAAAATCTTCACAATTAATATTTTCTAAGGTTTGAAAATATTGTTTGAAATCTATGTGACGAAGCTCTCTAAATTCATCGTCTAGGTTTTGAGAATTATTTCATTAATTAAATTTGGAATTCTTTCTATTAGTGGAGACAATGAAGAAACTTTCTTATTAATAATATTATGATGACATTTCTTTTAAGGAAGTATCTCAAAATTAAAACGTGTGGTTAATTGTTTACAAAACTCAATGTAAAATGAAACGCAGTAATTAGTGAATTCAGTTAATTCACTATTGGTAAATTTTGTTTCTGAAATCTTTTTCTTTACAAATACTCCTAAATATACATCTTCGGCGTTTAAAAAAACTGCCCCTATTGCTTTTGACAACTTTTGTAGTAGTTTGGTCGTCTTTCAAAAATCGGTATTGCCATTCTCAACTTAAACGCGGTTCACCACTTTGTATGAGTTTGGTTGACAAAAACATTAAATATAGACAACTGCTTATTAGCAGTTGAGTCTCTCTCAGTTATAGAGTTCACTTATATATTTAATACATTTTCTTTTTAAAAATAATAGAAAAAAAGATAAAAATGGAAAAATCGTAAGTTTCTTTCTGCTTAAAATATATAATTAAATATATAATACGCAGGAAATTGAAAATAACAACCCAATTTGAGTGACTTGTGAAGTTGTTGGAAAATAATCCAGAAATATCTAAACGAAAGCAAAAATTTGGGATGACCAAAAATCAGTGCAAGGAAGCGTGGGAAGGATTTTCTACAGAATTGAATAGCTTGGGTCCACCTATAAAAATCCCCTCCGATTGGCAACGTATAAGTAAACAGCATCTAAAATATTGTAAATAGACATTTTATATAGGTTTGGATTCACTACAAAGCAAGTAAAAAAAAATTGCTAATAATAAAAAACAATCAAGCAACATGAAGTGGTCCTTCACAAGAAATTCCCCTTAACACCCTTGAGGATTGCGTATCCCTCCTGTTATAACTAAATGACCAAGTAGCTCCATCTGGACACACATTCGACGTTGATAATATTGCTCCGACAACCAGTCGCGCTTTTGCGTCTCCTCAAAATCCCGATGTGGAGCAAGTCATTACAAATGCACCTGAGATGTTATTAAATATCCCGTCTAAGAAAAAAATCAACAGAACAAGAGCGCTTAGAACTTTTGAGAAAACAAATAACACAAGTTAAACTTTTAAAAAGCAATAATAATTTGGAGAAAAATACTTATAAAAACTATGAAATAAACAACAGCTTTTAAAAATTACATATGGGAAATTTCTTACTTAGCACTGGGTAGTTCAAGAGGATTTGAATCATCGCGTATTTTTCTACGTATACGAAGAACATTTATATTAGCGTCATGATTTTAATCTTCGTAAAATAAATCCACACTTAAATCCATCTTTAATTTACTTTTATTTATACAAAAAATTGATTTTAACTTATTTTTGCGTTTTCATTTCTTCTATTTCCAAACAAATTTCATGGTGTTACCAATATGAAATTTAAATTTCATATCGGCAACACCATAACAATTACAACTAAAAATCGTTGAGTTCCGCAATATCAAAAAATAATTTGGTTGAGTGAAAGTTGGGTTGACTGGCAGACGACCAAACTGAGTTGAGTTGAGAACGGCAATAGGGGCAAACGTCTTTATTTTCAATATTTTCCTCAAATTGCTACTGATTTGCGTTGTGTAAAAGCCGTTTAACATTTGAAAATAAACAGTGCTGCATTTTTGTGCATTTGTACCTTAATTGGATCAATCCAAACAATGCATAAAACGTAACCGCAACTGTAATTAATTACTTAACTGAAACATAAAAGGCTTGGTTAAAAAATCATATTTTTGGAAAAAAAATCATATTTTTTGGAGAAAAATCATCAAATCATATTTTAGTTAAAAAATCATCAAAAATATGATAAAATCATCATTCTGGTAACGCTGTATAGGACAAATAAGGCAGTATCGCGCGATTGTAATATACAAGTTAACACCACAAATTTTGAAACTTCGCAACAGGCAGTTTTGTTTATTAAAAACGATTAAATTGCTGACAATTTGTTGCGCAATAGTTCAACCTTATTTACGGTCATCATTTTTAAAAAAATTTGTAACACCATAGACACACCTGAACCTAACTTAAAATCTATATACCGCTTGAGGAACCATAATAATAAACACAACGAGACCTCGAAAGATGCCGTTATAATAGTCAAACTTTGGTCTGCGTACGATAAAAATTTCTTTTTAAAATCGTTGGCTAACTTCCGAAAACAGCACAAGGGTTTTACTTTCCGGCTAAGGAACATTGGTTACAACTCGGATGTAAAATTCTTCGTAAACGAGAACCTGACTCAAAACAACTTTAACATCCTTCGTGCTGCAATTCGTCTAAAAAAGAAAAAACTTTTGTCTTCTGCATTTACAATGAGGGGTTGCGTGTATATCAGGAAACAAGGTAACGAAGACACAATTCTAATTGAGGACATAAATATCCTGAACCAGTTATTTCCTGGGCTTGATAGTTAACTACTCAACTAGTTTTCTGATAATGATAAACCTGATGATGTGCAACTTTAATTTAATGTTCAATTTTAATTTAATTTTTATTTCCTTCCTTATCTGTATGTATAACTCCTTTTTTATTATGCGCTTAGTTATCTTAATTATAGCAATTTACTTAGCTTTTGATTGCATTGCCACAACTTACGTACAATCTGATGAACTCTAACAGTCCTTATTCCAGAGACTGTGTGTACAACATGATTAGAGTTTTAGCCAAACAAAGAACTGGTCTCAACATTGTTCATATAAATGCACAGAGTCTGAACAATAAAATTGATGAATTTAGGCGTTTATTTGTGGCAGCAGGAATCGATATTATTTGCGTTTCCGAAACTTGGTTTCCTCTGGATGTTCAGGATTCGGTGTACAATCTACAGGGCTTTAGGCTTTTTCGGTCAGACAGGAAGATCTTAATTAACAATATGGCAACCAGGGCAAAAGGTGGCGGAGTTGCAATTTATGTTCGAAACGGTATTCCGTGCAAGGTAAAATTATTAACAGAAATTGGTAGTCAAATAGAATATTTATTTCTTGATATTTCATCCACCAATAAGAAGAAGGTTTTATTAGGTAGTGTCTATAGACCGAATTCTAATATAAACTTTGATCCCTTTATTTCTATTCTTGAGGAAATTTCTATTCAATATGATGACATTATTATTATTGGTGACTTTAATAATAATCTCTTACTTGATAATGCGCTATCTGATTCAATGTTATCTCTCCATCTTAATCTTGTGAATGTGTCCTTGCCAACTCACTTCCATTCTTCTTCCAGTAGTCTAATCGATCTAGTATTTGTTAATGATATGACTAAGGTACTGTTATATGATCAAATTTCAGCCTCTTGCTTTTCCAATCATGATCTTCTCTTCTTAACTTATAATCTGTCTACGAGTCATGAGGACAGGTATATTACATACCGTGATTTTAAAAGTATCGATTTTACAGTTTTGAACAGAAGTGTTGATGATATCTGTTGGGATCAAATCTACTCACTGGGTAATGTAAACGACCAGGTGGCACTAATTCAGGAAAATGTGCGTCTGCTATATGACAGTTGTGTTCCGATCAAAACTAAACTTGTTAAAGCCAAACACCAACCGTGGTTTAATGCTGAAATTAAAGCATTAATTGATAAGCGCGACATTGCCTATCGGCGATGGAAGAGGTTCAGAACGGATGATATGAAAGCCGTTCATAAAGCCGCTCGTAGTGAGGTTACCAAACATATTAAAATTGCAAAAACATTGTTTTACGGCAGGAAGTTCGCTTCCGCATTAGATAATAGAGCTAAATGGAAGGTAATCCGCGATATTGGTATTGGACATAAATGCCATAATACTTCTCCTGATGTCGATGTAAACGGTCTGAATGACAAATTTGTTAATATTAATGTGCCTATATGATGACCTTTATTTTGTTCCGCTGGAAAACCCCTTTAGTTTTCGTTGTGTTAGTCAGCTCGAGGTTTTGGAATGCTTATCTTCTGTGAAATCAAATGCGATTGGTTCTGATGACTTAGATCCTCTGTTTTTAAAAGCTTTGTCACCTAGACTTTTACCGTATTTTACTCATGTATTCAATTCAGTCTTAACTATGTCCTCTTTCCCTGATGAATGGAAACGGTCAAAAATCATCCCAATTCCTAAATTTAACAATGAATTCAGGCCAATTGCCATTCTTCCGTTCCTGTCCAAAGTTATGGAAAACCTCATAGCTAGACAAATGAACGATTATCTCACGAGTAATAATTTTTTATCTGATAAACAGTCGGGATTTATGAAAGCTAGGAGCTGCACTACTGCTTTAGTCAAAGTAGTTGATGACCTTAGGTTGAAGCTGGATGAAAATTACATAGCGTTTTTGATTCTTTTGGATCACACTAAGGCTTTTGATACAGTTGATCACAGAATTTTATTGAGAAAGCTACAGACCCTCTTTCATTTTTCTAATTCAGCTTGCAGCCTTATACGTTCCTATCTCATTAACAGATCTCAACGAGTTTACCTAAACGGCAACATCTCGAATTCGGTACACGTAGGAAGAGGTATTCCTCAGGGATCAATTTTAGGGCCCCTTTTGTTCTGTATATACATTAACGACCTACCTGATGTTTTGGATAATTGTAGCGTACATATGTACGCTGATGACGTTCAGCTCTATAGGAGCGCTTGTATTGATAATATCCGACTATGTGTAGATACGATTAACGATGATTTACGGAAAATTGACAACTGGGCTAGTGCTAATGGACTTTGTATTAATCCCTCTAAATCGAAATGTTTATTGCTCTCCAGGTCTAAGAGAGCGTTTGATGTGCCGGAAATTATTATCAGGGGGAATAAAATTGATTTTGTTGAATCGGCATCTAATCTGGGTGTTATCTTTAATGGTCGGCTAACGTGGTCTAGCCACATTAATGTCATCGTTGGTAAAGTTTATGGTATGCTTAGGAACTTATGGGCTGTTATAGATTCGACTCCTTTTGCTATACGCCTGCAACTGGCAAAAACGTTTTTGATTCCTGTTCTTTTATATGGATCGGAAATTTTCGCAAACTGTGATGCGGATGATAGGCGGAAACTCAACTTGGCTTATAATAACATAGCCAGATATGTATTTATTAAGGGACGTCGGGACCATATATCACAATTTTCTTACCAGATATGTGGTATTCATTTTGATAATCTATTGAATATTAAGTGCCTAATTCTCCTCCATAAGATTATTACTTTGGAACAGCCAGTATACTTATTTAGCAGGATTAGATTTGCTAGATCCAACCGCGGTAGGAAAATTATCCAATTAAGGCATAGGACTCTTTTGTCGAAACGACAGTTCTTTATACACACCATCAGTCTTTGGAATGCACTACCTAATTATATTCAGAACATAGGCAATGCAACTAAGTTCAAAAAGGAGTTATACAATCTGTTTAAGTAGTTTGTAATATATTTTGATTGTTTTATACATTTTTACTCTTCATTTTTATTAGTGATTAATTATTTTCATTTTTCTAATTTATTATTTAAGTTTCATTGTATCTCATTATATGAATATATTTCCTTGTTTGTATTTTTCTTTATATTTGTATCTTTCCTAATTTAGTTTTTTACAAATACTCATTTTCTTATCCTAATTTTTTTGTATCGATTGCTATTTCCTGAGGTTAAAACATGTTCTTATTCTTATTCATTTTTATTTATACTGTACTTCAAACAATTCATTACTCATATAATGAGCGATTTGTTATTACTTTTTCCTATTTGATGTCCTCCCATAGCACTTTCATTTATAAGATTATTATCTTGTTGTGCTATGATTAATAAACAAAATAAATAAAATAAATAAAATAAATTTTGCTGATTTTGCGTACACGTTATTTCAACAGAAATTTGATGCATTGGCAAAATTTGGTTAAATCGTAGGTAATATTAATTTTAAGTTTTAGTTTTAAGTTCAGTTCAATTTTGGTTTCAAACAGAAAATAAAGTGTAATAAAAAAATAAATAGAAAATAAAAAAAAAATTCCTTTTTTTAAATGAAATAATAAAAAAAGTAATTAACTGGCGCCCAACGTGGGGATCGTCGCGAGTGTCTTGGAAAGTAGTGAAAACAAAGCCCTTAAGAAGTGCCATCACACTACGTAAGCCCTTAAGTAGTGCAACAGGAAGCGACATCCAACGTTACAGCCCAAAGAGGACTCAACGGTACCCCACAGAGAGTGTGAAGTGGTCGACCCCCAGTAGCGGACAGCAAAAAGGACGTAGTCGCCGTCACCGTGGGATGAAGATCATAATAATAGTGTAAGAAGTATTTTTAAGATTAAATTTAAGAATTGTGAAAAAAAGGAAAAGTAATATTTTAAGGAAATTTTTTTTAAGCAAGGGAAAATTAATTTAAATAAAGATAATAAAATAGATAAAATTTGAAAGAAAAGTGAGAAATTTAAAAGAAAAATTGAAAACAGCTTAGCTTTTGATTCAAATTAAAGTAAGGAAAAATAAAAATTTCGTAAAAAAATATCAAAATAAGATTTTTAAAAGAAACGTAATCTATAAATTTAAATAAATTTTTTGTGAAAATCTGCGATTCCTACGGGACCCTCCAGATTGTTTTAAATTAAATTAATCAATTTAAGTTATAGGTTATCCTTAATCAATTAAAATCAAATTTTTTGCAATTATAAAAAAAGTTCAACTCTGCGAATCTGAATTCCAGACCCTCCAGAGTAGAAGAACACCCCTTCCAGAAGGGAATAAATAATAAAATCAAGACTATAACATAAAACTAAAATAACTTAATAAAATATGTCGAATCCAAGTAATCTAATTAGACCCAGTATCTTAGAGACACCTGGCGTATCAAATACCCAGCGTGATTCTGCACAAGCTAGTATACCAATTACACAGTCAGATTTAGAAAGGCTTATAAATAATGCAGTTAGAGAAGTAATTTAAATAAAGATAATAAAATAGATAAAATTTGAAAGAAAAGTGAGAAATTTAAAAGAAAAATTGAAAACAGCTTAGCTTTTGATTCAAATTAAAGTAAGGAAAAATAAAAATTTCGTAAAAAAATATCAAAATAAGATTTTTAAAAGAAACGTAATCTATAAATTTAAATAAATTTTTTGTGAAAATCTGCGATTCCTACGGGACCCTCCAGATTGTTTTAAATTAAATTAATCAATTTAAGTTATAGGTTATCCTTAATCAATTAAAATCAAATTTTTTGCAATTATAAAAAAAGTTCAACTCTGCGAATCTGAATTCCAGACCCTCCAGAGTAGAAGAACACCCCTTCCAGAAGGGAATAAATAATAAAATCAAGACTATAACATAAAACTAAAATAACTTAATAAAATATGTCGAATCCAAGTAATCTAATTAGACCCAGTATCTTAGAGACACCTGGCGTATCAAATACCCAGCGTGATTCTGCATAAGCTAGTATACCAATTACACAGTCAGATTTAGAAAGGCTTATAAATAATGCAGTTAGAGAAGTGGTTCAGGAAAACACTAGCAACAGCCCAAACAGCATACTTACGACTGCAACGGACGAGATTATTAGACCGGAACATCTGGGACAAATAGGAGATAGTAAAAGAAGATAAAGGAGGAACAATTCTTACAGAATCTGGAAGAATGGTTCACAAATCTCATATTAAAAAGGATAATAAATAAAATAATAATTTAATAACATAAAAATAAAAATTATTAAAACAGGTAACAAAAATGATAACCAAGAGGAAAATCAACTTAGTAGGAAAAAATATTAACGTTAAAAATATCAAATGTTAAAATATTTAAAAAAAATTAAAATAGTTAAAGGAAAAAATTTAGGAACTAAGGAAAAGAAATTAGAAATAAAGGATTCTTCTATTTGAATATAAAATTTATACATAATTACGTACAAATCGATAAATATGCCATAGGTGTACGATTTTGATACAAAATAAGAAATTAAAAGTAGCAATAATGATTGAAAAATACAAATAACGTCGAACAATATGCCATAGGCGTACGACCAATAAAAAGATGCTAGATGCAATATAGGAAAAAAAAACAATATTGAATCAAATTAGTAAAAAAAAAGGTAAATTTTAAGAGGATAAGAGTAGATAAATATAACAAAATATAATATACAGAATTTAGATGATTTTGCAATTTTATTGCAATTTAAAACACCCTTTACATGTTAGATGTTTACATATTTTATTTTGATTAAAAAAAAAAACAGAAACAACAAAGAATAAAAAAGAATTAAATTATTTTAAATAACTATTTTTAACATTCTTTCCTTAAGACTGGTAAGTAATTAATTTACAATTTAGTTTAAATATTAATTTAATAAATAAAAAAATTAGTTTAAACATGAAAAAAGCAACCTTTAACAAAACCAATATGAAGAGAAAAATTATTTCTTTAAAAACTAAAATTGAAATTTTGGATCGCTTAAGAAATAAACGTCTTATGTAAGAAATGATACAATGGAAAAAATGGAAAAGGCGTTAATAATGTGGGTGGAGAATCAAAATCAAAAAAGAATACAATTTATACAAATGCCATACAAAGTAAAGCTTTAAGTATTTTTAACACACTGGAAAATCAAGAGCAGTCTTCCTCAGACATTCCCCGCATAATCTTAAATTTAAAGGAGAAAAGGCATCTGCTGATTTAACCGAAGCACAAAATATCCACAAAAGTTTGCTGAAATTATTTCCGCAAAGCAATACAGCCCAGATCAGATTTTTAACGCGGACAAGTCCGGTTTATTTCCGAAAAATGCCACAAAGAACTTTTTTGCAAAACATATTAAAACAGCAAGCGGTCACAAGGCTGCAAAAGATCGTGTAACGATTCTTTTTTGCAGTAATGCTTCAGGTGACCATATTATGAAGCTATTGGTAAAGCTAACCGACCACTATCATTCAAAGGTTTAAATATTAATAATCTAACCGTTTATTGGAAAGCCAATAAAAATGCCTGGGTTACCGTAACGTTGTTCGATGATTGGTCCCATAACATTTTCGTGCCAGACGTGAAAAAATATTTAATCAAAAAAGGGTTACCTTTTAAAGCCCTTCTAGTTCTTGATAATGCTCCAGGACACCCTCAAGACTTGCAGCATAAAAACGTGGAAGTTGTGTTTTTACCTCCGAACACGACTTCTTTGCTGCAACTCCTAGACCAAGGGATAATTTCGACCTTCAAAGCTTTATATATATAAAAAAATATTCAATACATTTTAGATCATGTGGAAAATGATGGAACTCTTTCAATCAAACGCATAAGTATGTCATATATGGATATTAAAAAAATAACGTTGCATGCCTGTTGAAAATCTTTATGGCCTGATGGTATGAGATATAGCACATATTTGGATGAAGAGTTTTCCCAGATAATTGAGTTGGCTCAACAATTGGGTGAAGAAGGTTTTGAAGATCTATCTCAAGCAGATATTAATGAATTAACGCAAGATGAGGAATTAGATGAAGAAGACTTAACTGAAATGGTTAAAAATTGTGAGGAAAATAGTGCTAATGCTGACGTTGAGTCTGACATCGAAAGCAATGGACCCAATGTATTCACAGCTAAATTGGTTCACGAGGGACTTGTACTAGGAAGAAAACTAGGAAACCATTTTCAAGGAGGAAATGTCATTTTGGATCGTGATCTTACATTTCAACGAAATATTAATGAGCTTTTAAAACAATATGAAGTGTACAAAGATATGACTAATAGAAATAAGCAACAAAAGCTTATCTCTGAATACTTTCCTAAAAACGAAACTATTCAAACTGAAACAAATTCAACCATTGCACAATCTTATGTGATGACTTTATCCAGTGATGAGTCGAAAATCATAGAAATTCGTAAAAAAAGACTTGTTGAAAACGATAGCGATTAAGTTAGCTTTATTTTAATTTTATGTTTTGTGTAATGAGGTACATACATATATGTACATATGTGTATTTTTTAATGGAATAAATATTTATGTATTTTAACTCAAATCATACTTTAATAAATTATAATAACAATTATTAATCGAAATGTGAGTGATTTTCCGTCACAATGAATATAATTTCTTGGGCAAAAGGAGCTAAGAAGCTAAATATAACAAAATCAAAATTAGACATAATGCTCAATATTTTTAATTTCTTAAATGAAAAAGTTAAAAATTATTATTCTTAGTTTGTAGCGTAGCATACTTATATTTATAATTAAACCTTATATTATTTTATTTTATAATATTACACTGTATCGTTATAAATTCCTTTTTTAATTTATTAGTAATTTCACACAAAAATTAAATTCTGGCTTAACTCGTGCCAATAAAAATTGGACACGCTCATGATGTCAGCATTGCCGACGCATGTTTGAAACAATTCTTTTGTTATAAAAATACAAACTATCAATAACGTACATACATACAAACACATTGTTGCTAGCACTTCTGTTTGGTAAATTCAAACAACGATCAATTTGCTTGCGTTTGCAATTTAATAGTCAATGCTATCAACACTGTTAGTGTTGGACATGTTCATATTCTTTATAATTGGTTGAAATTCTTGCTATACCTTCCACTGTAGACATAATGCTTGATCAGCGTTATTTATAAATTAATAAACTACAGCCCAACTGTGCGCTTCTGGCGCACTTGTCATTAAGCAAACAACTTAAAAATTGTTTTCCTATTTTACATGACGATCCTGCCACTATTCTGGAAGTGCTGCAATTGTTAGTACCCAGAATGTAATAGTGGTTCTGCCAGTCCGGGAGTGCTAGTTTATTAAGCACCCAAACCAAATTGTGTATATCCTGATGGACAGCCAAGGATCTGTTGATGGAAGATCCGCGTAGCCAAAAGGCATGAGAGAATTCCCATCAGGACAGGGTCCACAACCTTTAATCCTGGCAGTTTATAGAAATCGGACTCGAAAGCCAAAGGAGGAGCCAAAACCAACTAACAGGATCGGTAAGCCAAAGAGAAGGGGTGGCCGCACCCAAAAACTAAAGATAGAATGGGCCATACTACTGCGGATGGTCAACTCTAATCTACCACCGCCTTGGAGAGAAGCTTGTAAGCTATGGGACAGGACCAGTAACAACGAGTTCCTGATTAACCAACATCTCAGTGCAGATAGTAAGTGAAATTTAAAAGAAGGCTTCTTGTCATTAGCTTATAAAAGACGTGCGTTCTATCCACACTCTTAGGGCCTATAAGCGAAATAATCGCTCTAGACAAAACATTTTTTTCGAGATAAGAAATAAGCCTAAAGTATTAATAACTCGAAAAGTTATAAATTTATATGATATTGTGACATATTTGTTTTTGCATTTTAAAGTGATTGTTAAGAAATATATTCTAAAGCCGATATATGTAAATGGACCTTGAATATTGTTAAAAAAATTTACTTGGTTGATAATAGAAAAGTCTAAATGGGAAAACAACAGTCAAAAGTGGACAGGGCCAATGTCAATGTCGTAAATGAAATATAAGTAGGCAGTCATTTAATTAGTCTTTCTAAAATAGAAAATTATTTAATAATAATTGTGGTAATATTATGTCTTCATTTGGCCTTGTACATTTACGCACTGCATAGCAGAAGATTAAAAAAAATATTTTAGTAGAGCCAATAACCTGTACAAGGTTTAAAAATTTTTATGGAATGGAAACACATACTATACAACATACATACATAATTGGTCATTACAACCCTTCAGTCAGGATTACGACCTAGTTTCTCACACCACTTATGTTGTGTGTTAACTTTATACATGAGTGGCGGGACCTACAGTTTAAAGTCGACTCCGAACGACAGATTTTTGAGAAACTTTTCATGGCAATTTTATTTACTCTCAAAGTTTTTGCCAGAAATCTACTGAGAGGAAGTCGCCGAAGAAATACTTTTTGTATTTTATTTTGATGTCTGGCCTGGGGCTCGAACCCTGGCTTTTCGCCTAATAAGCCAACACACTACCTACTAGACCACGGCGACTTCAGAATATATCATACTATACAAAGTTAGGTTAATTAAAGAACATTTCGATCGTTCATACAAATGTCTCAACATTGACAGACCGACAAAGGACGAAACCATTCAATGTCACATCCAAAACTTACTAACCCGATTTGAACAAATAAGAGTTGTGCTTAACTTAAACTTAGAGTTGTTAACTTTTCGAAAAAATCAAAAAACCGGTTTTAGAATACTTTTAAAACTGCACATTTTCCAAAACCGGGTTTAAGCTTTTTTTTTATTTGAAAACCGGTTCGAATAACCGGGCTTTTCGGTTTTTCCATTAATAAAAATATATACAATATACATATGTTATAATTTTTTGTTTTGGTTTTTATTACTATTTTAACATAAAAAACAAATTCATATTCACATTTCAGTCTTAACATTAATCTGAAATAAATTTTAAAGCAGTATAGAAAAGTACGTATATATTTACATATACATATAGAAAAACATATGTGATGACAAAAAATATTTATTCAAAATTAAAATGTTTAGATGACATACGGTTTCTTAGCTTTGTTTTTATTTTGGAGCTTACTAAAAAGGCACGTTCACTTATTGCAGAAGGTGGCTTAATTGTGAGTAGCGCTGTATATGATTGATTTATTTTTTTAGATATTTTAGAAAATTTGTCTAAATAATCAAAAAGTTCATTTAAATCACTATTATTAAGTGATTTGTTTCTTTTTGGTGGATTTTGCAGTTCATTTAAAGTAATATTGAGTTCCTTTTTTAAATTTTGGAATTCGCTTTCTACATATTCTAAATCCGACTTTGAACTGTCTTGTAAATCTGATTGTTGATAGTCAAAAAAAAAAGTCTATCATACAACTATTATGCCATACCAATTGCTTGAGATCTAGAAGAATATTTTATATATTCTCCGGATATAGGAAAGGTACCAGTGTGTAAATATAACAATAATGTATTTAAAACTGTATTTCGTCTTTCTAATATTCGTTGTATCAACGACGATAGTAAATTTTGTTAAATAGTGTTACCTTGTTTTTTTAACACTTAAATGCGCGATTTTTTCTTTTTTCACAATTTTTTTTATGTGATAGCTAAATGTATGTACACTATATAAAATACTAAAAAAAATTATATTTATAAAAAATTTGAGTTTTATTATTTGTTGTCAAATGGCTACATTGCGTTACTTCTAATTGATATGAAAATTCTTAAAACAATTATTGCTTTTATTAAGACACAAAGCTACGCCACATTTGTCACACTTAATTCTTGTAAAACCTTTGCAATTTCGAAATTTACATCTCATTTTATATAACAATACATATTCGATGCTTTTACCACGGTCTTCTTTTTTCATAGATGCCTCTGAAGGTATCTTGCAGTTAGGTAGCCTGTTTCTTCGCACAGTGCCTAAGGAGTAAATGCCCTTTTAGGCAAATGAACCATCAGCGGTATGGCAGTGTAATAGTTGTCATGGTATAACTTGTAATTCTGGCTTCTAGGAACAATACGTGATAAGCGCAGTACAATATTTGATGTGGCACCTAGATCAGGTTCACCATTAGGCCAATCTGCGTCGTTTTTTTGTCCGGAATATATTTCAAAGTTGTAGGCAAATCCAGAAACGCCGGCTAATACAAAAAGTTTAAATCCCCATTAATGGGAAAATTGTACAGCACTTTGTTACTAAACACCCGGTGTAGACAATTGGCAACATACAATAATTGTATTTTTTTACACATTTAACTATTTTTAAAAATTTTTTTTATTACTGAAATTAATAATACTTACATTAGTTTAATCGAAACTTAATTTTAGTTGTTGGAATATCAGTTAGAAAGTTTTAAACATACAAACCGAAAATCGGACTTTTTGGAAAAACAGGTGTTCAACTTTACCAACGACAAAAATGTGCAAAACAACGATTTCAATTAAATTTTTTCACGTTCAGATAAGAAGATGTTGTAAGACAGTCTTAAACCAATAGGCCCTAATTTACAAAATTGGGGTTTTTTTTACCAAAAATATATTTTTTTTATTAAAAAACGGGTTTGTTGCCGAATGGCAACAGTACGCATTTAAGGGTTAAAGTTTTTTTTTTTTTAATTTAAATATTCCTTCTGCATCCAAAAGTGTTACCTTATCACTTGACAATTTTTTTACAGCAATTTCAATGGCTTTAATGTGTTTTCTAATAATAATGGTTCCAATTCAGAAAGTTTCTCTAAATGTAAATCTAATAAAGATTTTATTTTTAAAAATGTTGATATCATCGATGATAACGAGTTCCAACGATGTTTAACATCTAGTTGAAGAAGCAACTGATGGCCTATTTCTTTTTTTACGTAATATTGCAATTTCACCTGATTTTCTTGAGATAATTTTATTGTTTTTATACAATTTCGTAATGGTTGGTTCGATATCAGCTACCAGTTCAACTTCCATTGGGGATATACCTATCTATGGTGTTTACGATCACCAAAATATCGGAGGGAATTTTGTTTGCTTGAGATCCGTTTCAGTATACAGAAAAGTTCTCATGAAGGTCCTGGATAGGAACAAGGTGGTACTGTGTTGGATTCGGGTATATTGTTCTCCTGAGACATACTATATTATTAGGTGAACAGAGATGAGGAGACCGAAATAGGAAACATTGCGAAATCTTGAGGCTCTTATAGGAGATTGCAAAAGCTCTGGTTCCACCGGAATTAAATCGTTCCTAAATATATTATTAGTTTCATTAGATGAAGTGCTAAATTCTGAAGACTTATCAAAATCATCAGTATTATAGTAATCAACTCCCAAATGAATCTTTTTATAGAAAGTGTCTACAACAAATAAATGAATGGCATGATTATAACACAAATGACTTATAGCTGAAATATTAGCTCCGAATTTCTTCATGACCGCAGCACCGTCATGTGTTGATGCCACTATATCTTTACATAAATCCAAATTAAATTCGTTTAGTTTTTTCTTCACGTAAAACTCTAAATTCTCGGCAGTTGCTCTAAGTATAATTCATTATAGTCCTAAATTAAAAACCTATTTTAAAGCCCTATTAGAATAAACAAAATATATAATATAAACAGACATGTTTTACCTCCAGGTTTTCTCCATCGTCATTTATGCATCTTACAGTAATATTGACATATTTTATATTTGATATATCTGACCACTCATCCACAATAAAAAACTTATGATTGTTTTGTTTTTTCTTTTCAAATAATTGAGTATATTCATTTTGCTTTTGTTGATAAAATCCGTTTATCATTTTCCATATTGTGCTTAATTGCATTTCTAAGTTAATATATTTTAAGTACGCCCTTGCCATTTTCGACCTTCTTAAGGAACTACGGAAAAACCATCTTCAGCAACACATTGCGCTAATATTTCAGCAGCTGTTTTAGTTTTTATGCACTGCTGGGAGGCGGATGAAAATGTTTGCTGAATCACTTCTTGCGTTGTGGAAGGATTATTTTCAGCTTCAATCTTTATTTTATGAACATTTTTTAAATGATTTAAGAGGGAGGAAGTTGAAGTTCCTTTACACGATAATATTTTAGGACATTTTAAACATTAGTTTTGTACTTTTCGGCCACTTTTTTGAAATATTGCCAAGCACTAGAACTCATTTTATGACATTCAATTTCAGTAAAAATTTGTATTTTGCCCCTATTGCTGTTCTCAACTCAACTCAGTTTGGTCGTCTGATAGTCAACCCAACTTTTACTCAACCAAATTATTTTTTGATATTGCGGTACTCAACGTTTTTTAGTTGTGATTGTTATGGTGTTGCCGGTATGAAATTTCAATTTCATGTTGGTAACACCATGAAACTCATTTGAAAATAGAAGAAAAAAGCACAAAAATAAGTTAAAATTAAGTTTTTGTAGAAATAAAAGTAAATTAAAAGTAGACTTTATAGATATTGCGGTGTGGATTTATTTTACGAAGATGAAAATCATGACGCTAATATAAATGTTCTTCGTATACGTAGAAAAATACGCGATGATTCAAATCCTCTTGAACTACCCAGTGCGAAGTAAGAAATGTCCAAGATTATTAACAAATATTTATAACAAGTGAATTTTTATAGATTTGTTAGCTGTTTTCGGCTGAGCAAAGAAGCATTTTGTTATGTGCTGGATGAAATTAAGAACTACTTAAAGAAACCTGTGTGTATGGCAGCTATACCACCTACATTAAAGCTGTGTGCTGTCCTTCGATTTTTGGCTGACGAAAGCTTCCAAAGTATGGTTTTTTTAAAAAATGTGAATTTCCCGGCGTATTGGGCTGTGTTGATGTTACGCTTGTTCGGATTGTGTCTCCACAAAAAAATATTCAGCACCTTTACCTGAATAGGAAAGGATATTACAGCTTAAATGTTATGATCGTAAATACATACTCGTATACCGACATATTTACTAGTAAATAGTTTGATTTATTTGCTTTATAAAGATGTGTGACTACAAAATGAATGTACGATATGTTGAGGCATGGAACACTGGAGCAAATCATGATTCCTTAATTTTCAATTTAAGTGATTTAAACTTATTTACAAAGAAACGCTCAAGAAAATTCTTGGATTTTAGGTAAATTTACTTAAAATTTTAAAGTCTCCATTAATTTTTTTATATTTAAGGTGATGCTGGGTAACCTCTAAGGCCGTACTAGATGACACCATTTCGAATGGCAGACGGTGGCTCTCCACAAGCCCGATACAATACGATACATGCGAAAGGACGCAATATCGTTGAAAGGACAATTGGTATTGTCAAGAGCATATTTCGCAGCCTGTTTTCTGTTGAAGCTTACATTATTCTCCCGAAAAAGCAACTCAAATTGTAAATATGGTAAAGTGGACCCAAGCTATTCAATTCTGTAGAAAATCTTTCCCACGCTTTTTTGCACTAATTTTTGGTCATCCCAAATTTTTGCTTTGCTTTAGAAATTTCTGGATTGTTTTCCATCAACTTCACAAGTCACTCAAATTGGGCTTTGGTTGCTATTTTCAATTCCCTACGTATTAAATATTTAATTATTTATTTTAAGAAGAAAACTTACGATTTTTGCATTTTTGTATCTTTTTTTCTATTATTTTTAAAAAGAAAATGTATAAAATATATAAGTGAAATCTATAACTGACAGAGACTCAACTGCTAATTAGCAGTTGTCTATATTTAACGTTTTTGTCAACCAAACTCATACAAAGTGGTGAACCACAATACCATAAAACAATTAAAAATCAACCTCACAACCAAAAAGTCAACCGCATTTAAGTTGAGAATGGCAATACTGATTTCTGAAAGACGATCAAACTATTAAAAAAGTTGTCAACCGCAATTGGGGCATTTACTTGTAAAATAACTGTTTGCCAATTTTTCTTTGTAATTCAAAGTGAAATGATGGCATATAAAAAGTGTTGCATACATAATTTACATTTGTTAGAAAAAGAGCTGTAAAATAGAATATACCTAAAAATAAATAATATTCGAAAATGTCGAATAGCTCGACACTAAAAAATCGGTTTTTCGAATAACTCGAAAATCGTCATTTTTTAAAACCGGTTCAAAAACAGGGAAAACGAATTATTCGAAAAACCGGTCGTGACAACTCTAATTACGGCCATCCTTTAGAGACATGTTCATTGCTATTTATGTGAGTTGGGCTGACATTTTACTAGTTGAACAATTATTATATTTACGACAGTTCACGAGTTGTGAAGCCCTGGGTACCATGAAGTAATCTTCTCTGACTGCTTACGAATTTCAGGAGGCGTGGAGACAGGGATGCCAATAAAAGAACTTTAGTAAGCTCTGAGCTGTTAGTTTTGGGATATCAAAAGAATACAGCGAGATATTAATAATTCGATATCGGAACATCGGATGCTTGATATAGTTATCTCCAATTGGGATCCAATATTTGTTTATTTATGCTCCACTAAATTGCCAGTGCTTACTTTGTGAAACTTCCCAAATCGAAAGATTTGGATAATTTGTTGACATCGCGGTAAGACTGACGCCGGAAGTTCTTTCTGGTTCTCAGGATCTCAGGGTACTTTTACTTCGGAAAAGTTGCAGAGAAAACGAGGGTTGCAAACAGTTCGTATAAATACCAAAGGTTCGGGTTTAAATGGAGCTTTTACGGGTACAGTTCTGAGTAAAGGCAACTGGCTTCATTTTACTCAAATTGACTGGGATGTTGTCTAATTTGACTGTAAATATTTCGCGCTCATCAGCCTTTTCTGGAATTTCATAGTTGATCAGAAATTCGCTTAAAGCGATCAAATTGATATTTTTGTTGGTTGTGACGTATACCCTAATATCATTTTGGATGGTGCCAAGAGGAATATTTTAGAAAATCGAATTGCACAATAAAGCAATTGGCTGGGTTGTAGCCGAACCTTTAGGTTAGGTTAGGTTAGGTTAGAGGACGTGTACTTGTCAATTAAGACAAGTACAGTACCCGGAGGTCGAATTGACGCATTGTACAACGTCCTAGTTTCTCACACCACTTATGTTGTGTGTGTTAATTTTATACATGAGTGGTGGGACCTACAGTTTAAAGTCGACTCCGAACGACAGATTTTTATTTATTGAGAAACTTTTCATGGCAATTTTTATTTACTCTCAGAGTTTTTGCCAGAAATCTACTGAGAGGAAGTCGCCGAAAAAATACTTTTTGTATTTTGTCTTTGATGCCTGGCCTGGGGCTCGAACCCAGGCTTTTGCGTCTAATAAGCCAACACACTACCTACTAGACTACGGCGACTTAAGCCGAACCTTTACCAAAGATGAATTGGAAATGGTCCTTAAGTTATTTATTTATTTTTATTTTATTTTATTTTATGATTACGTACAAACAATAAATTTAAGCATAATGTAATAATTAAATATAAATACAAGTTAAATTAAAAAAATGAAAAATATTAAAAAAATATAATAAAAACAGATTACAAATAATCTAATGCATTAAATTTGATTTTATACAATACTTTAACTAGTCATTAACGAAAATATATCAATAATTCAATTTTAAATCTGATTGCGTTGCTAATTATTGGGATTCTTTTCGGTAATTGGTTCCAAAGTCGAGTGCAGTAAATAAAGAACTGACGCTCAGAGAAGGTAGTATTATATTTTCGTTGAATCAATACCAGTCCTCTAGCCGATCTGCCGAAACTTATTGTTCCATAAAGATAAGTCAGCTGTGCAGTATAAATTATTTTATGTAAAAATATCAAACTCTTAAACTTCAAAAGATTTTCAAAACTCATACATATTACAAATTTGGTATGAGAACACAGATATGGAATCACGTATTCCTCGATTGAAGATATATCTTGCAATATTATTATAAGCGACTTTCAATTTCCTCAAATCATTTGCATCGCATTGATCTTTGATCTGCTCACTCATAATGTTTTCAATAACTTTAGATAAGAAGGGAAGAATAGATATTGGCCGAAATTCGTTGTTTTGTTTAGGTATTGGTGTAAATTTTGATTTTTTTCATTCATCAGGGAATGTTGATTTTGTTAGTGCTGTGTTAAACACATAAGTAACATAAGGCAAAAGTTTATACAGCAATATTTCAAAAAACCTGGGATTTAATCCATCTATACCGATAGCTTTATACATTGCATTTCTAAACATATGGTTTAAGCTATCGACATCAACATCACATGAAGAAACGTTATCTTTTCCAATGCCAATTTTACGAATTTCTTTCCATTTAGAACTACTATCAATAGCTGACGAAAATCTTCTCTGTAATACAGTTTTTTCGCTTGTTGTATACTTTTAGCAACAGCTTTACGACAATTTTGAAATAGTGCTCGAAGTTCTGGAGTTTTAAATTTCCTCCATCTAGCATACGCAGTATTGCGCTCATTTATCAGTCTCTTAATATGAGTGGTAAACCAAGGTGTTTGATACGCTGCTACACGTCTAGTTTTAATGGGTACATTTGCTTCATATAAAAATTTGACGTTCTCTTGTAAAAAACGCATTTGATCATTTACATCATTATATAAATAGATTTGATTCCAGTTTATATCTTCCAGCTGTTGTAATAAGAGGCTATAATCTATACCCTTAAAATCTTTGTATTCATATTCCTCCTGCTGTGTATTGATGTGATGATCATACGTTATAAATAACAGATCATGGTCCGAGAAAACTGATGCCGAAATCTGGTCATATAACATAACTTTTGACAAATTGTTTACAAATACCAGATCTATCAAGCTGTTGGTGCATCCATGATAATGCGTAGGTATAAGAGTGTTCACGGGAAATAGCCCCAACGAACGCATGGGATCAATTAAAGTATTATTACTTTAATCGTTGTATTCGACAGAAAGATTCTCCAAAATACTTATAAATAAGTCAATTTGTACATCTCTATGGGGTCCGTATACACTTCCAACTAATATTTTCCTGTTGTTCTTTGGGATGGGGAGCGGGTATGCAACTACAAGGCAACGCTACTGATTGGTTTCAACTTAGCGAAGCCCGGGGCTATCCTTGCAAGTACATGCCATAGTCGATATGAGATAGCGGCTTGAAGATGGAACCCGAAAGAAAAAAAAAGAATAAGAAAATATTGGAAGTGGAAGAGATGATGCAGGGTGAGGTTGCCTTTATGAGCAGTCCGAAAATCAGGCGATCACCGGTGAAAAAATTTCAGACAACGGCGAACTCTCAGAGCACATCTGCGAGGAGCACTGGAATTGAGAAGGGTGGCACGACACCAAAATCTGCGCAGGAGGGTGCGCAATTGCATGCACCACAACCAGAGCGTGGTGGAACAGGGGAACCGCTTTTGTGGCACAGTTCCCCTAGGCAGGAGTTCATATGCAAGGTGAGAAACTCAGAGGAGGAGACCTTTACTAAGTGCCAAAGTGTTATCCGCAGGATTAGGGCGGCAATGACGAGGGCAAGGAACATCAGCATGGATGTTCAGAGCGGAGTATCAGAATTAGAGGAACTCATCGATATAATGAAGAGCTACAGGGAAAACTGTAAGGCTCCAGAAATGGAAAAGGAAGCGAGTAGGACTGGCGGATACCCGCCCGGAAAAGAGGCCGAGAGGAAAACCGACGGACACGACACAGCTCAAGGAAACAGCGAACGAGGAATGGAGAACAGTGAAGAGCAAGAAAACGGCAAAGAAAGAGAAAAAGGAGCGACAAAAAATTGTGAAAGAACGTCCATAAGATGTAATCATTCACCCAACCGAGGGTCGCAGCTACGCTGACGTTCTGAGGAACATACGGAGCAAAATAAAACCAGAGGAATCGGAGATAGCTATACGAGCCGTCCGGAAGACGAGAACAGGTGCTATTCTCATTGAAATGGGTAAAGGAGGCAAAATAGGCGAGTTTAGGGAGAACCTAAAGAGCGTCCTGAATCAAGAGGCAACCGTAAAGGACCTTGTACCTACAGCCACTTTAGAAATTCAAGACCTGAATGCCCTTACAACCACTGAGGAAGTTTTGGCAGCGGTACAAAGAGAAACGGGTGAAATGAATCCGGATAACCGGGGCGAACAGCCGGGAGCAGAAAGAGCCTTCGTGACAATATATGCAAGTTGTGTGAATGCGCTTCTGAAACTACAGAGGATCAAAATAGGCTGGACACGCTGTAGAATAACCATCAGGGAAGAACCGACACGCTGTTTTCGATGCTTCGGAATAGGTCACAAACGGTGGGAGTGTGGTGGACCGGACAGGTCAGACCTATGTATGAAATGTGGAGAAAAGGGGCATAAGAGAAAAGAATGCCGAAATGCACTGAAATGTTGTATTTGCTCTGCCGAATCAGGAAAATCTCTGGATCACCTCTCGGGATTGCGGGGCTGTGAGATGACCTTACGAAAGACAGCATGAAGATATTGCAGCTGAATATACATAGAGGGATGGTGGATTTTTCTTTGCTATCGCAGATAGTCAGGGAGCAGGAAGTTGACGTAGCTGTTATAAGCGAACAGTATGCATCTAAAAATAGCGGATTCTGGCTGGGTGATGAAATATCTACAGCAGCTATATGGATAACGGATAACCAGGGCCCCCGACAGAGAAGTTCTGGTAAGGGGGATTGTTTCACCTGGATACAGTTTGACGAGATTACTCTAATGAGTTGTTATCTGACTCCCAATGATGACGTGGGAACCTTTGCGGAGAAATTGGCCAGAATCGAGGATACAATAACGCAGATTGGCGGCAACCTCATAGTGGCAGGCGACTTTAACTCCAGAGCTGTAGAGTGGGGAATGCTGAATACCAACCCAAGAGGCAGACGAATTGTGGAGATGGCAGTTCGAACCGGCCTGATCTTCGCGAATTTGGGGAACGTATCTACCTTTAGACGACCCGGATGTGAGGGCACTATCCCTGATATAACTATGGTCTCGGAGAGCATATGTCACAGAGTCAGGGACTGGAAGGTATTGGAAATATATACGGGTAGTGATCATCAGTACATATCGTACACCTTTGCTTCGAGAAATAGAGGAGAGGAGAACAATTACACTCCGAACAGTAGAGAATGGGATGCACGAAAATTGGATAAAAATCGGCTGATCTTGGAGGTTGACAGTTTATGTAGTAGTGTTGAGCTCTCGGACGACGCGAGGACGAGAGTGGAACAAACTATGGAGATAATAAGACGCGGATGTAAAAAGGCAATGCCCTTGTTGAGACCCCCGAATAGCAGAAGGAAGACTGTGTACTGGTGGGACGAAAATATTGCAGCACTCAGGCGAGAGTGTCTACGACTACGACGGAGGTACACTAGAGCTAGACCCAACGGACCGGCCGTTGACGAAATGCGAGTATACAAAGAAATCTCTGAAGGAGGCGATATCGCGCAAGAAAAACCAGGCGTTCCAGGAACTACGCGATGACATAAACCTAAACCCTTACGGACTAGGATACAAAATTGTAATGGACAAACTGAACAGGAGGAAACCAGTGGGAATTATGGACGAACGAGTGATGAGAAATATAGTGGATACACTATTCCCTACTCATTAATCGAGGATCGAACGACGGCAGAATACACTCGGTATAGAATTCTTACCATTTACCGAAGAGGATCTGAAAATAGCTGCAGCCGGACTAAAACCCGGCAAGGCACCGGGGACCGATGGCATCCCGCCTGAGGTAGTGCGGGAAATTGCCGATCAAAGACCGCAACTCTTACTGGGAATGTACAACGCGTACCTAAGAGAATGTATTTTCCTCGAAATATGGAAGAAACAACGGCTAGTCTTAATAAGCAAGGGAAAAGGCGACCCGGAACACCCATCCGCCTACAGGCCACTGTGCATGCTGGATACGTCAGGAAAGCTGCTCGAGAGGCTTTTGAAGCCAAGGCTTACTGCTGCTATTGAGAATAGTGGAGGACTGTCTGCCCGGCAATATGGTTTTCGACCCGGTCGGCCAACAATTGGCGCTTTGAGAGAGGTGACTGAAGCGGCTATGGTCACACAGCGTGGGAGTCAAAAACGCGTTTAATAGCCTTAGGTGGAGCGATGTACTGAATGTTTTGGAGAACAATTTCTCTGTGCCACACTACATAATGGCCATGATAAGCAGTTATTTGAGTAACATACAGCTGGTGTATAACACAAGCTCGGGATTAAGAGTGAAACAAGTAACATCAGGAGCGGCACAAGGATCTATCCTCGGCTCCGACATGTGGAACATTAGCTATGATGGAATTCTGAGGGAGGATATGCCGGACGGAACTTTCTTGGTTGGATACGCAGACGATATCGCAGCTGTTATCACGGTCAGGAACACGGAAGAGGCACAACGAAAATTGAGACGCGTTATGGTAAGGACAAAAGCGTGGTTGGATTCCCACGGCCTAGACCTGGCCATGCATAAAACGGAATTTCTGCTAATCACTGGTCGTCGTATCCCCTTACATGTGGACATGAGTATTGGAAACGAGGCAATTAGGACCGAGAGCTCGGTGAAATACCTAGGAATAAGGCTGGACCCCAGACTGACATTCTCGTATCAGATTCAGTACTCGGCTAACAAAGCCCAGCAGATTGTTGGACAACTCAGCAGATTAATAACGAATATTGGACGACCGCTACCGGCGAGACGGAGACTCCTGATGGATGTTGGAAACAGCATTATGCTTTATGTGAGCGAAATTTGTACCGAAACACTAGATGTTAAGAAGAGGGCAAACTCACTTGTATCGGTACAGAGAACGGCTGCATTGCGTGTCGCGTCGGCGTACCGTACAGTGTCCGCTCCGGCCGTACTGGTGATAGCGGGTATAATCCCTGTGGATCTGCTGACGGCAGATCGGATGTTACACAGATGCTATAGGGTCACGGATATGTTAGGAAATATCTGCACATAATGGGCAAGGCCGCCTATCCTTACTGTCTGTACGAGGAAGGGGAGGCAATTGATGACGCAGAGCACACTGTTTTCGAGTGTGCACGCTGGCAGAGCTATCGCTCTGTACTGACGTCAATAGTTGGAACGATTACAGCCGCTAATATTGTCGGGGTTATGACTGCGACTAGTGAAAATTGGACCTCGGTAGTGAAATACGTAGAGCGCATTCTGAGACGGAAGAAGAGAGATCTTGAAGCTGCAGAACGAGTAGGCATGTCGGCATAGGTGAAAAAAAAGATTTAGACGAAAGGAATAGTGGAGACGCTTAGATAACTCCTCAACTTTCGATTCGCAATCCGGACGCGGATATGAACATGAAGGGGCCAAAGGGCCAAAAAGTACTCCTAAGTAATACCACCGTAGTTCCAGAGTGGGCACAAACAAGTCCACAGGAGACGAGGGGATTTAGTGGGTGAGGGCCCCACACACGGAGGATGTGACGACTTCCTCTATGGTGCGGTTAGGTACATTTACCCCTCCTCGGCGAAAAAAATTTCTTTTGGGATAATATCAATAAAGAGGTATTCGACTTCACTGCCCGCTTTTGATTGCATTTTCACAGCACAATTGATACACCTAACAAAGATTGCAAATCCACCACCTCTGGCTTTGCTTTCGGTTCCATTTATTATAATCCTTCTGTCCGAACGATATAACTTAAAGCCAGGCAAGTTATAAACTGAATCAATAATATCAGGGGAAAACCAGGTTTCAGAGACACATGCTATATCCACTCCAGAAGATGCAAAGATATATCGAGATTAATCAATTTTATTACAGAGACTTTGAGCATTAACGTGGGCTATTTTTAAACCAGTTTTCTGCTTAATCAGAACTCGAAGCATATTATGTGCACTCTCCTTAGAACCAAATTTATTATTTAACAACATCAATTATAAAAAATAAAAATTTAAGTACATAATTAGCAACGCAATAGGACATATTATAAATGTTAACTATATAAAAGTAGTTGGAATAAACCAGTTGAATTTTAAATAAAACAGTATGAAAACTTTTTAAAAGAATTTTTGTTAAATTTGTAATCCTTCCATTAAAAAATAAGTTATTGATCTTAATATTAAAATGAAAAATAAATAATTTTAAATTAGTATTTTATAATAATATAATATAATAATAAATTAAACTTATTTCCCAGAACACGGAAAAAGCTGGTGAAGGTGATCAATTTGAACTGGATCATCATTTAAATGCTTCTTAACATACACAAGACCCCGCCTTGTATAAACACTGCTTATGATTTTCCTTTTTCTCAGACGAATTGACGAGCGGAGTATTTCAAAATTCAATTGCGTTAAATTTTCGTTTACATAAAATTTGGCATTAGAATTTAAACCAATATCCCTAAGTGTTTTCTTTTTGTTTTCATTTCAAAGTCTGCAAGTGATTTCAAAACAACATTTTTGTCATATTCTGACTGAAATTGACAATTATTGCTGCATCCTTAGAATTCTGTTTATTTAAACCATTTATTCGGTAAATAGATTTTACACTTGGGACCGTGGTGCCAACATTACTACATATTGTCGCAAAAATATTCTGTTGGTTTTCATTTTCAAGATAAGGAATTTCGTTTATCCTCAGTTCACAGGAAACACCTCGATTTCCTTGTTGTTTAAGTTTTGTTTTTAAAATTTGTATTTCACTCTGCATATTTTTCAACTCAGTAACTTCTTTCTCCAAACGTGCTACTCTTTCATCTATTAAATTTAGTAACAATATCATTGAGGAGTTCATCCTTATGCTCTTTAATTTCTTCTATCTAGTTATGTGTCAGGTTACGCGAAAATAAAAGTCCGCAAGAAATATGGACTAATTTTGAATCTGAATAATCTAATGTATTGCCGTGTAGGCCCAAGTCCCACTCTAATGGAATGTATGGGTCTTTTCGTAGAAAAGACTACCGCCAATATTTAGAGAACGACGTCCAAGTAAAGAACTACCACTAAATGGCGCGGAGGTCGCCTTCGTAATTTACGGTTCGGCGAAAAAAGATAATTTGAATACGTAGATTCGACAACTTGAAGTGGGCGATTGGAAATCTTATAATTCTTCCCACGGACTAAACCCTTTTAATCAACTTAACATGCTACCCCGGGGAAATCCAAGAGAGTTGAAGATGTCGAATGCGAATCGATTGCTTGAACCTCGACCATATCCAGCGGACCGGTCGCTGAAGTTAAATTTCCCATTAACCATTCAATCGACCTAGTCCATCTGTCTGTAGGAATGTTAGAGCACTGAAGCATCGAAGAGTACGTAAATCGTCCACTAGCTCTGAAAAACAATGAACCTCTTTTGTCCCCATACTTCACCAGTGGATTTTAAAGGTTGAAAGCTGACAAAATTTAGGTAAAAACCAATATGGTGTTTACACTACACAAAAGTTTTGCTTTCTACATCAAAACGAAAACATGAAAAAATATTTCTTCGGCGATTTCCTCTCAGCAGATTTCAGACAAAAACACTGAGAGTAAATAAAATTGCCATGAAAAGTTTCTCAAAAATCTGTAGTTCGGAATCAACTTTAAACTGTAGGTCCCGCCACTCATGTATAAAATTAACACACACAACATCAATAGTGTGAGAACCCAGGTCGGAATCCTGACTGAAGGGTCGTAATGACCGATTATAGATGTATGTTAAGTTTTTATTATTTATAAAATTAAATTAAAAATTGAATTAATGTAACATAACATAAATGAAAATTTTATTTATTTATGTAAAAATAAATTTCTTGTTTGAACCTATTAAAATTATAGGGCTGCTTTAAATGCACAAGCATTTCATATAAAAGTGAACTAAAATTCACTATAAAAGTGAACTAAAAATTATTATATCAAGACCCGCCAGCGCGGGACAAAATTTCATGGTTTCATAGAATCTTAATCAATTTGACATTATTAGCGCTCCTCTTCTAATGAGGTCCACAGTGTCTCTTCTCCTTAGTCGGATATGGCCGGCATCATTCAAAATAGCACGAGCTAGTGGGTTCGGGTGATCCCTTAGCTTCTCTAGATACTTTTTACCATATTTAGCGATTTCCTCTCTAACCATGATCTTTAGGTCTTTATGTAAGTTCGAATTTTTATGTACCAAGGGTCGTTCGTCAGCAGTCCCAGAATTTTATTTTGGCGAATTTGTATTCTGTTAATGTTTGAAGATGAGGCAGTGCCCCATAGCTGTATTCCGCAGCAACAGATTGATTTTAATATTGATTTATATAGAAGAAGCTTGCAGTCCAAGCTAAGGATCGAGTTTCTATTAATTAGCCAAATTAACTGTATGACCTTTAACTTAATCTATGCTTACTTAGCATCTATGTGGATTCTTCCATGTTAGTCGACGGTCAGGATGTAAGCCCAAATATTAAACCCCGTACTCTGAGGTATTATTTGGTTATTTGTTTCAACAGGCGGACATGATTCCCTACGCAATGTGAATGTTACGTGTGAACATTTTTGTTCGTTGACCTTTATTCTATATTGCTTTAACCAAGCTTCAGCTGCACTTGCAAATACCGAGATGCTTCCTGCGGGTCTTCATCGATGCTTAGGATGGCAGTGTCATCAGCGAAAGTCGAGGCAAGGGTACTGCTGCATGTTGGCATATCGGAGGTACATATTAAATATAATAAAGGACCTAAGATGCTTCCCTGAGGCACACCGACCTTAATTTAATAATAAATAAATAACTTTGCAATAGGTTGCAGACATTTGGTGGTAAATTGCGTCTCAATTTATAAATCAACCCTTCATGCCATACTTTATCGAATGCCTGAGAAACGTCAATAAAAAGAGCGGAGCAATACTTTTTTCCTCAAAAGTCATTCTTATGACACTCACCAATCTATGAGTTTGTTCGATTGTGCTGTGCTTGTTTCTAAATCCAAATTGATGATTTGGAATACACTCGATTTCACTCAGTAATGGATGCAGCTTGTTAACTAGCGTTTTCTCGAACAATTTGTGTATATTAGACAGCAGGCTTATTGGCCTATATGACTCCACCCTTGTGTGATCTTTTCCAGGTTTGGGGATCATTGAGATAAGTGAAATTTTCCAAACTCGTGGGTAATACTCTAGGCGTAAAACAGCATTAAATATGAAGAGAATTAAGCTTTTCGCCAAATAGGGAAGCTCCATTATCATTTTATTGGTTATTTATCAACTTCGGGTGCCTTCTTGGGGTTTAGATCGCTGATGACCATTTCGATCTCATGCATCTCAAATCTTATTGGTGAGGCTGTAGTAAACCGTGATACTAGAGGTGGTAATTCTACAAAGTCGTCTGCAACATTTGGAGCAAATACCTGTTTTAAGTGTTCGAAGTCATCTCTCGCCCAGTCCCCATTCGACTGTCGCAACGGAGGTCTGCTTATTACTGGTCTTTTAAGGTTTCTCGCTGCGCGCCATAAAGAATAATCTGAATCTGCGGTTGCGTCCACATTTTCAAGGTACTTTCTTAACGAAACAGTCTTTCTCGAATCCAGCAGGTTTTCAGCTTCTTTATACACTCCTTTAACTCGTTATTTAAGCGCGGAGATTTATGATGTTGCCATAGGTCGCCGTACTCTTCCAGCTAACTTGAGATTTTCTTCGAGTTTCTCAATATATTGGTCTATTTCTATTGAAGATCTAAGTGGTAAGTTCTCTGAGGAATGCGTGCTAAGATATTTCGAAAATTTCAGCCAATTTAGCCGAGTGTCTGTTGGCACAAAGTAACCAATTGAGGAGCACGATACTGTGAGAATAGTAGGCGAGTGGTCCGAAGACAAATCCAATGAATATTCTTGAATTTCTTCTCCAGAAACATCTTTGATCACTCCAAAGCCAAGCAGGTCGGGAATCTTATTCCGGTCAGTGGGCCAATAAGTTATTGTTCCACATGAAATACCCTTCTATCCCGACCCTTAGGGTTTATAAGAATCAGGGTCCCAGCGATTGGAAAAACTTACAATACTGTTCCGCAGAAATGGAAAATCTGGGTGAAAAGTACGCCGCTGAAATCACCAAATTATGTAGGAAATCCTGTATACAAATTGTAGTGGCCTGAAGATAGTCTTCACAAAATTCGTTCATTAGATAGTGTATAATTCGCGACTTAATTAGTATCGCAGTACCTCCACATTCTCTCCCCTCGGGTCTTTAGTATCATAAAGGGTGTATCCGTTGATTTTGAAGAAACTTCTTGCTGCTAAATGTGTTTCAGAAAGCAGCATAATATCTATTTGTTTGTTTTTTAAAAAATATTCTAGTTCATTCTTATGTTGGCGGATGCCGTTTGCGTTCCAAAAACAGATTTTTAAACTGTTCATGGTTTGTTGACGATATCATCTGCTGCATCCTCATCATTTCCTTCATCATGTTGCTCATAGAGTTGGAAAAATTGAGTAATAGATTGTTCATTGCATTAGTGAAGTTGCTTGTTGTCTGCACCAGATTGTCTATTGTAGATTTTATACGACTAAAATTAAGAGATCAGGAGTTTTTCAGTGCTCGTTGGTTTCGGTTGAATTTGCAGCTTCTTTCAGAAAGACAAACGTAGGACAACCGCGATAATTTGCTGTGTGGTTACCGCCGCAGTTACTGCACTTCTTGACTTTTGAATATTTTCTTGACTTGTCACTCATGGCTGATTTATGCAGTTCTCCGCAAACAGCGGCTGTGGGTAGTTTACAGTAAGCCTTGGTATGTCCAAATTTCTGACAGTTCACACACTGAACCGGTCCCGTTTGCTTGTGAGGCTCTTTTACCGTTACACTGCGATGAAGCAAATATCTTAAATTATATATTGGATGAACTTCATTTTTTCAATTTCATGTCCCCTGGTCCCCGGAGCATTGGTTGGGGAACCTTTTCCTTATTTTTAATATTCAAAACTTTTTTACTACAAATCCTTTGTTTTTTAGCCGTCTCTTATTTCATCAGGAGACACGCACGAGTCTATTCCTTTGATTACCACCTGAAGACATTTAGCAATTTTTAATTGGTATGTATACAAATTTTTATTCGAGGTCGGTAACAATTTCATGTAATCATTTTCATGGCTTACCTGAATTTTAATTTCACATAGGTTACCCCGTTTTATTTTAGTAACATAGAAATGGTTCTCACCAAAACGGTTTGGAGAATTAATCCTTTCGCTATTTTTACAAAATTTTCGGCAAGGAAGCCATATTAGTGGAGCTCGGGCTCCTTCCCCTTTTTAAAATTGTGACGTACCTATCCATTTTTAGTTGGGTAGGGACTTTTGTAGCATTCGTTATAGGCTGTGGAGAAGGAGGTATTGATGGATGGACAGTAGTCGCCTCTGTGTTAATATGGTTTGTACTGATTTTTTTCACTCGTTGGTCGCTAAAGTAGCGCACACGATTTGCCGGCTTCGCTATCAAGTAACACGAATCCTCAATTTTTTGTTTATATTAACTGTGTCACATTCTTTTGAAGTAATGATCACGTAAGCATTCATTTCATTAAAACTCAGCCTGCATTCACTTGCACTTGCGCTTGGCGCACTCATTAATTAAGTTAACTGCCTTATTTTTCTTATTTGTTTGTTTTTTAAAATTTTATTAAGTTGTAGTTGTTCTTTTTATTTTAATCGCTTTATAAGAAATAAATAAAAATATCACCAATTACAATTCTTTATTACACATGTTGCAAATATTGTTTTAATTTGCCGACTGCACGTCCGTACACTTTAAGTGCGCGGGTTGAATGAGAGTGAATGAATATTTAATGGTGTTTTCTTTTCTACAAAGAAAATGTCACCCTCTACAAGGTGCATTAAAAAATTGCTGACCAACCCTGTTATAATGTAATTTCTTATTTGAGAAAAACATAACACAAATATTATTTACAACTTATTAAGAAAATGAATTAGGAAATGTAAATATGAAAAAGGTGTTGCCAGATCGCAAATTTTTCGACTTCATTTTTTGAGCGCTTTTTATAATCCAAAAAAATTTTAACACTGTTCTAACTTTGAATGCAATTTTTTTATATTACTAACCATGTAACTTTAATAATGTAATGTTTCCTTAAGCCCTAGTTATGATACCGGAACATAATGTAACGCAATGTAACAGTAATGTGCACGGAACGTAAAAATGTGAGAGCAATTATACAACGTAAAAACGTAATCATATGTTTTTAGGTAAACAATAAAATAAATAAACAAAAACAATTAAAGAAATAAAAATTGCAAAAACTAAAAGACAAAAATTCAGATATGGATACAGAAGACATGTTTTTGGGTTTGAGTTTTTATTTTATTATTGTTTTTTAAACAAACTTAATATTAATTTAAGATTTTATAAACTTCGTTTTCACTATTTTTATCACTTTTAATATTGCGCCTTATGTTTTTCTTTAATTCAGCTGTTAACCAGTGTTATCACTACCGTGTTTTAGGTTCATTTCAACGATTTTATATTTATTTAAAGGTACAAGCAAGTAAAATCGTTTATCCTACAGAAACAGGTCAGGTATTTCGGAAACCAAATTTGTACGAATGTTAAAACGTTTTTATCTTCTCTAGTAAAAGTAAAATGCAAACTGAAATGCTTTTCGAACGCTTTAGTTAAAAATCGATTACTATATTTTTCTAATTTAAAATAAAAACAAAACACTTCCTACATAATGTAATAGTAAAATAGTGTTTATTTTTATTTTAAATTATAAAAGTTAATAATGAAATAATTATAATTTGGGTTTTTAAAATATGTGAAGTTTTATTTAAAGAGAATTCCACATACAGACAAACATAACATACGTACAAAATGTAAATTCTGTTTATAATTTCAATTTTCAATTTTGGTGGTTTTTAATAGTGACATGTTGTTAACACTGCTAAACAGATGTCATGTAAAAATGTAAGAAAATTCTATTTTTTACAGATTTTTACGTTCCGGTTACGTTACATTACATTTCTATAAATATTCGTATTGCTTTATACATAACAAAAATGATCAGCTGTTTCTTACTGTTGCGGTTACATTCCGTTACGGTAGCATAACTAGGGCTTTAAGGTTACTCCACAAAACAGTGAAAAAATTAACTTCAAAATTGGATAACGATACCACCTTTTTAAATATCATCTGGTAGCCCTATAAATAAACCAAAGTCATCTGCTTTACAAGGTATTATCAGCCCTCTCGATTTAAATAGGGCCTAAAATGCATTGCCCTCCACCATTGGCAATTGCGAATTATTTAGAATAAAACATACCACCCTTTTAGAGGGCGAAACATTTCTAAAAAACAAACACAAAATTGCATTTTTTTTAAATAAAATGCATATTTTTTAGTAGAAAAGAAAACACCATAAGTTTCATTTATGTTTGCACTGAGAAAGTGAGTTTCGCATTTAAATACAATTAAAAAATGAATGTAATTAAATGAAATATATAACCTATCGGTTCAATTTCTTCCTCACCACTGTTAGCGTGTTCCGTTAGTTATGGACATAAATTACTTATATATGTAAGCATTTTATATGTATTAAAATTTAACATAATGTATTTGAATAAAGAAAAATTAACTCTAAAGTAATTTACAATTTAATTTTACCTAATTTAATATTTATTTGCTTTGTTTTTTAACCCTCTCTTACTTCAATATTTTTTCTTCATAAAAATAATCAAAAACAATATTACTCGCTCTCTCTCTCTCTCTATTTTTAAATAGTTCGATTTTATGCGAATTGGTAGACTAAATAAAATTTGAAGAAATATATAAAATAAAAAAGAATATATACATATAAATAAAAAATATGTATTAGTATATAAGTTAACGCCACAAAGATTTACACCCTGTTGAAATAATTTTCCCACAAAAGCAAAAGGGCCGAGCAATCAGTTCCTTCCCATAAACACTGTTTTAATAGTTACACAAGCACCGACAACTTCCGGCACGTGGAGTCTAATTGTATTAAAATACTGAAAATGCACTTGCTCTACAAGCAGCCAAATTTCCCAACAATTGGATCACGCCACAATTGGTATTGTAATCAATAATTAGTATATTAGTCAATAATTTTAACTTTAGCCCCATTTTATACTAAATCAGTAGTAGGGGATATTAAAATTACGCAATATACTTTAGTAAAACTTTTTAATTTAGAGGATGAAATACAATTTTGTATGATGCCTTCTCTTAAAACTTTTGATGGCATCATGGGGAATGATAACCTTAAAGAATTACAGGCTGTTATTTATGCCGTGGACAGCTATATGATTATTAAGAAAATAAAAAAATATGACTTAAACAATTAAAATCACAGAACGTAAATAATATAGAAAACACCATTATTAATTTAAAAAATTTAACTAAACAGCAAAGGACAAAAATGATTTGTATAATCAAAATTATTCTCGGAACCGAAGGAGAAATAACCTACACAACAAAAGGTGTAGGGGAAGAACTGCTACGCATACTCCAGTTTACACGGGGTTTTATCCGCATCTTCTTCTTTAAAACCTGAGGTGGAAGCACAAGTAAAGGCACTTCTGCACGATTGCATTATAAGACCATCCAGATCGCCTTACAATTCACCAATATGGATTGTACCGAAAAAAACCGACTCGGCGGGAAATAAAAAATACCGAATGGTAATTGACTATAGGAAACTTAATCTAACCTTGTTAACTGTCAATTTTTTTCGGTACTCGATTTAAAAAGTGGTTTTCACCAGATCCCATTAAGAAATCTGACATTGAGAAAACTGTTTCTATTAACAACGGTAAACATGAATTTACGCGTTTACCATTTGGCTTAAAAAATGTCCCATCCATTTTTCAAAGGGCATATTGGGGAGTCATGCTACGTATGTATCGATGATATTATAATATTTAGTAAAACGGAGGAGATATTCAAGACATTGGAAAATGCAAATATGAAAGTCCAACTGGATAAATGTAATTTTTTTAAGGACAACGTATAATTTTTGGGTTACGTTATATCCAGGAATGGTATCAAAACGAATGGTGCAAAGGTAGAAGCTATTGACAATTTCCCTGAACCTAAAACTCTGAAGGAACTGCGCAGTTTTTTGGGAATGTCAGGGTACTAACGACGTTTTATTAAAGACTATGCTAAAATTGCAAAATCCCTGACATCCCTTTTAAGAGTGGAGGGAGTTCGCGTCTCCAAAAATAAATCATCAAGCATTAAAATATACTTGAGCGATGGAACAAAGGAATCTTTTGGAAAAATTAAAAATTCTCTTATATCGGAAGACGTTATTTTAGCTTATTCAGATTTTGGAACAGATTTCGAATTGGTAATAGATCTAATTTTGCTATTGCAGCAGTTTTGCCACAGGACGATAAACCAATAGCATTTATATCTAGAACTTTGAGTAAATCAGAAGAAATTACGCCGCAAACGAAAAAGAGATGTTAGCCATCATTTGAGAGTTAAACTCTCTTAGAAACTGCATATACGGACCCGTTAAAGTAAAAATTTACATGGACCGCCAACCTTTAACATATGCGCTTAGCAATAAAAACAATAATAGTAAAATGAAAAGGTGGAAATCAAGAAGAATATAACTACGAGTTGTTCTATAAACTATTTAAAATGAATGTGGTAGCCGATGCCTTATTACGGATACCTCCAAAAGAATCTTTTATGCACACCTTGTCAATAGCAACAAATTCGGCTGAAAGTTCATCGCATCAGCTTATATCTAGCGTAGAAACTCCAATTAACGCATTTAAAACCAATTATTCCTCATTATAGGTGAAACTTTCAACACTTTCGTACCAATTCAAAATAATCTTTCCCACCTATCATCGCTATATCATTACGGAACCATACTATTGTGAACAAAAGTTAATAGATATTTTACGTCGATATCTTAATCCTTCTGTTATAAATGGCATTAAAACAGAAGAGAACATAATGGGAAAAATCCAATAATTATACCCTATACATTTCGTTAGATATAAAACCAGGTTTACCCTGTCACAGGTAGAAGATGTAATAAGTAATCAGGCTCAAGATGATATAATAGAGAGAGCTCACAGGAATAGTAGGGGAAATAAACTCCAAATTTTGGAAAGATCCTATTTTCCTTACTATCGCGGGAATGTTTAACTTGTAAAGAAAGTAAGTGTGACCTAACCAACCAGAAATAAAGGAAACACCTATTCCAACATATCCCGATCCCACCTTACACATAGATTTATACAAAACTTATAATATACTAGTTTTAGCTGCCATTGACAAATTTTCTAGATGTGCTCAAGCTAGCATAATTAAATCTCGATCGGTAGAGGATATTTAGGAACCGCTTCGAAAAATTATATTTTCCTTCGGTGTTCCTAAGGCTATTGTCATAGACAATGAAAAGTCGCTAAATTCTACATCAATGGTTGTTATGTACTAAAATCGCTAATTAAAAAACACATTGGCACTACTAAAAATATTGATGTGTGGTGTAAGCTTTAAACTTCGCGTTAGATTATAAAAACACGTTTTATAAAAGTATTATTGAATTTAATAATTAGTAATTGAAATTGAATTATTAAAGTAATTGTTTTATTTCACACACATGTAAGAGACATAAAAGTGGTGTCAGAAGAGATTTTCTTGTGTGTTTCAAAATGCCGCTGGACCAAGACGAAAAAAAAAGAAATCACGTTAATGTTTGCCGATGCCTTACGACAGGCTACACAGGCAGCTGTTTCAGCTGTGACACAAATGCAACAACCTCGAGGTGGAAACACACACTCCACAGATCAGTGTTGAAAAATTCAGTACTTTGGTACTTTTTTCAGTACTTTTTCATTTCAAAAATACCGCAATACGCCATCGGCGTTTTCAGTACTTTTTTATTATTACAAATTTTATGTCTTGCGCTTTTCAAGAGTTAATGCATTAGCAACATGTTAATGTTAAAGGTAGAATCAGGCTTTAGCCCCGGTTAGTCAAACGTTCACGCAACATACCTTCGTTTTTAGAATACGAAACGCAATTAAAACGGTTGCAGAACCGTATTGTTATATCGGTAAGCACTAGCATTGCTCTCCATATGCTAAAAATGAACGTTTCATCGACGTTTGACTAAACGGGGCTTTTACGTTTTGTTATGTTTCGAATCAGATGTTTTTGTCTTCTATGTGAGGAACACGAATAACTCGTTAGTTTTTCTGTTCCGTGTCGTATGTGTATTAAATGTAAATAAATAAACAGTCTAGTAGGTAGTGTGCTGATTGACTAGACGTGAACCCACGGTGAATCATCTATTAGAGACTTAATGCGTTACATTCAGGAGTCTTTGAATTTGCCTTTCTTGATCTTCTGGCAACAACTCTGAGAGTAAATAAAATCTGTCGTTCATAATCGACGTTAAACTGTTAAGCTACTCTTGCATACACTTTATAATCCTGATTAAAAGTTTGTAATGATGAGACATCTCGGTGACTTCCTCTCAAAAGTCTTCGTGAAAAAACTGTGAGAGTAAATAAGATTGTCAAGGAAAGTTTCTCAAAAAAAGTCAACTTTAAACTGTAGTTCCCACCATTTATGGATAAAAATTAACGCACACAACGTGGGTGGTGTGAGAAGCTTGGTCGTAATACAGGCTAAGAAGTACGTTCAACGTGTTTGTTGGAGGCATTATTAAACACTGCGTTCTGTTAAGCAAGGGAGCGCGCAAAGGCCAATCCTCAGCGGTTCAAATACAATAGAATACAAACAACTAACACACGCAACATAAGTGGTGGTAGAAGCTAGGGCGTAATCCTAACTGAAAGATTGTACTGACCTATTATGAATGTATGTATGTAGAAACAATCTATTTGTCGAACTCATGACTCATGTCAAACTCACTTTTTAAGAAATATAAAAGTTAAGTGGCTTACTCCACATATAATCCATTACTCCATGTAATCCATTCAGAAAACTTTTGATTTTCCATATAGGATAACATCAACAAGGAACATCATCAGAAGATCTAGCAGCGCCAATAAGTAAATTCACCGCAGTCTAGTAGGTAGAGTGTTGGTTTGTTAGACGTTTCCAACAAAACCGAAATATTTCTTCGGCAAAAACTCTGAGGGTAAATAAAATTGCAACGCTGTAAAACCCCCGCCTTTCAGTATTGGCGAATACAACCAAACAGAAACGTCATCAGTTGAGAGTTACTTCGAGCGTTTTGACTTGGCACTTAACCGCAGTAAAATACCAAACAGCGACCACCATAGATATGCTCGTGCACCTAAATGAAGCTTTAAAATTTCTTATGCATCCCAAAGAACCTGAAACTTGTACGTATGAGGAAATTAAGAAAATTTTAATTGGACATTTTGGAAAGAAAAGAAATAAATATGCGGAAAGTGTAAAATTTAGGCAAGTAACACAACTCAAGGATGAATCGATTGCTAATTTTGCACTTCGATTGAAGCAGGCTGCCGTACATTGTGAGTACGGAGAGTTTATAGACCGTATGCTCATCGAACAACTAATATTTGGTATAGAGTCTCGATTATCTTGTGATGAAAAATCCCGGTACATTTAGGGAGGCATATGAAATCTCACACACACTAGAAGCAACTCACCAAACAACATCTACAGTAAAAACGGCACCAGACAATTATGCGGAGCAAACGAATAAGTTAGGTTATACACCGGTAGAAGTAAAGAAAAAAATTTTTAATACAAATTTTACCCGCAACCAACATAAATTTGGAAATATTAAAGAGTGTCCCGGATGCGGAGGAAAACACCTGTTTTGCATGCGGAAAAAGGCCACATTTCAAAAGTCTGCCTATCGAAAACTAATCAGATTATAGGAGAGCCACTGGGCAGTGAGTGCAATTCCGTGAATGATCACAACGTGATAAATATAGTGAAAACTAAAAACGCGAAGAAGAAAATTTGACACGTTCATAAACGGAATCGAAATAAAAATGGAGTTGGACAAAGGTGCGCCTTGTGGGATCATTGGAAAAAAATACCTTCAGAATATAAAACACAATGGGATCCGAGAAACACAAAGACAATTTTCTGGTTACACGGGACATCCAATCCCTTGTTTGGGTCGAATACCTCTATTAGTGAAATTGGGTCAAACAGTACGTAAACTTAACCTGTGTGTAGTGGATGGGGAGTTTGACCCCTTATTCGGAAGAGAGTGGATAGCACACTTCGTAAACGAAATTAATTGGTCCGAATTATTTTCACCCTCCGATCGAATCAACTCGATAAAAATGTCATCACCCTCACTGAGTGCTGATCAACAGCAAAAATTACAAGACTTGTTATTAAAATATCAGGATATGTTTAATGAAATACCCGGTAAATTGGAAGGCACCCCTGCTAAACTTCATCTTAAACCTGACGCGACACCAATTTTTTCCAAAGCTAGAGAAATTCCCTTGGCACTTAGAGAGGCATATTCAGCAGAAATTCACGCGAAAATTAAGTCGGAATTATACAAAAAAGTTGACTATTCCGAATGGGCATCACCAAAACACGTAGTAGCTAAAAAGAACGGGAAAATTCGTATCACAGGTAACTATAAACCAACTCTAAATCCTCGCATGATAATCGACGAACACCCCATCCCAAAAGTCGAAATGTTATTGAATAAAATGATTGATTCTAAACTTTTTTGTCACCTAGACATAACAAATGCCTACTCACACCTTACAATAGATGAGGAATTCGCACATGCCATCACCTTAAACACACCAACACATGGACTAATAAGACCAACAAGAGCCGTATACGGTACCGCAAATATACCTGCGATTTGGCAACGTCGTATGGAACACGTTTTACTCGAATTAACAAAAATTTGTAGTTTTTTTGACGACATATTAATATATACATCAGATTTTGAAAAACTTATAATTTCTCTTCAGAACACGTTGGACAGACTCAAACAACACGGCTTGCATCTCAATAAGGCAAAATGTATATTTGCCGCTCCCACTGTGGAATTCTTGGGACATAAAATCGATGTGAACGGAATTCACAAATCGGATTTTCATGTGGAAGCTATTAACCCATTTACGGTCACTGTGCCAATTTGGGAACACTTAATTATTAAGGCTGTTTAAAAAAACTGTTTACTCTAGTTTATTTATTTTTGCATTATTGAATAGTGGAAAGTGCTCTGACTAAATATTAAATGAAGCAATTTAACTACAATTATTGTTATTGTTGTAATAATCTTTTAAACTTCATTAACAATACACAAGTATACAATGGCCACAAGTATACTACTAACGACGCTGCAAAAACTAGTAACAAAATGTTTAAAGTACGTCAACTTGCTGATATTCTTATCAGAAAATTTAACCAAAGGCGTGTTTTCCACGAACATATTTCTATCGACGAATCCATTGTGAAATATTACGGTCGACATTCAGCAAAACATTATATTCGAGGTAAACTTATTCGGTTAGGTTATAAAAACTGGGTTGCAGCAAGTTCCTCTGGATATTGTTACTGCTTTGATATTTATTGTGGTAAATCAACTACACCTGTTTCTGAGCCATTGAGTACTAGGGTTGTGAAAATGCTGCTACAAAAATTGACCATGAATCCTGCCAATCACAAAATCTTTTTTGATAATTTTTTTTTTACAAGTTTTGAGTTACTCAAGCTTTCTAAGCGTGTGCGTTGTGTCACCTGCCATAATAGAAGCCGCTGGAGTTGCAAAAATGCAAAAAACACTCTGCGTTGAAAAAAATTGTTTTGCAAAATATCACTCATAAGTGGCCATTGTACCAATTTGGGTACACCCCTCTAATGTCCTGAATTTTATTTTTTTACGTTATTGTTTTTTTGCATTGTTAAAAATAAATAAACATTGAAATTTAAAAAATTTAACTTGTATAACTTGTTAAAGCAGCTCCGAAACCTTCATCTGTTGAGGAACTACAATTATTTCTTGAGAAGGATTGTTACTACAGCTCATTTATTTAAAACTTCTCTACGCGTAATAAATCCCTCAGAGAAATGCTTAAAAACAAGCCATTTGAATGGAATTGTCAAGGCGACAAGGCATATATAGATGTTAAAACTGCTCTAATTTCGTCAGAGGTACTAATGCCATATAATCCAAATCTGCCTTTGCTACTAGCCATTGATGCAAGCAAAGTTGTTCTTGGCGCCGTCCTTTCCCATCGCTTGGAGGACGGCCTGGAAAGGCCAATAGCGTACGCAAGTCGCGATCTAACAACAACCGAACAAAAGTATCCGCAAATGGATCCTGAAGCGTTGGCCATAATATGGGCGGTGCAAAAGTTCTTTCTGTACTTATATACCCGTCACTGGACTCTCATAACCGACCACAAACCACTAGCACAAATCCTCCACCCTCGCAAGTCATTGCCAATATTATGTATCAGTCGAATGGCGAATTATGCAAACTTCATGGCGAACTTCGATTTCGATGTAATCTTCAAGCAAATAAAAGCCAATGCTAATGCTGACTTCTGTTCTCCCGCCGTAAAAGGAAACCCCCATAAATCAACTTAATTTTTCGATCGATACAGATTTTTGGATTCATGATGAATTTGACATGTTCATGGTTAAGCAAATACAACAACTTCCGATTAGATCGGGGAAGATTGCTAAGGATACTCTAATTGACAGTCATCTAGGAACAATTTTAAAACACTTAGAGGCGGGTAAAAATCTCAAAAAACTGGGTTATAAGTCACCAGAAACTAATTACAAGCTCATGGATGGATGCTTATTATTCGAACACCGCGTAGTTATCTCAGAATCACTTCGTTACCTAATTCTGAAAGACTTACATGCAGGCCACTTAGGTATTGTGAAAATGAAAGGATTGGCCCGATCATTCGTGTACTGACCTAATATTCATGCCGACATAGAAAATATGGCAAGTAGCTGCGAAAGTTACATGGGAGAGAGTCCACATTGACTACGCGGGACCGGTAGCGGGCACAATGCTTCTCATAATCTCGGATGCATACAGCAAGTGGTTAGAAGTTAAACCAACTAATTCCACAACGTCTTCTGCAACTATTTCTATTTTAGACGAACTATTTGCAGCTTATGATGTTCCGGTCACTATCGTTTCGGATAACGGAACAAATTTTACATCAAGTGAATTCAAAGATTTTTTGGATAGAGTAGGTGTCCAGTTCCATAAACTGACAGCTCCCTACCACCCGTCCACAAACGTCCAGGCCGTCGTTCGGTGCAAACCGTAAAAAATGCCCTTAAGGCCATGGATATAACAAAATCGACAATAAAAGAGAATATAAACGAATTTCGTCGCCAGTACAGACGCGCTCCTCATTCAACTACAGGACAATCGCCAGCTAAGATCTCTTTGGGCCGGTTCCCCCGTTCACGACTGGATTTGGTATTTCCACAAAATATTTCACAAACAATTACTGAGAAACAATTCCTGAAGACAAAATTTTCTAATCTTCGTCTTTCGATGCTGGACAGATAATTTGGTTCCTCTCAAACAATATCAAAATGGATAAGTGGTTATCTGGGGTGGTGAGTAGAAAAATAGGAGACTTGCATTACGAAATTGAATTCCAGAGAAAAGTATGTAAAAGACATATTGACCAAATAAAGATTCGCCATCAGAAGAGACAAGGATATTGCTCAGAGGAAAGAAATAATCAATATAAACCAAACCAAGAGCGAAAATTTAATTTCTCTTACAAAGACACATCAGTATCACAAGAGAGTCATAATGCTAACACAATGTCAACAGAAGATGAAACACAAAACCCAATTTCTCAATCAACCCAAACACTCTACTCGAATACTGAAACTCCACCGCCGTTACGAAACATTCATGTACTGTCACCCTGTAATGTTCAAAGACCATCACCACCTAATCCTCATAGAACATCACCATCAGATCGTCAGACACTACCAAAGCCATCGAATATTAGCACAACGCCTACAGCATCCCATGTTCAAATACGCCCGTCACCACCAGATGCGCCCAGTAGACCCACAACATCAACTACCCCTCAAACACTTAGAAGATAAATAACGATTAATATATTCCCCGTAAACAACAGCGATACGAAGGAAGAAATGTTATGTACTAAAATCGCTAATTAAAAAAAACACATTGGCACTACTAAAAATATTGATGTTGTGGTGTAAGCTTTAAACTTCGCGTTAGATTATAAAAAGACTGTGGCAGTACCGAACCTGCCTGGTTTACAAAACCAACTGTCTGGCAACACGTCAGAGAGAAGAACTGACAGACGAAAGCAGAATTTAATTCCTCGCGTCGTCTTTGCTGCTACACATGTAGCTCTCTAGTCTTGTGTTTTAGACCTTTTTATAATAATTAATATTAATACATTAATTAAGTGAAATATGTATATTTATTCGTGTTTTCTTCACACCCGCAACTACATTGATGACTCCCTGTATTGAACACCAATTCTGAGAAACGAAACATTAACAAATTTTTCAACGACGCAGAAAATTTTTTCCTGGATGCAGCGCAGCGGCGTACTATTAAAATTTTCAACGAACTCTTTTAAGCAAAAGACTTGTTGATTCTTGTTCAAGCCAAACAAGTTCTGCTTATGAAAAAACACCCCTACAACTTGAGGCAACGAAAATTAGCAGACGACGAAGAAGTCTCATTAGGTGGTGAGGAAATTCATTTTTCTAGTTCAAGTAGTGTTAACATGGCCGAAATGGAAAATATGTTAGCACAAATGCAAGCTTTACAGCATGAAATCAACACTCTTCGAGAGTCACAGGCAAATGTGAATGATGCATCAAGATCAAATCTCAAATCAAAGTTCACATTCCGATAACACAATCCGCATTTGTGGTTTGCACAAATTGAAAGGATATTTGCTTTATGTGCTATCACCTCGGACTCTGACAAAATTGATCTTGTCTCAGTACGTCTGGAAGACGAAATACTTTTATCCATTGAGGACCGGATAACAAATCCTCCTCAGATTAATAAATTTGGTACACTGAAAGAACGTCTGATTGCAAAATTTGCTGAAACTTCTGAATCTAAGCTACGACGCTTACTGCAGGGTTGTGAAACCGCAGGTAAAAAACCTTCAGAAATATCGACTATGAAACGTCTAGCTCCGGGTAAACAGAATTAAGCAATTATTCGCACACTATTTCTGGGCAAAATGCCAGATTCAATTCGTCCAATTTTATCCGTGTGGAAAGACGATGACTTGGAAAAAAACTGTCCGAAACTGCCGACAAAATGCTAGATGCTAACTGCAATATGGCAAGTTCCGCACCAGTAGCACCTTTACGTTTCGACGCAAATGTTCCTGTGGATGCAGTTCTGACGTGTGCCTAGCGATAAAAAAACTTAACGGATGAAGTTAAGAAAATTCAGCTACAACAAAACGATAATAGAGGCAAATTTAATCGACAACGGTCCAGATCTCGTAGCCGTTCACGAAATTCTCATCAAAATTCATCTGAAACGCAATTATGCTGGTATTATACTAAATTTGGTGACGCAGCTCAACATTGTAAACCAACCTGTCCCCGCTGGAAACCTAATTCGGAAAACTAGTGGGGCTGTCGTCAGTCAACACGGTTGGCGACAGCGGTAATAATAACTTGATAGAGGAGAATCATCTACATATTTTCGACAAATCAACCAACGCCCGTTTTTTTATTGATTCGGGATCAGTGGTATTAGTAGTACCCCAATCTTTAATTAAAGCAACATTAACGCCAACCGTTGTTAAGCTTCTCGCTGCAAACCGTAGTTGTTACCGCCGCCACTATATTTTGTATTTTATTGTAATTTATTTACATACAAACAAAATATATATGTATATGAACACAGATTCCTTATGTTACATATTTTCTCGTTCCACCGTTGTCCTTATTTACTTTATTAAAATATTTATTTAAATTGTACTAAATTTGTTACTGTTCTGCTTAATCTCTCTTTTATAAAATATTCTTGCTTTATAAAATATTTAAAATCGAAAGATCATTTTTAAAAGGAGGAAAGTAGTTCTTATTGTGACACGGTGGAAACAAATTGTTTTAAAGCGCGATATACGGAAATTAATATTAAATAAACAAAACGTGCATATTTAAGCAAAAGAAAAGTGTTTTAATATTATTGTGTAGCTCCTAAAAGTTTGTATTACGCCGTGCGAACTCAATATTCTTTAAAACAATTTGAACATAAAAACAATCTAAATAAATCTCGTGTCAAAATTAATATATCGCATTTTTATTAAAAAAAATAAAAATTAAATCGTGTTTCATAAAAGACTAAATAAATAAAATGTCTCAAACCGATTTTAATTGTAATAAATGCGAATTAAAAGACACCGATCGTATGGTGCAGTGTGATTCCTGCGACAAATGGTATCATTTTGAGTGTGTAGGGGTAGACTCAAATATTGCTAATGAAAGCTGGAGTTGTTCAAAGTGCGACCAAAAATCAGTGGTCCAAATGAACATGCCCAAAACTACTCTACAATTCCCGCCGGTTGATACAATCGCCGAATTTTCTGCCGGAACGCAGGGAACATCCTCACCTACAAATTACTAGTGCACTAGAAAACCAGATGATGTGCCAACGACCAATGCACAAAATACAAGAGAAACGTTGAAATCGTCTCAGTCAACCGTCGTGCAAGATAATGATTACAGTAAACGCCACCTTGAAATGCCCTGTGCTTCGAACTTGTCCGCTCAAACACAGCTTCGGCTGCAAATGTTGGAGGAAGAAAAAGAGATTCAACGCCAGTATTTGGAAAAGAAATAAAGAATACTTTCTCAAGGTGACTCAATGCAGCCGTCGTGTTCCTTTTCACATGCATTTTCGTCTTCCCAACCAACAGCTACGCAGATTGCAGCAAGACAGGTAATACCTAAAGAGCTCCCAAATTTTGATGGTAACCCAGAAGATTGGCCGCTTTTTATCAGCAATTATAGGAATAGCACAGAATTAGCCGGTTACAGTGATGGTGAAAATTTAATGCGCCTTCAGTCGTGTCTCCGTGGTCGTGCTAAAGAACTGGTAAAAAGTAAATTACTAATCCATCTATGGTGGGCGAAATAATTCAAACTCTTGAAATGTGTTTCGGCCGTCCGGAGCATATACTTGCCTCTATGATAGAGAAGGCAACAAAAATTCCTCCATTAAAAGACAAATTAGATAATATTATTGAATTCGCTCTTACTATTCAAAACATTTGCTCAACGATGGAAGCTTGCAATATGACGGCTCATTTAAATAACCCAATGCTTGTTAAAACTTTAGTCGAAAAATTGCCAAACAATCATAAGCTCAGTTGGGCTATGCACCCAAAAGACTAAGGTTCCCATAGTGAAATTGTATAGCGATTGGATATACACTATAGCTGCTGCAGCGAGCCAAGTAGTATCCCCAGCAATGTGTAAGAAAAGTGGTTCAGTGAACACGCATCAAAGTAGCACAAATAAGCCAATTTGTTTTTCATGCAAAAGCGAGGCTCATAAAATTCAGACTTGGGGTGAGTTCGCGTTATTAAATTTAGATGCTAAATGGAATTTAGTAAAAGATAATAAATTGTGCCGTCAGTGTCTAAATCTTCATCGTCGTAGGTGTTTTTCAAACAAACAATGTGGTATTAATGGCTGTACGGCAAAGCATTGTTGCACAAGCATGCTAATGTGCCCGAACGGAGAGAAATAATAAATGCACATAGTGATGAAGAGATATCGTGTTTCAGAATACTACCAATCCGTGTTTACTTTAATGGTGGCTTTGAAGACACATACGCGTTTTTGGATGAAGGCTCATCAGTGACTCTAATGGAGCAAACATTTTTTAACAAACTGGGACTAAAAGGTAAGAGTGAACCTCTAGAGCTACGATGGATAGGCAATACTACACGCTCTGAAGATGATTCAATGAAAATTAACCTGGAAGTTTCTAGCGTACAAGCTGAATCCAAATTCTCTTTATATGACATCCGTACAGTTAAAAACCTTGATTTGTCCATTCAGTCTCTGAATTTTGCTGAAATATTAAAAGCTAACCCGTATCTCAAAGGCTTACCAGTAAAATCATATACAAATGCCAAACCAATGATTTTGATTGGGCTCAACAATTGGAGAGTGGCAGTCCCGATGAAAATAAGAGAAGGTGACCGCGGGCAACTAATAGCAACAAAAACACGCTTGGGCTGGACGTTACAGGGTGGTGGAAAAATTTCCGAAAAATCAGCCTCACTGAACATTCATACATGTGAGTGCATGGACCGTTATAAGGAGCTTCACGAAGAAGTAAGAGGGTATTTTGCCCTAGAAGTCTCTCAGGAGAAAAATATTTTATAAGCCGAAGATGAAAAGGCCTTGCAGATTCTTCAGAGTACATCTGTAAAGAAAGAACAACAATTTGAGGTAAATTTGCTTTGGAGAAATAAACAGGTATCGTTGCCCGATAGTTACGAGGTCGCATGTCATCGATTAAAGTGTCTTCAGAAAAAGTTTAAAAAGGATGCACAACTAGAGCAAACCATGCAAGCTCAAATTGATAAACTTCTGCTTAAAGGCTACGCAAGAAAGGTGTTGGGCTCAGAAGTATATTCACATTCCGGTCGTACGTGGTATCTCCCAATTTTTGTAGCACTAAATCCTAACAAACCAGGTAAAATACGTCTAGTGTGGGATGCTGCAGCAAAGTCGAACGGTGAATCCCTAAACGATTTTTTATTAAGTGGTCCTGACCTGCTCACATCGCTCTTTAATATTTTAATTGAATTCCGAGTTGGTCAAATAGCGATTTGTGGCGACATAGCTGAAATGTTTCATCGCATTAAAGTAAAAGATGATGATATGCACACACAACGATTTCTATGGCCCGCAGACAGTAATCAAAGTGAACGTCCTACTATATACGTGATGAAGGCATTAACTTTCGGCCTTAACTGCGCGCCATGCATTGCCCATTTTGTTCGAAACAAAAATGCAGAAGAATTTCGCGATAAGTATCCCCGAGCATTTAAAGCAATTACGAACTACCACTACATGGACGACTTTATCGACAACGTCGACTCAGAAGAAGAGGCCCTTGAACTGGCGACAAACGTTAAGACGATCCACGCTTCTGGAGGTTTCCACATGAGAAATTGGGCTACAAACTCTTCTTTAGTTAGGCAACATTTACGCGATGATGAATCAACCGCAAGAAATTTGTTTGGAGCAGTGGAGAAAATTCTCGGTATGTATTGGGAATCCAATAATGATGTTTTTCAGTATAACTCCAAATTCTCGAGGCTTAAAAGAGATGTGTTTCAAGCGAATGTGGTTCCCAATAAAAGAGAAGTCCTTCAAGTTCTGATGTCTATATTTGATCCACTTGGCCTTGTCTCACATTTTACAATTGGCTTGAAAATTTTACTGCAAGATGTTTGGCGCTCAGGCACAAAGTGGGACGAGGAACTTAATAAGGAGCTGTGCATAAAATGGCATTTGTGGCTCTCGAATTTGAGCAAAATATCATCTGTAGTTATTCCTAGATGTTACTGTAAACTTCTCAGAATGACTGTTGACGTACAACTGCATACGTTTGCTGATGCAGGCGAAAATGCATATGCAGGCGTAAGCTACTTTCGAGTTCAATGTAATGATGACGTCGACGTGTCCATTGTTGCAGCTAAGTCCAAGGTTGCTCCTCTAAAGCCCATATCAGTACCCCGATTAGAATTGCAAGCAGCTTTATTAGGCGCCCGTTTAGCCACGAAAATCCAGAACGCTACAAGGCTTCGTTGTTCAGAACGCTTCTTTTGGTCCAATTCTAAAACGGTTTTAAAATGGTTGTCTATGGATCCGAAAAATTTCAAGGCATTTGTAATATATAGAGTCGGTGAAATTTTAGAATCAACTGACGTAACCCAGTGGAATTGGATCCCAACAGGTTTAAATCCTGCTGATTTTGCTACAAAAGTAGGCCCTACAGACAACGATATGTGGACTACGGGGCCCGATTTTCTGAAGCTCAATAAAAGTGCATGGCCAAAATTTGCAGATTTAGGTAACCCCAATAAGGAAGAGGTACGTAATCGTTTTTTGTATATCGGTTTGCCTAAAAGTTTCTCTATAAATTTCGAATATTTCTCATGTTGGAGACGACTCTATAGAGCCTTAGCCCTGTTTCTGTTTTATATAGAAAAATGGAAGTCTGTAGTCCACGGCTACAAAATACAAGACAAAGACGGTGTAATTCGGACTTGTGGCAGAGCAAACGTGTTAAGCTGCAATCAAGCGATAGTTTTACCTCATGGCCACTATATAACTTTTCTCGTAGTCCGATATTATCATGAAAATTACCATCATCGTATGCACGAGGCAGTGATATGTGGAATAAAGTCATATTTCTATATCCCTAAATTAAGAGCGCTCTATAAAGTTGTTCGACGGAAGTGTCAATTTTGTAAAAACGAAGCAGCTGTGCCCCAACTACCGCAAATGGCCTGTTTGCCGCCAGCTAGACTAGCAAGTTTTGGACGTCCATTTACTTACGTTGGTATCGACTTTTTTGGCCCTTTATATGTAACCGTTGGCAGACGTAAGGAAAAAAGATGGGGTGTACTGTTTACTTGCTTGACACTGCGAGCACTACATATTGAAGTGGCACATAGTCTCGACACAAGTTCGTGTATTATGTGTATACAAAATTTCATAAGTTGGCGTGTCACTCCAAGAGAAATATATATAGCACTAATTTCAAAGCTGTGGAAAAAATCATCCGAGAAGAAAATTTAAGTCTTCGACAAGTCTCCTCGAAATACGATGAAATTAAATGGTGGTTCAACCCTCCAGCGGCTCCACATATGGGCGGTGCATGGGAGCGATTGGTAAGGACGGTTAAATCAAATCTTTAAATTCAGCGAAGAATCTCTAAGATATGCCCTATGGGAAGTTGAGTTCATCATAAATTCTCGCCCATTGACATTTGTAGTCCTGGATTCATGTGAAGACGACCCCTTGACTCCAAATCATCTTCTGCTTGGGTCTGCTGCCGGCAACAAGCCTTTATTAGAACACGATCATGATCTCCGACACCGGTGGCACCAGACGCAAAAGTTTGTTAATCATTTCTGGCGAAGGTGGGTGCAAGAATATGGTCCAAGTTTAGTGCGACGCAGCAAGTGGTTCGAAAAAACAAAACCCCCTTCAGTAGAAGATGTAGTCGTCATAGTCGATGATACGCTTCCCCGAAATAGTTGGCCAAAGGGCATTATAACAAAGGTTTTTCCCGCAAAAGACGGTCAAGTTCGGCGTGTCACGATCAAAACAAATTCCGGCACATATGAGAGGCCCGTAGCAAAAATAGCAGTGTTAGACGTCGGTAAGAAAGATGGCAAGCTCATGGACACCTAATTCGCTTACGATGGGGGGAATGTTACCGCCGCCACTGTATTTTGTATTTTCTTGTAATTTATTTACATACAAACAAAATGTATATGTATATGAACATATACATATATGTCGTATATGTCCTTATTTACTTTATTAAAATATTTATTTAAATTGTACTAAATTTGTTACTGTTCTGCTTAATAACAGTAGTCTCTTGCTTTATAAAATATTTAAAATCGAAAGATCATTTTTAAAAGGAGGAAAGTAGTTCTTATTGTGACACGGTGGAAACAAATTGTTTTAAAGCGCGATATACGGAAATTAATATTAAATAAACAAAACGTGCATATTTAAGCAAAAGCAAAGTGTTTTAATATTATTGTGTAGCTCCTAAAAGTTTGTATTACGCCGTGCGAACTCAATAGTAGTGAAATCAAGACTTATGGTCATTGTGTTTCTAAATTGGACTTGGGTCTCCGCCGTGAATTCAAATGGTTATTTATTATTGCCGATGTTCAATCGCCCATACTTCGGGGCGACTTTTTGGGTCATTACAATTTACTTATTTGTTTCGGACGAAAATGTCTCATTGATAATACTACAAACCTAACAAGCAGTGGCGAAATTCGTGAAACTAAGGATTTTAGTATTTCAACATTGTCTACAACAATAAATAACAATTTTTCAAAATTACTTGCAGAATTCATTGATATTACAAAAACAACTTTAATTCGTAAACCTAACGCTGAGACAACAGTTATTCATCATATCGAAACTACAGACAAACCAGTTGCTGACCATCCACGAGGACTGTCTGGTGATAAACTAGCTGCAGCAAAAGCCGAAATCGATTTTTTATTGGATCATGGCATATGGCGACCTCCAAAAGTCCATGGGCCAGTCCAATGCACATGGTCGCTAAGAAAACTGGTGGATGGCGAGCGTGCGGTGATTATTGGAAACTTAATTCACAAACAGTTCCGGATCGGTACCCTATAGCCAATATCAACGATTTTTCAGAAAAATTACACCGTAAGTCATTTTTTTCAACTATTGACCTCGTCAGAGCCTACTACCACATACAAGTGGCTCCAGAGGACATTCAAAAGACAGCCGTTTGTACTCCATTTGGTCTGGTAGAGTTTGTATTTATGCCCTTTGGGCTACGAAATGCTTCACAGACGTTCCAAAGGTTCATGGATTCTGTGTTAAGGGGCCTTGATTTTGTATATTGCTCCATTGACGACATTATTATGTCTAAATCTGCTGATGAACATCAATGTCATTTACGACAAGTATTTGAGCGCCTTCGACATCATGGCTTAACCATCAACATTAACAAAGGCAATTTTGGCCAGCCAGAGGTACAGTTCCTTGGTTACGTAATTAATGGTAGTGGTTGCCGACCTCCAACCGATCATGTCACTGCCATCATGAACTACCGCAAACCCGAAAACATTTCCGAACTTCGTAGATTCCTGGGTGTTATTAATTATTATCGACGATGTATTCCTCACGCAGCATAATTACAAGCACCATTCAATGATTTTCTAACCAATTCAAAAAGGAACGACAAAAGGAAAGTTCCATGGACGCCTGAGTCTGAAGATGCATTTTCTTCTTGTAAACGTAGTCTTAGTGAAGCCACAATGCTAGCACACCCAGCACCAAATTCAGACCTAGCTCTAATTACAGATGCTTCTGACACAGCTATTGGAGCTGCCCTTGAACAGAAATTTGATGATACTCGGAGACCTCTCGGTTTCTTTTCTCGGAAATTATCGTCGGCCGAGAGAAATTACAGCACATATGATAGGGAATTGCTTGCGATTTATGAAGCCGTGAAATACTTCCGTCACATGTTTGAAGCACGACATATCGTGATCAAAACTGATCATAAACCACTGGTTTATTTTCTCAAAAACCGAAGAAAGCTTCGCCTCGACAATTGAGACATCTTGATTACATTTCGCAGTTTACGACAGAAGTGATTTATTTGTCCGGTCCTGAAAATACAGTGGCAGATGCACTGTCTCGTCTTAATGCAATTTCTATGCCATCAACGATTTCAATGGAAGTACTACAATCAGCTCAAGAATTAGACGAAGAGTTAAAAGCCTTACTGGAAGGTAATAATTCTCTGAAACTTCAAATCGTTCATTTTGATTCTACTTCAGTATACTGCGACATATGAACTGGATACGTACGACCTTATGTTCCTGAAAAACTTCGCCAACAAATTTCTGATATAATACACAACCCGTCTCATCCAAGTGGTAAAGCCACTCTTCAACAAATTCGGAAAAGGTATGTGGCCTGCAATGAAAAGACAAATCATAAATTGGTCCCGAAATTGTTTGTCCTGCCAAAGAGCAAAAATTACAAGGCACAACCAATTACTGCCAAATAAAATCGATGTTCCAGACAATCATTTTGACCATGTCCATTTAGACATCGTAGTGATGCCACTTGTACAGGGTTACAGATATTGCATTACAATGATCGACCGATTCTCTCGTTGGCCTGAAGCTGTAACGTTAAAGGACATGTCTGCCCAGACTGTCGCAGCAGCGTTTTGGTCAAATTGGATATCTCGTTTCGGTTGCCCTAGAACTATTACTACTGATCAAGGTACACAGTTTGAGTCGAGTTTGTTCAAATCACTTGTTAATTTTACTGGTTCAAAGCGTTCACGAACAACTGCCTACCATCCTCAATCCAACGGCATGGTTAAAAGGTGGCACAGATAATTTAAAGCTGCTCTAATGTGTCATCCTAACGTATCATGGGTTGATATACTACCGACAGTTCTATTTGGACTTAGAACCGCATTCAAAGAAGATCTTCAAGCATCACCTTCCGATTACTTTATGGTGGTTCATTGCGTCTTCCGAATGATTTCTTTGATGAAGCCGATAATCCTGTTGATTCCTCTGAATTATTACAAAAACTTCGAAAATATTTTAATCCTACACATGTCCGTACAAGGTGGTAAAACGACTTTCAGACCGGTTATACACAATTAGAATCAAGCAAAATGACGTAAACGTATCCGCGGATAGACTGAAACTAGCCTTCATCATAAATGATACTCAGCAAAGCACCATTCCAGAAACTCTCAACACACCACCTGATAAACAAAGTACAAATTTTACTTCTGAAATTACCTCATCTGCTCCTCAGCTTCCATCCGCCACGTATGTTGCGCATCGTAGTCCAACGCCTACAGAAATATCGTTCCAATCAGATCCTGACTTCGTCACTGGAAAGGGAGTGGATGTGGCAGCACCGAACCTGCCTGGTTTACAAAACCAACTGTCTGGCAACACGTCAGAGAGAAACAAAAGAACTGACAGACGAAAGCAGAATTTAATTCCTCGCGTCGTCTTTGCTGCTACACATGTAGCTCTCTAGTCTTGTGTTTTAAACCTTTTCATAATAATTAATATTAATTAATTAATAAATAGTTGTTAAATGAAATATGTATATTTATTCGTTTTTTCTTCACACCCGCAACTATAAGACGTTATATAAAAGTAATTGTTTTATTTCACACACATGTAAGAGACAAAAATAGTATTTATGATAAAAGACCAATAACACGTTCGAGGAACTTCTAGATCGATCAATTTATGAATACAATTACTCCATACGTTCTACCACTGGAAAAAGACCATTAGAAATATTTTTTGGAGCAACCGTTAGTACCAACCCCAAACAACACGAAGACCCAAGAAGAGACAATATTGAAAGACTTAGGGCCATTATTACAACTTGCCGTTAACTAAAGGGAGGATTTTAACGGACAGATAAAGTGTTTTTCATTATTATGAGTACCCATTAAGATAGAAGTGAGCGTTACGCTAAATGGAGGATCATTCTGCCGGTAACTTTTAAAGTTAAGTTTATTTTTGAACTTGCCATATTATTTTCAATACGGCAACTTCAAATTTAAACAAAATGAGGATATACAACAAAAACACGAAGCCCGTCATTGTCACTGCGTTAAAAAAAACTTGTTTAATTGAGCAGTTTTATCGACATTGCTCCGGCACTGCCATATTTTTGAAAACAGTTAACATTACTTTATCTGTAAGTTGTAATAATGAAAATAAGTTAAAGGTAACTTCACAGTTCCCTTTAGCTAAAGGTACCTTTAACTAAACCCAAGTTTAAAGGCAAGTTGTAATAATGGCCCATAAAGAAATACAAAAAAGAGACTTACATTATCATAACAAGAAAAGAACCAAGGACATATGTCTCAGGAGACATACGTTTAGGAACAAAATTAACCCCTAGAAAGAGGTAGTCAAGATAAATAACCCAACAACGATCGTAACTGAATCAGATCAAATAGTTTATAAGAGTAACAAATCACTAGTTTTCTCTTTTAGGGTAACAATGAACAAACGCCTAATTACAATCTTAATGACTACACTGATATTTTTGACACAAAGCCATACAACTGAAGTACGTATATTATAGTACAGCACAGGTAGTCACAATCCATGGCAGACAAGCAAAAATTCAGGACGGAACCTTCAGACTAATTCATTTAATCAAACTTGATAGAAACGAGAATTTTCTTATGGATACTTATAATTATAAGACCCTTTTACTTTCCCTAATTCTAAAGCAGAAAATTCAGCAAACTATAGACATTGGGGTGGCCCTTAAAATTAAGTCAGATTTTCTCCAGTCTCACCCCCAGTTTGGTGAATATTGGGGTTAAGACCCATGAAATTTAAGGGAAACCCTAAAATTTAAGTTTCATGATTTATAACTTCAAAAATATTAATTTTATTGAAAAATGTTGTAAGGGGAAAATGTTTCCTGTAAAGTTTTAAACATTTTTTACCTTGAAAACATTTTTCTAATTCCCAGCATTGAGAAAATAAATTGGAAATAAATAAATAAACTAGTCATAATCCATGATTTTATAAGCGTACACCTCATTGAAATATTTTTTAAAATTTTTATATTTTAATTAAAAATATGTTTAGACAATGTATATACATTTACTTACTTTACTTACTTACTTACTTATTAACAACAAGATTAACGGATTTTGGCCTGATTCCTCCCGAATTTTCTTGACTATATCGAAATTATAGTTATCGGCTGTAATCTGAGATCCAATACGCCGCATATCCCTACTTGTCGATAACATATATTTCGTTTTGCCCTATATACATGTAGAGAATTATATTAAATTATAAGTTTAAAGTGTCTTAAATAATTCACTTTTTAGGCAACCAGAACACCTTTGCCTATAATCTTGTACAGCTTGTAAAATATACTGTTTCTGATGCTCATATTTCGTAAGAATCAAATTGTAATCCTCTGTCAACTTAACACCTCTTTCCGCTGCGTCATTGATAATAGTGTTTTCACACCAAAATTTAAAACCTGATTTTAGCATTAAAACCATAATCAGCTAATCAGGCCAGACATAGAGACCACCGTTTTTATTCATTTTTGCTTCAAAAATATTTCTCAAAATTATTTCATGTGTATGATGTCCACATGGTAGCCATAAGAGCGGCTTTTGTAGAAGATTTTCCATGATAGTACACGTTCCATTTATACGACCAGTGTTTACAGCTGTTGTATCAGAAACAATAGCGTTTCTGTTGTCTTGAAGGCCCCATTCTTGAATGGCATTACACACAGCTGATGCCTGTTCTCATCCAGTTCCACTTTCCAAAGCAGAAACTTTGAACAATTTTTCAGTGTGGCCGCATGATATAATAATTGGAAGCCTAACCACATTTTCACTTCCAGGTAACTCTGTACGCATACAAAGCAAGGGCTAAAATTACCATAAGAATAAACCGTGGAAATATTGCCTTTATTTTATTAAATATAAGATTAAGAAAAAAGTTTTCAAGGGGAAAAATTATTGAAACTTTATAGGAACATCTTCCTCTTACAACATTTTTCAATAAAATTAATATTTTTGAAGTTATAACTCATGAAACTTAAATTGTATGGTTTCCCCTAAATTTCGTCGGTCTTGCGACACGTCTTAACCACAACAGATTGATCTGAAACTTTGACAATATCATTTTTTTTGCCAATATTCACCAAACTGGGGGTGAAACTAGAAAAATTTCAACAAAAAAAAATATTCCATATGGCTAAGGGTCCCCCTAATAGACATATTACAGGCTTTAAAACCTTCCGGACATATAAAATAAAAAAATTGATCAATGCCATAGAAACATTATGGAAGTATATCGCAGATCATGAAGATTTAGAAATAATAAATAGAAATTTACTAAGATAACGATCAGGTAGTGATCAGTAGTCTTTTTAATGAAATAATGAATAATTTAACTCTCATGGCAGAGAAAAATTTAAATAGTATAAAAAAGGATTATAATGGTATACAAGAAACAATTATAAATATGCAAAACAAAATTAGTTAAGGAAGAACTTATTAATATTAGATATGCCATGCAATGGCCTAAAAACAAAATTATAAATTCAGTGTTATTAAATGAAAAAGAAATAAAACAGCTATAGAGAAATTAAGCAAAGAAAAATACCATTTGAAAATGCCGAAGAAGCATTAGAAATATCAGTTGTAAATGTACTAAGCAAGGTAATGACAATTGTTTATATGATTAAAATTCCACTAACATCACAAGAAACCCATCAAAAAATAACTCTTAAATCTGTTATTAAGAAAGAAGATATTGTAGCTAAGTTAGATTTTCAAGAAATATTAAAATTCTAAGATTATATTTGCGGTATTGAAAAAAAATGTAAAGATTATAATAAAATTAATATTTGTAAAAATAATCAAATAATAGATTTAAAAAATGATATTTGTATTGTAAGAATTTTAAATAGTTTTAACTCTATCTGCAATACCACCAATGAACATCATATACCCCGAGTGGAGGAAGTAAAGCCAGGAGTTCTCCTTCTAAATAACTTCAGATGAAGTGTTGAAATAAATTCGAAAATTATAAATTTAACCGGAACGCATCTTATTAATTTTCATAACTCTACAATTAAAGTAAACGGGAAACCTACAGTAATTATGAGCCTAGTCTTTTAGAAGCTACACCAGATATTCTCCAACCGAATTCACTTAATAAACACCATGTAGACCTACTATCATTAGAATCTTTGAAAGAATTACACATCATAAATACAAAAAAAAAAAATTGATACCCTAAGAAATTTCACTGCAACATTTGGGACATTATCAATCAGTGCGACAGCAGCCATTATTTTCATCATTATTTTACTATACAGGCCTTAGGATAAAAAACAAAAGGCGATCATTACGACACAGCCGTCGACAATCTCTTTGCCTATTGAAATAAATTCAGAACCTCAACAGCCAACAAACAAAAGCTTCTCGAGCCTGTCTTATGCCTAATACGATCAATCAATTTAAGAGGGGAGGAGTTAACAACACAAAGATTTACACCCTGTTAAAATAATTTTCCAAAATAAAAGCAAAAGTGCTGAGCAATCATTTCCTTCCCGTAAACAATGTTTTAACGTGGAGTCAAATTGTAAAAATATACTAAACATGCACTTCCTCTACAAGCAGCCAAATTTCCAAAAAATTGGATCGCGCCACTATTGGTATTGTAATCAATAATTAGTATATAAGTCAATTCATTTCATGTAAACTTATATTAATTAATTAATTAATAAAAAACTCGTTGTGATTATGTCGCAACTAAAAGATAAATAATAAATATAAATAAAACAGAAAATAAAAAAGGAAAGAAAAGAAAAAAAATTTCGAAATAAATTACAAGGAAAATGAAATTAATAGAAAAAATATTTATTTATTTATTAAATACAATACAATTACAAATTATATTCTAATTATATACGAGCGGAGTAACTTGCCCGTATGCTGGATGTAGTGTCACAGACCAGAGTCGCTGGTGGGAATCGAACCCACGACCCTCACGCTAATAGTCTATCACACTACCCACTAGATTACCAGGGCACTCAGAAAAAATATTATATTCTATATATGTATGTTTATTATACTATGCGACAAAATACCAAAAATTAAATACACCCGAGTAACTACCTAGTCAAAGACGTTCAGTTAGTTGAGTGGAACTCAAAAATACTTTTTTTTATTTTTTTCGAACCCTCCAAACTTGTTTTATTTGACAAAAACGGTTTTTTGATTTTTTCACACAAAATTATTGATTATCCAAATACGTTTGAACTTATTTTAAAAATCCAAAGTATTTGAGAAATGGGAGAGATTAGATTTTAAAACGGTATACATAAACATTTTGATCAAACTTATATGTTATTATTTTTTATGTGGTAAATTTGGAAAATATTATTTTTATTATTTTTTCAAGTTTGGCCATTCTTAATTGCAAAATTAAGATAAGTGTTTATGCCGTTCCAAAATGGTGCGACTTTTGTATCCATTTAATTTTTCGCGTATTTTTCAAACTAAAAATTATTTGATACGTCAAATTCAAATCCACATCTTATGTAAATTAAACTGAATCCATATCCAGTGCTATTACTGAATAGCTCCTAGACCCACCCTATAATGAATTCTCTAAATAAAAAAACTTTGTCTCTCAATTCATAAAAATAATTCAATCTCTTGTACTCAAAAATTTTAACTATACATACTTATGTATGTATATCACTATATGTATTTTTATATTTCTATACTTTTTTATTAACTTGCTTATTTAAAATGACTTTCACGTCTAACGGAACAATTTGTATTCAATTGTGGGCATTTCCTACAATTTTGTACTAAATTTAATAGTTCTCCAGTTGAAGACCAAACAGACCCAATTCTAGATGTTAAATTAAAGGTGAGAGGAGTTCGAGATGTTATAAAAATTTTATGTTGACCCACGATGATATAGCTACATTAGAATTTGAACAGGAAGCAAAATAAATTTGATACATCAAGGATTTGATGAGAGACTCACGACTCGGTTCTCCGGAATGCAGCATTTCAATCGGCTTCTCCATGTTCTCTCACATATCAATCTCAAAATCAAACCCTACCGCCAACAAATTCTGGCAATTGTATTAAACTACCACCCTGAGATTCTAGTGTATTTGAAGGGTGTTATGAAAAATGGCCATCTTTCAGGGATATGTTCACAGCTAGTTACATAAAACGCACTAAACTCCCTCCCGTTACGGAACTATATCATGTATGAAATAAGACGAGAGGTAAAGCTGGCGCTTTTGTCTAACGATATCCCCTTTCACACTATAATTTTCACCTAGCGTGGACGCTCTTCAAACTCGATTTGAAAACAAACCTGTTCTCATAGGTAATAAAATAAAAATTCTGTTAGACATTTCGGTAGCTAACTGTAAAGATAGGGAATCGATTAGAATAATACACCTTCTGTAAATGACTCTTTCACCTCTTAGAACACTGGGTATTGGAGTTGAAAGTTGGGGTCCAATACGTTTTAATTAATATCAACCAAACTTCCCAATTTCATGTATAAATTTAACGCGCACAACATAAATGGTGTGAGAAGCTAGGTTGTAATGACCAATTATGCATGTAAACTTCCCAATTTAACCCTAGCTCTTTGGGCACAATCGCTCACATCTATTCATGAACCCCCAAATCGTCTCAATTTCTTGGGGTTAGGTATGAAGCTGTAGAACACCTAACGAGTATTAAAAACTCAAGAGGCGGACTTAGTCTAACGAATACAGCTCTTCCTACATATGTATATGTCACAAGATAACATAAATCCGACATGCAAATTGTGCAATGAGGATGATCCTTTCAGAGCATGTCCCAAATTCCGAACTTTCACGGTACAAAAAAGAGTTGTTTATGTGTAAATTAGGCAAAAATTGCATAGGATATTCCCAGATCAAAACAAAATGTAAAAGTAAACACACTTGTCTCTATTTCACAAAAACACACCACACTTTATTGCAAATGACAAAATGAGCTCGAAATACAACCCGTAGTACTGAAAACACTTTTGCCAAGACCTCACATAAAAGTATAAATTCTCAAGATTCTGGAAATAATTCACATAACTCTAATGCTGAACGGCTAACTCTATATCTAATCATAATATCAATTGATCTTCGAATAGTGAGAACATTTTTATTTATTTTCAATATACTTTACAAATAAATTTATAAAATATATGGACCTGAGAGCAGCAATGAGTACTCAAGAAGATGAGTAGAATCAAATATTTTAATATCATGGAACCTCTAGTCATATCCAAAGTTTGAAGTACTCGTCGTATTCATATTTAACAACACGTATGATGTTGTTGACTTCTACTCCCCATAACTCAACATATACAAGAATCACAAGATAAGTATGATTCGTTTGTGCGTTTTTGCTCTGCTTGCTGCTCTGTCTTTTTTGCTTATGTGAATGCAAACAATAACTAAGACTTTAAATTTTGATGAATGAGTCGAGTCACTCGAATCATTTATAAGTATTATAAGTATTTTTCTAAAGTTATGAATCTAAAGGCTTATGAATCAAATATATTTTGAATAGTATGTCAACGTTGTCCCGAAATATTTTTTTTACATTTCCCTAACGCAAGACCTCCTAAAATTTGCGTAATTGATCGTAGATTACCAAAATGATTTTAAAAATAAAATGAAACTATACCTTCAGGGTTCTACCAATCTTCAAAGTTTTAAAAATGATTATGATGATTATATTTCGCTATCCTTAATTTCGACGCCTAAACTAAATATGCCACGACTATGTATAACAACAACACTTTACTGGCGGCTACGAATTTGCTAGACACAGTGGAGTTCGTTTATAATGTACACGATACACCTTCGACTTCAACGACGAATCGGAATACATTGCCGTTGCCAACAGTTGGTAAGATCTGTGATAGATACGTTTTATCGATTCGTTCTGCTGCTGCTGTTGCTTCTGCAGTTTTGAATGACTTCGGCCAAGGCGAATTCATAGAAGGTGGGATTAGTATTACAATAAGTATAGCAATAAAAAAACAACAGGGATTTTTTGGTTGCGATGTGATCATCTTGTCAAAAACAGCTGACTAAGGAATGACGATGGGAAGAAAAATTTTAAAAAATGTAAATGATTTTAAAAGAAAAAGAAGAAAAATATACAAACTTCTGACACAATAAGAAAAAACGAAATTGATTATCAAAACAAAATACACAAAATACAAAAATTTTTTGACATTGTTATTTCCATCAGCTGGTAAAACACTCCCACCTTCTATGAATTCGCCTTGACTTCGGCTTAATTTCTACCGAAAATTTAACTCTGGTAAGTGATAAAAACAAAATACACAGAGCTGTATCTAAAGTCCGGAAAGAAAATTCAAAAGAGATTGAAGGTATTGTTATTAAAAGCATTTACTTTGATGTATGAAAAGACAAGACTCTGATAAGTAAGAAAAAAGGAGATCGTTGCCATCGTAAAGATATTTTAGAAGAACAATTTTCAAATTCAATTTTAGCAGAACCTGAATCAGTTTATTTGGGTCACACAACGCCAAGTCGTGGCACTGCAAAGGTCATTCTAACTTCGATCACAACTTTATTAGAAGATAAAGGTTGGAATTTAGATGACGTGATTTGATTTGGATGTGACGGAACTGCAACTAATACCGGTTGGAAGCGTGGCGTTATTCAATATTTGGATGAGTATTTGAAGGGACCGGTACAATGGTGCCTTTGTATGATCCATGCCAATGAGTTACACCTTCGTCATTTATTCTAGACTTTAGATGGTTGTACTTCGAGACCTAGAGAATATTCTGGACTTATTGGAAAACAATTAGCTACTTGTGATAATGAATCAACAGTGTATTTTTGTGCGGTGGCTGGTAATTTGCCTGACTTGCCGAAAAATGTGGTCGATCAACTAAGTACGGATCAAAAATTTCTTTATGAGATATGTAAAGTTGTACAAACTGGTTATTGTAGTCCTGAGCTAGCAGGAACCTGGAAAAATTGCGCACTCGAGATGGCTTACCCTTGCTAATCGTCCACTCAGAGTTTACGTAAGTAGCCTTAATCCATCAGAAAATTTGCAACTGCTTGTCAATTACGTTGTTAAAATATACGCTTCGATTTGGTTCCTAATCAAACAAAAACCGTCTTTTAAAGAAGGAGCCAAACATATTTTTCATCTGATTATGTACTCTCGTTTTTTACCCGAAAATATCAGATCAGTTGTGAATGCAAAGAATAATCAAAGCTAGAGAAGCTGAAATTGGCACTAAATACAGACTATCTAAACCACCAAAAATTAACTTCTCTGCTGGAGATTACACCGAAATTATTATATGGCACGAGTGTAGGGTTACAGCATATTTCCAATGAGGACCTCCAAATTATGGCAAAAGATAACAGCTTGGAAATCGATGACTTTCCTTGTCACACACAAGCTGTCGAAAGATGTGTTAAACTGGTAACAGAAGCCTCTCAATGTGCAACTAATGCAGCTTCTAGAGATGGCCTTATTAGAACCAGGTTGAAATCATGAGCAGAAATGCCAAATTTTGGTCAAAAAAATATGTTTAAATTTTAAGTTTTGGTCATTTATTATTAGTTTTATTTTATGTTATGTTTTATGTAATTGCAAGTATAAAATACATTAATAAAATAAATTTTTATCTCGTTTTTTTTTTATTTTAAGCATAGGGTTTAGGTTTGGAAAAACATTTTCAAAAGTAGAGCCTTCAAGATGGCATATAATTCGATTTTTATTACTTTTTCCGTAATCTGTGTAAAATTACGCAAATTTTGATACCTCTTGCGAAATTGTAGCTCAAAAAACTATTTTTGTCATTCAAGGACGGGACAGCCTAATACTCATTGCAACATGTACTTTTAAATCAACGTTGTACTGAGTACGAATGAATCAGAGTAGTTGAATTTCATTATTGTTGACTCATTTATATTCAAAATTTTATGAGTGCTTATGAGTAGCGAAAAAACTATTCATTGCTGATCTCTGATACGCACATTAAAGGCGCAGGTAACCTGACCAAAAGCCTTCGTTAGAGATTAAATGGATATACAGTGGTGGCCACGAATTTAAGACACGACATTTTACTTATTTATTTGCGATAATTTTTGCATCTTATCAAAAAATTTTAGGTCCATGATATTTTTCTTAACATTTTAGTAATATTAGAAAGAAAAATTAATAATATTTTGCAACCTACATTTGGTTAAGAATTTTTATTTATATATTATATAGATCAACACAAATTGTATCCTGGTCATAAATTTAAGACATAGGCAAAATAAAACATAATTGACTAAAGTAAAGCTCAGCTTCATAAAAAAATCTTAGTATTTGGTGGGAAATCCCTTATTTTGGATCACAGCAGCACATCTCCTGGGTAAACTTTCGGCTAATGCCATACAATGTTGCTTTGGAATCGCATACCAAGTTTTTTGGATTTCTTTCCACAGGTCGTTTAAATTTTTGGTTTTACTGCTCGTACATGTTCCTCAACATCATTCCACAAGTTCTTAATTGGATTGAGGTCCGGGGATTGAGCTGGCCACTTTAAAACAGTGATATTGTTTTCCTCTCAGCAACTCACAACTAAGTCAGTCATATGTTGTGTCTTAAATTCGTGACCACCACTGTATGTAATAAAAATATATGTAATAAAAGAGGTAGCTATAAAACTATATGTACAGTTACGGACAAAAAAATAGGGTCACTTAAAATTATTAAGGATAAAGTGGAAACAAACAAAAAATTAAAATGAAATTTGTGTTTATTTATTTCATATTGTTGCTATGTTTATATGTCTTTACTATTTACATTAAAAAGTCAAAATAATTTACTTATGAAAAAAAAAAATTAATTTTGTAAATTTCATTGATTTTTAATGGACAAAAATATAGGGTCATTAACGAAAACGATTAAAAAAACTTAAACTAGATTTAAAATCTTGGTTCTAAAGCTAATATTTTGTACTGTAACCTTTATTTCTAAGAACATTTTTATTTTTTGGCATTGTTTCCACCAAATCTTGACAAGTCTTATTTGGAATAGCATACCAAGCGTACTTAATTTTCTCCCACAACTCCTCCTTATTTTTTGATTTTAGTGGTACAATTTTTTGTTTTACGATTTTCAATAAATTTTCTATCGGATTTAAGTCCGGTGATTGTGCTGGCCATTGCATTACGTTCACACCGTTATCCAGAAACCACTTTTTCACAAGATACGAAGTGTGATTCGGATCATTGTCCTGCTGGAATATCCATTTGACTGGCATTTCCCATTCGGAATAAGGTCGCATCACTTCGTTTTATATGTGACAGTATAAGTTTTTGTCCATGTTTTCTTTAATCCAGTACAGTGGTCCCACGCCATGCCAGGAGAAACATCCCCAAACCATAATACTACCTCATCCATGCTTAAAAGTTTTTGTTGTATAACAGGAACAAAGTTCTTTATTTTTGGAACGTCTTACCCACGTTTTTCCATCACTACCAATTAAATTAATCTTACTTTCGTCCGACCATAGCACGTTTTTCCATTTTTTTAAGAGTATGGAAAATTTTATAAGTAATTATACTGACCCTATTTTTTGTCCGTAACTGTATATGTAAATATATTTACAGAGATCTAGTTAAATAACATTTACTGGTATATTCAGAGATTTATGTACAGAGATCAAGTAGAAAATGTGTTTTCTTCAGATATGAATTTAGAGCCAACAATGTAATAAGATAATAATGAAAAATTTACATTAAAAATTTTATGGTTAGAAAATAAAATAAAATTGAAATATAACATTTTAAATACGAGGTTATAAGATGAGACTTAAACATCTCCAATATTGTGTTTCCACAGACATTTTAATATTCTGGTAATGTAATCAGTTCTACTACAGTTAAGTATTTCCTCCAGTAAACCATCGTTCTTCAAATAGGGCAGCTAGGAAGAATATAATATACAGTGAGCATCTCGTCACAGTTTGTACGTTTAAGAGGATCAGTCTTCTCAAAGTAATATTTGATGGTGAAGATGCGTTTTTCCACTCTTAGGCGGATAAGGATAATACAGTTTGTCCGTGATAAGTTTTTATTATATTTTAATCGTCTACTAGTAATTTCATTTTCTCGTCTTCTCATAATTTTCAAAGGGTGGCTTATAGCCTTTTAGAAACATGGTATTTCGGTTACATGGTGTAGTTATAATGCCTTTTTTCTGCTCTGTCTGCATTTTCATTTCTTTGTATTCCAATGTGACAGAGGATCCATAGTAAAAATATTCGAAGTAAATTCTACTGTGATTTTTTATTAAAAAGAGGAATGGGATGGGAAAAGCAGCGTAAGCTGTCATCTGTTTTGACTAACTTACATACATACATAATTGGTCATTACAACCCTTTAGTCAGGATTACGACCTTGTTTCTCGCACCACTTATGTTATGTGTGTTAATGCATGAGTGACAGGACCTACAGTTTAAAGACGACTCCGAACGGCGGATTTTTGAGAAACTTTTCAGGGTATTTTATTTGTTTTTTGCCAGAAATCTTTTATGGAGTAATATTTGTTATATTTTGTTTAGTTGTAGATGTCTGACCTGGGGTTTGAAACGAGGATTTACGCATAATAAGCCAACACACTACCTACTAGACTACAATTATTTTTTGACTGAGTTATTCCAATCAATTGGTAGGGCTGACTTCAGTGGTAACGAGATTTTACTTTTTTCAAGATTGAGGTTATATTACCAATTGCAGATGACGTGTGGTGAGGCGTGGAACTAAGAGTTTTCCAAAATGATTTAAATAAACCATCGGATGGTTATCGATCTGGATGCCATATTAACAGTTGTATTAATATGTTTATTTTATTGATATTTTTTCTTGAGGTCGAGCCGTAAATGGTGATACTATGTATTAGTGCCCCTATTATTAAGGACTGACAGATATTGAGTGCTTTTTCTAAGTGGGGTACTTTTTTCGACAACAAATAAGCTTAAGATTTTTGTTCATTTTTTGATTGATTTATGCGGTAGTTCCACAGAAGGTTTTTGGCAAAAAAATAAACACAAAATTTTCATTCGGTCGATTACTTTAACTGCCACGTTTCTAATGTTAAAAATATTATTAAGACAGGCTAATTTTTTGCAAATGTGTAGGAATTCAGGTGTCTAATTCTCGTAGTCGTGATCGAAATTGCGTTCGAATAGAAAATAATTTCGATAGCGAGAAATTTTCTGATGATGTTACTCGATACGAAACGAATCGATTTGTTGCTTAGGTGTTGTGAAACGAGTTAATTATTTTATTTTACAGCACTGAGTAAAATGCAAAAATTGTAAACAAGAAACATATGTTTGCTTACAAAAATAAAAGAAATGTAATTAATTTAAGGAAGAAAAGTTTTATTAAAATTGTAATATTTCGTATAATGGATAATATATTTTGGTTTTACTTGTTTTTTTTTTTAAGTTTAGTTCATGTTCCATTTCTTTAATATAGAGAGCTTTTTTTTAATTCAAAAAATTGACCAGCAAGTTCATACTCTTTTTCCTTTAATTTAAATTCTTTGTTTTGTATTTCAATAAATAAATCCACTCTTTCAAGCATTTCCTTTTGGTATAATTCTGTTGTAACCATATTTTTTTCCAACAGTCAACTTCTGCTCTCTCTTCCTCTGACTTTAGCAATTTGTGAAGCCTTTTTTCTTTATTATTAGCTGGAGCTGATGTTTCTTTTGCAGTATCATCTTCAAATTATATAAAAGAAGACAAGGTAGGTTCCATTTTGTCTTTTTCATAAACCGATAAACAGCAGGGAGATATCTCAGGAATACTATTTTTTGGTGAAGTTGTTGGGGTAACATTTTCTTTGTCGCAATTCTCTTTTGGACTGCCATCTGATGGTTTTGAAGACCCAAAAGTTTGGACATTTTTTAAACCCTCAACAGAAACTTCAATTCCAGCAGCAGACAGTATCTGTTCTTCCATTTGGAAAATAACTTTTTATTCATACGGTTCGCCACCCGTTTTCTTTTTTGAAGATTTATTGAATGAAACCTTCTTTTTAACATTTTGCTTTTCGTCAGCGTATACCTAAAGACTATGTACATATATTTATACATTTATTATTTAAACTAAAACAAGAGTTTACTCCACATTTCTGCATCTTTGATTGGTGGGCCGGAAGCATTGAGCTTAGCTGTGAGCTGTTCCCATAGCTGATTTGCTCTTGCTTTTCCCTGAGAAGTATTTGGTATAATACTATTTGCCGATTCTGATTGCTTAACCATGAAGAACTTCCTTCTGGGTGTACACCTAATTCTGTTTTTACACGGTCTTTTTTTACACGGTTTTGATATAACACGGTTTGAAAATAAAATATTTTTAATTTTTGTTACACGATTTTATTCCGTTTAGCACGATTTAAAATTTTTTGTGCTTAAATTTTTTTTGTCAAATTTAATTAAAAAGTATGTTCATATCACAAATTTAAGGGAATTCCCTTTTTGCGCGTACAAGCAAATTTCCTGGTCAAAGCAAATGTAAATGGCACACATTTAGAGGAATTCCCTTTTGTGCATACAAGCACAAAGGTCAGAGCAATTGAAGTGTGTTAATATTTTGTGTTTGGTAAAGAAATTTTTTATTGGCAAATTTGTTTTTCTATCGTTACATTAAATTTAACACATTAAGATAAAAGGTAAGATAAAAAATATTTTATATTTCTTAAGTTATTTATATTTTTAATTTTGTTAAATATTTTATGAATCCCTAAAAGAAAATGTCAAATACAAAACTTCTTAAAAAATCCTTGTTTTTCACTAATTTTAATAGGTTTTAGAGATTAGGAACCAATCACCTATTTTTGCATACGATCAGTGTCTTTTTTTACACGGTTTTTTTTTACACGGTTTTTTCTGGAACCAATCTACCGTGTAAAAACAGAATTAGGTGTAATTAATTTTGGAAAGTTTTGACCTACAAATACTGGAATTAATTTTTTATTCATAAATTATTATAAATTTGTTACTTAAATTTTTTATATTGTTCTTTACAGCAGAAAAACGTTAATTCGAAAGTTTTAGCGCTTACGAATAAAAACACGCAAGGTGGCATGCGAATGATCACACGTTATCGAATGCCATCATTAGAAATTTCGATACACTTTACTCGATAACGAATAAGAGAATCCTAAAACTGAAAAAACTCGCACGTTCTACTAAAAATGCGTTCGTATACGACTGCCAGAATTAGCCCCCAGGTCTTTGTACAGGAATTGCAGCGCCCTTGTATATTATTATATATGTTGATATAACCTGATAGAAGGTCTTTTCAATATTCTCAGAAAGAATTAAACTATGTCTGCCATTTTTAAGATTTTGACGCAATTCTTCTTCGAGTAGGAAGTAGTGTGTACACCGTGCCTGGGTAAAAAAGTGTGTTCAAAGATAAGAATGTTTGGTCTAGAGTTCCCCCAAAATCGTGTTGCCAAAATTTTTGGATAACGCTGACAATAGTGATATAGGACGGTAACCCTCTAGACTGTCCGGGCTCTTACCAGATTTTGATATGGGTGTTAAATTTGTGTTCTTCCAATCATGTGGGTAGACACCAGTTGTTAAAACGTTGTCATAAAATCCACAAATTTTGTCACGAATCTCTTTAGTGATTTCAGCATCTAGTTCCAATAAAAAAGAAGAATTTTTTGGTTCATAATTTCATACTTTTAACATGTAGGGTAAATGTATCAGTAGTCGGCAGTTTTATATTTTTCTCTTTTTCAACCTGGTCTGATTAGAAGTGGAAAAGTATTGCTGAGATGATGTTAAGTTATTACAATTCTGTGATTAGTTTTAGATCAATTTACCAACCTTTAACATTAAAATAGCAAATTATAAGTAATTTCCATATTTTGTTAAAATCATCGATTTTTCCAGTGCTCGGCACATGTGTTCCTAAGTTCGGCAAAAAATTATCCTATTGTCGGCATTAAAATTTTTGTTAAAGAAAAGATAACGTCATATAGAAATTCAAATTATTTTTATTTAAAATAAAATAAAATTTACTTATTTAATGTTTAATTATGAGATCTATTCATATCTTATAAAAACTAATAATTTACTATTAAAAAAACTTTAAAATTAATTGTAATTAAGTAAATTAAATAATAAAGGTCTGCAACGAATAACTTTTTTGCTTCATATGTGCAACTCGTTGTCGGATAAATAGAGCACTTGTTCTCTCTCTAACAGCGCAAGCAGTGAAGAGAAGAGAATGTGTGCAAGACAAATACGAGTAAGAATTTATCCGAAGCTGGTTATGTTTGTAATATCGAATATTTTAAACACAGCACAATATTTAATGAAACACATTCTTTAGTTATTAATTTCATTTATTAATTATTGGGAACAGCCGCTTGTGCGACTGTGTTGTATGGTATTGAGATATTTCCTACTTTCAGGTCTATGTCGAATAATCCGAGTGTTTGGATTAAACCTTGTTCAATACCATTAACGTTTATAATCTCGTTTAGGGTATTGAAGGTACCCGCATCCATAATAAGTCTATCTCTGTCATTAGATGCATTTTTTATAATGGCTTTAACAGCAGAGTTGGTTGCATATTTGACTGCTACCATGTTTGGTAGACCATCATTAATGTACGCGGTTTCGAGTTTCTTTTGCATATGCATTTGCTGGTTTTCCTTGTTGACGTATATTCATCAACTTTGCTAATACCACGTCTACGGATTCTCCCTTTACTTCGGTTTTTAGATTAGTAATGATTTCTTGGAGTGTAGTCTCCTGAGAAATAAGGTTGCGTGCTGAACCTTTTAGTTTTGTTCTTACCAAGTTAATGGCCACTTCATTATGAGTGTCCTTGATTGAATCTACCAGACTTAGGGCGTCCAGAAAACTTTGCAGGTTTTCCGGTGTGCCGTCAAAGTCTGGGAGATGCTTTGAGGCTAAACCAAGAAATTCAGTCACTGGTTGGGGCATCGTTTATCAATTGGAAAACTGGAATAAAGAATTATTAAAATACTCTCTGTGAGAGTGAAATGTATTGAAATACTGATCCTTTGAAGGATCGGCGAAATTGTAAAAAAAAATGTTCAACTCAAGGCTCGTTTGCTTCGAGGAACGATCAAAAATAATAAACAGAAGAAAAAAATGGACGTTATCCGAGTGGTGCACAAGGATAAAATTTTTGTAATTGAGCTTCGTCAAGGTGGTACACCAAGATGAAGGTTTTGAATCAATTATTCAATCATTCAATTATTTTAATGATTGTAGAGTAACTAGAACTGTCTTGTCAGTATTTGTTAGTTGGTCTACCTTACGTCAGAGTTAGTTAAAAACAATTACTATATATCATGGCATCGGGATACCATACCACCAGATATAGTCCCTCAAGGCGATGGTATATAGCAGATATCGCCAATTGATATCTGAATAGGCCAATCACAAAAATTTTTTTCTTCTTTTTGTCTCACGACTGGAGGGACTCGTAAGTATCGCAGCAGTTTACAATAAAAAAATTCATAATGATTATTTTGCTTCTATGAAATGAAAATGTAAATTAAAAACTAAAAATATTTATGAAATATTAAACAGAGAAAGAAATCTTTATGACTGAGTGTATGTCTCAGTGTTTAACAAAGAGAATCATTACACGATTACAACTAATTAGAAATGAAATAGCGTACAAACATATATTATTTACGGTAATTAGTTTTCTATTTTTTTAATCTTAAAGCTCTTAGTACTATACTTATGTACTTAACTCAGTTCACCACCGTTGCTGATGCTGTTGCTTGAGATGATTGAAGAAGTTGCTCTTGATGTTGTAGTAGGTCAGGTCGGTGTTATCAAAAAAAAAAAAAAAACTTGCAAAAACACATTTCAAACACTATGGGCTGCTTCCACTTTAAATCCAATATAGAATTGCTTTCAACCTGGTTGCTGCTGCCAATTGTTTTGGTTTTGCAGTAATTGTAGTGGAATTACTCTTTTTTTGCTGAATTTCAGCACCTCTTTTATTTGTAAAATTGTTTTATCTATTTAATATTGTTTATCTTATTTAAATATTAATTTTTTATGTTTTGTTCTTTACATATTCTTTGTAGATTTTATTTATTGCAAGGATTTGTTTAATTTAATTAATTTTTATTCATGTTTGTTACCAACATTCTTTGGTACGATTAATAAATTTTAAATTTGATTTATTTTATTTTAATTATTTAAACACTTTATTAATGTTATTGACGATGAATGATTTTTTTTTGTAAATGATTTTCGCACATTATGAACACAGTATTTTTAATACTTTTATTATATATTGTTGGTCTGTTTATTTAGTACTTGTTTCTAGTTTTTAATTTGTATATAATTTCTCTTTGGGATTTTGATGTTATTGTAGCACAGTTTTATTATTTCTTTTCTGTATTTTTTTAATATTTTTGTGCTTTCCTTTTTTAAGATTTAATTTTAATTTCATATATAATTACACGTTAACAATTACACTGCAGTAGTAAAAAATTGTGTTTCTTTTTTTTTAATTTTTGACATTTATTTTCATCTCTTTTTGGCAAATTGTTATCACTCTTTTTTGTTACAGCACGTTGCCAAATTTCCTTTAATTCTTTTGTTATTATTACTTTTTACACTAAACTTTTTATTCGTATTCTAATCCTTTTTGTTTTTTTTTAAACACTTTGAGCACATGAATTTTTGTGTGTTTGTATTTTTTTTTTTGCAAACGTATTTCCAATTCAATTCAATTTTGTTTTGCAACAATATCTAATATCCAACATAAGCTTTGTTTACATGCACAAATGAGTATTGCAAAAACACCAATAAGCGAACAAATAAAAAAAATTAATAAAACACCGTCCAAGGCGAATTCATTAGAAGGTGAGAACGAAAGACCAGCTGATAGCAAGTAACAATGTCAAAAAATTTTTGTTTTTTGCGTATTTTGTTTCGATATTCAATTTCGTATTTATATTAGTCATAAACCCTCATATGTACCGCATGTATCCTTAACGATACGCACTCTGGAAATTCTTTAGGATTACTATTTTAAAGCCAATTATATATTAAGTATTTCTTCGGCGACTTCCTCTCAGCAGATTTCTGGCAAAAACTCTGAGACTAAATAAAATTGCCATGAAAAGCTTCTCAAAAATTTGTCGTTCGGAGTCGACTTTAAACTGTAGGTCAGTCATGTATAAAATTAACACACACAACATGAGTGGTGTGAGAAGCTAGGCCTTAATCCTGACTGAAGGGTTGTAATGGCCAATTATGTATGTATATATTAAAATTTTTGCAAGATGATTACCAATATTTAAGCCTTTAACACTAAATACATATATTTATAGTTATTTAGGTAAGAGTGATGAATTACTAAAAAAAAAATTCATGTCTGCAACTAGGTGCCTAAATTATGACTGAAATAACTTGTCTGTTATTTTTAAAACAAATTCTCTTTCTGAAGATTGGGATATAGGGATTAAAACAAATTGGACCAATCTTCTGGTGAAAATTTGTTATTATAAGAAATAACGTTTGCAGCTGATATTTTTTTAATTTACAGGTGCTGCAGTATTATGTAATGTAATAATAATTTATTTAGTTTTTTTAATTGCTTTAACTAATTTCCTATGGAGGTTTGAGGGTTAATTTTTTTGACAAGATGAGTACATTTTTACAAAAACAAAATGTCTGTTGTTCTTGCATTGTTGTATTTGTTGTAGAAATAAGCCTACCTTGTATGAATTTGCCTTGACACCGTCCGTCAATTAAATTTTTGCTGAGCACATTAAATTTCCAAAGAGAACACAATATTGTATTATTATGTAGCCACTATGTTGTTATTTTTACTATTTCTGTTAAGCTTGCTTTTATTCTTTTTTTAATTGTTAATTTTTAAATTAAATTCTTTTTTGAATTTCTTAATTTCTTTACACAAAATTATTAAAAAGTTTTTTAAATTTTTTTCAATTTGGATCACACTAAGGCTTTTGATACAGTTGATCACAGAATATTATTGAGAAAGCTACAGACCCTCTTTCATTTTTCTAATTCAGCTTGCAGCCTTATACGTTCCTATCTCATTAACAGATCTCAACGAGTTTACCTAAACGGCAACATCTCGAATTCGGTACACGTTGGAAGAGGTATTCCTCAGGGATCAATTTTAGGGCCCCTTTTGTTCTGTATATACATTAACGACCTGCCTGATGTTTTGGATAATTGTAGCGTACATATGTACGCTGATGACGTTCAGCTCTATAGGAGCGCTTGTATTGATAATATCCGACTATGTGTAGATACGATTAACGATGATTTACGGAAAATTGACAACTGGGCTAGTGCTAATGGACTTTGTATTAATCCCTCTAAATCGAAATGTTTATTGCTCTCCAGGTCTAAGAGAGCGTTTGATGTGCCGGAAATTATTATCAGGGGGAATAAAATTGATTTTGTTGAATCGGCATCTAATCTGGGTGTTATCTTTAATGGTCGGCCAACGTGGTCTAGCCACATTAATGTCATCGTTGGTAAAGTTTATGGTATGCTTAGGAACTTATGGGCTGTTATAGATTCGACTCCTTTTGCTATACGCCTGCAACTGGCAAAAACGTTTTTGATTCCTGTTCTTTTATATGGATCGGAAATTTTCGCAAACTGTGATGCGGATGATAGGCGGAAACTCAACTTGGCTTATAATAACATAGCCAGATATGAATTTATTAAGGGACGTCGGGACCATATATCACAATTTTCTTACCAGATATGTGGTATTCATTTTGATAATCTATTGAATATTAAGTGCCTAATTCTCCTCCATAAGATTATTACTTTGGAACAGCCAGTATACTTATTTAGCAGGATTAGATTTGCTAGATCCAACCGCGGTAGGAAAATTATCCAATTAAGGCATAGGACTCTTTTGTCGAAACGACAGTTCTTTATACACACCATCAGTCTTTGGAATGCACTACCTAATTATATTCAGAACATAGGCAATGCAACTAAGTTCAAAAAGGAGTTATACAATCTGTTTAAGTAGTTTGTAACATATTTTGATTGTTTATACATTTTTACTCTTCATTTTTATTAGTGATTAATTATTTTCATTTTTCTAATTTATTATTTAAGTTTCATTGTATCTCATTATATGAATATATTTCCTTGTTTGTATTTTTCTCTATATTTTTATCTTTCCTAATTTAGTTTTTTACATATACTCATTTTCTTATCTTAATTTTTTGTATCGATTGCTATTTCCTGAGGTTAAATCATGTTATTATTCTTATTCATTTTTATTTATACTGTACTTGAAACAATTCATTACTCATATAATGAGCGATTTGTTATTACTTTTTCCTATTTGATGTCCTCCCATAGCACTTTCATTTATAAGATTATTATCTTGTTGTGCTATGATTAATAAATAAAATAAATAAATAAAATAAACATTCGATATACAATTTCTTTTTACAATTTTTATGCTTCCATTTACAATAACCTCTGCTGGGCAATTTTATTTTATATATTTTATATATTCTTTTTAAGCACTATTTTCCACAAATGTCTCTTTTTGTTAATCTTTTTATATTTTCTTTTTGTTGTTGTTTTGTTAATGTAAGCGTGACTTTTTTTTGTATGTGGGTGTATTCTATTTCTATGTGTTTCAGAGCGGGTAGAGAACATTTTTTTTATTTATTAATTTTGACACTTGTCACCACTATTATGCACTTATCACTTTAACATTTTTTCTTGTTTTTGTTATTGTTGTTTATTTTAATTATAATTCTTATTTAAATGACGTTTGTCTGTTGTATCGCATTTTGTTTTGTATTTTGCAAATTTTTCTTTTTTTTTTCTGCTGCTTTTATTTCTTTGCTTCTCCTTTTTCAATACACTTCTTTGCAATAATTGCTGGTCTTAATAAACACAAACACTGCGTATTTTTTAATCTCTTAAACGGCATAAGAATTTCTTCTTTTTCTTTTTTTTTAGTTGCCACGCTAACAAAACTGTTTCTCTTTTTATTTTAATAAAATTTAATCACAAATTAAAATTAAATTAAAAAATCTAACTATATTGTGAAACTTCTCTCTTTAATTAGTAATTCGACATTGCAGCAGTTGGTCTATTTATTTCTGTACAAAAAATTTGCACCTTTTTTTACGTCACTTTATTTTCATTTTAGCACAGGTTATTTTTGTCAAATTTTATCACTTTTTTCATTTAAAATTCTTAATTTTTCTCGTTCTGTTTCTTAGGATTTAGTTGTACTTAAATTATTTATAATTTATTATTGTTCTTTTCACGGTGGCAGGATCGCCAAGTAATATCGAATATTTTAAACACAACACAATATTTAATGAAACACATTCTTTAGTTATTAATCTTATTTTTTAATTATTGGGAACAGCCGCTTGTGTGACTGTTCCCTTCTTCGGTCACGATTAAACTTAATTACTTAAAACTAATTGTATACTAATTTCTTAAGCTCTAACACACTATGTACATATGTATTTCGTGGGAATATGCTGAGACAGCATAATACACGATGTCCCAGCATTTATGCAGTGTGGACAATATCAACAAGAATGTATTGATATTAAGTTGCATACAAAGTTGCCATACCCAACTACATGTTCCGTAAAAAGAGTACTCATTGAAAAATATATCCGCAAAAACAAGTACTCCTAAAATTATGTTCACTTCATGTTGTAGTACCACATATACTCGCAGCATAAAACACCACATAACTGATGTTTTTTATATAAATGCTTATGTGTATGAACAAACTTTTAAACGACTTGTTAGGCATTTATTTATTAATCATTGAAATAAAAAATGGAAATCAAAAATTGCAAATTTTTTTGGAAAATATTTTTTTTGCCTTTTTGATTTAAAAAGCCTTTATTTTCAATGAACTAAAAACAATTAAACTAACAAAAAAATCACTTAAAATTACGTTGTCATCATAAATTCCAGCGAATATCTCCCACACCTTACTTTTCCCACTTTTATTAAAAGTTTTAAATTCGCGACTTAAAATTTTAGCCTTAAGATTTGCACTTGATGTCTTAATAATTAAAGAAATAAATTATATAATTTTATAAGAAAACCAATTTTTATTAATTTCCCTTTTGGATACTGTACACATTTCTATATCCTTTTGGGGCCAGGACTAAACTAAAGCTGGTTTCATCTCCGTTACATATTCGCGATGGATCATGTCAAAAGCGTTTTGCTCTGTCAGGAAGGTTTTTAATTCATTGAACAATTTTTTAATGTATTCTTCCGATATCACCGATTGTCCTTTACTTATTACTTCCGCTTCTCTAAAGCTTAGACTGGGATGTCGTTTCAAAAATCCCATATACCACTTTCTTCCTGGACGACCATTTAGAAACGGTGTGGGTCTTTGATAATCTACTATTATCGCTTGAACTGTATTTATCAAGTTTTCAGCTTTTAATGGGAATCCAGACTTTGCTAGGTCCTTGCACCATTACTCAACACGTTCCTCTTCTGATTCAGTCAAGACTGTTTGTGGATCCATTTTTCTGGCATCATCAGAAACACGGCCATGGATTCTGTCCTGTATGGTGGAATGCGGGACGCCATATTTTTTGCTTGCACCCAATATTGCAGATGTGCCATTTCTTACTTCCATTAAAGTACATTTTAGGGACTCTTGGAAGTATTGATGTATGAGCCTTCTTCAGTTGGTGGACATATTAATGAATTTATATTGCCTGAAATTCCAAGAACAGCCTATTATGCCTACTGAACCACAAATTTTCGTCCTGTTATAAGACATAGTTATATAAATGTAAGATTGCCGACTTTAGATCACTTATGTCCTATTCTCGGCAGGTCTCAGTGTATTCAATATGAACTATGCCGACTACTGCGTAAATCAAGTTTTTACTCATTTTTTTAAGAAATAGCAATAGCGATAATTTCTAAACCATTTTATAAAATTTGAGCTTCATCTAAGAAAAAACTCAATTTCCAGTAGTTGGCACCCCCTGCCGACAATTGCAAATCATATAATTTTTTGTTCCTAACGCCGGCAGAAATAAAAATTATAAAAAAAATATTAATTTCCTTAATTTTTCACTCTTAATTTAATATTTTACCTATTTTCTTTCACTTAATTTAATACTTACTTGTTTTAGGAGGCACCTAAACTAAATTGAAAAAAAAACTGGCACTACTGCACTTGTTGAAAAACCATCACTGAATGAGGACAAAAATTGACAAAATTATTCATCCCACTCAAATTTACTCATTTCATAAGAAAAAGAAACTATTTTTTCTACCAAAATCAGTTTTAACTTTAATATATAACGGTCGTTTTTCTTATTTATTTGCATTTTTTTACAAAAACAGCCGACTACTGGTACATGCCGACATTAGGTACATTTACCTATGTTGAATAGTGTTTATATGTAAATTGTTCTTAGTATTTATGATGTTAGAACCAAAAGCTTCATCAGAACTTAGCGATGACCAAAAAGAGACAAAACAATCAGAAATTTCGGACAGATGACTTATGCTGTTTTGGTTAACATTTATCTTTGGAAATTAGTTACTTTATTAGCTCTCAAGTTATTTACCTTGCTCCAAAGCGTTCGCACATCGATTGCGTTATTAAGGGAGCTTGGAAAATTTATCCAAGTGTTTCTCTTTGCTGCCCTGCATTCTCTTCTAATTTTTGCACAAATGCTTATATATCGAATTATATTATCATTGTTGCGAATTCTTTTAAAATTTTTCCACGCTTCATGTTTTTGGCTAATAATTTTGAAATTTCGAAATTAAACCAAATTGGACAATTATTTATTTTGGGGTTATAGTTGAGGGAAATGGATTCTGCAACGGATTCATGATGTCAGCAAACTATTAATAAAGTACATATATACATACATACACACACATTGTTGCTAGCACTTCTGTTTGGTAAATTCAAGCAACGATCAATTTGCTTGCGTTTGCAATTTAATAGTCAATGCTATCAACACTGTTAGTGTTCATATTTTCATATTCTTAATAATTGATTGAAATTCTTGCTATACCTTTCACTGTAGACATAATGCTTGATCAGCATTATTTGTGTATAAATTCTGAGTAATTTTAGGGATAAGAATCAATTAATAAATCATAGCGAAACTGTGCGTTTCTGGCGCACTTGGTATTAAAAACAACTTTAAAATTGTTTTCCTATTTTACACGGCGATCCTGCCAGTCCTAGAGTGCTAATTCATTAAGGACCCACAAAGAAACAAAAAAAAACCAATCCTGCCTAGGCCTTGGTGAGCTAAATTTAAAAGCACCAAAGGAATCAATAACAACAACTGCTGTGCTCAAAAGCATACAAGTTAAATTTTTATATTATATCCTGACGGACAGCCAAAAATCCGTCATTTGCCTGAAGGAAGATCCGCCTAGCAAAAAGGCATGAAGGTATTTCCACCAGGACAGTGTCCTCAACCAATAACCCTGGAGGTATACAGAGGGCGCACACAGAGGAATCCACAAAACCCAGAAGCACCGAATACACCCAAAATATAAGTAAACCGAAAAGAAGGGGTGGTCGCACCCAACAGCTAGAAGTCCATTCTGTTGCGAATGGTCTACTCCAAACCACCGCCTTATATCGAATTCATGTAAAAGGGAATGGTAAATAGATACATAAATATTAGCTTCTAAAAGACGTGCGTTTTATCCGCACGCGCCTATGAGCGAAATAATCGCTCGAGGCAAAGCATTTTTTTAATTTTAAAAGAATTAATAAATAGTGTTATTTAATTAAAATTAAAGATTTGAGAAATAATTTAAATGATGTTAAAAGAAAAGAATATTAGAAGAATAAAGTAATTGTTAAGAAATGAAATCTTCTAAGGTTGATATATGTAATATATGATGTTAAAAGAAAAGGATATTAGAAGAATAAAGTAATTGTTAAGAAATGAAATCTTCTAAGGTTGATTACATATATCATGGACCTTGTATATTGCTAGAAAATTTTACTTGGTTGATAATAGAAACGTCTAAATGTGAAAACAACAGTCAAAAATAGACAGGGCTAATGCCAATGTCGTGAATAAGATAGAGGTAGGCAATGAATCAATTAGTCTTTCTAAAATAGAAAAATATTTAATAATAATTGTGGTTATATTATGTCTTCATTTTACCTTATGTATGTATGTACGCACTGCATAGCAGAAGATTAAAGAAAAATATATAAGTAGAACCAATGACCTAGACAAGGTTTAGAAATTTTTATGGAATGGAAAGACACACTATACAAGGTTAGGTCAATTAAAGAACAATTCGATCGATCATACAAGTGTTGGAACATTTACAGACTGATAAAAAACGTCATAAGTATTTACACAAAAGAGTATTTTTACGTTTTTCTTAAAAAAGGTCTCAGTACTTTTTACTGAAAGTAAATTTTGGAAAAAAAAAATTACTATTGCCTAGTCTGGAATATGCAGAAGCAAATAAAATAAAATTGGAAAAGATAACGGTTCTTAGTACACAAGACTTAAGTACGGTCGCAATCTAAGTAAGCTGAGCCCTAATAGCTAATAATTGTTTATAAACATTTTATTTGAAAATGGTGAAAACAATAGAACTATCGACTGAAATTCGGTGTGAAATTGTTGTCAAATTCAACAATGGTATCTCGGCGTCAGGACTGGCAAAATTGTACAAAATTTCTCGAAAAACGGTGTATAATTTAATAGGAAAAAAAGAAAAATATGGAAACTTACCAAATTTAAAAAGAAGTCGACGAATATGTGTGCTAAACCCAAGGGATTGCAAAAAATCAATAGAAAAGATATTAACCAAACCCTCAATTAGTCCTGCAAAAGTTGCAACAGAATCTGAACAAATTATTGGCCGAAAGGTAAGCGATGCTACAATACGCCGAAGATTAAAAGAAATTAATATAAAAACTTATGTCGTGCGTCAACAATTGATATTACTCCAACAAACCAAGATATACGTCTCGCATTTGCTTTGGAGTATATTAAGAAGCCTATAGAGTTTTGGTACAGTGTATTGTGGGTGGATGAGCCTGCATTTCAATTCCAGGGCTCGTTCTGTAAGCCCTTTATGCATCTACCGCGAAACAAAAAAAATGCTGTACAACCACTTAACAGATTTGGTGGCGGCACGGTGATGTTTTGGGGATGTCTATCAAATTACGGTTTTGGCAATTTGGTACCGATAGACGGGACTTTAAAGTAGTCTGGTTATCTCGAAATTATAAATAACCATGCCTTTGAGTCCGCAAACAACCTTTTCCCAAACAGTGAATGGATTTTACAGCACGACAATGCCTCTTGCCACAAAGGATATTTACCTACCACATTCTTACAAAACGTGGGTCAGGCTGTTCTTCTCAGAGCACTGACCTAAACGTTATTGAAAATGTTTGGGCTTTTATAAAATATCATAGAACTATAGATAAAAGTCGAAAACGCGAAGAGGCTATACAAGAAATTAGTGAAATTTGGTCTAAATTGACTCCCGAATTTGCCCAAAACTTAATTAACTCAATTCCAGAAAGATTACAGGCAGTCATTGATTCAAAAGGCGGTATTACAAAGTACTAGTTAAGTTTATTAATAAACTATGTAAAAATAAAATAAAAATAATTAAAATAAAGATTGAGACCGGTCTTAAGTCTTGTGTAAATACTTTTGAAAACAATAAAACATGTGTAAATAATTTTGACAACTTATAAGCACATGGTTGTCTTTTATTTACTACTAAGAACCGTTATCTTTTCCAATTTTATTTTATTTGCTTCTGCATATTACAGGCTAGGCAGTAGTAAAAATTTGTTTCCAAAAACCTTTTTTAAGAAAAACGTAAAAATGCTCTTTTGTGTAAATACTTATGATAATAAAAACAAAACTTAAGGGAAACGCAAGAAATCTCATAGGCGAAGAATCTACTATTGCAGATATTATCAACAAACTGAAAGTAACTGTTAAAGGTTAATCAGTTGAGGTTTTGTCAGCAAAACTTACGAGCATAAAACAAAGCAGTAAAACCCCAATTTCATACTGTACAGAGATTGAAAATTTCGTAAAATCACTTGAGACTGCATACATATCTGACGGTTTATCATGCAAACTAGCAACTAAGTACTCTTCATAGGTTGCTGTAGAGGCTATTATGAAAAATGTCTCTAATAACAAGGTGAAACTTATCATGGAAGCAGGCCAATTCAATAACATAAATGAGGCCATTGGTAAATTTGTGAGCAGTTGCACAGAGGCAACTGGGCAGCACAGTGCAGTGATGTACTTCGGGCAAAGATTCAACCGAAGTAGCTATAGAGGAAATAACAGATAATACCGTGGAGGATATAATTACCCACGCTATAATAATAATCATACTAACAGAAATAACTCACAAAGACCTCAATATGCTTATGGTAATAGAAACCAATCAAACAATAATTACAGAGGTAGAAACCAAAATTACGTACATACTGCAAACGGTTCGGAAACGTCCGACCATCCCCGATGATCAAATCAATGAATCACAAAGTGTATAACCTTAATCTCAGCTTATGCTTCTTTATACGAATTAATGTAAATATTATTAACACTCCAATAACAATACTGGTTGACACTGGTGCCGACATTTCACTAATAAAGTCAAAAAATCTTGACTTAAATCGAATAAATATATACATATATTATATATATACATATAAAACAACAACAATTAGTGGAATAGGACATGGTCAAATACAGGAAAAATATTTTTAGAAATGAAAATAAAAAACTTTATAGTACTACATTATCCCCAAGTGGCACAAAAAATCTTTCCTATACCATGTGACGGGACCATTGGTATGGACTTTATTAAATGGTACAATTGTGTATTGGATTTTAGTGATGAAAATAACGATTTTATCCTACGACCGTCTAATTTAACATATAGTATATCTATATCGATGACCAATAAACAAAACTAAATTGTATTACCGCCAATATCGGAAATAATTAGACAAATTAGATTTGTAAACATTGAAAATGATATAGTTGTGTCAAATTAAGAGGTTTTACCAGGTGCTTTTATTCCAAACATGCTAGTGAATTAATTTAATTTTATTTGTATTACTTTGCAAAAGAATGATTGGACGGACAGAATGAATGTGTGCACGTGCATAAGATCAATAAGAATATTTTTTAATGTAAACAAATTTTAAAACGCTTGACTCATTACATTTTTTAATGTAAACAAATACAGAATTTTGGATCTGGTTATGTTTAATTAATTTTCTTTGTTAGTGTGATATATTTCCGTTGTGTGGTTCTTTTCTTGTGGACAAATGTGGGATAACGACATATTGTTGCTGCAAACAATAGCAGCGCTTTGTTATAAACAATAGCAGCGCGACTCCTTATCATTTCTTACTCTTATGCATAAGATCAATAAGAATATTTTTTTTTAATGTAAGCAAATTTTAAAACGCTGACTCAAGAATTATGCAGCTGTGTGCACGTTTACATCGTATACCTAAATAGAAACATGATTGTTCATGTTCATTTTATTTGTGTTAGTATGAGTATATATGAGTGTGTGCATGTTTCTCCATCTTCATCCCAGAGTATAAAGTCGTATTCTGAAAATAATAGTGAAAACATACACAGCAGGTCCCCTAGAAACGTGAAAAAGAAAAACACTAAAAAAATGAACACAGTCTCTGGTCTTAATAAACTCAGTTTGAAGCAGTACGAGAAGGAAGCAATATGTTTAAAGGATATACTTATAAATAGCATCAATCCAATCATTAAATGTAATAGAGTGAATACTAAATTCGAGGAAAGGATAATGCTCGAGTTAGAAAAAAATATAGTCTTTCTCCCTCAAAAATATTTAAGGATGATAGGAGATCAAATTGAAGACCTCTGTAAAGGCAATATTTATTTCAAAAAAAAGATTAAACAAGGAATTACTAATTATACTTTACAATTTGGAATGTATAAAATTTGAATTAAGAATCCAAAAAAAAAAACAACTCTAAAACAATATTTGTTATTATTCCAGTTTTATTAGGGGTATGACAACATCTATAAAACAAGAACTGCAACAGCAAAATAGATTTATAATTGTTGATGTGCAAGGAATTTTCTTTGGTAATAAATTTCATGCAAAAGAAGTCTGCGTTTCAATATCAGATTTTGAAATCCGAACGTTTCTCATTTCAACGTTGGAAAAACATTCAGAACTAACTAATAAGGATATTAAGGTCAATAATTGGCTATTTACCAATTTTCATGGCATACATTGGAATAAAGGTTACTCTGCACTACAAGATGTGATAGATTACTTAACAACTACTTTGAAAAAAAGGGAACAAATATACTCTGTCATATATGTTAAGGGAAATGAAAAAATTAAGTGGTTAATAGATCTTGTTAAAGGAGAAATAGAAATATGTGTATTTAATTTAAATAAACTGAACTGTCCTAATATAAGAACTTTATATAAATCTAATACTAATCTAAATACTTGTGAAAATCACTATAATTGTGATCGAATTTGTGCTGGAAAAATACCATTTTATTTAGAAATTTCGTAAATTTAACTCTTAATAAAGAAAACTCTATTCCAAACATTTGAAAAGATTAACTACAAACCATTTTAAAAATATGTTAATATCGTTTAGTTAATCATTACTCTTTGTTCAGAGTACATCGTCGAGCACTTACGCAACATAATATTGAGAAGGGGAAAAAATGGTTACATCAGCTGAATTGGAAGAACTATTAACAAAACATAGTAATCAGATTGATAAAGAACATATAGATTTATTTATGAAACTTATAAATGAACTTGAAGTCGCCGTGGTCTAGTAGGTAGTGTGTTGGCTTATTAGACGCAAAAGCCTGGGTTCGAGCCCCAGGCCAGGCATCAAAGACAAAATACAAAAAGTATTTTTTCGGGGACTTACTCTCAGTAGATTTCTGGCAAAAACTCTGAGAGTAAATAAAAATTGCCATGAAAAGTTTCTCAATAAATAAAAATCTGTCGTTCGGAGTCGACTTTAAACTGTAGGTCCCACCACTCATGTATAAAATTAACACACACAACATAAGTGGTGTGAGAAACTAGGACGTTGTACAATGGGTCAATTCGACCTCCGGGTACTGTACTTGTCTTAATTGACAAGTACACGTCCTCTAACCTAACCTATAAATGAACTAAGAATATGCAACATTAGTAAAATAAATAATCCATTTTTATGTATTAATAATGACATACATTTGTATTATTGTGAAAAAATTTACTCAGAATCTTTTGACATTTGCAGATGCCAAACATTTTATGAAAAATATTTGTTAACACTTAAGCCATTTAATCGATATAAACGAATATTTAACTATTATTATATTCCATAGATATATGTATTGTATTGTACAAAATAACAAAATCTGAAAATAAAATATGCATACCTAAGAAAAAAACTAATTTGTTTTAATTAATCTCTTTATTATAGCGATGTGGTGGTTGTTTTTAAAAATAATATTTCAGATGTGGTTATGTTTTTTTCATTTATTATACAATTTCTTTATTGAAAATTACAATTTATTGAAAACACAGTTTTTACATTTAGTAAGATTTTATAATCTTATAATAATATATATTATAATTAATTATATTTTTAACTTCATTTTCAACTTGATATAGTCTATGTTTATAAAAAATACAGGGACATGTGTCAGGACCGCATGTGCTGTTTTCATTCGACGATTCGCAATCCTCGTAATGTTCACCGTGCCTATTTTTTATTCTTTTCAGGTTGCCAACATACTCCAGTTGTATTTGTATGTTGATGAGTTTAGTTTTATCCTCATCAGAAATTATGCGCGAGAATGATTTTAAAAAGTTGTATATTTCCTTTAAAATCATTGTGTGTTAATCTACTGCTACTGTATGCTCATGTGTAGAGTATGTGAATAATCTTTTATGTTGATGGTTTTAATATTTATATGATTTAAGATCGCTCGTAAAAGATAACTCCTATCGTCTTTATGGTTATGTATTTCAGCACTGGTGTCTATATTCCTCTCGTGTACAGTTTAGTACTGAGAACAGTCCGTGTTAAGTTTTCGATATTTATATTTTAATCTCTTCTATCCAATAAGATGTATACACAGTAATGTCAAAAAATTATATGTTAGACAATAAACCAAATTTACTCTTTTTATACCTACGCAAATTTTAAAATTTCATAATATTGTGAAATTAAAATAATATTTTTTATTTTTTTTATTTAGGTTAGGTTATAATTAGACAATATGCAGATGTGTTAAGCGGCATGTTTTGTTGTGTCTTCAATTCGATTCGTATATCAATAGGTCCAGTTTTTACAGTTTCATTTTGATGTGTTACATCTAGAACAATTATTGGTGCAATTGTCCTATAACTATCTCGTTTTAGTAAGGGTTGCGAAGGACGTGAATAATAACTTGCTTGCAATTTTGAATACATATGATATAGTAGAGCGAACCGGTTACTATCAAATTTAAGATTTAAATCATCGTAGGGATACGACTCTAAGTTGAGATGAACTTTAACGTCGGTTAGATCACAATTTGTAGATTTGTAAATTTGTTAGAGATATTTCGAAATGTTATTAACAGAAATCGAGGTCTTTCATTTTCATGAGTAAGTTTAACATTCCATAATATTGTATTGCTTTCGGGAAGAGAGGGGTAATAATACATATCCCAACTTCTAAACGATATATTTAAAGGTCGATGACTGTTGATAGTTTTATACATTTCCAGTTTATAGGCATCAGAAAGTTGAACATGTGGTACTTTCCATGTTATATTTAAAATCGATAGTTTACATTTTGCACTTGATATATTTGATTTAAAGACTTGAGAATCATTTTTAGATCGTAGAAGAATTAATTCGTGTTTGGAATTATCTTATTGTAATCTTCTGCAAATCCGAGTAACATTTTTAATGGAACCTCCAGTTATAAGCGAAAGATCAGATTCATTGATTGGTAACCATCCTCCATTTACTAATGCATCACTTTCGAATTGGTTTAATGAAATATAGTTCTTAATATCCGTTGTTATACCCAGATGACGTGTACGATCAATTTCTACACCATTTATCTCATAACGAATTTCATCGAACAGATAGGACATACAGTTGTTTAAGAGTTTTAATGATGGAGGGACTGTAGAATCATCTATTGTTGCAAATCCTTCTATGTATAGAAAACTTTCACTTGGTAGAACTAACAAATCTTGGTTTTGAATTGATATACGAATTTCATCGTTATTCTTAAATGATTGTAGGTATGATGCATAACTATGATATTCTTTCTTGATGATTGAATTATCAAAGTTTGGTTGTTGTAGTATGTTAATTATACTAATTGTTGTTACTGGTAAATAAATGACGTTTGCTGGTGCTTCTGTTATTTTATAGCCAGGACTGACGTTAAGCGAAAATTGATGTAGAGTATGAGCAGAAACGTTATTTATATAGGATCCGCTGACAATATTAGACTCAATTAAAATAGTGTTTATTTTTGTAATATCTATTGTTTTGTTTGATTTATGCTCTTCACCAGGCTTTAGAAGTCTCTTACTAAATCCAAGTAGTGTTCCAATTGATCTTTCTTTATCGAAAAATATCGTATAATTGAGCTCTCTATGTAGGTTTGTAGTGTGTTATAATTTGATTGAATATTAAGTTTTTCCTTTTTCTAATTAAAAAATCAGCTAAGTTTGAAAATTCATATGATGCCACAGGAATTTCTATAATATGGTTACCAATATGAAACAAATTGTTCTCATAATCAATATTCGGAATTGAGTGATATGTATCAAAACTTATTAGACCGCAAACATAGTTTGACACTCCAATAACAATACTGGTTGGCACTGGTGCCGACATTTCACTAATAAAGTCAAAAAATCTTGTCTTAAATCAAATAAATACATATAAAACAACAACAATTAGTGGAATAGGACATGGTCATATACAGGAAAAATATTTTTAGAAATGAAAATAAAAAACTTTATAGTACTACATTATCTCCAAGTGGTACCAAAAATCTTTCCTATACCATGTGACGGGACCATTGGTATGGACTTTATTAAATGGTACAATTGTGTATTGGATTTTAGTGATGAAAATGCCTATTTTATCCTACGACCGTCTAATTTAACACAGTATATCTATATCGATGACCAAAAAACAAAACTAAATTGTATTACCGCCAAGGTCGGAAATAATTAGACAAATTAGATTAGTAAACCTTAAAAATGATATAGTTGTACCAAATCAAGAGGTTTTACCAGGTGCTTTTATTCCAAACATGCTAGTTAAATCAAATAATGCATTTATTCGCTTTTTAAATACCACTAATAATATAGCTACAATTAAACAAAATAATATACAAACCGAAAATGTTTCTGGTTATTAAATAATTATACAAAACTCAAACAATAGAGAAGAAAGAGATTCTAAAGTTATAAACTTACTAAAGAAAATTTTCCTGAACAATTCAAAACAAGGTTAACTAAACTATGTACAGAATATAGTGAAATCAATAATCAAGTTAAAACAGTAATAGAGAATATAATGTTGAACCTTCGTTTTCAGAATATAACAGTCCAATTCTATTGGTTCCAAAGAAATCACTTCCAGGTTCAGATGAAACAAGATAGCGACTTGTGATAGATTATAATCAAATAAATAAAAAATTGATATCAGATAAATTCCCATTGCTTAGAATCGATGATATTTTAGACCAACTTGGTAGAGCAAGTTTAGACTTAATGTCGGGTTTTCACCAAATAAGCTTCGATGAGGGCTCGAGAGACTTGACGTCGTTCTCAACAAACAATGGTTCTTACAGATTTACTAGGCTACCCTACGGCTTAAAAGTCGCACCCAATTCTTTTCAAAGTATGATGACTCTTGCTTTTGCCCGTTTGAAACCAGACCAGGCATTCTTATACATGGACGACTTAGTCGTATTAGGATGTTCTGAGAAGCATATGCTTTCTAATCATACTGACGTTTTTGATCTTTGTCGCAAATATATCTTAAAACTGCATCCAGAAAAATGTTCATTGTTTATGAGAGAAGTAACCTATCTGGGCCACAATTGTACTTATTAAGGAATACTACCAGATGACAGTAAATACTCGGTGATCGAAAATTATCCTATGCCTACGGACGCAAATACAGCCGAAAGGTTTGTCGCGTTTTGTAATTATTACCGAAGATTTATTAAAAATTTCTCTGAGTATTCCAGATATCTCCCACGTTTATCTAGAAAATGTGTACCATTTGAATGGACAGCTGATTGCGATTCGGCATTGAAATACCTAAAGAAGGAATTAATGAGTCCGACATTACTCCAATATCCCGATTTTACATAAGAATTTTGTATAACAATAGATGCAAGCAAGTATGCTTGTGGAGCTGTACTAACTCAAGAATATGAAGGTAAACAGCTATCAATATCTTATGCTACAAAAACATTTACCAAGGGAGAGAGTAACAAGTCAACCATTGAGCAAGAATTAACAGTTATACATTGGGCTATCACACATTTCAGTCCATATATCTATGGAAAAATTTTTTTAGTTCGAACCGATCACAGACCACTTTCTTACTTGTTTTCAATGAAAAGTCCTAGCTCTAAGCTCGCTAGAATGGGACTGGATTTGGAAGAATATGATTGCACAGTTGAGTATCTTAGGGGAAAAGACAATTATGTCGCAGATGCATTGTCACGAATTACAATAAATGACTTCAAAGAAATAAACAATAAAGTATCTTCTGTGCTAAGAGTCACGACAACGTCGATGGCAACAAATAAAGAAAGTAGTAAAATAATAAATCAGCATAAAACAAGCAAAATGGAAAAGCCCAAAATATATATACCAATTAAGAATACTGACGTCAGAAAATGTTATAAATTAAATATTTTTCCTAATAAAAGTTATATAAAGAAAGGAAAACCTATTGTAGCTAACATAAAAATTAGTGATTTGTTTAATAAGAGAAACTTGGCTTAAGACAATTTTTCTCTAGGCTCGAGGAAGTGGCCAGTAAATTGAACATTAATAAACTACACTTAGAACCTAGTGAGAAGATTTTCGCATTTTTCTCAACTAAGGAATTTAAAAATACGGGTAATAATGTATTACGTAAAATTAAAATATCGCTATTAAACAAAGTAACAATAATAAATAATAAGAATGCTAAGGCAGTTCTAGAGACAATGTTAAGTGCCATGATGACCCGGTTGAAGGAGGTTATTGCGGGATATTTAGAACAGCAGAAAAAATAAAAACATATTACTACTGGAAGAACATGACAAAAAACATAGCTAAATATTTAAAATCATGTCAAAAATGTCACTTTGCAAAAACAACAAAACACATTAAAAGTCCGATGACTCTCACGGAAACACCTATTATGCCATTCGATACGGTGTATGCAGGTACAATCGGAGCATTTTCTAGATCAATAAGTGGAAATAGATATGCAATCGCATTAATATGTGACTTAAGTAAATAACCGTACCAATACCAGATAAATCAGCGAAAACTGTCGCTAAAGCAATATTTGGAAACTTTGTACTTACCTATGGTCAAATGAAGACGTTCATTACGGACATGGATACAGAACGCAAAAACTCTATACTGACTGAACTTTGCAACCTATTGAAAGTTAAAAAATTAACTTCAACAGCACATCATCAGCAGACATTAGGTACAATAGAAAGAACTCACGAACATTCAATGAATATGTAGGCTCATATATATCAGTTGATAAAGACGACTGCGATGAATGGCTTAGGTATTTTACTTACTGTTTTAATACAGCACCATCAACAGTACATAATTACTGTCCTTATGAATTAGTTTTCAGTAAAATCCCCAATAGTTTTAAAAATTTCAATGAGGTAGATAGAATTGCACGACTATAAAACGTGGATGATTATACTAAAGAAGCAAAATTTAGATTAGATGTAGCACTTAACAGAGCCAAACAATTATTAGATATAAATAAAATTAATCAAAAGAATAACTATGATAGGAATACATCAGATTTTAATTTTAGAATAGGAGATTTAGTATTTCTTAAAAATGAAACCGGACACAAATTGGATAACCAATATAAAGGTCCATATAAAATTAATAAATTAGATTTAAGAAATAATGTAACCATAATAGATAAGATAACTAATAAAGAACAAATAGTGCATAAGATAGGCTTAAGCTATACAATAAAAATGTCAAACTAAATAACTGAAGCCTCAAGAAAAAAAATATATGTATATATTTATAAATAAGGAGCATAGTACGTTCGAAAAAAATTTTTATTAAGAAATTTAAAAGATAGTAATATATTTACTTTAAGAATTATTTTTTTATTATTGTAAAAGAATGTCCATACCACTCTCAGTTATATGAACATACTTCCGTAAAAGGGAGGAGTAGCGGGTTCATGATGTCAACATTGCCGACGCATGTTTGAAACAATTCTTTTGTTATAAAAATACAAACTATCAATAACGTACTGTAGGTCTTTATTTTTCAACAGCACAACACAGAATGAACTCTGTTCTTTATTTCAAATAATGCTTAGCCTAATTTAGATACATAAGCTATACAGTATTACGTTATATAAAAGAGAACAAACATGCGTTGAGAGAACATAAGATAAATTTTCTTAAGCTAACAGAAGATATCGTAACTTAACATAGCGTGAGAGAGAGTGCTTATGTGCTAGCTTAAATTATGTTACATAAACAAAAGATGATGCAATAGTTGCCTAATGTTAAGCCGAAAGTCCATACCATGCGTTTTGCATTACATGCATATACCGAAAAAGTAGAATCAGTGTAGTTGATTGTGACAAGTTACAGAAGAAAAAGCATAGATTGCATAGACGCATAGAAAGTAGGATTACTTTCTACTTTTCTATGCGACTAATGCAGTGTTGGAAAATGTCAGCAGTTTTTTAAACTTGGCATGGCAAATTATATACTATTGTGAATGGTTTCTATAAATATGTTTAAATAGTGCATTACTATTTTCGCATTTTTCTTTTTGCATTACAAAAATATTAATAAAATCATATTTCATAACAAAGTTTATTAATAATTTAAGAGGAAAATACATTTTTTAACAAATTTCTTTCATGAACAAAATATGTATATGATGATTGTTTATACATATGTATGTATATATGATTGTTTTTATGTACTGAGTGTCTGTCATCTATTTTGAATTTATTAATTTGTAAACAAGAAAAACGGAGGATAAAGGAAAAACAGTCGTCTTCTGTTCTTTTGAGGATTTTCGTAGGCCTTAACAGCACAATACAATGTAATTTTTGTGTAAAACTATTAATAAATAATAAAAACAACTAATAACAATTTTTAATTTTTCCTTTCAAGAAATTAAAAAATATTGGCAACTTTCAGCAAGAAATATTTTATAAGCAGTACGTCTTATTTTGATCTTATAATATTTAGCTTCTTAATTAACTCTTGCTCAAGAAACTATACTCATTGTGACCGAAATTCATCTACATTTCGATTAATATTTAAATATTTAAGAATCTGTAAACTTTTCATTGAAGAAATTAAAAAATATTCAAAATTTTCCCCTTTTTAACACAAAAGAAATGTTTGTTTACATTTAATTTTTTTACTTTATCTACCAGTTTTCACTCTGTTGCTTCTAACACATTTGCCTCGCAAAACTTATAACATTTTTTTCTCCCTTAAAATTGGCCTGTCCTTTTATGTTAAGAGCGTTTTTCAAATGTCAAAATATCACATATGTAAACTCATAAACTTGTAATAAATGTCTTAAATTCTTTTAAAATTACAATTTGATTTTCTATTTTTTTCCAAAAATGTTCTTGTTCGCTTGTTTGTTGTTTACCATAACAGCTGATCAAAACAAAAAACCAGTCGCATAAACGCATTGTGTGTAACTTGTAATAAAATCGGCATAGAAAGCAAGATTCGCAAGGCGCATGAAAAGGATGGTATGGACTTTCGGCTTTACGTATGAATACTTGACAGTTACAAGAAAGGGAGGGTAGAGATAAATATTTAACATTTAAGCATAACATTTGTTAACATAGAGAGAGGAAGAGTACTTATGTATTAGCTTAGGTTATGTTACATAAACAGATGATGCAATATCGCTTAACATTGCGTATATAAAAGAATGTACAAATGAGAATAAGGAAATATAACTGTTGTTTAACAATGACAATGTGTATCAAGAAAAGATGATGCAATACTTAAACAATATACATGTATACGTATATAAAAGACTGTACAAATGAGAATATGAAAATATAACTGTTGCTTAACAATGACAATGTGTGTCAAGAAAAAGATGATGCAATACTTAAACAATATTTGTTACATGTATATGAATTCATACTAATGCACATACTGACAAACGAGATCACCTGATCTCGTGTCGATTTAACGCGGTTCCGTCCTCTAAACCATGGACGAATGTTACCGACGGCCCACACACCTTTATAAGGATTTCTTGATTGTTGAAAACCCTCGACGTCCTCTAATACATATCTATCATTCCTCAAGACCTTTGCCACTCTATACGGCCCCCTAAACTGGGGAATCAATTTCCTTGAAACTCCTGCACTTGAATCGAAATTCGTAATCATTACATAATCACCCACCTCGTACTCCGTACCTGCTCTCCTCCGCCTATCATAGTATTTCTTATTATAATCCTGCACAGCCTTCTGCCTTTTTGACGCCTCCTGCCTCAATTCAAAATGGTCATTCTGTCCCTCTCGACCTACTTCGCTGAGCACACATTCCCTCAATAAGTCCACCGTTGGACCCCTTTGTCCCAAACCGAACAACATCACACTAGGGTGCTGACCAACCGCGCGATGAACAGTATTATTCAACGCATATTCGACCTTATCCAAAACCGTATCCCAGTACACTCCCTCTTCAGGCCGAACCAATTTCGCCAGCATTGGCCCCAAACTCCTATTAACCCTTTCCACCTGTCCATTGGCCTGAGGCGACCCCTTGCTACCTTTACATGTCGAACGCCATGTTCCCAAAGAAAATCTTGGAACTCCGCTGAAGTAAATGCAGGTCCCCTGTCGCTCACGATACACCTCGGACGGCTGTAAGCCCGAAAATAATCCCTCAGATGTCCAACAACTTCTTTGGTCTTCGTAGTCTTTGTAGCGTAAAGTCTCACAAACTTGGTAGAAGCATTTATTACAACCAATATGTGCTTCAAACTTCTCCCATTATCGACTGGCCCATAGTGATCGCTATGCACGACATCAAACGGAGTTGTAGACTTGGGGATATTATTCAAAAAACCCTCCTCCTTCCCTGGTTTGTCGGAGTAAGCAATGCACTTCAAACAGTTCTGCACATGTTCCAAGGCTTTTCTACGTATCTGTGGAAACCAGTAACTCCCCGATATAACGTCTATCATTTTATCGACTCCAACATGACCCATTTCGTCGTGGTACTTGTAAAACACATGGCTCTCCATCGCCTCGGGTACGTAGAACAACACTCGATCATCCTTGTTCGTCTTCCTATAGAGAACACCATTCCTCATTTCAAGCATTTTACTTTGCCTCGTTTGAAGACTATCCTTTAGTTCTACTAACTTCGGATCCCTATTCTGACAAATAACTAGGTTCTCCTCGAAACTATTGCCTTCAATCACCATCACCTGTAAACTTCGACTCAAAGCGTCAACGTGCTGCATCCGCATCCCTGGCCTATGTTCCAGTATGTAATCATAATCCTGGAACTCCAAGCTCCACCTTGCTATCCTCGGGTTCATATCCTTCCTGTTAAGAGTAATTGTCAACGAATTACAGTCGGTAACTATCCTGAAAGTTTTTCCCTGCAGATAAGGTCTGAAACGTCTAAGAGCGTAAAGTATGGCGAGCGTCTCCAACTCGAAACTATGGTACTTTGATTCCGCATCACTGGTCCGTTTGGAATAGTAGAATACCGGGTGCATCTTCCCATCGTTCTTCTTCTGCAAGAGTATGGCGCCAAACCCCACGCTACTTGCGTCACAATGTAGTTCCGCCTCATCCCTAGGGTCGTACAATGCCAAAATCGGAGACCGAAGAAGTCTCTGCTTCAGTGTCTCAAACGCCTCCAACTCCACAGGCTCAAAAACAAAACTTTTGTCCTTCTTCGTCAAGTCCGACAGTGGCTTCGCAATAATAGAGAAGTCCTTAACAAATCTCCTAAAATATGAGGCCAAGCCAAGAAAACTACGCACGGAGTGCACACTGGTCGGGATAGGGAAATTTTCCACAGCTCGCAAGCCCACGTCATCCGCCTTTATGCCATTTCCATTGATCTCATAACCTAAGTATTTAATGTTAGTCCTCAAAAATTCACACTTGTCCAGTCTCAGTTCCAACTTGTTCCTAACCAGCCGCTCAAACACACTACCCAAAATTTCCAAATGCTCCTTAATATCCTTGGTCGCGATCATTATGTCATCCATGTAAACTATCAGCTTTCCGTCCCTTACCATATCCGCAAAGACTCTGTTGACGAAACGCTGAAATACCGACGGGGCGTTTTTCAACCCGAATGGCATCCTCAAAAACTCATATTGCCCCAGCGGCGTCACAAAGGATGTATACTTAATTGACCCGTCCTCCACAAACACATGATAAAACCCATTCCTCAAGTCCAGTTTTGTAAAATATAGTTTTCCCGCCAGACGGTCCAACAGTTCATCTATGAGAGGTAAAGGGTAGTTATCCCTCAGTGTCATTTTGTTCAAAGTCCTGTAGTCAACACACATGCGCAGCTCGCCCGTCTTCTTCTTAACCAGCACTATAGGTGACGCATACTCGGACTCACTTGGTCTTATGTAACCCTCTCTCAAGTAGTCGTCTAAAATAACCTGCAATTTCTCCTTTTCATCGTACGACAACCTCCTAGGTCTGCAACTGAACGGCCTCGCCCCCACTAAGTTCAGTTTAATTTCACACCTTGTCTCAGGCCCAAGTGGCCGCCCCGGACGCAGGTAAGTCCTCAAAAACAAATCCTCTAGAGTTCCTCTAACATCCTGACTAACTTCTTCACCTATCTTTAGATCCACAGTGCACGTATCCTCACACTCAATAGACATAATCGCCCTTTCAAATTTTTCACCCTCTGTAGTGTAATCCTTACCAACATTCCCATCTTCCACATCATCACAGAGTCCTCAACAACTAATATTTCAATTTGAATGTACTTTCCATCGAAACAAATGTAAAATGAGAGTTTACCCATAGTTTTAAATTCATTATTATTTAGGGAAAAAAATTACAGTTCAAATTTATTAATTTTACCAAAGTTTCGATGTACAAAAGACCTTTTTATAAAGCTCGCGGGGCTCCCTGTATCCATCAAGCACTCTATATAAAAATATTTTTTAAAACTACTATTAAAACTGCATTTAATATACTTTAAATATTCATTATCTACCTTATTTCTACCAACCTTCCGTTCCGGACAAGCAGCGACTAAATGGTCCATACTGCCACAGCCGTAGCACGCACCCATCTCCCTTCTGGCAATCAATTGCATAATGCCCAACACAGTTGCAGTTGTAGCAACGAACGCCAGCCCCCCGCTTCACTTCCTTACTGCCTGATGTCTCCTTCAAATGTATTTTCGAAAACGCCATCAATAGCTGCGACCTCTCTTGAAAACACCTCAGGTTCGCATGCGTCCTTAGGTTTTCGTCTGGGATTCCGTCGATTATGTAATAGATGAGTTCATCCTCGGGTACGCCCAACCGGTCGGCCAAAAGGACTTTGCTATTGAAATAAGACGAAAAGTCCTCTCCTGGCAACCATTTTCTGTCTTCGAATTTTCGACGGACGTTAAGTCGGCTTTCTCTCTCTCCAAAAAGGATAAGCATTTCATCTAACATGCCGTCCAGGTTGTCGCGCACAAAATTGGGCTTTGAGTGCAGCCAGGTTTGTACTCTTCTCTTGACTTTGGCCATTAGCAGAGCTTTCATGGTATCATCATCAACGGAATACAGTGCCCTAGCGTTTCGAAACTGCGTCACGAACACTTCAGGTGACACAGAGCCATCGTATTCCGGCAACAGCTCCTTCAAAAGCGGAAACGAACTGCTTACTTTACCACTACAACTTGCTTCAAAATTTCCTTTCTCTGGCCGATCGTTTGCACCGCCACCTGTAGCACCACTTTCATTTACATTACGATCATTTGTATCACCACCTCTTCCACTACTATCATTCGCTTCACTCTCATTTCCAACACCACTTCCTGCAACACCACACTCGTTTTCTACATCTTCACCGCCGACGTCATTCACAACATCACACGTACCCTTTTCCTTCTCCCACTTTTCTTTCTCCATGTAGAATTTGTTCTCTTTTTCTAGCAACTCCTTTTCTTTTTTCACTAGCTCCAACTCTCTTCTCAGGAGCTCATTTTCACTTTCACATATACTGGTCTGCCTTGCCTCACCAACATCATAACCGTCAACAGCAACAAACTCATTCTCAACAGTGTTGTTAGCGTCAACTGGACACTCACCTCTTTCTTCCAGAGGGACATCATTAAGACGCAAAATCAGTGCACTTTTTGTTCCAGCTGTGGACAAATTTAATTGCTGCAACCAACTGCGCAGCTGTGAGGCCGTGTATTTATTCAAATCGGTTCTGTCCATATTCACATATAAAAAATACTCCTCTCTTTTGTTTTCCGTTTTAAATTTATATTATTTTAAAATTATTTCTTAGAAAAAAATTCGCTTCAATTCACTCTAAATTCAAAACTTTGCTTATTTTTATTTCTTTTACTTTCGATCCCACTTCTGATATTTGTAGGTCTTTATAGCGAAACTGTGGGCTTCTGGCGCACTTGGTATTAAAAAACAGCTTTAAAATTGTTTTCCTATTTTACTATTCATTTGCTGCTTTTCTAAATACACTTTTCAATTGGGCTACTTCCTTGTTAATGTTTAAAGATATTTCAAACTGGTTTAACGCTAAAGCTGCTTTCTTTCGAAAAATAGACCATTCAGCATTTTTTTTCTAAAAAAATTGCTTGTTGTAGGCAGCTTCAATTGAGATAGGAAGCAATAATTATGGAAGACATTGTGACATATATAGCAGTCAGTGTATTCCTGGTGTTAAATAGAGCAGGGGAACTATCGTTTAAAATTACCAGGTTATTATCATTGTAAATTAACTGACGTCCTGGGCTCAGATACAGCACGCTGCAACCAAAGCCGCTAAGGTTACCTCCTTGCTTAGCAAGCTTATGGCCAATACTGGAGTTACAAGAAAGGGAGGTCCTGTACAGAGCAGATGCAGATTGATGATGTCAATAACAGACTATATTTTGCTATACGGCAGTGAGATCTGGGCAGAGGCATTGAAGGTCGACTGTAGGATAAAAAATTTATCATCTGTACTACAAACTTAGAGTGGCATAGCAACTGTATCCAAGTCAGCAATACTGGGATTCAGTGGTGTGATGCCTATAGGTTTACAAGCAAGCGAACGAAAGAAAGTGTGGGAGGCTAAAAACGTGCACGGAGAGACAGTAAATGTCCACGACGCCAGAAAGCGAAGCATACAACACTGGCAAGAGAAATGGAACACTGAGACGAGTGGTAGATGGATGGCAAAACTTCTCCCAGATATTACCCTCTGGATAGAGAGGAAATTTGGTGAGGTTAACTACTATTTAACACAACTGTTATCCGGACACGGTTACTTTTGTAAGTACCTGTTTAAAATGGGGAAGATGACACGACCAAATTGCATCTATGATGATGCGTCGGTTGAGGATGCGGAACACACTTTCTTTCATTGTGAGATATGGAGATTGGAAAGAAGGAATCTTGAGGCCAAAGTCGGCGTCTGTACTGTCGAGAACTTCTGCGAAGTAATTCTAAACAGCGAGGAGAATTGGAACAGCATAGCCAGTTACACTGAGGCCTTACTGAAATCAAAGAAGATTGACTTGGATGAGAGAATTAGAATGGATGTTTAGACACCTTCTCGGATTTTGTTTCGCAACCCGGTCGCGGATATGGATATAAAGGGGCCAAATGGCCTGACGGACTCCACTTCGAAGTAATACCACAGTAGTTCCGGAGTGGGCACAAAAAGTCCAAAAGAGGAGGGGGAGATTTAGTGGGTGAGGGACCCACACACGGGGGATAGTGACGACTTCCCCTATGGTGCGGTTAGGTACATTTACTCCTCCTCAGCGTAAAAAAATATATCATCGTAAATTAGTAGTATGTTTATGTTCTGTATCAATTTTTCATACAAATTTGGGATCATGCCTACGCTACAGTCGGTAGGTTTGTAACATGTAATATGAAAATGTATGTACGTTCTGTATCAATATTTCCCTACAAATTTGGGAGCATGCCTGCTTCTTCTTGTTCCTTTTATTTGTATTGCTTTTCAAACGAATGATTGGAAGGACAGAATGAGTTTTATTGGGATTATAAAGTCTTGTCACGTTTTATCATAGTCAAATGTGGGATAACGACATAGTCGAAATGTTGTTGTGTTTTGTGTTATAAGGATTTTTAATTTTTAACATTCGGGACAACCCAAGTGGGGGAGTTATAGGGACTTTTTGATGGCCGAATTATATTTTTTTCTAGAAGTTCTTCTATTTGTCCACTTTAGGGCGCATACAAGCCGGATATGGGTAATTTTTTTAATATATTGGCTCGTCAGTGGTACATCGTATCTCAGCTTTAATAGAGGTTGCTGCCAACTCGTTATTAATTGGCCCAAATATGTCCTTGAATTCAGCTATAAGTCCGTTTAAAGTGCCTTCTGTGTCCGGGGAAAGTTTGTTAAGTCCACCATATGTATGTATTGCAAGAGGTATACTGATCCCTGGGGCAATCGTTAATGTATTATTTTTATGGTCTATCACAGCCTGAAGCTCACGCAGAGTATCGTCGCCGATTATCCCATTAAAAGATATAAGCCCTGGTAACACATAGAAGGTTAATGTGGTATCGTTACCAAATGCGGCAAAGAATTTCCCTTTTCATTAATTTCCATCTTCCCTGATGCAGTACGAAGGAGGAATGGTTTATCCAATTTCTTGGGACAGGGACATAAGGCTGGCTCAATGAAGTTTTCTGTATCAATTTTATCGGTATCAATTAAAAATTTAACTTCTGAGCCATCCTTTAGCTTACGGCTTACGTATGGTAAGCCCGAAAGTCCCGAGTTTGAAAATATATTTCATCCTCGGCCGAGTCTTCCTCATTGTTCAGTCCTTCGTCTTGTGTCATGTTATATAATCTTTGCTGTTTAAACGGGCGTTGAGCTGACCCGGAGCGAACCTGTTCCGAAAAGGCCCGTCTTTTATAGTTATTATTCCACGGACGGTTTCCAAATTTCCAAAACTGTGTGCTTCGATCCACATCCATTGGTTCGGGTGAATTTGGGGCAGACTGTTGTACAGCACGCTGTGGCTCAAGCTGTCGGTTTATGAAGGGGTTCAGTTGAGGTTGATATCGATTTCTCGGAACAAACCTTTGGGAGAAAGTCTGGTTTTGAGTCTTATTTGGGGGATTGGGGAATTTATTGAGACCTATTGGAACCTGAACCCTGTTTCGATTGTCATTCGAATGCAGGGTGACCTGGCTCCAGACATTGCGAATATGCTTCAGGGAGTGTCTTTGGTTTCATAAGCATTATCATTTTTGATAGCTCGCCATTAAGACCCTCACGAAGACTTCCAGAGTCTTGTTTCTGTATGTCTCGATAAGTATTGTGGTTGTTTCTTCTGAGTAACTCTTAATTTTCAACTTATTGATGATAAGGGAGAGCTGATGATCTACTCTAGCGTAGAATTCATCTATACTCATCCCCTTTTGAGCCAGTTGGGTTAACTGGTGCTCTAAGGTACAGACATCTCTTTTGTCTGCATAATACAGAGACAGGCAATTTTTTATAGTTACCCAATCGTCATCGAAAATGTTATATGAGGTAAGGGCAGCATGGGCCCTTCCTCTACATTTGCGGCGTATAGCCTGAATAATAGCCCTAAAATTGGCTTTTGTCGGACGATTTCATAGCCCTTCAGGATGCTCTCTACGCTATGTATCCAAGATACATACTGCGTTGGATCACCCTCGAAAGGTTGCAAGTCCTTTACGCAATCAGGTAACTTCCCGATTTCGTTTAATTCAGACTCCGTTGTTGGAGCGCGCAAAGGAGGGTGAGAGGTCGAGGAATCTTCGTTCCTGACGGAAACATCTGTCCTCCGTTCCAGAATTAGTATCCTCTGATCGAGGCTTCTAAGCTGACTCAGGACCGCATTTAGCCCCCCAGTCAGTTCTGTTATTTTGCTTTGTAAACTTTCCATATTTACCTTATTTGTTTCAGGAGCATTCGAGATGTTGAGGAATTAAGTTGAAGGATTCTTTCACAAGTTTTCACAGTCCTTGTATTCTCGGTAGTTTTTTATTTTTTAAAGTCCTTTGTATTTTTCACTGGTTTTTTTATTCTTCACAAATTTTTTATTATTCACAGTCCCTTGTATTTTTCACAAGTTTTTTATTCTTCAGAAGTTTTTATTTTTCACAGTCCCTTGTATTTTTCACAAGTTTTTTATTCTTCACAGTCTCTTGTATTTTTCACAAGTTTTTTATTCTTCACAGTCTTTTGTATTTTTCACAAGTTTTTACACGGTCCCTGCTCGGGCGCCACTTAACTTTCTCCTTCCAGGATTGCCAAAAAAATATATTTTATAGTGGACGACCAATGTCCACTTTCACAAATAAAACACTTCAATTAATTCAATTTACAATTTATTATTTTAGTTCACAACCACTTAATGCTCTAGTATTCCCCAAAAGACTAAAAACTAATTTACAATGTTTTAGTATATAAAGAAATAATAATTAAGTAATAGTGTTGATTCTGCATACGGACAATTTCGCAATGTGAGAAATTGTCCAGACGAAATGTGAGCTAGGTCTAATTTCCGTTCGTCGGCGCGTGTGCAACGTCAGCACTAATTTGTGGACATGAGTTTACTTCAAGTACACTTGCTCGTGTTAACTTAAATAATAAAAATAAATAAACTTTATTTAACTAAATAATGTGTTATGTTGTTTTATTATAGCAAGGTCTACTTGATAATAATATCATAGCTCCTTCCGAGTCCGAATATGCTTGCCCGATTATTTTGGTGAAAAAAAAGACGGAAGCAAACGATTTTGTGTTGATTATAGAAAGTTGAACCGGCAGATTTATCCAATGCCTAATATTGAGAAGAGATTGCAAGAGGCGAAAAAGTACAAGTTATTTTCCACATTGGATTTGAATAGTGGTAATTACCAAATACCGGTGGAAAGTCAGAGCCGAAAGTATGCTGAATTCGTAACAACTGCACCAATAGCTTTTCAACGTTTAATAAGGAGAAAACTCAACCTGGGGATATGATCCATTATATGGACGATATCTTTGTGGGGTCCGAGACCGATTCCGAAATGATTGAGAAGCTGGAACGAATTTTTGAAATACTTCGTTAGTTTGGACTTACATTAAATCCTCGTAAGTGTGATTTTTTCGGCGTACTATTTCTTTTTTGGATCATCAGTTAGCAGAAGATGGAATCCGGCCTGGTAGAGCTAAGACTGATGCAATAGTTAACTTTAGTCGTACCGAGAATGTTGCGGAGGTCCGCCGCTTTCTTGGATTAAGCGGATATTTCCGAAAGTTCATCCCAGCTTACTCTGTTTTTTCAGAGCCTTTACGTCAGTTGCTGCGGAAGAATGAGGTATTCAGATGGTCTGACCTCCAATAGAAAGCTTTTCAGGAACTAAAAGATGCTCATATATCAGAACCTGTATTAACCCCATATGATGTCCAAGCTCAACATCAGTTACACACAGATGCAAGTTCTGTCGGGTTGCCGGCAGTACTTATGCAAAATGTTAACGGAACGTGGAAACCTGTAGCATATTATAGCCGGTCCACCAGTTCAACGGAAAAACACATGTATAGCTACGTTTTAAATATTATATATACGGCAAATCTGTAAACTCTCAAACGAGAGTTGATTCCGCGAATTGCATGTTGGTGGCTCCGCATTCAAGATTACGGCATAGATATCGAACATCGATCAGAACAACATATGGCACATGTCGATGTTTGAGTAGAATGCCAAACGAGGAATCTTGTGATGTAGAACCGGCAACATTTCGAATAGATAAGGCGGATATTGACAGTGATGACTGGTTGTTCAGTATGCAGCTGCAAGATACGGAACTGCAGGAGTTGGTGAAAAAGATCCACGACAACGGTAAAGAGATGCGGAAAAGTTATGTATTGGATCATGGTCGTTGTCCCGAAATCTCTGCGTTATAAGATTGCTCAGGAAACTCACGAATGTGGCGGTCATTTAAGCGTAGATCGAAGTATTGAGAAAATACAACAACTAATGCAGTTCCCTCGCATGAGAAATTTTGTAAAATCGTTTGTGAAATCATGTGTCCAATGTGCGTTTAATAAACAATCAGGTGGTACTAGAGAAGGGGAATATCATTATGGCGAAATTGATCCTGTACCATTTAAAACAGTACACCTCGATCACTTGGACCCGTTTCCCAAGTCAAGCAAGCGAAACGAACACGTATTGGTGTTAGTAGACGCTTTTACGAAGTACGTTATTAATTGGGCCATACCGAGTACAGCAACTAAATATGTCTTGAAGGTGCTCGATGAAATCACCGGCTTCTTCGGTACACCTGAACGAATAATTACTGATCGTGGCACCGCATTTACTTCAAAGGATTTCAGTAAATATTGTGATGAGCTTCCCATTAAACACATCATAAATGCTGTACGTACTGCTAGAGCAAATGGTCAAGTGGAACGTATGAACCGGACTATCTTATCAATGTTGCTGCCTTCTACTCGAAACGACCGTCATTGGGATGCCGAACTTCGCACGATCCAATATAAAATACTCCCCTCATGATCTCCTGTATAATTTTCAACCCCGCGACATATTGGAAAACCGGCTAGTACTACTTCTACATGATGATAACGCTAACTCCGAGCCGCTTGAACAACGAGTTGTGCACCTGGACATATTACGCCAAAGAGCCGTGGAAAATATCGCAGCTTACCGAGAACGCGCTAAACTTTGATTTGATAACGTACATTCGAAGCCGGAGAAATACGATGTAGGTGATTTCGTTCTCGTCAGTAATGAAGCTCCAAGTACGGTTTGCTCGAGAAAACTAGAACCTAGTTTTAAGGTCCCTTCCAAGTGACTAACTTCCTCGCGAACGACAGGTACGTTGTTGAGGACCTACCATGCTCCAGTCGAAAACAACGTCATTATTGTTCCGTGTATGCCTCCGATCGTCTAAAACCATGGTGATGTCTTCCGTCTTTTGATGATGAAGATGACGACTCCTACAGCGAGGACGCTGAGTAAACAGGAATGGCCGAATGTAAACATTACTATGAAAATTTTTGAGTGTATCCTATTTTTTTACAATGAATTGCTTTATTTACTTTTCTAAATATTTTATATTACTGAGTTCAGTTTCTTTGCAACCCTTGAAGCGTCAACATCTCAATAAACTTGTTAAACTTAAATCGTTGTATGTTTTGTTATCGTCTTTCATATTATACAAAAAAAGAGTACCAAACTGTAAATATGCAAATAATTCAGCGAGTAGTGAAAAAGTGTTGGAAATTTAAAACGAAAAGTATGTACAGTGTGGAACAAATTTTACATAGTAATTAATTTTGTAATTAAATAATATAATTCAAAATTATATAATTCAAAATATTTATTCTTAATTTTACGTTAAGTTTAGAGACTCTAACAGCCGTAATTGTTATTTAAAGAAATAACAGTCATGTCATTTTTTATGTGTTCATTTATTAAATGAACTTTCATTTTAAAATTTTTGTTTGCCAGAATTTCGATGTTTAACCGAAAAATCGCGAATTTCGCGTCTGACCGACTGGCTCCAGTCGGGTAATATTTGTGTTTTTCGTTTTTCATGGAAGCTTTATTCAATGGAATATATCCCTTCATGCAATTTTTCAACTTGTTTTCACTGTCACAGCGTGTAATATGTGTATAAAAAGATGGGCGGCACTACTTTGTAAATAAATATTCGTAGTAATACCACTATTTTTTTAATTAGATCTATAATCAAAAAAGATCTATACATCAAAAAAAAAAAAGAAAAAAACATTTTTTCTTAAGAATGAATTTACAAGTACAAGAACAATATTCACATACTCAAGTGTTGGCACGCAACGATTTATTAAAGTCATTGGGAATTTATTACTGTTGGAAAGCACAACATTTAAATTTTCCTAGACTTCGAATGTAATGATTTAATTAAAAGTGGCGAATAAAAAATTATGTCTCATTTCTTATTTGGACATGGCGAAAACTTTGAGAGTAAATAAAATTGCCAGGAAAAGTTTCTCAAATATCGACCTCGTAGTTATGTATAAAATTAACACATACATCATAAGTGGTATGAGAAACTAAGTCGTAATCCTGACTAAAGGGTTGTGATGACCAATTATGTATGTTATGTATGCTGCTGATATTACTGACAATTTTGATTGTTGTGTGGCTTGTTGTAGTTTTTGTTGATGGGAACTTTTGTTCTTCTGAGTTATATGTTTGTAATTAGGTTGACTAGGTTTTGGGTGCAAAAGAGTGTGATGAAACCGATCGCATTTCCTCCTCCTCTCAAATCATGGCTCTTGGAAAGATAATTCACACAATAACGGTGTCTCTCCAGTACTACTTCCCTCTTTTAGACCGTCATTCTAAGGAATCGCTTTCAAAATCGCTAAGATTGTAAATAGCTGCAAAGGACGGATCTATATGCTTGGTCATCTAAACGATGAGCGTTAGATGTTATTCTAATGTTAGTAAAAGAAAATTATCATAAAGTTGTGGAGAAAATACAATGTATTTTGGAGTACTTTTAGATGTGGGATAATAGTGAAATTTTATTAAACGGTTTAGAGTAGGGCAGTAGAAAAAGTTATAAGAAACTAAGGATGAATTAAGGATAATTTAATCAATTACAAGTTTCTTCATTCATGACTGGATATGTAAAATTCAGCTTGTACCATACCACATACAATCTGACTACATTTTGCGTGGCAAAACAATTTGTGCAAGTGCGTGAGATACAATTGGCAACAACGAGAGTTGCCTGCTAGAATACTGTTCACCATTTATAAAAGATGATTGAACGAATCTACCATTTATTCGCATGATTAAGTTGGAAACTACAAATGGATTTATAGTGTTCAACGAACTTATTAATAAGTCCAGTTTTTACAGTGCGCAATTCTATTTTCCAATTCACACGACTTTGTATCGTGTATGTTGTATTGAATATGCTTTTTGTTTGTGACATTCCAAATGTCAAAAAAAGATCAGAAGAAGAATAACAATATTTATAATTCTATTTTCAAGGAACAAAATGGAAAATATTACGAAAAAAGTAAATTAATTATCTGTGCGAACAATACAGTTTTAAAATATTAATTGTTTTCAGAAGTTACATAGAAAATATTTTTTGTTTTTATTTTACTTCTTGATTACTGGCTTTTATATGAACTGATATCACGAAACTAATACAACTTTTAAAAATGTGTATAAGTGTATCGGATTTTTATATGAAAATTATCCACAACAAGCATACACTGTTGTTCGTCCAACAATACACTCAATACAACGAATAAGGGCTTGTGTGAATTGCCTAAATGTGCGCATGCGTATGTGTAGTGAAGGTAGAAATGCATAATTGGGAAGAGTAAATTTTTTTTAAGAACTTCGCTAATGCAGATGGATTGTCGAGGTGAGCGCTTTACATAAGATTTTTGTCTTGAAAGATTAAAAATCGCCTACAGCTTCCTTGCCAGAAAGCTCATTTTGAAATAGTAGGCATTGGTGGTCAGAGACAATATGCGAACAAAGAGTGTGATTTTACACTATATGATCGAAGGAGAAATATAAAAATCTCAGTTAAAGCCATTTTTTGGACAAAGGTTATGAAATCCTTACCTGTTTTCAGTTTTGAAGCTCCTTACTCAAAAGAGTTCATAGAAGTGCATCTATTAACATTGAAGCAATCTATTAAAATTGATGGCATAAGGTAGAAAATTTGTGGCTACACATCGGTATATAATGAAATATTCGGTTGGGTGCTAAGTGGTCCCATGAAAACTCAATCGCCTCAATCCTTTCCATCAGTTACAGCATTCGAAACTTCTGAACACAACTAATTTTTTAAGAAGTTTTTGGAATATGAGGAAATACCCACAATTCATGCAAAATCGAAAAATTGCGTTAGCTCAATTACACGTGGATTTCAATATTACAAGCGGTTTCAAAGAGTTTTATTCCAAAATCAACCAAATGGTTCAGTTAAAGATTACGCTCTAAAAACATCGCGTTTGGTTTTCATTGTCCCCTTATCTCGCATTTCGCACAGTACTTCAACTTGCATTGGACTCTGAATTAAAATATTAAAAAGTATCTTCAATTCTCTTGAAGCTCGTGGATGTAAATCTCACGAACCGACAAATATGGTACTATGGACACTAATCTGAATGGCCAAAACGAAATCCATACATTACACGCAGAAGTTCAAGAGTAAGATATTCTTCACAGATTCTCGTCATACACAGCTTTGCGTGTGTTAGGTTATGTCTTCAGATTTATTAATAAACCAAACGAAAATTTGAAGCTAGCTTTTCTGTCTGACTATGATAAAACGTGACAAGACTTTATTATCTCAAGAAAACGATCACACATGTGTCCATCCCTTTCTTATCAGTCTAAAATTTAAGATCCTTATAAAATAAAAAACATAAAAAACAATCTTACAGGTGTACATCCCTTTTCTATTTCGTCAAAAATTGACTATGATAAAACGTGACAAGACTATTATCAAAATAAAAGATCCTTATAACATAAAAAAAATAAAAAACAACCACACAAGTGTTCATCCCTTTTCTATTTCTTCAACAATTTACTATGATAAAACGTAACAAGACTTTATTATCTCAAGAAAACGATCACACACTCATTCTATCCGTCCAATCAATCCTTTGAAAAGCAATACAAATAAAAGGAACAAGAAGAAGCAGGCATGCACCAAATTTTGTATGGTGAAATTGGTCCAGAAGCCCCATAAACATACTACGAATAAATGCAATAAGAAATTATTCACAGCTACTGTGAGAAAAACTTTAAAACAATTGAAAGAACAGAAACCCTTGTTAAAATAGCTCAAAAGACTATTCATTCAAATTTTAAAGGGAAAAAGCGAGCAAACATTATAATACCGAGAGTTATACCTGTACCGAAAATTGTAGTTTTTCTTCCACTTATTCCCGTACTAACAGCATTGTCAGCGCTTGGTGGTTAGCAAGTGGAGAATCCGCTATGTCAAAGCAGTAAATACTATCAAAAATGGAAAAGAACAATTGACGTAAGCTATCCGTCACAATAGATATATAGAATCAATTGCAATGGGTAAAGGGTTATATTTCAAACCATATAAAACTGGATATGATCTCTACTATAGTCCAGCTCCAAAAAGCTACTAGGTAAACTACCTGAGCACTGAGATTTAGATATAAGAAAATATGGTAAACATCTAACCACTTTAGAGGTGTTTTCATGCGTGATTCTTTACTTAAAAAACCATTCAAACAAGAATGCGGTATTGTTAACTTGGATGATTCAAATGGTATGGAAACACATTGGGTAGCATATTATAAAAACCACAACTATAGAGTACTTTGATAACTTTTTAAACTTACAACCGCCACTTGAAATTGTCAACTACTTAAAATTTCCCATTGAACATAATTATGAATGAAAACAAAAATTTTTTGTGGGACTTGTGTTTAAAATTTTTATTCAATAAATATAAATTGAAATGAAATAATTTAGTGTACCTCGTCCATCCAATAACAACCTACTATTGACTTCTTTAAACAAGGAAAAAAAATGGTGACATTAGCTGAGTTAGAGGATATATTATATAAACATAGTAATCAAATTGAGAAACAACATGGTGATTTATTTTTAAGTGTTAACATTGAACGAGGCTATTCTCCTCGCTGTTTAGAATTACTTCGCAGAAGTTCTCGACAGTACAGACGCCGACTTTGGCCTCAAGATTCCTTCTTTCCAATCTCCATCTCTCACAATGAAAGAAAGTGTGTTCCACATCCTCAACCGACGCATCATCATAGATGCAATTTGGTCGTGTCATCTTCCCCATTTTAAACAGGTACTTACAAAAGTAACCGTGTCCGGATAACAGTTGTGTTAAATAGTAGTTAACCTCACCAAATTTCCTCTCTATCCAGCGGGTAATATCTGGGAGAAGTTTTGCCGTCCATCTACCACTTTGATAACTTTTTAAACTTACAACCGCCACTTGAAATTGTCAACTACTTAAAACTTCCCATTGAACATAATTATGAATGAAAACAAAAATTTTTTGTGGGCACTTGTGTTTAAAATTTTTATTCAATAAATATAAATTGAAATGAAATAATTTAGTGTACATCGTCCATCCACTAACAACGTACTATTGACTTCTTTAAACAAGGAAAAAAATGGTGACATTAGCTGAGTTAGAGGATATATTATATAGACATAGTAATCAAATTGATAAACAACATGGTGATTTATTTTTAAGTGTTAACAATGAACTAAGGCTATGCAACATTAGTAAAATAATTAATCCATTTTTATATATAGATAATGTCATACATTTGTATTATTGTGAAAATATTTACTCAGAATCTTTTAACATTTGCAGATGTCAAACATTTAATGAAAAATATAAGATAACTCAAAAGCTATTTGATATGTATAAACGAATGTTTAACTATTATTATATTCCATAGATATACAGTGGCTCATAGCTTATTTCAACCAGCACCTTTAAAAAAAAATTAAGATTGTATAATTTCGAAACGAAAGAAGATATTAAAAAAAATTTAAATAAGAGTTTATAGAATATGTTAAAAAATTAAAAAAAAGTTTTATTCAGTCTCAAGTGTAAACTTACAAACTAAAAACTAAAAATATAGGAACCCAATTAGTAACAGCTTATTTCAACCACTTACTATAAACAAACAATTAAATGATTAATTAACTAATAGTTTTAATTTCAAAATTTAATATGACCTCCTTTTTGCTTAATTACACCTTTCAGCCTTTTTTGCATTGATTCTACTTTCTAGTGGTTTGGAGAGTTATTTTTGCCCATTCCTCATTCAGAACTCCTATAAGGTCATTCTTGTTCGAAATCTGGTGTTGGCGGACGTTTTGTTCTAAAATTGCCCATAAATTTTAGACTGAATAAAAATTTGTTTTTAACTTTTTAAACATATTCTATAAACTTGTATTCAAAATTTTTTTAATTTTGTTTGTACAAAATAACAAAATCTGAAAATAAAATATACATATGTACCTAAAAAAAATCTAATAAAATAAAAAAGTAATTTGTTTAATTATTATATATAATTTCATTTATTTAAAACAGTAAAACAAAAAAAATTTAAATCCTTAAAACAAGTCTATTTATACTCTGGGATGTTGATGAAGGTGTAGTACATTTTAGGAGTAATGAGTAGTAAATTCAATTATGTAAAAAACAGATATTTTACTTTTGCGTGAAAAAAACGACTACACAGGTTTACATCCCTTTCTTATCAGTTTATAATTAAAGATCCTTATGACGCAATAACACGTACAACTATATTTCTATTTTTTCAACATTAAATCACACAAAAAAAAAAACGATCACACAGGTGATCTCCCAATGGAGAAAGGCAATATCGTATGGTGGTAGATTTCAAAAGACTGAATACCGTTACCATACCTGACACATACCCAATTCCTGACATAAATTCAACTCTGGCGAGCCTTGGCAAAGCGAAATTTTTTACAACCCTTGACCTCACTTCAGGGGTCCACCAGATTCCAATGAACCCAAGGGATATTCCAATGACAGCCTTTTCTACAATGAATGGCAAATACGCGTTTTTGAGACTACCATTCGGCCTGCGAAATGTTCCTGCCATATTTCAACGCATGGTCGATGACGTCCTGCGAGGTTATATAGGGAAGATTTGCTACGTCTACATAGACGACATAATAGTTTACGGAAGTACTACTAAGGAACACCTAGAAAACCTTAGGAAAGTATTTCAGTGCCTAAGAGAAGCTCGCCTTAGGGTAAATCTAGAAAAACTGCATTCATGAAAACCGAGGTCGAATTCCTTGGTTATGTAGGATGGTATTCTACCCGATAGGGAAATAGGAAAAGACAAACCGGTAACTTTTATTTCTCGGTCCTTGAATAAGACAGAAGAGGCGTATGCCACAAACGAGAAAGAAATGCTCGCTATAGTTTGGGCATTACACAATTTACGCTCCTATCTATATGGAGCCAAGAAAATACGCATTTTTACCGACCACCAACCCTTAACGTTTGCTCTGAGCAATAGAAACTACAATGCGAAATTAAAAAGGTGGAAGGCTATAATTGAAGAATACAATTTTGAGCTGATATACAAACCAGGGAAATCTGAGCGGACATCAATAGCTGCATCTACAAACTTGTGTGCCTATATTGCGGATGAATCCTCCACTGACACAAGGTAGGGCAATAAGTGATGACTCAGCTACTGTAACAGCTAGCGAGGGAACTGCACACAGCGCTGAACAGGATGGCACAGACTTGATTCCACATGTCGAAGCTCCCATTAATTTTTTTCGCAATCAAATTATAATACGACAATTCCAATCCGATATGACTGCACACATGAATCCTCATCCTGGTTATAGCCGCAATGTCATATCTTTAGAAGAAATTAACAAGGAAAACCTTACACGAATGTTAAAGGAAAAACTTAGACCTAATGTACTAATGAACAGTATTTGTGGTTATTACAAGAGGTTTATTTAGAACATTTTTCACACTATAAGTTAAGAATCACTCAAAGACTCGTAGAAGACGTGACTTGCCCAGGGTGTGCCGTTTGATAGAAGAAGAGCACAAAAGGGCACATAGAAGTAAGGAAGAAAACAAACTACAACTCCTAGAGAAGTACTATTTCCCTAAAATAAACAGTTTAATAGGAAGATATACGAAAAATTGCGAAGTATGCAAGGCTAACAAATATGATCAGCATCCACCAGTACCAAAATTTCAAGCGACCCCAGTTCCTTCTTATCCCTGTTAAATAATGCATATGGATATTTTTGTACTTCAAAATGAGTATTTTATTAGCGTTTTGGATAAATTTTCGAAATTTGGAAAACTCTTCCCTCTTAGGAATCTTACAGCTTTACAAATGAGAGAAAAACTAATTGAGGTCCTTATTTCTCGACACCACGTATTTTAGTGACTGATAATGAAAGGGGATTTATTAGTCCAATAGTAATGAATGTGATCCAACAGTTTGGCATCAAGGTATACTTAACCCCAGCAGGCCGTAGTGAGGTGAACGGACAGGTGGAGCGGTCCCACTCAACCTTACTAGAAATTTACCGATGTTTAAAGGCTGAACATGAAGGCTTAAGTGTTAGGGAACTTATAATGCTCGCCACTGATAGGTACAATAACACCGTCCATTCTGTCACGAACAAGAAACCAGTGGATATTTTCTTCAATAGAGCCGAAAGGATTAATTACCAAAGGTTGCAAAACTTTAGGCGAAAATTAAATAAAGAGATAAAAAATCAATTACTGAAAGCAAGAAGCAACCTTGAGGAGACACAACGCTAAGCGTCGTGTCATACCGAAGGATTATGGGGTAGGCGATGCCGTTTATGTTAGGAATAGGCAAATCAGGGCCAAACATAGACCACTTTACGAAAGAGCGGTCGTTAATAAAAACAATCGGGTCACAGTGCAGACAAGCACTGGGAAAAAGATTCATAAGACCCATATTAAATCCTAGTGGCTTCCCTTAATGCGATTTCTTTTTTTTTGGGACAACGATTTGTGATAGTGATGTCCTCACTATCATAGGTCGTGATAGACCCTCGTACCATGAGTAGGTTTCCTGCAATTAAACCACCAACGCTGGAAATTAAAAGGGATAACTCGGGGTCTATGGTCCATACAAAAAAATGAACAAATGGGCTCAAAACTGTAGTGAAAACCGCTTATTGCGGTAGGGTTCAATTCCCTGTGGGTCCCATGTAAGTGAGGAAATCGTATTGTAGGAAAGCCTAGTTTAAAAAAGAAAAAAGACAAATATTAATATTCCATGAGAAAGGCCTTAAAATAAAATAAAAGAAACAATATAAGAAGATACAAGGCACGAGAAAATATAAAGTAAAATAAAAATTAAAAGTTAGAATGGAATAAAAAGCTTAAAAATGGCAAATGATATGCAAAAAATTAAAACAAAATAAAAGGCCTTAAAATATAAAAACCGGTAAAAATATGAATTCAAAAGATTATGAAAGCTTAAGCGAAATAATATTACAAATAGTTAATTTAATTCAAACAGAATTATTATAATGCAATGAAGTAAATTTATTTTGGAGCAAGGATGATCGATGCCAATGGCAGAACACAAAGGAAGTCCATGGCTTAAGAGACTATCATTTGTATCCTTTTGCATATGGCAGACATCATACCAAGTTCAAAACAAAAAACAGGGGGGATGTGGCCTTCTGCCTTGAAAATAAAATAATTGAAATAAATTCATTAGAAATATAAGAATTACTTTAGAATAAGAATCTTGCTAACAGTAAAACACTATATATGTAAAAAACTTAAGGTAGAAATTTGATTGTACTAACTTCTTAATTTTACTAACTTCGTAATTACTAGTTATACTAACACTCTAACAAACTAATCGTAGAACTAGAAAAGCAACATTTATCATTCCAGTTTTATGTGGTTTACTGCTGTGAACTGCTTACAAATCTTCGAATATCACTCGCCGTTGGTTACATTCAAGCATGGCAAAGGTTGGCTGGTCGACGGAATATTTAATCTGGTACATGTCATCAACTTAGAAGAATATGAACACTTATTGGACCAGACGGTAGCAATGCTGGGGAAAGATGTCGTGGACGAAAGAGCAAAGGTTGTATTGACTTCCATGTTAATACAATTTCTTCCCAATTAGATACGCTTATGGGCAAATATAGAAAACAGAAGCGCTCTATCAACTGGATCGGTTCAGCCTGGAAATGGTTGGCTGGCAGCCCAGATGCAGCGGATTGGGATAACGTTTTAAAGTCTGAACAGAGCATAATTGAAAATAACAACCATCAATATGTGATCAACGATCAACTTTTTAAAGCATCACAGGAGGCCATATCCAAGGTTAACGCAATGGTGGCGCGATTTCACAATGAGGTCAAGGAGACGAATGTTGAAAAATTTATCAATCAAGTCATACGCCAAATAATGATAATCAAGGAAGAAGTAAATGAAGTCACAAGAGCCGCCCAGATGGCCAATGGTGGTATAGTCAACTCCAACGTACTCGACAGAGAGGAAATTCACCGCATAATAGACGAAATTGCAACGCTCTCATATTCCAACGAGTTGGAAGCTATCGAGTATGCTAATCCGAAGGTATGCACAAGTGGTTCATGATCTGTATGTCCTGTCACTGCCAAAAGTAAGGAAAGTTGAATATAACTACCTTATTGTCAAACCATCCGTTCGAGAAGGGAAAGTGATAGACATACGTTTTAATACACTATTAGTAAACGAGAAGGAAACTTATGGTATCACCGAGCCTTGTATGCGAATCAGCAATAATACAGAGGAAAAAAGCCTGTAAAACTTCCTGAAGACGATTGCATTTCAACCCTCATCAAAGGAGGTGAAGCGAAGTGCTCATACCGATCCTGTGAAGAGGAAGTCGTTGAGCTCGTTATGGAGGATACCATCTTCATTACCAACTTTAAAGGTTATCTTCAGAGCGGTAACGCTACTAAATTCCTATCAGGAACCCACGCGGTGCGTCTTAATAACGAAGAAGTGACAATAAAAAATTTGACCTATATCAGCCGAAGCGAAACATCAATCCAAATCCTACCTCAGATCGTCACAACTGTCCTAGAGGAAAGACGGCAGCTTGATATGGGTTATCTCCACAATATCAGTCTGCAAAATATTAAGAATCTTGAAAACCTAGATAAAAGATACCGTTATTCCATAGTAGCGGATTGTACTATTATACTATACTGGAAAGCCCTGTACTCCCGGGTTCATCTTCCTCCTCTGTGGAGCATGAGTATCTCAACACCGAAACTTCAATCTGCGGGACACAGATTTTTGGCAAGGGAGGAGTTAACACGAGCAAGTGTACTTGAGGTAAACTCATGTCCACAAATTAGTGCTGACGTTGCACACGCGCCAACGAACGGAAATTAGACCTAGCTCACATTTCGTCTGGACAATTTCCCACATTGCGAAATTGTCCGTATGCAGAATCAGCACTATTACTTAATTATTATTTCTTTATATACTAAAACATTGTAAATTAGTTTTTAGTCTTTTGGGGAATACTAAAGCAATAAGTGGTTGTGAACTAAAATAATAAATTGTGAATTGAATTAATTGAAGTGTTATTTGTGAAAGTGGAGAGTGGTCGTCCACTATAAAATATATTTTTTGGCAATCCTGGAAGTAGAAAGTTAAGTTTTATTTTAGGGAACAGTCGCACTTGAATGGTCAATATAAAACTTCCTTACTTCAAACTAATTGTATAATAACTAACTATACACTACGCTTATGCATATTATGGGAAAATGCTTAGACAGCATATTACATTAATTTTTTAAGTCTAAGCATATAATGCAGTGTGGACAATATCATAACAAGAATGTGTTGATATTGGATTGCATACAAAAGGTATGACAATTCGTAGATATGTTGATACTTTTCAGCAAGAAAGTGCAAACTACGGTTTGCTAAGTATGGTGAAGAAGACATTCCGTAGGTTACAGTATTCAATTGATAGGCGGCGATTGGCTGGTCTTCTCTGGCGATGAGACGGGTGCATAAGTACCATTTTATACATCTTAGTTATATCTGCTGTTAAAGCGTACTTCCAAAGCCGAAAACGAATAAGCAATAAAAATATTTCGTCTTGTATAGTAGGGCCGACGCACAGAATATCGTTCAAAGATTTCATAGATGACGTTTTCGAAGAGGCGTCAAACACCACTCGCAGTTTAGTGCTTCCGCTTGATGGTTTCAATACATATTGATGTGGTAAATAATAATGGGGTTTTTCTAAGTATGTCTGTACTTTTGTCAAGTGGCGTAGTTCCTCGTATTCTTTCATAAATAGCGAATATTGTTGTTTTCACGAGCTAAACGTTTTTCCATAAACTTAACTCTTCTTAAGGCTATGTTGTACGACAAACCTAGAGTTAAGGGATCGTTCTTGAATGATAACTTTACTAGAAGTCTTCCATCATTTACGATTTCAACATTTTTAACGAAATCTATTTCACATGTTTGATGTTCAGCAGTATATTTTGTTTTGCGGGAGGTATTTCTTCCATAGACCATAACACTTCCAACTGTTTATTTTATTTGTCGTCAAATGTATCCAACACTGTTGCATACGACTGGTTTTGTAATATAGTATTTGATGTTCTGTACCTTCCTGAGACTACGTAACCCAGTGAAGTGTCTTGTAAAGTTGGTAACTCATTTCCAAGTTTTATTTTATGTAAACAAAGAATTTCGAAAAAGGCGTCAGCACTTATCCACATATCAATTGTCTGGGATTCGTTGAATATTTCATCAGCTAAATCTATATTCGTAGGCAAAATCTATATCGTTAGTATAATTCGCAAGGACGCTAAGTCCACTTTTTTCCAAAATTGAGATTTTAATGCAAAACGGTAACACTATACAAAATACATATTTTACAACAACAAAATATGTCATTATGTAGTTTAAAGTTGTTGTAATTTTGTGGTTTGCAAAAACGTTAAGTCCACAAAACTACGAAAAAAATTAAAAGCACGTGCTAACTCCACGAATATTATTTATTAATTATTATTCATTTCTGATCTAGGTCCTTTAAAGAAAGCTACTATGTAAAAATAATTGCGTTTAAAAATTTTAAAAACTGAGAAAGCTACTATGTTTTTTGTATCTCCTGTAAAATTTGAAAAAAGGGACTTAACACATTTGCGAATTAGACTAACGATATGTGTTGCAAAATTTTCTGTAATGAGGTTAACTTGTGAGCACAAATCCAACAGAGCTCGACAGAGTGTAAACTCACCCAAATGCACATTCACATTTCTCCTGAGTATGAAATGAACGATAATTTTGTTGACGTTGAATATGGCGTTTTTGGGAAGCTGATTTGGATTCCGACACTGATGGTATATTTTGAGAAGCTTCCAAGAATTGGAATCTACGTTGTTTATGTCCGGAGATCGAAAAATCCCTTCCCTGGCGATCAACCAGAAGAGTCCTAACGTCCAATAGAGGGCGCCACATTAATTTAAGCTTTCTTGTATTTTTTTCTTTATACAACATAATGTAATGTAATTAGAGCTTTTGGGACTTTCTAACATTTCATTGTAACTTAAACTAACTTAGGCCTTTGAGTTATGAAATCCTTTAAAAAAAGAATCATTCGTTTTGTTAACTTGCTTAAGTACAGATGTAAAACAATTATAATATAAAAGAAAGTTCAACATAATTGGATGAAATTTATATAAACTATTGTGAAATAAAAAAAAGAAGTGAAATTATACAAAAGAAAAGAAATCTTACGAGAGAAAATATATTTGAAGTTAAAATAAAAATCCAAATACATATTTAAAAGGAAAGAATACCACTGGTGTTGTGATTTAGTTACGGTTGGAATCTGACGTGAGTGGATACGAAAACAGCAGGAAGAGATTTATTTTGGATAACGGACAAGATAAGGGACGAAATCGACAAAAAAAAAAGGAAAGTGTTGGTTTTTTTTTGTTTATAAAGTTCGAAAGAGAATTTCTCTTGTATTTCGCTTTTTTTGTTAGTGCCAAAAATCTAAGCAGCAGTTTGGTTTGTAGGAGTCGGCACAACCTCCATCGTAATATCAACCCCCCATACAGTCCAAGGATTTAACATACGTTCTAAAATCTTACAAAAATCATCCCATAAAGGTAGTTCTGCATAATCTAATTTTTCTCTCCACTTTACTTGTGAAACGTTGTCTGTTTTATCGTTTATAATGTAAATGATAAGTGCGTTGCATGTCATCAGAACTTCCTAAAGACCTCACTGAACTGTAAATACCTGATGCGCTATCAACCAAATTTCGAAGTTGCATCCCGGATGACCTATTCATGTCAGGCAATTCATATAGGTTTTGAATGTGCTCCATAAATATTAAAGTTTTGTTGTCATAACGCTCTTCCAATCGCTTTATTGCTTTTCAATAATTTTCTGCTGTTATTTGAAATGCACGAATGGTATCTAATGCTTGGCCCGAAAGCCAATGCAAAAGGTGATTAAGTTTTTCGATGTTGTACAGCGACGACTCATTATGCACGAATTGTTTGAAAGATGACATGAAGTTTTAGTATGCTGAATATTTACCATCGAATTTTGGCATTCTCAATTTGGTAACTTACTGTGCGTTGCAACGGGAACGGCAGATTGTGGCGTTTGTAGTTGTCGCCCAATAACTCTATTATTTTTGATTTGGTTTTGATACACAAGTCTTCAATGTCAGCTCTTGATGTGTCTTTTGGATTTATTTCTTATATGTTATTTTGTATAGTCAACAACTGTTTGAAGTATGCTTCGACTAACGATAAACGACATTCTAATTCAGCCGGAGACATAGCAGGAGATATAAGATTTTTAATCCTTGTTACGTTTGCTTTTGTTGTCTGCCGTTGTTTTGTAAGGGCCTCTAATTCGGCCATGTTATAAGAGCGTTATTTAAATTCAAATGTTTGAGACTTCGTAATTTTGCCAACAAATATGTCTGCACGTGTATAGATCGTTATGTATGTTTAAATACGAGCCACGAATTTTAATGGGCCGAAATAATTTTTAACTATTCTTTTGTCACTTATTACGATTTGACGTTAATTGCGTCGGCGCGTGTGGACAAGTAAAATAGAAACAATCGTAATGTGTTTGTTGTTATTTGGTCGGTGGTGAAAAGTTCTTGAGAAAATATTAAACGCAGTCGCTGAACGGTAAGAGTGGTTGTTGTCAGAAAAAAACAATACGTGTGCGAAGAATTTGATCGATATTGAAGTAAAGCCGAAAGTCCATACCATCCTTTTCATGCGCCTTGCATTACATGCGAATCTTGCCGATTTTATTGCAAGTTACACACAATGCGTTTATGCGACTGGTTTTTTGTTTTGATCAGCTGTTGTGGTAAACAACAAACAAGCGAACAAGATCATTTTTGGAAAAAATAGAAAATCAAATTGTAATTTTTAAAGAATTTATGGCATTAATTACAAATTTATGAGTTTACATATGTGATATTTTGACATTTGAAAAACGCTCATAACATAAAAGGACAGGCCAATTTAGAAGGAGAAAAAAAAGGTTATAAGTTTTGCGAGGCAAATGTGTTAGAAGCAACAGAGTGAAAACTGGCAGATAAAGTAGAACAATTTTATGTAAACAAACATTTATTTTGTGTTAAAAAGGGGAAATTTTTGAATATTTTTTAATTTCTTCAATGAAAAGTTTATAGAATCTTAAATATTTAATTATTAATCGAAATGTGTGTGATTTTCGGTCACAATGAATATAGTTTCTTGACCAAGAGTTAATTAAGAAGCTAAATATAATAAGATCAAAATAAGACGTACTGCTCATAAAAAATTTTTCTTGCTGAAGGTTGCCAATATTTTTTAATTTCTTGAAAGGAAAAATTAAAAATTGTTATTAGTTGTTTTTATTATTTATTAATAGTTTTACACAAAAATTACATTGTATTGTGCTGTTAAGGCCTACGAAAATCCTCAAAATAACACAAGACGAGTGTTTTCATTTAATTTATCCTCCATTTTTCTTGGTTACAAATTAATAAATTCTAAGCAGATGACAGACACTCAGTACATAAAAACAATCATATATACATATATGCATAAACAATCATCATATACATATTTTGTTCATGAAAGAAATGTGTTAAAAACTGTATTTTAATGTATTTACCTCTTAAATTAGTAATAAACTTTATTATGAAATATGTTTTTATTTATATTTTTGTAATACAAAAAGAAAAATGCGAAAATAATAATGCACTATTTAAACATATTTATAGAAACCATTCAGAATAGTATATAATTTGGCATGCCAAGTTTAAAAAACTGCTGACATTTTCCAACACTGCATTAATCGCATAGAAAAGTAGAAAGTAATGCTACTTTCTATGCGTCTATGCAATCTATGCTTTTTCTTCTGTAACTTGTCACAATCAACTACACTGATCCTAATTTTTCGGTATACGCAAGTAATGCAAAACGCATGGTATGCACTTTCGGCTTAAGAAAAGTAGTACGAAAGAAAAGACAAATTAAACGAACAGTGTAGCATGTTCATGATGCCATCATTGGTAATAAAAATAAAATCGAAACAAATAAAGACAGTATTACGTCAACGTAAATTACCGACTACGGGAAATAAGAGTGAGTTAATTCTACGTCTTACTGAGGCAATTGGATCTGATGAAGTGTAAGTGGAGTCTCCTGGACCGAGTGTTCAGAACCAAATTGATGAACACAAGAATATGATGCAGGTAATGGCCTCGGTAATGCAAAATTCAAACCGGGATGGGAATTTACCGAATGTGGTAGATCAGGAAGTTCGGGATCGAAATGTCAGTGATCACTATTCTGTGAGGGAAATAGCTGAAACCATACCGGAATTTAATCCAACCGATGATGGGTCACTGAGTGCTGAACAGTTCATAAATAGAGTGAACACGGCTATGTGCGCATACCAGTTCGAGGAGAAAGCGTTAATGTTGGCAGTGTATAGTAAATTGAAAGGGTCGGCGAAATTGTGGTTGGACGGGTCGGAGGAAATGTATTCTAGTTGGAGATTGTTGTCCAGAAAATTGGTTGAGGATTTCGGTGTTCAGCTAGATGAGGCGGAAATTCATAGAAAATTGGCAAATACCCTAAGAGAATCGAAGGAGGACATAATCGATTATTGTTTCAGAATGTTCTCTCTTGGCCGCAAATACAACTTTAGCGATAGAGAAATAATTAAATATACACGCGATGGTTTGAGGGACCGCGATCTACAATCTGCCACTGCTGCGATGCGATTTTCGTCCTTGCGGGAAATGCGCGAAACATTTTCTGAATTTTTACGGAATAAACCGTCCGGTAGTCATGCAGCTTCATTGTACCTTCCTAAATCAGAGTCAGCGAATGTGAAGATTAAAACCGAAAAACCCGATTCTCCTAAGAAGAAAGATAATAAATGTTTCAATTGTTTTGAGGAAGGACATTTTCCCTACAATTGCTCGAAGTCTCAACGTCGTTCGCGATGTACTGATTGCCAAAAAGTGCACCGACAAGGTGAACCACAGAATTGCGGCAAGCAGACCCTAAGTGTGGGATCATACGATCAATTATTTACGCGAAGAATAATACTAAATGGCACGGAGTTGTCCGCTTTTATTGATACGGGGAGCCAATGCAATATGAACGCCAGACTGTAGTTGATAATATTTCCTGCAAATTGGAGCCATGTTCAATGAGCATTAAAGGAATTTGTGGCGGCGTACGAACTTTAAGATCGTGTTTTAAACCGGAGATTAAAGCAGATGATGTGAAATTCGATACACTTTTTTATATAACCGATGACGATTTATTAAATGAAGACGTTTTGATTGGCCAAAATATTTTCGCGGAGAAAAAGGTTAGAGGTTTGATTGAAAACGGGCAGTTTAAGTTTGAAAAAGTTAGCATCGGGAATACAGTTCGGAGGGAAATTAGTCTGGAAAGCGGTGACGTAGATGATTCGACAAAATCTGTGCTGCTTATGTTGGTAACTAACTTAGGTGATGTTTTTGCGAATGACTTAAGTCAAATTGGAAAAACTGACACGATCGAATTCAAAATCGAACTGGATACTGATAAACCAATTACACAGGCACCGTATCGTATGCCGGAACCGAAGAAACAGCTTGTGAATGAAATGGTGCAATGTAGTGTGTTTGACTTTTCTGGATTGCCATACCTTTTGTATGCAATCCAATATCAAAACATTCTTGTTATGATATTGTCCACACTGCATTATATGCTTAGACTTAAAAATTCATGTAATATGCTGTCTAAGCATTTTCCCATAATATGCATAAGCGTAGTGTATAGTTAGATATTATACAATTAGTTTTAAGTAAGGAAGTTTTATATTGACCATCCACCGCTAGTGCGACTGTTCCCTAAAATAAATAATACAAATAATACATCGACCCTACTGCGGAGCGTACCCTCGTTTCTGAAAAGGTGGTTCGTCGGCTAGGTGCGAAAACAATCAGGGTTGGACGCTCAGAGCGGGTTCTTTTGGTAGTTAGAGGTAACTACGGCAGCAGCGACACGGTCGAGACATATGCGGAGGTGCGAAGCAAGGTGGATGGTCTCACACCGTCAAGGTCGATGGACGGGAGGATAGTGGACGAGTTTCCGGGGCTACAAGTGGCAGACCCAACGTTTTTATAGCAGCCCCAGTTGGAATTAAGTTGGGCTGTGACGTGTACAGCAAAATCATTCGCAATGGTGTATTTGGTGGAACGATGGGCAAACCTTTGGCCCAGTTTTCTATTTTCGGCTACATAATATCGGGATTGTGTTCCGTATAATACATAGGTATGCAACACATCGCTCTGAACCATGATACGTATTAAATATAATTTTCATTTATATTTATAATTTCCTTTATTCCCCTTAATGCAGCTGACGGATACCCATTGAAGTCCGAATCGTGAGCTGATGTAGTTTTAGTTCCATTTCTTTTGTTCATCGGAATTTGGAGAAATAAATTCAATTTGAATTAATATAATAGTTTTCTTTGTTCTTTTCGATTTCCTTTTAATATAGCATTCACTTTGGAGTCATTTTCTTGATTGCAGTACTGCAAGGGCGGCGGAATGTTTATGTCCGGAGATCGAAAAATCCCTTCCCTGGCGATCAACCAGAAGAGTCCTAACGTCCAATAGAGGGCGCCACATTAATTTAAGCTTTCTTGTATTTTTTTTTTCTTTATACAACATAATGTAATGTAATTAGAGCTTTTGGGACTTTCTAACATTTCATTGTAACTTAAACTAACTTAGGCCTTTGAGTTATGAAATCCTTTAAAAAAAGAATCATTCGTTTTGTTAACTTGCTTAAGTACAGATGTAAAACAATTATAATATAAAAGAAAGTTCAACATAATTGGATGAAATTTATATAAACTATTGTGAAATAAAAAAAAGAAGTGAAATTATACAAAAGAAAAGAAATCTTACGAGAGAAAATATATTTGAAGTTAAAATAAAAATCCAAATACATATTTAAAAGGAAAGAATACCACTGGTGTTGTGATTTAGTTACGGTTGGAATCTGACGTGAGTGGATACGAAAACAGCAGGAAGAGATTTATTTTGGATAACGGACAAGATAAGGGACGAAATCGACAAAAAAAAAGGAAAGTGTTGGTTTTTTTTTGTTTTATATAAAGTTCGAAAGAGAATTTCTCTTGTATTTCGCTTTTTTTGTTAGTGCCAAAAATCTAAGCAGCAGTTTGGTTTGTAGGAGTCGGCACAACCTCCATCGTAATATCAACCCCCCATACAGTCCAAGGATTTAACATACGTTCTAAAATCTTACAAAAATCATCCCATAAAGGTAGTTCTGCATAATCTAATTTTTCTCTCCACTTTACTTGTGAAACGTTGTCTGTTTTATCGTTTATAATGTAAATGATAAGTGCGTTGCATGTCATCAGAACTTCCTAAAGACCTCACTGAACTGTAAATACCTGATGCGCTATCAACCAAATTTCGAAGTTGCATCCCGGATGACCTATTCATGTCAGGCAATTCATATAGGTTTTGAATGTGCTCCATAAATATTAAAGTTTTGTTGTCATAACGCTCTTCCAATCGCTTTATTGCTTTTCAATAATTTTCTGCTGTTATTTGAAATGCACGAATGGTATCTAATGCTTGGCCCGAAAGCCAATGCAAAAGGTGATTAAGTTTTTCGATGTTGTACAGCGACGACTCATTATGCACGAATTGTTTGAAAGATGACATGAAGTTTTAGTATGCTGAATATTTACCATCGAATTTTGGCATTCTCAATTTGGTAACTTACTGTCCGTTGCAACGGGAACGGCAGATTGTGGCGTTTGTAGTTGTCGCCCAATAACTCTATTATTTTTGATTTGGTTTTGATACACAAGTCTTCAATGTCAGCTCTTGATGTGTCTTTTGGATTTATTTCTTATATGTTATTTTGTATAGTCAACAACTGTTTGAAGTATGCTTCGACTAACGATAAACGACATTCTAATTCAGCCGGAGACATAGCAGGAGATATAAGATTTTTAATCCTTGTTACGTTTGCTTTTGTTGTCTGCCGTTGTTTTGTAAGGGCCTCTAATTCGGCCATGTTATAAGAGCGTTATTTAAATTCAAATGTTTGAGACTTCGTAATTTTGCCAACAAATATGTCTGCACGTGTATAGATCGTTATGTATGTTTAAATACGAGCCACGAATTTTAATGGGCCGAAATAATTTTTAACTATTCTTTTGTCACTTATTACGATTTGACGTTAATTGCGTCGGCGCGTGTGGACAAGTAAAATAGAAACAATCGTAATGTGTTTGTTGTTATTTGGTCGGTGGTGAAAAGTTCTTGAGAAAATATTAAACGCAGTCGCTGAACGGTAAGAGTGGTTGTTGTCAGAAAAAAACAATACGTGTGCGAAGAATTTGATCGATATTGAAGTAAAGCCGAAAGTCCATACCATCCTTTTCATGCGCCTTGCATTACATGCGAATCTTGCCGATTTTATTGCAAGTTACACACAATGCGTTTATGCGACTGGTTTTTTGTTTTGATCAGCTGTTGTGGTAAACAACAAACAAGCGAACAAGATCATTTTTGGAAAAAATAGAAAATCAAATTGTAATTTTTAAAGAATTTATGGCATTAATTACAAATTTATGAGTTTACATATGTGATATTTTGACATTTGAAAAACGCTCATAACATAAAAGGACAGGCCAATTTAGAAGGAGAAAAAAAAGGTTATAAGTTTTGCGAGGCAAATGTGTTAGAAGCAACAGAGTGAAAACTGGCAGATAAAGTAGAACAATTTTATGTAAACAAACATTTATTTTGTGTTAAAAAGGGGAAATTTTTGAATATTTTTTAATTTCTTCAATGAAAAGTTTATAGAATCTTAAATATTTAATTATTAATCGAAATGTGTGTGATTTTCGGTCACAATGAATATAGTTTCTTGACCAAGAGTTAATTAAGAAGCTAAATATAATAAGATCAAAATAAGACGTACTGCTCATAAAAAATTTTTCTTGCTGAAGGTTGCCAATATTTTTTAATTTCTTGAAAGGAAAAATTAAAAATTGTTATTAGTTGTTTTTATTATTTATTAATAGTTTTACACAAAAATTACATTGTATTGTGCTGTTAAGGCCTACGAAAATCCTCAAAATAACACAAGACGAGTGTTTTCATTTAATTTATCCTCCATTTTTCTTGGTTACAAATTAATAAATTCTAAGCAGATGACAGACACTCAGTACATAAAAACAATCATATATACATATATGCATAAACAATCATCATATACATATTTTGTTCATGAAAGAAATGTGTTAAAAACTGTATTTTAATGTATTTACCTCTTAAATTAGTAATAAACTTTATTATGAAATATGTTTTTATTTATATTTTTGTAATACAAAAAGAAAAATGCGAAAATAATAATGCACTATTTAAACATATTTATAGAAACCATTCAGAATAGTATATAATTTGGCATGCCAAGTTTAAAAAACTGCTGACATTTTCCAACACTGCATTAATCGCATAGAAAAGTAGAAAGTAATGCTACTTTCTATGCGTCTATGCAATCTATGCTTTTTCTTCTGTAACTTGTCACAATCAACTACACTGATCCTAATTTTTCGGTATACGCAAGTAATGCAAAACGCATGGTATGCACTTTCGGCTTAAGAAAAGTAGTACGAAAGAAAAGACAAATTAAACGAACAGTGTAGCATGTTCATGATGCCATCATTGGTAATAAAAATAAAATCGAAACAAATAAAGACAGTATTACGTCAACGTAAATTACCGACTACGGGAAATAAGAGTGAGTTAATTCTACGTCTTACTGAGGCAATTGGATCTGATGAAGTGTAAGTGGAGTCTCCTGGACCGAGTGTTCAGAACCAAATTGATGAACACAAGAATATGATGCAGGTAATGGCCTCGGTAATGCAAAATTCAAACCGGGATGGGAATTTACCGAATGTGGTAGATCAGGAAGTTCGGGATCGAAATGTCAGTGATCACTATTCTGTGAGGGAAATAGCTGAAACCATACCGGAATTTAATCCAACCGATGATGGGTCACTGAGTGCTGAACAGTTCATAAATAGAGTGAACACGGCTATGTGCGCATACCAGTTCGAGGAGAAAGCGTTAATGTTGGCAGTGTATAGTAAATTGAAAGGGTCGGCGAAATTGTGGTTGGACGGGTCGGAGGAAATGTATTCTAGTTGGAGATTGTTGTCCAGAAAATTGGTTGAGGATTTCGGTGTTCAGCTAGATGAGGCGGAAATTCATAGAAAATTGGCAAATACCCTAAGAGAATCGAAGGAGGACATAATCGATTATTGTTTCAGAATGTCCTCTCTTGGCCGCAAATACAACTTTAGCGATAGAGAAATAATTAAATATACACGCGATGGTTTGAGGGACCGCGATCTACAATCTGCCACTGCTGCGATGCGATTTTCGTCCTTGCGGGAAATGCGCGAAACATTTTCTGAATTTTTACGGAATAAACCGTCCGGTAGTCATGCAGCTTCATTGTACCTTCCTAAATCAGAGTCAGCGAATGTGAAGATTAAAACCGAAAAACCCGATTCTCCTAAGAAGAAAGATAATAAATGTTTCAATTGTTTTGAGGAAGGACATTTTCCCTACAATTGCTCGAAGTCTCAACGTCGTTCGCGATGTACTGATTGCCAAAAAGTGCACCGACAAGGTGAACCACAGAATTGCGGCAAGCAGACCCTAAGTGTGGGATCATACGATCAATTATTTACGCGAAGAATAATACTAAATGGCACGGAGTTGTCCGCTTTTATTGATACGGGGAGCCAATGCAATATGAACGCCAGACTGTAGTTGATAATATTTCCTGCAAATTGGAGCCATGTTCAATGAGCATTAAAGGAATTTGTGGCGGCGTACGAACTTTAAGATCGTGTTTTAAACCGGAGATTAAAGCAGATGATGTGAAATTCGATACACTTTTTTATATAACCGATGACGATTTATTAAATGAAGACGTTTTGATTGGCCAAAATATTTTCGCGGAGAAAAAGGTTAGAGGTTTGATTGAAAACGGGCAGTTTAAGTTTGAAAAAGTTAGCATCGGGAATACAGTTCGGAGGGAAATTAGTCTGGAATGCGGTGACGTAGATGATTCGACAAAATCTGTGCTGCTTATGTTGGTAACTAACTTAGGTGATGTTTTTGCGAATGACTTAAGTCAAATTGGAAAAACTGACACGATCGAATTCAAAATCGAACTGGATACTGATAAACCAATTACACAGGCACCGTATCGTATGCCGGAACCGAAGAAACAGCTTGTGAATGAAATGGTGCAATGTAGTGTGTTTGACTTGTCTGGATTGCCATACCTTTTGTATGCAATCCAATATCAAAACATTCTTGTTATGATATTGTCCACACTGCATTATATGCTTAGACTTAAAAATTCATGTAATATGCTGTCTAAGCATTTTCCCATAATATGCATAAGCGTAGTGTATAGTTAGATATTATACAATTAGTTTTAAGTAAGGAAGTTTTATATTGACCATCCACCGCTAGTGCGACTGTTCCCTAAAATAAATAATACAAATACATAAACTTTATAATAAACTAAATAATGTGTTATGTTATTTTATTACATGGCGATCATGTTGTGTTCACTGTTGTGTTCATTTTTACTGCGTAAAAATATAAAAAAACTGCTAAAACATTTTTCTAATTGCTAAAACAAACTAATAAGAAAGAAAAACCTAAATGTTAAAAATTTAAACTTAGTTTTGAATTTGCCAATTTTGCTTAATAATAAATAAATAAAAGCAACAAGTGTAGACTATAAAGCTGGATTCACCCATTGTTTCGGAACAAAAAAATTTTTTTTATATGTAGTTTGACGTTTCTCTTTTTGAGAGAGAGAGCGAAAGAGAGTAAGATTGCTTCGGAACAATTTCAGCTCGAATTGGTTTAATTTTAATTTTTGTTCTGAAACAATCGTACTGTGCTGCCAGATATTTTAATTTTTGAAGTAAAGATGAACTGAGCTGCCACATCATACTATATGTATATTTGTATGTATGTATTGTATAATAAAATACAGAGCGGTTATTTAATACTGTTTGTTTACATTGTTTGTTTAATTATAAAAAACTAATAACTGTTGAATATTAATAAAAAAAAAACTAAATAATTAAGCCAAGAAAACAAACGAATTGCAGTCATCTACTACTGTGCTGCCTAATTGTAAAACTAACACGAATCGTTTACAAAAATATTTCATATGGTAGCCCTGTTTTTACAGAACAATTGTTCGAAGTGGGTGAATCGTTTCGGAACAAACTCTCAAAAAACTGAATTTGTTCCGAAACAATGGGTGAATCCAGCTTAAGTATAAAAAGTATAATGCCATGGTTACCCAAGTGTAAGAAACGTAAAATCGTAATGTCTGTAGCCTTAAAAACGTTTGTGTAGTTATAGAAACGTTCAAAACGGGACATATGTCAACGAGGAATGTAAATAAAAACGAAACAGAACACAAAGCAACACACAAATAAACATAACACAATGCAAAGAAATTGGTATACAGACTCATCATCAGTGTTGCCGTTTTTGTTCAATGTGTAGATTATTCCGGATTTGATTATTTTCTTATAAAAAAGCTTTTCTTTTGTTTGTTAAAATTAATTAATTATGAGACTAATTTTGTTTTCTTATTTATTGTTTCTTTTTTCTCAATTATAATTTAAATTTGAAAAAAAATAAAATAAAAAACAGCGAATTTAATTGTGGTCATATTTTTCCTTATTTGGTGATTTTTCCACAAATGTTGGTTACAATATTTTTTTTTCGTGGCAACACTGCTCTCTCTCTCATGTTCTCTCTCTTATGTTCAAATGTCACGTAAAAACGTGGGAGAATTCTGTTTTATACAGATCGTTCCGTTTTGCTAACGAGAGAGAACGTTTGGGTAAGCGTTTACATTGTTCTCCATATGCTAAAAAGAGAACGTTTTCTACGGTACGTTACGTTACGTGTGGGTAATGCCTTGGTTACCCAAGCGTTAGAAACGTAAAATCGTAACGTACGTAGCCTAAAAACGTTTGTGTAGTTATAGAAACGTTTAAAACGTGACATATGTCAAAGAAGAATGTAAATAAAAACGAAACAGAACACAAAGCAACACACAAATAAACATAACACAATGCAAAGAAATTGGTATACAGACTCATCATCAGTGTTGCCGTTTTTGTTCAATGTGTAGATTATTCCGGATTTGATTATTTTCTTATAAAAAAGCTTTTCTTTTGTTTGTTAAAATTAATTAATTATGAGACTAATTTTGTTTTCTTATTTATTGTTTCTTTTTTCTCAATTATAATTTAAATTTGAAAAAAAATAAAATAAAAAACTGCAAATTTAATTTTTATCATATTTTTCCTTATTTGGTGATTTTTTCACAAATGTTAGTTACAATATTTTTTTTCGTGGCAACACTGCACTCTCTCTCATGCTTTCTCTCTTATGTTCAAATGTCACGTAAAAACGTGGGAGAATTCTGTTTTATACAGATCGTTCCGTTTTGCTAACGAGAGAGAACGTTTGGGTAAGCGTATACATTGTTCTCCAAATGCTAAAAAGAGAATGTTTTCTACGGTACGTTACGTTACGTGTGGGTAACTCCAGCATAAGTGTCAAATATCTTAAAAGACAACAATAACAATAACAAAACCAAGAAGAAATATAAAACTGATAAGTGCATAATAAATAAAAAAAATTTTACCTACCCGCTCTGAAACACAGAGAAATAAAATACACCCGCATAAAAAAAGTCCCGCTTACATTAACAAAACAACAGAAATATATAAAAAGAATAACAAAAAAAGAACGCAAAAAAACAAGACAAAGAATCACATACGAAAAAAGTGGAAAAATAACATTATAAAAATTAAAGAGACAATAATAATAATACTGCCAAATTATTGATGCAATTCTGCGAGTGCATGTGCATTTTAAAGAGCTTTAAAAGTGAAAAAAGTTAAAAGAACCTCTATAAAATTTGTATAAAAACCAAGCTAACCCAAATAAATAAAAACAACATTGTGACATAAAACGTAAAATTAATAAAACTGAAGGAAAATTAAAATAAAAATTAATGTGATAAATGTTTTATTTAAAATAAAAATTATTAAAAAAGAAGAGAATAATTTTTAATCAACCTTCATTTTGAGAATTTTCTTATTTTCGTTTTAATTTCATTTTTACGCCTCTACTTTGTTACGCCAATTCCCACGTTTGGTACAACGAGAAAATCTGAAGAATAAAAAGAAGTAAAAGTATGCAAAAAAAAAATGTTTTTCGTGTTGATAGATAAGTGTGACAACGGGATTCCAAACCCACAACATAAGAAAACAATTTTCCGAAACTAACAAAGAAAATTCAAGTCTAAACATAAAATTAGAAAATAAAAAATTACACAAAACAATACAAAAAAAAAAAAACAAAAAAGAAAACTCAGACAAAAACCTCGAGCAAAGCAAAAACAATAAAGAAAGTAAAAAGCAAATGCAGATAATAACCACGAAATAAACAACAAAACAAAAATATAGAATCAACAACAATTACATCAACTGAACCACAATAATAATAAAAAAAAACAAACAACAAACAAAATTTTATAAAAGAAACACTCTTTTAAAATTTCAAATAATAAAATAATTTAAATTATAATAAAATGTTTAAAACACTTGTAAAATTAGTATTGCCTTTGAAAAAAATCGTTATAAAGAAATCAAAAAAAATATATATAAACACAACTATATGGCAACTCAAAAAAACTCGTGAGAAAAATGTTGAGCTTTCTTAAAAGCTCGAAAAAAATTCGAATTTCTTTAAAAAATTATTGAAAATAAAAATCATAAATAAAATATAAATAAATAAATAAACAATTAAATTTAAATAACTGAAAATCGAAAGCAAATAAAGCCACAATAAGAACAACAAAAAGTTTACGTTTAATTTAACAACAACAACAAAATCAACAATAATAATACATAATTTGAAACACTAAATAATAAAAAACACAAAACCGTTGTAAAAAGAACAACAACAAAAAAGTATATTGGAAATTGTAAAAGAAGACTTTTCTTAAATAAAATAATAATAAAATCAAATTAAAAAGCACTGCTGGAAAATATATGGATGTTGCAGTTAAAAGAAGGGGCCGTCTCATCACCAATTACAAATCCAAATAACAATATCGTTCAGCGGCACGGACTACATCAAAAGCTATTACTTTCCACTGCTCCAAAACATCTTCAACAGCTTCAATCAGGTCGCAAGTATGACTATCATCATGTTCACAATTCCATGGGCAGTAATACCCCATACAATACGTATGTTTTTTTAAATAAATATTATATTTATATAATATACACATTATTACTTAGTAATTTTAAATCTTATACAATTATGTAAAACTTACTAATAGCTTAAGTTTCCTTATTTAATTTTTTTTTTCAAATAATAATAACAAATTAATTTTATAACAGCTAGTGCTCTTTAACTGAATATAATCCTTGGATTTAATCCTTTGGATTTATATGAATAAATAATAATAATTTTATAAACTAAAAACAAAAAAAGTAAAAATAAAATAAATAATTTATTTATATATATTGCGTATAAAAATACTTTAAAAAACAAATAACCGTAAATAATACATGTTTGTACGGTCTTTCATTTGAATATTTTATTTTAATTTTAATTTTAATTTATTTTTTTATATTCATAAATATTTCAATTTTTTGTTTTTAATTTTCATTTAATTATAGAAAAAATTATTAAAATTTATTTAAATTTCTACATGGAATTTTAAATATTAAAATTAAACTTAATACTATTCAATAATTTTAATTCTTTATATGATAATAAATTAATTTTATTTATAGGCCGTTCATGCTTAAGCTTTATCTGCTCATTTTAATACAAAACAAAAAAAGGAATCATTTTAAGATAAATTTAATTGTGAAACCACTGCGATACTTACGAGTCCCTCCAGTAGTGTAAACAAAGAAATATATATATTGTTACGTTTTTACCTTTTTAAAAACGTTAAAATATAAGTTCGTTAATTGCAAACCAAGTAAAAACAAATATGCGTTTATTTTCTCTTAAACTCTCTTTATTCTTTACACTACTTTTGTGTGCCACCGTACACAACTTAACGATACAACAATAATTTGCTTGTACACTATTCTATTTCACACTTCTGTCCGCGTTAACACTAACAACTTTTCGTTAGATCTTCTCGGCTTACAACCTTTTTGCAAGCAATACTACTTATACGTTCAAACCGCAACGCGTCTTCACACAAGGCTGACTGAATTTTAACTGACTGCTGCCTGCTTTGTCCAGCCCTTTTATAGTCCGACACAACTAGTCTAACGAACATTCTTGAAGTGGAAGGTTCGTGATATCGCCTTCTCGAGAGCTCTATTGCTAATACATTGTTGTTTGTGTACCTTGCTTACGTTGTCCATCCCTTTTTTTCACATGCATGTTTTTGTTGGTAACAGACGCAACCAGGTTCGTTGTACATATGTGTGTGTGCAGCTTTATGTAATCAACACGTTCATTAGTGTGTATTTGTGTCGTGTGTATTGTGTTGGTGTAGCTGGTGGCTTTTGTTTATCGTTTTTATTGTTAAACTATATTAGGTCGTTTCGATTTATGTAACAACATATATAAAAAAAAAAACTAAACTAACATATAATTATGTCTAATTATAAACTATGTTTTTATAAATAAATAATATTTTTTTCAATTGTTTAATTTTCAGTTTTTATAATTATTATTATTACAATAAGGAATATAAAAATTATACAATAAGAAAAATTTAACCTTAAATGTAATAAAAAATGTTTCAATTTGCTGAAAGCGCGTTTTCCGATCTACTTGAGACATTTTTATATTCATTATTAGTGTAGTAATAATTTATTAAGGAATATTTTTTTACATACAATTTAAATAAGCTGCTGCGATACTTACGAGTCCCTCCAGTGGTGTAAACAAAAAAAATTTTCCAATTTTTTTATTGTCCAATTCGGATGTCAATTATGGTCTCCCGATGCCATAAAGTATGGTAACATTTTTTTTTTGCTATTCCAGACATAAGATGGGCCGACTAACAAAATACTGACAAGACAGTTCTGACTTCCCTACAATCATTCGAATAATTAATGATTGAATAATTGATCCAAACCCCTCATATTGGTGTACCAATTTTTTTTATAATGAAATAGGGGTAATAATAATATAATAATAATAATAAAGCACTGAAAATGCCAAAGTTGCATTTATGAAATTTATGTTGCATGACCTGGTTATTAATGGAATAAGAGATCTAGATCAACTCTTTCCAAAGCTTGAAAAAATAGCTGGTAACATGGGTCTGCTAAATACCCCGGGGATAAGTACCCAAACCTTTAATAATAAAGGTAATGGTCATCTAAAAGAATTGACCATAGTACTCATACTAAGAATAAAAAGAAATTTAATTTCTTTTTCTTTTCTGAAGGGAAGGTGAACGGAACGACTTTTATACCTTTTCCTTACATAACAACTGACCGACATATTGACCATTCGAGTGGCAGTCGAATTACTGAAAAATAAAATTTATATTTTATTGAAGTCACCGTGGTGTAGTAGGTAGTGTGTTGGCTTACTATTCGTAAAGCCCGGGTTCGTATCCCAGGTCAGACATCAAAAATGAAATATGAAAAAAAAAATATTTCTTCGGCGACTTCCTCTCAGCAGATTTCTGGCAAAAACTCTGAGAGTAAAATAAACTGCCATGAAAAAGTTTCTCAAAATTCTGTCGTTCGGAGTCGACGTTAAACTGTAGGTCCCGCCACTCACGTATAAAATTAACGCACACAACATGAGTGGTGTGAGAAGCTAGGCCGTAATCCTGACTGAAGGGTTGTAATGGCCAATTATGTATGTATGTATGTAAAATTTATATTTGTTTATATTTTATTTTTTGTCTTTGTAAAAGAACAATCAACTCATGTTGATCGTTCTTCGTTAAGAGGGAAGGTGTAGTGTGTTTGACTTGTCTGTCGTATGGCAATCCAGACAAGTCAAACACACTACATTGCACCATTTTATTCACAAGCTGTTTCTTCGGTTCCGGCATACGATACGGTGCCTGTGTAATTGGTTTATCAGTATCCAGTTCGATTTTGAATTCGATCGTGTCAGTTTTTCCAATTTGACTTAAGTCATTCGCAAAAACATCACCTAAGTTAGTTACCAACATAAGCAGCACAGATTTTGTCGAATCATCTACGTCACCGCATTCCAGACTAATTTCCCTCCGAACTGTATTCCCGATGCTAACTTTTTCAAACTTAAACTGCCCGTTTTCAATCAAACCTCTAACCTTTTTCTCCGCGAAAATATTTTGGCCAATCAAAACGTCTTCATTTAATAAATCGTCATCGGTTATATAAAAAAGTGTATCGAATTTCACATCATCTGCTTTAATCTCCGGTTTAAAACACGATCTTAAAGTTCGTACGCCGCCACAAATTCCTTTAATGCTCATTGAACATGGCTCCAATTTGCAGGAAATATTATCAACTACAGTCTGGCGTTCATATTGCATTGGCTCCCCGTATCAATAAAAGCGGACAACTCCGTGCCATTTAGTATTATTCTTCGCGTAAATAATTGATCGTATGATCCCACACTTAGGGTCTGCTTGCCGCAATTCTGTGGTTCACCTTGTCGGTGCACTTTTTGGCAATCAGTACATCGCGAACGACGTTGAGACTTCGAGCAATTGTAGGGAAAATGTCCTTCCTCAAAACAATTGAAACATTTATTATCTTTCTTCTTAGGAGAATCGGGTTTTTCGGTTTTAATCTTCACATTCGCTGACTCTGATTTAGGAAGGTACAATGAAGCTGCATGACTACCGGACGGTTTATTCCGTAAAAATTCAGAAAATGTTTCGCGCATTTCCCGCAAGGACGAAAATCGCATCGCAGCAGTGGCAGATTGTAGATCGCGGTCCCTCAAACCATCGCGTGTATATTTAATTATTTCTCTATCGCTAAAGTTGTATTTGCGGCCAAGAGAGGACATTCTGAAACAATAATCGATTATGTCCTCCTTCGATTCGCCAATTTTCTATGAATTTCCGCCTCATCTAGTTGAACACCGAAATCCTCAACCAATTTTCTGGACAACAATCTCCAACTAGAATACATTTCCTCCGACCCGTCCAACCACAATTTCGCCGACCCTTTCAATTTACTATACACTGCCAACATTAACGCTTTCTCCTCGAACTGGTATGCGCACATAGCCGTGTTCACTCTATTTATGAACGGTTCAGCACTCAGTGACCCATCATCGGTTGGATTAAATTCCGGTATGGTTTCAGCTATTTCCCTCACAGAATAGTGATCACTGACATTTCGATTCCGAACTTCCTGATCTACCACATTCGGTAAATTCCCATCCCGGTTTGAATTTTGCATTACCGAGGCCATTACCTGTTGCATCATATTCTTGTGTTCATCAATTTGGTTCTGAACACTCGGTCCAGGAGACTCCACTTACACTTCATCAGATCCAATTGCCTCAGTAAGACGTAGAATTAACTCACTCTTATTTCCCGTAGTCGGTAATTTACGTTGACGTAATACTGTCTTTATTTGTTTCGATTTTAATTCCGACACTTTTACCATCATTTTTCAACCGGTGTTATCCTAAAACAAATATTTCCTTACAACATGCATTTCCGTTAGTCTCTGTTGTAAAGTATGAAAACACGTTTTTGTTTTTATTACCAATGATGGCATCATGAACATGCTACACTGTTCGTTTAATTTGTCTTTTCTTTCGTACTACTTTTCTTAAGCCGAAAGTCCATACCATGCGTTTCGCATTACATGCGTATACCGAAAAAGTAGGATCAGTGTAGTTGATTGTGACAAGTTACAGAAGAAAAAGCATAGATTGCATAGACGCATAGAAAGTAGGATTACTTTCTACTTTTCTATGCGACTAATGCAGTGTTGGAAAATGTCAGCAGTTTTTTAAACTTGGCATGCCAAATTATTAATATAAGAGAATAATCTTATTAATATAAGAGAAGTCAGACAGTGCACTATGGCGATGCAAAATCATTTTGCAGCCTGGTCCGGAGAGGAGTACCACAGGGTTCAATTCTCGGACCACTGCTTTACATAATGTATTCTAATGACCTACCTTCTTGTATAACTCACTGTGGAATTCAAATGTATGCCGATGATGTCCAACTCTACGTTACCTGTTTTAGAACCGACATCGACAATTGTATATTGAGACTGAACCAGGACCTTGACAGTATATATAAATGGGCCACTGCGAATGGTCTTTGCTTAAACGCTAATAAGTCTAAAGCTATCATAATTGGGAAAATTGGCGTTTTGCCGAACTTACTGCCACCATTAGTCGTTGGGAACTCGCCCATAGAATTTGTACAATATGCCAAAAACTTGGGTATTATTTTTAATAGCCAACTCTCCTGGACTGACCATATTAATATGATTTGTGGGAAGACATATGCTATGCTCAGGAATCTTTGCAGGACTCAGTCCTTTACGCCTGTTAATATACGTATGCTCTTGGCGAAGACATACCTGATTCCAACCCTCTTATATGGATGTGAGCTTTTTGCAGTTTGGACTCTGTCAGCAGGAATAAACTTAACGTGACGTACAATAACATTGCAAGATATATTTTTGGACGCACTAGATATAGAAGTATATCGTTTTTTGCCTATAAAATCTACGAAATGACACTGGAAAACCTCTTAAAATATCGCATGCTAATTTTCCTACACAAAATTATTTATTCAGGGGACCTAATTATCTATTTACTAGACTAAAATTTTCCAGAACTAACAGGGGCTATAGGATAAACGCCGTAAGGTTCCAGAAACAGGTGTCTGAAAGGCACTTTTATGTTAATGCAATTCGTTCATGGAACCAACTTCCGCCTGAAAATCAATTGAAAAGCAATGTAATGCAATTTAAAACTGCAATTTTAACACACTTTTCTTGTCTTTAAGAATCAATCCTTCAGGCTAACTTAAATTTAATTAATATAATTTTGCTTTTTTTTTTTTGTGAAATTTACATACATATATATAACTATTACTTTAATTATAACAATATATAAACAGTACTATTAAATAAGATTAAATGCTTGTTGTACTGAAGTTGATCAATAAATAAAATAAATAAATAAATAAAAAAAAAAAAAAAAAAAAAAATTATATACTATTGTGAATGGTTTCTATAAATATGTTTAAATAGTGCATTATTATTTTCGCATTTTCCTTTTTGTATTACAAAAATATAAATAAAAACATATTTCATAATAAAGTTTATTACTAATTTAAGAGGTAAATACATTGAAATACAGTTTTTAACACATTTCTTTCATGAACAAATTATGTATATGATGATTGTTTATGCATATATGATTGTTTTTATGTACTGAGTGTCTGTCATCTGCTTAGAATTTATTAATTTGTAACCAAGAAAAATGGAGGATAAATTAAATGAAAACACTCGTCTTGTGTTATTTTGAGGATTTTCGTAGGCCTTAACAGCACAATACAATGTAATTTTTGTGTAAAACTATTAATAAATAATAAAAACAACTAATAACAATTTTTAATTTTTCCTTTCAAGAAATTAAAAAATATTGGCAACCTTCAGCAAGAAAAATTTTTTATGAGCAGTACGTCTTATTTTGATCTTATTATATTTAGCTTCTTAATTAACTCTTGGTCAAGAAACTATATTCATTGTGACCGAAAATCACACACATTTCGATTAATAATTAAATATTTAAGATTCTATAAACTTTTCATTGAAGAAATTAAAAAATATTCAAAAATTTCCCCTTTTTAACACAAAATAAATGTTTGTTTACATAAAATTGTTCTACTTTATCTGCCAGTTTTCACTCTGTTGCTTCTAACACATTTGCCTCGCAAAACTTATAACCTTTTTTTTCTCCTTCTAAATTGGCCTGTCCTTTTATGTTATGAGCGTTTTTCAAATGTCAAAATATCACATATGTAAACTCATAAATTTGTAATTAATGCCATAAATTCTTTAAAAATTACAATTTGATTTTCTATTTTTTCCAAAAATGTTCTTGTTCGCTTGTTTGTTGTTTACCACAACAGCTGATCAAAACAAAAAACCAGTCGCATAAACGCATTGTGTGTAACTTGCAATAAAATCGGCAAGATTCGCATGTAATGCAAGGCGCATGAAAAGGATGGTACGGACTTTCGGCTTTACTTCAATATCGATCAAATTCTTCGCACACGTATTGTTTTTTCTGACAACAACCACTTTTACCGTTCAGCGACTGCGTTTAATATTTTCTCAAGAACTTTTCACCACCGACCAAATAACAACAAACACATTACGATTGTTTCTATTTTACTTGTCCACACGCGCCGACGCAATTAACGTCAAATCGTAATAAGTGACAAAAGAATAGTTAAAAATTATTTCGGCCCATTAAAATTCGTGGCTCGTATTTAAACATACATATCGATCTATACACGTGCAGACATATTTGTTGGCAAAATTACGAAGCCTCAAACATTTAAATTTAAACAACGCTCTTGTAACATGGCCGAATTAGAGGCCCTTACAAAACGACGGCAGACAACAAAAGCAAACGTAACAAGGATTAAAAATCGTATATCTCCTGCTATGTCTCCGGCTGAATTAGAATGTCGTTTATCGTTAGTCGAAGCATACTTCAAACAGTTGTTGACTATACAAAATAACAGAAGAAATAAATCCAAAAGACACATCAAGAGCTGACATTGAAGACTTGTGTATCAAAACCAAATCAAAAATAATAGAGTTATTGGGCGACAACTACAAACGCCACAATCTGGACAATTCAATTGCCGTTCCCGTTGCAACGCACAGTAAGTTACCAAATTTAGAATGCCAAAATTCGATGGTAAATATTCAGCATACTAAAACTTCATGTCATCTTTCAAACAATTCGTGAATAATGAGTCGTCGCTGTACAACATCGAAAAACTTAATCACCTTTTGCATTGGCTTTCGGGCCAAGCATTAGATACCATTCGTGCATTTCAAATAACAGCAGAAAATTATTGAAAAGCAATAAAGCGATTGGAAGAGCGTTATGACAACAAAACTTTAATATTTATGGAGCACATTCAAAACCTGTATGAATTGCCTAACATGAATAGGTCATCCGGGATGCAACTTCGAAATTTGGTTGATAGCGCATCAGCTATTTACAGTTCAGTGAGGTCTTTAGGAAGTTCTGATGACATGCAACGCACTTATCATTTACATTAAAAACGATAAAACAGACAACGTTTCACAAGTAAAGGGGAGAGAAAAATTAGATTATGCAGAACTGCCTTTATGGGATGATTTTTGTAAGATTTTAGAACGTATATTCCTATACTTGGAAGCTTCTCAAAATATACCATCAGTGTCGGAATCCAAATCAGCTTCCCAAAAACGCCATATTCAACGTCAACAAAATTATCGTTCATTTCATACTCAGGCGAAATGTGAATGTGCATTTGGGTGAGTTTACACTCTGTCGAGCTCTGTTGGATTTGTGCTCACAAGTTAACCTCATTACAGAAAATTTTGCAACACATATCGTTAGTCTAATTCGCAAATGTGTTAAGTTCTTTTTTTCAAATTTTACAGGAGACACAAAAAACATAGTAGCTTTCTCAGTTTTTAAAATTTTTAAACGCAATTATTTTTACATAGTAGCTTTCTTTAAAGGACCTAGATCAAAAATGAATAATAATTAATAAATAATATTCGTGGAGTTAGCACGTGCTTTTAATTTTTTTCGTAGTTTTGTGGACTTAACGTTTTTGCAAACCACAAAATTACAACAACTTTAAACTACATAATGACATATTTTGTTGTTGTAAAATATGTATTTTGTATAGTGTTACCGTTTTGCATTAAAATCTCAATTTTGGAAAAAAGTGGACTTAGCGTCCTTGCGAATTATACTAACGATATAGATTTTGCCTACGAATATAGATTTAGCTGATGAAATATTCAACGAATCCCAGACAATTGATATGTGGATAGGTGCTGACGCCTTTTTCGAAATTCTTGGTGTACATAAAATAAAACTTGGAAATGAGTTACCAACCTTACAAGACACTTCACTGGGTTACGTAGTCTCAGGGAGGTATAGAACATCAAATACTATATTACAAAACCAGTCGTATGCAACAGTGTTGGATACATTTGACGACAAATTAAATAAACAGTTGGAAGTGTTATGGTCTATGGAAGAAATACCTCCCGCAAAACAAAATATACTGCTGAACATCAAACATGTGAAATAGATTTCGTTAAAAATGTTGAAATCGTAAATGATGGAAGACTTCTAGTAAAGTTATCATTCAAGAACGATCCCTTAACTCTAGGTTTGTCGTACAACATAGCCTTAAGAAGAGTTAAGTTACGTTTAGCTCGTGAAAACAACAATATTCGCTATTTATGAAAGAATACGAGGAACTACGCCACTTGACAAAAGTACAGACATACTTAGAAAAGCCCCATTATTATTTACCACATCAATATGTATTGAAACCATCAAGCGGAAGCACTAAACTGCGAGTGCACCCGTCTCATCGCCATACTTAGCAATCCGTAGTTTGAACTTTCTTGCTGAAAAGTATCAACATATCTACGAAATAGGTTCAAAAATAATAAAAACACAGATGTATTGCTTACTGACTGGAGCAAATGACGTCGATATGCTCTGCAAAATCAAATAAGAAACTACATTGCTCTTAAAACAAGGTGGGTTTGACCTGACTAAATTTAAATCTAATAACCCTTTGTTACAGTCAGACGACAATCAAGCCAAGTATATGAAGCTAAACGACCAAGATATTACTAGCAGTCTCGGTATAATGTGGAACCCTGTTACGGACAATTTTCTCTTTGATTTCGTCTATTTTCGATCCAATGGGCTTAATTTATCATTATTCAAACAAGAGTCTTACTGCAGGATTTGTGGATTGCTAATGTCAACTGGGATAACGAAGTCAATCAAAAAGTCAAAGACTCGTTTGCAAAATTTGTCGACGACCTTAAAACTTACATCTACTAAAAGTGCCAAGATATATTTTACCAACTCAAGGAACGATTCAAATACATGGTTTTTGCGATGCGTCGTTGCGAGCATACGGGTGCTGCTTATATGCTCGCATGGCAAATAATAATGGTGATGTGTCTGTCCATTTAAGAGCGTCAAAATGTCGCTTTGAACCTACCAAAAAGAGAACGATGCCGCAGCTAGAATTATGCGCTGCGCATATTCTTTCAAAATTATATTTTAAAATAATGACAGTATTTAATGAATTTAATCCCGAGACGTTTTTGTGGTCAGATTCAACTTTAGTTCTACTGTGGCTTAAAAACATTCTTCTTCTTTGGGCACTTATGTTGAAACCGAATATCAGATATTCAAGAAAAAACTTCGAATTGTATTTGGCGACACGTGCCAACATCAAGCAATGCCGCTGATATTCTGTCTCGTGGTTGCTCCTTATCTGACTTAGCATTATCAATCTGGTATACCGGACCATCATTTCTCAAAGAGACTCCTAATAAATGGCCAAGAACTTTATTACCTTTACAAAATGATATTGTAGATTCAGCCATTCGTAAAGCAGTATTTAAATGTCAGACAACAGAAAATCTAGTATTGAAATTTATAGATCGTACCAGTTCGTACAGCAAAATATTGCGTGTCATATGTTGGCTGTTTATAATGCGCTACAAAAACAAAAGCGATAAACTAAATACAGACGAGCTACAGTGTGCATTACATTGTGTTATTTGGATAATTCAACAAAATAGTTTTAGTGAAGAGCTTAATTTATTGAGCAAAAATCACCAACCTAAAAATTTTCTTAAATCGCTTGGTTTTTTTGTACAAAATGTGGATGGTTTTTCTTTAATTCGTGTCGGAGGTAGACTGCAGCATGCCAATATTTCCGAAAATCGTAAGCACCCGTTTCTGTTGCCGAAGAATTCTCATTTCGTAAATGTTTTAGTATGTAATATACACATTGAAAACTACCATACAGGCCCGAAAGCTCTTTTAGTCTTTGTTCGCCAAAACTTTTGGATTGTCGGTTGTAGAGATATTTTGAGAAAAACTGTTCGTTCTTGTATCAGCTGTATACGGTATAGACCAAAACTTTTACAACAGGTAATGAGTGGATTACCAGCTGAACGTATTACTCCTGCAAGGCCATTCGAAATTTGTGGTGTTAATTTTTGTGGTCCCATATTTACCTATTTGAAAATAAGAGGAAAACAACCTTATAAATGCTATATAGTAATTTTCATATGCTTCGTTACTAAGGCGGTCCATATAGAAGCGGTATCCGATCTTTCATCTGATGCGTTTATAGCTGCTTTGAAACGATTGATTGGACGGCGTGGGCTGCCATCGAATATTTATTGCGACAATGCCACTAATTTCATTAGAGCCAATGCTCAACTTTTTGATCTTAAGAAAAAGTTTATGGATGAGTCTTTTAAAAATTCAATACATAAATTTTGCTTTGAAAACTTTAGTAATTTTAATTGTATTCCTCCAAGGGCTCCACATTTTGTGGGTATTTGGGAAGCGGCTGTGAAGAGTGCTAAAGGCCACCTCTATCGTACGTTGGTAGCTGCTAAGATGACCTACGAGGAGCTATCAACATCTCTCATAGAGATTGAAGCCATTATGAACTCTCGACCAATTACATGTCAATCAAGTGATCCTAATGACTTAGAGGCTTTAACCGCAGGTCACTTTCTAATCGGCTGTCCTCTAAATTCGTTACCTGAACCAAACATTGAATGCCATGACATAAGTAATCTTCAGAGGTGAAAACGAATTGTTGCAGCTAAACAACAATTTTGGAAAGGGTGGTCAACCGACTATCTAAACGAACTAATACAAAAAAGCCGATGGTCTGATTCAAAGACAAATATAGAAATTAATACACTCGTTCTTATACACGAACACAATATGCCACCCATGAAGTGGGTTCTCGGTCGAATTATCAAAATATATCCTGGAAAAGACGGAAGGGTTAGAGTGGTAAATGTTAAAACCAACAAGGGTTTATTTCGAAGACCAGTACACAAATTGGCAATTTCACTTAAATCTTGAAAGCCGACTCTTTCAACGCCGCCGGAAAATGTTAGAGCCTCTAAACTGAAGTAAAATTAAGAATAAATATTTTGAATTATATTTTTTGAATTATATTATTTAATTACAAAATTAATTACTATGTAAAATTTGTTCCACATTGTACATTCTGTTCGTTTTAATAATTAATTCCATAATTCCAATACTTTTTCGCTACTCGTTGAATTATTTACAGTTATTTACTCTAATAAAACGATGCAGTTGAAATTATAATGTTTTGTCGAAAACAGGTTCTGTTTTTTCTTTTTGAAAATTTTTTGCTTTTCCGTTTTAACTTTTATCCACAAATCGTACAACGGCAATTTTTTCCTTATTTATTCAAACTAAAAGTCTGCCTCTTCACAAAAGGATGCACCTTAAGAATGCCAGCACTCAATCTACACTTTTTAATTAAATTTTCTAATTAGGTGCACTCAACCTTGAAAAAATTAGGCAAAAATCATATTTTTCAAGTGTACGAGATCAAAACTTATATCATTTGAAAAAATAAGTGTGTGTATATCAATTTAAATATCTATCTCACGCCATTCTAAAACTTTGAACATTGAAGATGAGTTCAAATATTTAGAGTAATCAAAATTTTTTTTTGAAAAGTTGAAGTTTTTCTGAAATAAAACAAGTTAGGAAGGTTTGTGAAAGATAAAAAATATGTATTTTTGAGTTCTACTATATATATATAAATTAACTGATGTAGTTAGTCGACTGTATTGATTTTTTTTCATTCCGGTTTGGTTACTGTTATTTTACTCATTGTCAATTAATAAATTAGTATCGTTTTTAAGCTAGACCTGACTGAAGGGTTGTAATGGCCAATTATGTATGTATGTATGTATCGTTTTTAACTTATATACTTACATTAAACGAAAAAGTTCCGTATATTGGCTATTTTTATGAACCACTGAGTTTAACAATTCAGTTACCAAAAGACCAGACACTACACGCAAATCACAAATTTCCCCAGCATCAAACTGTCTGGATATTTCAGGATAGGCATCTACGACTTCGCAGTGGAAAGCATGTAAACCTTTTTTTAAATATGGTATTGCGTCTTCTATATGTGCATATATCGGCAAATCTTGTGGATCTCTGGGTGGTAAGATTTTTCTATTTAAAAGCCTTTCAATTAGATCTGATTTATTTTCCTAATAAATTGTGAAATAAAAACTTATTATTCGTGAAATTATAATTTACTACTTACACGAAAAAGTATTTTGTAATACCCAATATCTTCAAATGAAAGACGAAGTTCACTAGATATTATTTCGTCAATTGTTGAAGGTCCCGGTTCTGTATTACTCAAGAGTCCACCAACTAGCGACGATGTGTAATAGTTATACATAACTAAAGAAAATGTGATTGACGTTATCATAACAATCCGTGAAGAAATCTCTTTGGGCACTGGATCGAGACCTTGTTGGCAAATAGCACCAGTTATATATAATGCTATATTGCAAAAGTTACCCTCACAACTTATTTGTTTCCATCGTGCAGAATTCATCAAGTATATACTGAACTCAATTACAATCCAAATTAGACTTAAAGTAATAACTGCTACCGCAGAAAGAATCCATACATGAATCTCGAAAGGAGCGAGAAAATTTCCCCTTTTATTATGTACGTTGAGGTTAGATGTGAATCGAAATAAAAATGATGTTTCAAATTTCCAACTTTGTTGAATTATATCCAACTCGTTAAATCTATTGATACGATTGTAAGAGGCCGAAGCTCCAATATCAGCTTCATTACGCTGCATTATCCCAATATAACCCAAACGAAATGTGGAATTCTCAATTTTTCCAGCCCATCCTCTTGCATTTCTGTAGTTTACAGTAAAATTAAGTCTTGTTCGAATTATTTCTGACAGTTCGAAATGGTATTTGCTAAATGCGGAAACGCCGACATCTTTAGTTGACCGTCTCAATATTTCTGTTATTTGACTATTTGAGGTTATGTTGTCCTGATCGATCTAAAATAGAAGATTTGTATGGATTTATTATATAAAGTTTTATATCAAATATATGTATATAATATATTATATATTTTAAAATTTTCCTACTGTTTTACTCATTTTTTCTTTAACCCAAAATTATACGAATATTAAATTGTTTGCAATAGACACTTTCAGCCATGTCACAGAACTCAATTCCGATCGAAAGTGGTTTCAATTCCGAAAGTCGAGTCGTTAGAAAACGAAAAACGAAGAATTTCTTCGGAATGAATCCTTTTCAAATTTTCAAAGTGGTTTTGATATTTTTGATGATTTATTAAAGAAAAATATTAATAAAACTCAGTCAAACTGAAAGACAAAATGGTATGTTTTATTATTACATAGGGTTTCTAAGTATTTAAATAATATTTATGCTTAATAAATTTAATTCTGTAAACTTGCTTAGAAAAAAAAACTAAGTGATGTATTTTTTCATCGAAGTATTGCCACGTTATTTTTTTGAGCAAACCACTTATTTTTGAAAACAAAAATTTATTAAGTAGAACAAATTTAAGCGGTGGCAACACAAACGATGAACAAAAGAAAATACAAAAAATATTTCTACGTTGCTTTTATTCAGTTTTATAAAAATGTAAGTACAGATTTATTGAAATTTTTTATTATTAACTTCTATATTTTTAAGGGGTAAACATAGAAATCCTCAACAAGAAAAGATTTTTATTTTTTATATTTTTCTTCTTTTGTTTCGGTTCTGCTTTTTATGAATTATGTTTTTTTCTTTTATCATGCACTACACTGCCATATTTTATTGGAAAAGCAGCAATTTTATAATTTTTGGGAATGAACAAAATCGTTCGGAATCTGAAGAACCTAAAACAAAATCGATCGGAATTGCATATACGGAATCAAAACCATTCCGATCGGAATCTGTGACATGCCTGTTTATTAGCAATTAAAACATTATCGACACTCTTTGTTATAAGCTGTAGTGTGTTATTGACAATTATTTTAGGTTACACTTTGCTTTAAGCAAATTTATAACGATATGTCTTTATCGTTTAATTGAAAATAGACAATTGCTTTATCGCCGCAGTCAGCAAGTTACATAATTTTTTAATAGTATTAATAATAACGTACGTAAATAGACAATTGTTTTATCGGCGCAGTCAGCAAGTTACATAATTTTTTAATAGTATTAATAATAACGTACGTAAACCTTGAATACACCTGCGAATACCAAAGAACTCTAGTATGGAAGAAATAAATTTTCTTTATAAAAAATGCTTAGGAAAAGTTTTATATAAAAGTTAATAAATTCTACTAGAGACGTCGTAGCCTCTAACATTATTTCGCGATAGTTTACAATTATAACTAAAGTACTTAACCGTAGATTGAGCATTCTTTTAAAAATGATACATTTAAATTTTTTAGACAATATAACTTTAATTCAAAAAGTTAAACGCCTGGTTTTTTCTCGTTTTGTTAGTATTGTTATTGCCGTTATTTTAAACCAAATGAAAATTTCAAACAGGACTTAAAAAATGCATTAAATTCATGTTTTCCCTTTTTTCCAAATTTTTTTGAGATGCGATAAAGTTTTCATTAAATTTTTTTCTAACAAAACAAGTTAGCTTAACAAATTACAATTATCAATATTTTAATTTTTTTTAGTTAAAAAAAAAAAATTACTGGCAACGCTGCATGCGACTTTCTTAGTAATTCTGTGGTATTGTGTATATATATTTTTTAATTTTCAAAGATTTTGTGAAGTTTATATCGTAGATATTACGTTATCTACGGCATTTGAGATGGAAATGAAAATTAAGTGTTGGATGAAAGTGGAAAGGTTCAAGTTCCAGATCTTAATGTACCTGCTGATGAAGTCTCGGAATAAGAAGTAAACTGAAGTTCGTTTTATGAACTGACGAATGTATTAGTAGTAACAAAAATGGTGATCCTTGAAGCAGCGGACCGCAAGCCGTTGATAGTTTGGGATAAGAAAATGTTATCCATTTTGATATGTATTTATAATTAATATTCTATTAATTATTAAGATCTCTTATTATTAAGTTCTCTCTATGTAGTATAGGTTTACAAATATAATTATGTCAATAATAAAGCCAGTTTTTAAGAAGAACCAAAGAATATGGATATAAAGAATACGAATTATGTAGAAGTAAAATTTCTTATGGCGGGTTGTAACATTACGACCCGCTCTCACCAAAACACAAAAGGAAAATAAACACAAAAAAGATACGAACGAAAAAATGTGGCATTTTGCCTGAAAACATGGCCAAAATTAATAGAAGTGTTTTATGAGTTAATGGCTGGGATTTTTTGATAGTGTTAGTGATAATTAGGCCCACGGATGAACCCAACTAATTTTGGTTCAAATCGGTCCGTGATTTCGCCTAACCCCCATACAAATTCCCCTCGAAATTGCACTTATTTAGACATAATTATGGTAATTATGCAACAATCATGATAAAATTTAGCATGGATTAGTTCTGTGTACCAAGAAACCATAGTGTAAAGTTTGGTGAAAATCGAATCACATTTGACCCTGGTCCCCATATAAAGTCCCGTTTAGAAATTCACGTGTGCGCTTAGAAATGGCTTAAAAACATCGGTATCGCGATGAAATTCGGTATGAACGTGTATTTTGTAAATCTAAATCATATTACCAAATTTTGTTATGGTCGATCAATGATTGCCCCTTGGTCCAAAATAGGGCCCCTTAAGAAAATATGTTTAGCAATTATAATTGGCTTAAAAATGTTATTACCTCGATGAAGTTCGACATGAACATGTTTAATATGAATGTGAATCATTTATGATCACATTTTATTATGATCGGATCATAAGTGCCCCTAGGTACCACATACGGCCCATTAAGAAAATCTAACATACATCTCATATTGTTATAATAGTCGATATACATACATATGTAATTAAGTCTTTAAACTTCTATGATAATTAATATTTATTTGTATTATTTATTTTGCATTATTTAATACTTAACTTAAAAATACCTAAAAAGTGAAACTAACTACAATCGTTAAAATCGTTATCATTTTCATCATCAATGTCAGGAAGGAGTAATTTAATAGTATCTGATGAAATGAATGCTTTTCTATTCCTTCGTGATTTTTGTGTACTGCAGCTTATAAAAGGGTCACTGCATAAAAGTAACCTATTCAGGACATCTCGATTGGTATCGCTTCTACTGGATTTCCTCGCGTAATTCGTACGCCATATGGCTTTATTACACTGCGTCTAAAATTTTAAATTTTTCAAAAAAAAAAGTAAAATTTTCAAAAAATCGCCAAAAATAATTGCGCAAACTTTTTTTTTGTTCCGGAATATAGAGAGTTCATATTTTCTTGTGGTATATAACATTAAACTACTAAAAACTACTTTCACCTTTAAAATCCTTATCTTTTTTTTAGGGAGGGTAAAAAATGTGAAATTTTTATTATTTTTAAATTTTGAACGAATAATTTTAACATTAATATATGAGATATATATATATATATATAAAAACTGAAACTAGCAGTTGCTCATACCTTTCAAATAAAAAAAAACAATATAAAACCTCTATTCGTTTAGCCACAAAAAATATCATATAAACCTATTAAAATTTCAAAAAAAACCCAAAAACGTATTTAATTTTCTTCACTTTCCTGACTTTGACATCGTCTCAAATCTACAAATCTCAACCTAAAGTCCTGAAAATTCACTATATAATGCAGAATTTTGTTGTCTATCGAATTGCATACTCAGTTTCTTAAATTTCTTTAAATTCATTTTTGCCTTTTTGGCCAGCTTTTCGGGGTAAATGCCACATAGTGCGCTCATTGTTTTTGCTTTTGTGGCAATAGCCAAACTGTGCGCTTATGGCGCACTTGGCATAAAACAATTAAAACTTGGTTTTACTCATTTTTACACTTTTTTTCAGACATGTGTTAATCTAGAGGAAAATTGTTAGTAATAATTTCAAGTCTACTTATTAACCCAATGATATGTATATGTGAGCGGGAAATATAGAAAAATTGTACTGCGCTAAAGCCGAAAGTCCATACCATCCATTGCGCCTTGCATTACATGCAATTCTTGCTTTCTATGCCGATTTTATTGCAAGTTACATACAATGCGTTTATGCGACTGGTTTTTTGTTTCGATCAGCTGTTGTGGTAAACAACAAACAAGCGAACAAGAACATTTTTGTGAAAAATATAAAATCAAATTGTAATTTTAAAAGAATTTATGGCATTAATTACAAATTTATGAGTTTACATATGTGATATTTTGTGCTGTTAAGGCCTACGAAAATCCTCAAAAGAACACAAGACGAGTGTTTTCAGTTAATTTATCATCCATTTTTCTTGTTTACAAATTAATAAATTCAAAATAGATGACAGACACTCAGTACATAAAAACAATCATATATACATATATGTATAAACAATCATCATATACATATTTCATTCATGAAAGAAATGTGTTAAAAACTGTATTTTAATGTATTTACCTCTTAAATTAGTAATAAACTTTATTATGAAATATGTTTTTATTTATATTTTTGTAATACAAAAAGAAAAATGCGAAAATAATAATGCACTATTTAAACATATTTATAGAAACCATTCACAATAGTATATAATTTGGCATGCCAAGTTTAAAAAACTGTTGACATTTTCCAACACTGCATTAGTCGCATAGAAAAGTAGAAAGTAATCCTACTTTCTATGCGTCTATGCATTCTATGCTTTTTCTTCTGTAACTTGTCACAATCAACTACACTGATTCTACTTTTTCGGTATACGCATGTAATGCAAGCTAGCATGAAACGCATGGTATGGACTTTCGGCTTAAATCCCTAAAGACACCTTATTTAACTTGGCAATTATTCTTCCAAAAATCGAAATCATTTCTCATTGATATTAGTGAATCCTACTGTGATATTTCTTTGGGTGTATAAGTCTAAAAAAAACGACATGAACCTTCTTCGTTAGAAGCTGACAAGCAACTGAATGCATTTTTACGCACTTTTTAACGAACATTCTTGATGTTCGTGTCCTATGTGTGTAAAAAGCCGAAGATGTTCTTCCCCTGAGGGACATTGGTGCCGACGTCTGTTTTTAAAAACAGAATAAGTGATTTCAGAAAAATAAATAAAGAAGTGGTCAAACAACAAAAACGCACAATGAGAACAACGCATTGTTGCGCTGTTGGTTTCTGTTTCTTTCCCTTCTATCTTTCTTTATACTTCATTTTTTTTGGTTCTACCAAAGAAAATAAGAATGTGCATTTTAACATATTTTGGAATATTTTTCAACAATATTTCACGACGCAGGGGAAAGATAGAAGGGAAGGTTACAGAAACCAAGAGCGTAACAATGCGTTGTTCTCATCGTGCGTTTTTGTTGTTTGACCACTTTTTTTATATATTTTTCTGGTGTTAAAAACAGACGTCGGCACCAATGACCCTCAGGGTAAGAACATCTTCGGCTTTTTACATACATAGGACACGACCATCAAGAATGTTCGTTAAAAAGAGCGTAAAAATCTTGTCAGTTTTTAAAGAAGAAGGTTCATGTCGCTTTTTTCAGACTTCAATGATATACCCAAAGAAATATCACAGTAGTATTCACTAATATCAACGAGAAATGATTTCGATTTTTGGAAGAATACTTGCCAAGTTAAATACGGTGTCTTAGTGTCTTAGTGCAGTACAATTTTTCTATATTTTCCGATCATATATACATATCATTGGGTTAATAAGTAGACTTGACATTATTACTAACAATTTTCCTCTAGGTTAACACATGCCTATGGTTATGGATTATGGCTTGGTTACCCAAGCGTTAGAAACGTAAAATCGTAACGTACGTAGCCTTAAAAACGTTTGTGTAGTTATAGAAACGTTTAAAACGGGACATATGTCAACGAAGAATGTAAATAAAAACGAAACAGAACACAAAGCAACACACAAACAAACACAACACAATGCATAGAAATTGATATACAGACTCATCATCAGTGTTGCCGTTTTTTGTTCAATGTGTAGATTATTCCGGATTTGTTTATTATTTGTCTTATAAAAATAGCTTTTGTTTTGTTTGTTAAAATTAATTAATTATGAGACTATAATTTCGTTTTCTTATTTATTGTTTCTTTTTTCTCAATTATAATTTAAATTTGAAAAAAAAAATAAAATAAAAAAACTGCAAATTTAATTTTGATCATATTTTTCCTTATTTGGTGATTTTTTCACAAATGTTGGTTACAATATTTTTTTTTCGTGGCAACACTGCACTCTCTCATGTTTTCTCTCTTATGTTCAAATGTCACGTAAAAACGTGGGAGAATTCTGTTTTATACAGATCGTTCCGTTTTGCTAACGAGAGAGAACGTTTCGGTAATCGTTTACATTGTTCTCCATATGCTAAAAAGAGAACGTTTTCTACGGTACGTTACGTTACGTGTGGCTAATTCACACTTTAGTGAGTGAGAGAGAGAAAATAAGTTGAGAGAATTTATTTATTTACAGCCATATAAAAGTGTTAGTAATATACTCTATTTTTATTTTCATTTCATCAACATACATATGTAAAGCTGTCTATCTTTGGCTTAATAATTTTGGATAAATAAAAATAAAACAAAACATCGATTTTATTATTAAAAGAACATAAAACTATCCATCTTTGGCTTAAAAATTAGGCCATGTTTTTTATAAATAAAAATAAAAAGAATAAAAAACCATTTTTTATTAAAAGAAAAAAAAACGAGCATTCCAAAGCATTTAAAAAAAATATACTATGGGAAAAAATTAAATACGCCCAGCTAATGACATTGAACATTTTTAACACAAAATATTCTTCGAGTGTTATTCTGAAATAAAATGATAAAGCATCCGCAGCACATGTATTCTTGTCGCAGTCTGATCGACAACTAAATCAAAAAACACAAGAATACATACACATGTACATACGTACGATGAGAGCAACACATTGTTACGCTCTTTGTTTGTGTTCATTTTCCTTCTGTCTTCCTCTCCTCTCACCCAGAAATGATTTAAAAAAAAAATTGGCGAGAGCGGGTCGTGATGTTACGACCCGCCATAAGAAATTTTACTTCTACATGATGCGCATTCTTTATATCCATATTCTTTGGTAGAACTCAACCAGGCTGGTTTTAATTATAACATTGGCGACGAGAGTAAAAATAAATAAATGTTTAAAGTGGAAAAAGACAGTGCAGTAAATAAAGAAGAAATTGCAAAATTTATTGGTACTGCTGAACCCTTTGTATTAGGGGAGGATTTTGATTTATATATCAGAAGATTAGAGCATCTTTTTAAATTCAACTCGATTAAGGACACAGAGAAGACTGGATTTTTATGCAGTTTTGGTGGTGCAGAGTTATATAAAATTATTGTTGCCTTAACGACTCCTAAGACAGAGAATGACTTTACATACTCTGTATTGGTGAATAAATTAAAAACACATTTGAAACCAAAACGAAATATTATTGCTGAGTGCTACAAATTTTTTAAAACAAATAGAACTGTGGGCCAAAAATTGTTAGATTTTGTTATTGAGTTAAAGCAACAAGCACAGTATTGAGAATTTGGTGAGTTCACCAATTATTCAATTGTTTGTGGAATCGGAGACGTGAAAATATAACAAAAATTTCTAATTTAATGTAATTTGGACAAATTTGAAAAGGCAAAAGAATTAGCAAATGCAGTCGAATTAAGCCGAAAAAGTAGAATCAGTGTAGTTGATTGTGACTAGTTACAGAAGAAAAAGCATAGAATGCATATACGCATAGAATGCATCAAGTAGGTTTAAGCCGAAAGTCCATACCATCCGTTTCATACGGCCTTGCGTTACACGCATATACCGAAAAAGTAGAATCAGTGTAGTTGATTGTGACAATTACAGAAGAAAACGCATAGAATGCATCATGGCATATTTATAATAGGTAGGAGCATCTCAACAGCTGACGAGTTTTTGAATGTCAAAAAAAATGTTTGTTTTTTGTGTATTTTGTTTCGATATTCAATTTCGTATTTATACATGAATATATAATCATTTCAGCCGATCAGACGTGTTTTAACTGCGCTCCGCTGTAAATTTTTTAAAGTCTGTATTTATCTCGATACTAATTTATATTTTTTAAATACAAAACATAATCAAAACAAAACAATCCAATAAACAAAACTAAATAATACAATAAACAACGATAATAACAAAAAATAATAACAAATTAAACCTAATGTAAGTTACTAACAGTGGCGGCTCTGCCGACCAACCAAATTTTGCAGCATAAGCTCTTTTTTACCAACACGCGCATCCGATCTAAATACAATAATTTTGTGGGAAAATAATTATTGCTTGATCAGCGTCTGCATTCTTGCACATGTTGATGCAACGTGATCTACCAACCAACGAGCGAATGGGGTTAATGAAAGAACGGACAGTCTTGGCTGCGCGTCCGTTGGTTCAAGTTGTATTTAGTTGTGAATTTAATAATTATTTAATATTGTGTGATATTTGTATTTAATTGTGAATTTAATAATTAACTAATATCGTGATTAAATTTGTATTGGTAAATTAAAGTTAATCCTGTTTGATAATTAATAAATATTTTATAATTATTAATAATAATAAATAAAATTGTGAAATTTGTATTTAATTGTGAATTCAATAACTAACTAATATCGTGATTAAATTTGTATTGGTAAATTGAAGTTAATCCTATTTAATAATTAATAAATAATTTATAATTATTAATAAAATAAAATTATAACGCGTTTTATTTCGGCGCCGTTGATCGCGCCTTGAAATCAATTTTTTTAATCAAACCAACGTAATTTCTTTTAACTGGCGCCCAAGCAGGGACCCGCTCATAATTGCGGAAGTCCTTGATTATCAAAAAATAAAAAAAGTTCTGCGATCTCTAAGGAGCACTCCAGAACGAATAACTTGACAAAAATAATAAAGGAAAAACATATATAAATAAATAAAAAGTTCTGCGATCTCCAAGGAGCACTCCAGAACCAATAACTCTATAAAAAATATAATAACCACAAGGGAAACCTCTCCTTCACTAACCGAATATTCCTGGTGGCTCCTAAATCAATTAGCCTCAGAAGGTTATTCGAGCGAAAGCTAAGTAAACCGTGCCTAAGTAGGTATCCACGATTATAAAAGTGGACTTCCAAAAGGGAAACACACGGAGCTTACGGAGAGGGCAAACGGAGTTTACGTGGAGCGCGTCGTGTCGCGATACATATAGCCAAGACTCAACAATTTTTTTTAAATATAAATAAGAAAGGTGTTTAAGTAAACAAGAAAAAGTGAAACTTTTTTTCGAAGAAGGTAATAAAAAGTTCTAAAATTAAATTGAATAAAAGTAAAAAATTATAATTGATTAAAAAGAAAATTATTAAAAAAAATGGAAAATATAAATAGAAAGTTTTAAAATTAAAAAAGAAATTGAAAAAAATAAATTATTAAATGAAATATATGTGTGTGTGAAAGAAAAAATTGAAATTTACTAATTGGAAGAAATATATGATCAGAAAATATAAGAGCATTAAAAAGAAAAGAAGAAATTAAGAGAAATAAGCAAATAATAAAAAAAGAAAAATTATAAAATTTAAAAAGAAAATAAGAATTATTTACGGTGAAGTGAGTGCTATAGTGGACATCCCCTAAAAATAAAAAAAACAACACAAAAGACGATTCGAAGGTAAGTGAATTTTTCTATTTTTTCATCCTTGTCGGTACTTGCTAATAATAATATGGAGGAGCTTAGATCAACTGTAACCACCTTGACTGGTGCCATGAACCGTTTCATGGAGCAGGTTAAGGGAGTGGAAACTAGAATAGGAAATATTGAGGCGAGTTTAAGCAACAACACCTTAGGCCAGGTGATTAGTAGATTAGAATTTCTTGAAAATAGTCAGGCTGCTGCCGTAGGTGCTGTGGTGTCAGAGGAAGGACCCCTTCAACGACTACGAACTGAGTACGATTTGAAGGATATAAGCCGACTCCCTGACAGCGTGAAAGAATTACGATCTTTCGATGGTAATCCAACCCAATACATATCGTGGATACACTCGGTGGAGACTATTCTTAAGGATTTCGAAATCGTAAGACAAAAACCCATTTATCGAGCCATGGTCCAAAGCATACGCCAGAAAGTGGTGGGTGCTGCGGACACAGCATTGATTTCATACAACGTATTTGACGACGATTGGAATGAAATCAAAAAGATTCTGCCCTCCACTACGCCGATAAGAGAGACATTCCAACCTTGGAACATCAGTTAAACCAGCTTTCTCAAGGTTTTTCAAAAATGGACGAATTCTATGCTTCGGTGAATTATCAGTTATCACTGATCATTAATAAACTAAAGACAGAATCCTATAGTCAGGAAACTGTGAGAGCACTTATAGAGACTTATAGGAATAGGGCTTTGTATGTATTTGTGCGTGGTTTGAGTACAGATTTGTCGCGGATGATTATTATTCAGAAACCGAAACCCCTTCCAGAGGCATACTCCGCTTGCCTGGAGTTGCAAAATTTAACTATGAGAAATAACATCCACCACATTAAGGGTAATAATAGAATCACTGTTCCAACCTCGACCGCAACAGCAGATAGGCAATTTCCTCCTCGACCACCAAAACCCTACCCAATACGTCAAAATAACTACTGGCAGCCTAGGAATTATAAACAAAATTGGCGAAGTGGTTATAAACCTCAAAATTTTCGTGAGGAGTTTTATGACTCTAAATTGAGGCCACCAATTCCTCCTCGTTATCCTGTGACCAAAAGTGAACCAATGGATGTTGATAAAACGATTCAAACACGTCGAATTAATTATATCAACAATCAGAGATCGATGGTTAAAAGGAATCAACCTGAAGAATATATTTCAAACAAACATTGTATCATATCGAAGCCCAAGAGGAGAATGCCAGTGGGGCACAAGATGATATTGCCCAGCCGGATATAGTCGATGAAGTAAATTTTATGCGGGTCAGCCGTCAAGCTTACCTTACATAGAATACAAGACTCCGAATAACAAAGTGTTGGAATTCCTGATTGACACAGGCTCAAACAAGAACTTCTGTAGTCCTCTTCTGTCTAAGGGTTCCACACTTTTAACCAAACCAATATTGGTTCGATCAGCGGGAGGAGATATCTTAATTAATGAAAAAGTGGAAGGTCAGTTCTTTAAGTTTGCAGGAATAGATCTACCAATATCTTTCTATATATTGCCTGGTCTTAAAACTTTTGATGCTATAATTGGTGATGATACCCTCAAGCAACTAGGCGCTATAGTTGATCGTAGAGCAAATATCCTTAAATTGGAAAACAATATTCACATTCCTCTTAAAGAAAAAGTTTCTGTTGAAATAAACTATGTTATTGATGACGAATTCCCTGATGATATTAGGATTAGGTTAGATAAGCTAATAGATAAATATAAATCCTTGTTCGGACCATTAGATGGTAGTGAACTAGCATCAACGAATGTCCACTCAGAAATTAGAACTAGCACGGAGGAACCGATTTACACAAAAAGTTATCCTTATCCAGTCTGCATGAGGGAAGAAGTAGAGAGGCAAATAGGAGAGCTGCTCTCAGAAGGAATTATACGACCTTCGAAAAGCCCATATAATTCTCCAATTTGGGTAGTGTGCAAGAAACCTAAACCCAGTGGTGAAAAACAATACAGAATGGTTGTTGATTTCAAGCGCCTGAATTCTGTAACTCAGGCAAGGAAGAAATTATATGGTACATGAGTTTTTTCTAAAAATCTCTTTGGTTTTAAAGCTAACTTATAAGTTTATGTATTTTTTATATTTAGTAAAGAGAAACAAAAAATTAAAGTAAAAAATTTTCCGAGTTTGTTTATTTTTACTAAATATTTTTTATAGATAATTCAAATTCTTAACCCTTTCATGCCCGATGTTGCCTATAGGCAACATTGTACATTTTTGTTCATAAATTCCGTAATTTTTAATTTTTTTAAAAGATTTTTTTTTTGCAAACAAGCTTGGTTAAAAACGTGTGAAACCAGAATACGTACGACTCTGAATTTAATATCACTTCATATTTAGGTCAATGACTAACAAACACATGTCCTTAAAAAAATTTTAGCTCTGGCTCAAAAAATTCGGGCATGAAAGGGTTAAAGGAAATATTTATATGGTACAAAATAAGAAAAAATTTAAAACTTAAAGCTAATTAAATATATTCAAATAAGATATTAATTTTAATAATGCGTGTGTCCTCCTCGATTTTTAATTACTTCATTTAACCGAATTAGCATAGAGTTTATTAATTTTTGTAACTCATCTTGGGGAATTTCGTCCCATTTTTTTATTAAAGCTTCTTTCAGCTCTTTTAAGGATTTATAAGTCATCCCACTCTTGTATATTTCGGCACTTAAAATTCCCCAGAGGTTTTCAACAAGATTTAGATCGCGACTAAGTGGTGGCCAGTCCAAAACAGTTATATCCTTTTCTTCAAAAAATGCTTTGGTCCTTTTGGCTACAGTAGTAAAATTATTTCCAAAATTTTCTTCAGCAAATTCAACGAAAACATTGTCCAGTAATTCAACATAGTTCTCTGCGTTCATTTTATGAGAAATACAACAGAATGGAGAACGTGCTCTATATTCAAAAGCTACCCAAGTTATTAAAGATCCTTCCTCAAAATTACGTGCCATTCTGGTTCGCGTATCACATCCTTTTTCCCTCCAATAATATTTGAATCCATCAGGTCCATCAAGGTTGAATTTTTTTTCATCACTGATATAATACTGCGCCACTCCTCTTCCCAAAATTTGTATTTTTCAGCGAAAGCCAATCTGGCTGCCTTATGTCTAGGGGTCAATCGTGGTTTGGGTATCATTTTTTGTATAATTTATTCATTTTTGGACAATGTTTTCGTTGAATTTGCTGAAGAAAATTATCGAAATAATTTTACTTTTCAGCAAGATAACGTCCCTATACATGTAGCCAAAAGGGCCAAAGCATTTTTTGAAGAAAAGGATATAACTGTTTTGGACTGGCCACCACTTAGTCGGGATCTAAATCTTGTTGAAAACCTCTGGGGAATTTTAAGTGCCGAAATATACAAGAGTGGGATGACTTATAAATCCTTAAAAGAGCTGAAAGAAGCTTTAATAAAAAAATGGGACGAAATTCCCCAAGATGAGTTACAAAAATTAATAAACTCTATGCCAATTCGGTTAAATGAAGTATTATTAAAATTAATATCTTATTTGAATATATTTAATTAGCTTTAAGTTTTGAATTTTTTCTTATTTTGTACCATATAATTACTTCCTTTAAGAATTTGAATTAGCTATAAGAAATATTTAGTAAAAATAAACAAACTCTGAAAATTTTTTACTTTAATTTTTTGTTTCTCTTTACTAAATATAAAAAATACATAAACTTATAAATTAGCTTTAAAACCAAAGAGATTTTTAGAAAAAACACATGTACCATATAATTTCTTCCTTGGCTGTATTTCAGATACTTATCCAATTCCAGATATTACATCGACTCTTGCTAGCTTAGGGAATGCTAAATATTTTACGACAATTGATCTTACATAAGGTCTCCAACAAATAGCCATGAATTCAAAAGATATTCCGAAAACGGCATTTTCAACGGCAAATGGTAAATTTGAATATTTAAGACTTCCTTTCGGTTTAAAAAATGCTCCAGCTATATTTCAGAGAATGATAGATGATGTCCTTCGCGAGTACATAGGAAAAATTTGTTTTGTCTACATTGATGATATCATTGTGATCGGAAAAAATGTCGAAGATCATTTAAAGAATGTGGACACAATATTCGCTAGGCTTCGTGAGGCCAATTTAAAAGTCAATCTCGATAAGACGCATTTTATGAAAACCGAGGTAGAATTTCTTGGATACATCGTTGGTTCAGAGGGAATCAAACCAGACCCCACCAAAGTCAAATCTATTGAGAAGCTGTTACCACCCACAAACCTGAAGGAATTAAAAAGTTTCTTGGGTATGACTTCATATTACAGAAGATTTATCCGAGACTATGCAAAAGCTGCAAAACTTCTCACAAATTTAACCAGGGGGGAATACGCTCAAGTGAAAGCTAGCCAGTCAAGGAAAGTTCCAATTACCTTAACCGATGAAGCTCTAAAAGCTTTCGAGGCATTAAAATCATTATTGACGACAGCGGAGATTTTATCTTTTCCAGATTTCGAAAAGCCATTTAATTTGACGACAGATGCCTCTAATACGGCAGTGGGTGCTGTACTGTCACAGGGTGAAATTGGAAAGGATAAGCCAATAGTTTATATTTCTCTCTCGCTCAACAAAACTGAAGAGGGGTATGCTACTAATGAAAAAGAGATGTTAGCCATCGTGTGGGCTTTGGATAATCTTAGAAATTATTTATATGGTGCTAGGAAGATCCGAATATATACGGATCATCAACCCTTAACCTTTGCATTGGGTAATAGAAATTTTAACGCAAAATTAAAAAGGTGGAAGGCACGCATAGAGGAGTATAATCACGAATTGATTTATAAGCCTGGTAAATCAAATCACGTGGCTGACGCTCTCTCAAGATTAAAAACCATATCTAACCATTTATATTACTCTGCTACTGACACAGCTAGTGAAGGAATGCCTGTTGATTTGGAAAATACTCTAACTGCCACTGAAGGCATCACTCCCATTGCCTTCATTGGGTGACACCTTAACTGCATCTGAGGGTTGAGAAGATGACGGACTTTCGTCAGGAGCAACAGTTCATAGTGCCGAACAGGACTCCTCTGATTTAATACCACACTTAGAAGTTCCAATCAATGTCTTTAGGAATCAGATTATAATCGGAATCGGAATGGACATGGTAGCGGTTGAGGAACCACACCGTGGGTTTACTAGACACTTTGTATCAGCGAGAGAATGCACTGAAGATGCTCTTACTTCAATATTAAAAGAGAAACTTAGACCAAATATTCTAAATGGTATCAAGATACCCGTAAAACTGCTAGGCAGTCTACAAGAGATTTATATTGATCATTTTTCTAGATATAAGATTAGGATTACGCAAAAAATGGTAACGGATATTACATCGAAGGAACGTCAATTCCAGATAATCGAAACTGAACACAGACGAGCACATCGTAATGCTAGCGAAAATAAAGAACAAATTTTAGAGCAATTCTATTTTCCACAAATGAATGCTTGCATTAAGAAATATGTCGCTAGCTGTGATGTTTGTAATCGATATAAATATGACCGAAAACCTCCACACATACATCACCAAAGAACTCCGGAAACCAAATACCCATGTGAGATTGTTCATATGGATATTATTTAAATTCAGGGGCATAAGTTCATTTCATGTATAGACAAGTTTACAAAATTCGCAAAACTATTTAGTATTAGGGATAGGTCGTTAATACAGGTGAGGAAACAATTGATTAAAATTTTACATTATTTTACAGTGCCAAAAATACTGGTCACTGATAATGATTATTTATTATTTAAGCCCGTTGGTAGAAACTTTTATTAAATCATTGGGAATTCAGTTATATCTTACGCCTTCACAACGAAGTGAGGTAAATGGGCAAGTTGAGAGATTACACTCAACAATAATCGAAATATATAGGTGTCTGAGGACAGAACATCCAGACTTATCGGTAAAAGAATTAATTGAGATATGTGTCGACAGATACAATAATACCATACATTCAGTAACAAAGAAAAGACCCCGAGACTTGTTTTTTAATAAGTCTGGAGAGATAAGTTATGAAAAGCTATTGTCCACACAGAGGAAAGTAAATAGAGATCTTAGACACTTACTGAAGAGAAATATGACAATCCGAAATGCAAGATTGAATAAAAAAAGGCAAAGTCCGAAAAATTATAGGAAGGGTGACAGAATTTATGTTGCTATTAAAACTATTAAAGGAAAGAATAAGGCGCTGTATAAAAAGGAAATAGTTGAAAGAAATAATAGGGCAACAGTACTGACAAGGAGTGGAAGAAAGATTCACAAAGAGCATATTAAGAATCTAAAAGGGGCAAGTCCAAAAAAATTGTTTAAAACTAATTTCACTTCCACGTAAATGTTTCTTAAATAAAAAAATTTTTAAAATATAGATAATATAATTTGAATTTGTAGAATTAATTGTTAAGCAAATGAAAAGACTTATAATAGATAAGTATATGAACAAATGGGCTCAAAATTTAAGCGGAAAGCATGTATTTATGCTGGGGTTCAACTCCCCATGGGTCCCATGAGAACTAAGGGGATTATTGATCATTTCCACACACATGAGAGCTATATAAGAGTAAAAAATATATAAAAAAATTGGAAAAACCAAATGAAATTTAATGGCGACCTTTAAGGCGATTTCTTTTTTTTTTTTTGGGATGACGATTTATGATAGTGATGTCCTCACTACCACAAGTCATAGTAGATCTCCGTACCATGAGTAGGTTTCTTGCAATCAAACCATTAACGCTTGAAAGTAAAAGGGATAATGCGGAATTTACGGTCCATACAAAAAATATAAACAAATGATCTCAAAAATATAGTGGATACCGTATATTTACGGTGGGGTTCAACTCCCTAAGAGAATAGAGAAATCGCACTATTGATAAAGCCTTAAACTTAATAAAGCAAAGTAAGACATAGAATCAAAAATAAAAATAAAATTTAAAAAGAAGAAAAAATAATTAAAAATTAAAAGAAAGAGTAAAGAACTTAAATTACTAACAAGAAATTACATATATAAAAACAATGAATTTTTCATAGAAATAATGAATTTTTCAAAAAAAAAAAAAATACTTTTTATGTATCCACCCGAATTCCACTTTATCATCACACACTAATAATGCCACCTAATTAGGGGAAAGGTATTTCTAAGTTTCTTATTAACTCTATTTTCAGAATAATATTTTAAGACATGTATTTTACCCTAACTATTTACACACCTCTCATGATTATGACACTCAATTTGGCCCCATTCGCAAATGTCCTTCAAATATATCGATATGAGACGTCGCTGGTTTCGCTGAAGGTCGGTAATGGGTGGATAATTGACGGGAATTTGAAGCTAGTACACATCATTAAACTTGAAGAATATGGAGAGGTGGCTGCGAATATATCAACCCTAGTTCAGGAGCACATCCCGTTAAGCAGAAATAAAGGTTTCATTTTGCACCACTTGTCGCAGATGCAAGAACGGCTCAACGAATTAATCAATGTTAACAAAAGGTCAACCCGATCGATTGATTGGTGAACAAATTGGGGATGAATAATTTGTTTTAAATCTCCTTCAATGAGAACGAGATGTGGATTATAATTGCTCGCAAACAATTACAATCATTGGGTAATTGGGAAAAAAAAGAAAGAGAAATTAGATTATTTCACTTCTGAGAACTTAGAATTCTGAGAGAATTCTTACCTTTTTTCTAATTTGGGTAAAACTTTCTGTCCAGGATGGATGTCTAGGGTGTTAACCTTTTAATTTAATAATTTTATCAACAGAGGTCTGAGGTAAGTATAACTTCACTTTATTTTCAGATACAATTTTGTTCACAATGTAAATTCAGGTTAAGGTTTAGGTAAGTATACACAGATATTTTAATTTATATATTTAATGTCTTTAATTTATTATTTAAGCACAATTTGTTTTTTTTTTAATTATATTTTTAGCACAAATTTTAATTTCTTTGTATTATAATATAAGGTAAGTACAAATTTATAGTTTTAAGGTAAGTATATAAAATTTATGTAATTTTCTTTTACTGTATTTTGTTTAAAGGTTGTTTGGTTATATTAATATTCTTTTTTAGTTTAATTTTATAAGAGGTTTGAACAATTTTAAACTTGAAAAGTATGTTGTTGATGATCTTATTGTAAGATTTTAAGTGACACTATAAAGGTATAAGTTGAAGAGTTGTTGATGATATAAGCGCAAGATGATAAGTGAATTCTGATTATAGGTTTTTTATTTATTAAACTTCTGTTTCTCTAAAGCAACTGAATTAACAGTATACTTGGAGACATTCCTTTGGAATTTATGGAAATTCTGTGCAAATTTTTGGAGGCATTCCCGTGGGAAATTATGGAAATTTTGTTTAAATGTAATTAACACACTTATGTTATTTAACATAAAAATTATTTCTGTTAAATAATTTATGTGTTCAAACCGAGTTTGAACAATTGGATAGGATCGGTGTGGAAGTGGATAGCTGGAAATCCCGATGCGGCAGACTGGAATAATATACTCAAAAGCCAGGAAGACATTATTGAGAATAATAACGAGCAGTATAAAATAAATAAAGAGCTACAACAGACCACAAATCAGGCTGCAAAAAAGATAAATGAAATGATATCTAGACTAAATAACATAACGAGCGGTAAGGACTACACATTAATTGAGCAAAATACCATTAATGAAATAATTGTGCTGAAGGATGAAATAAATGAAATTGTCCGAGCATGTCAAATGGCTAAAAATGGAATTGTTAACACGAATCTACTTAATCAAGCCGAGATCAATAGAATCCTAGATGAGTTGGAAACCTTACCTTATAACAATGTAATAGAAGCGGTTGAATATGCGACACCGTCTGTATACACAAATGGGTCACATTTGCTGTATGTTCTATCGATACCAAAACTGGGAAGAAGCGTCTATAATCTTCTTCTTACCAGAGCCACCATTAACGAAGGCAGACGAATCGACTTGCAATTCAAGAAAGTTCTGATAAATGAAGCTGAAACTTATGGACTAAGGGACGATTGCTTTTCAATAAATAACTCCACAGTATGCAGAAGATCATCCGTAATTGAACTGGCAGAAGACGATTGCCTTAACCGTATCCTGAAGGGTGGATCAGCAAGATGTAAATACAAATTTAATCAAGATGAGGTTGTCGAAATACTGGACGAGGACGTTGTCTATGTTACAAATTTTAAAGGCGTGATTAAAGCCAATGGAGAATCTAAGTTTTTAAATGGCACGTATCTTCTTCAGCTCTCTAATGAGTCGATAGTAATTAGAAATCATACTTACTCGAGCAGCTCAATTACGAAAACTCAAGCCTTACCACCAGTTCTTGCTAATGTAACACATGATGACCTGCTGCTGGACATTAAGTACGTCCATGAAGTCAGCCTTAACAACATAAATCGGTTGGATCACTTAGGGGTTAAATTCAACAGTTCCATAGGGATAAATGTTGTTCTCATTGGTGCTATATTCGGATGCATTGCATGGCTCTGGTACCAACAAGAGTAGTATGTTTTTGTATGTTTGGGATCAATAACTCCATACAAAATTTGGCTCATGCATAGCTGTAAAAGAGTAAGAACATTGCAGCATTGTGAAATGAATTGTGTGCGATCGGTCTTTAGGTTTGTAACATGTATTATGAAAAGGTAATGCTTTTTAATGTGTATGTGTGTTTGTGTGTGTTAAAATTTGGGAGAATGCATATCTGGAAAAGAATTAAATCATTTTTATTTCCAATTTTTCCCTACAAATTTGGGATCATACCTGCTTTTTGTTGGTCCTTTCATTTGTATTGCTTTTCAAACGAATGATTGGACGGACAGAATGAGTGTGTGCACGTTTCCTCATTTACATCCTAGAGTATAAATAGACTGTAATGTGAAAATGTATATACGTATGTACGAATGTTTGGACGGACAGAATGAGTGTGTGCGTAACATGTAATGTATATGATCGTTTTTTTTTAATAGTAAATTCTTGGCACGTATTGCTCATGATCACAGGTAGAAGAAATAGAAATATAAACTAATAAGAAAGGATGAGAAAGAAATGTATAGTTTTTTCACGCATAAGTATAAGTAATATCTGTTTTCACATAATTGAATTTACTGATTGATCTACAACACCCCAGAGTATAAATAGACTTGTTTTTAAGGATTTAGAATTTTTTAGTTTTACTGTTTTAAATAAATGAAATTATAGAATAAAGGGATTAATTAAAACAAATTAGTTTTTTATTTTTTGAAAATTTTATTACATATTTCTTTTTTTCAGATTTTTACAGATTCGAATTTAAAAATACGTTTATACAGATTAAATAACTTAAGTGTTAACAAATATTGTGTATAGAATGTTTGACATCGACAAATGTTGAAAGATTGTGAATAAGTATTTTCACAATAATACAAACGTATGACATATTAATAAATAAAAATGGATTACTTATTTTACTAATGTTACATATTCTTAGTTCATTTATAAGTTTCATAAATAAATCTATATGTTTTATTAATAGTTCTTCCAATTCAGCTGATGTTACCATTTTTGTTCCCCTTCTTTAAAAATTTAATAGTAGGTTGTGTTAGTGCGGGACGATGTACTCTGAATTATTTCATTTTAATTTATATTTATTGAATAAAAATTTTAAACACAAGTGCCCACAATTAAATGTATTAAATTTTTGTTTTCGTTCATAATTATATTCAATAGGAAATTTTAAGTAGTTGACAATCTCAAGTGGTGGTTGTAAGTCTCCAAAGCTATCAAAATATTCTTTATAGTTGTGGTTTTTATAATATGCTACCCAATGTGTTCCTATACCATTTGAATCATCTAAATTAACAATGCCGCATTCTTGTTTGAATGGTTTTTCAGGTAAAGAATCACGCATGAAAACACCCCTAAAATGTTTGAGATGTCTTCTATATTTATTCAAATCCAAATCTGTTAATGGGCGATTGGGAAGGTTATCTAATAGTTTTTTGGAGCTGGACTATAGTAGAGACCATATCCAGTTTTATATGGTTTGAGGTACAACCCTTTACCCATTGCAATTGATTCCATATATCTATTATGACGGTTAGCTTCAGCCAATTGTTCTTTTCCATTTTTGATAGCATTTACTGCTTTGACAATAGCGGATCCTCCACTTGCCAAACCACCAAGCGCTGACAATGCTGTTAGTACGGGAATAAGTGGAAGAAATCCTCCAATTTTCGGTACAGGTATAACTCTCGGTATTATAATGTTCGCTCGCTTTTTCCCTTTAAAATTTGAATGAATAGCCTTTTGAGCTATTTTAACAGCATCATTTATATCAAGGGGTTTCTGTTCTTTCAATTGTTTTAAAGTTTTTCTCACAGTAGCTGTGAATAATTTCTTATTACACTTATTCATTTTTCCTTTTTTTCTTATGTCTCTGCTCCTTCAAACCTAATCCAAATTTCACTTTAGCTTTCATAGCGTTTGTCACAAACCACGCGTTAGCACGTTCTTTAATATCACTATCTTTAGATTTAACTCGTTGCCAGGCTTTTTCAGCTAATATTTGATCTGCTTAATGTCTTGTGTCTATATCTTTTGATTGCGAATATGCAATATCGTGCTCTCTACAAGCTGCGTCTAATAAATTTATACCCTTATCTCCTCTTGCTAAATGTTTTTCAAGTTTTGTACCAGGTCCACAAAACTGATAACCAGGTAGATGTAATTCAACAGGTACTTTATTTATTAAGTTGTTTACAAATCCTCTTCTCATCTTACACTGGCTGAGGTTTTGTTTTGACCCTAGATTATAACAAATTTTTTTTCGTTACTTTTATACCTCTTCGCAAAAATAGCTGAAATCAAGACGATCTCCTATATATACAGCAATTTATATGATTTCAGTATGTTAATTTTTTGATATTGATTTTGATCTGCTTTGTATCTGATCACGATCTACTTTACATCTGATCACGATCTGCTTTGTATCTGCTCACGATCTACTTTATATCTGATAACGATCTACTTTTTTGGTTTTTGGTTTTGTCTATTTTATTTTAATTTTTTTTTTTATTATTATTTTTTTTTTGACATTGCCATGTTTTAGGTAAACATGTTCTACCTCAATGTTTAAATTGTTTATTTGATCAGCTAGATCATCATATATTTGTGTTATATATTTTTCGATTACAATATTTTTGTTTTTATGGTTATATTTATTAAAACTTTCTCCAAATTTATTAATATAAGACATCTCTTTCACTCTTCTAATAAATTATGTTAGATTCTTTAAGTTCTTCGATAATAGAGATTATTTCGTTTTGATGATTGTTGTGGCCAGCACCTTCCGATGAGAGAAGTAAACGTAGTCTGTCAACTAATTCATTAGGATCATCCCAATGTATGTAATTTGATTTCAGATTATTTTGTAATTTTAGCATTAAACCACTGCCTTTTGTTAAAATGTTTGTTGTTGTTTCGAATAAATGTTTAATTATTCGTATATATTTGAAGGCTCGTGTTCCTTTCACTTGTTCATTAGGTTCATAGCGACGTTTATGTGCATTGGTATTAATTAAAATCTCTTTATATTTTTTCAAATCATTTTTAGAATAATGGAGAGGTTTTTTATGAAATACTAGTTCAAATAATCCAGGCGTCATTTTCAATTTCATATTCCCTATCTGCATAGTATTATCTCTATTAAATATTAATTTTTCCTTGCCACATCTCCAACTACCGTCTACATCTTGATTAAAACCATAAATTTTATCCAATTGCTTATTATTAATAAGTGTTTGTATATTTTCAAATAATGGAGAGCTTTTCGTCAGCTTTAAACATTGTTTTCTTTCCAAGTTTTTGATACATGTACTTGATACAGGTCTATTATCGTCATAGTTTTTTTCACCATCATTATCATCAGTTGAAATATTTTCATACTGAAAATCGTTATTATCACCGTTTACATCACCGTAATCATCGTCATCATCAATAGTGTTGTCCATATCCTTATGCTTATCTTCAAGTTTTCCGATGATTTCATTATCAGCATTTACGTCATAATAATCGTCATCATCATCAATAGTGTTGTCTGTATCCTTATGCTTATCTTCGAGTTTTCCAATGATTTCATTATCACCGTTTACATCATCGTAATCATCGTCATCATTAATAGTGTTGTCTATATCCTTATGCTTATGTTCAATTTTTCCGATGATTTTATTATCATCATTTACATCATCATAATCATCGTCATCATTAATAGTGTTGTCTATATCCTTATACTCATCTTTAAGTTTTCCAATGATTTTTTAAGTGGTTTTGTTATTGGTTGAAAGGTATCTTCTAATAAATTAACTCTATCTATTTGATTCAGTTTAATATTTTTTAACTTTTTCTTTAGAACAGCCCTTGTCTTTACAAGATCTTCCAACACTTTATTATGGTAATTTTTAGAAATTATAATAATTTTTTATATTGAATTTGATCTGGTTATGATCTGCTCGCTATCTGATTATGATCTGCTTTGTATCTGATTACGATCTGCTTTATATCTGATCACGAACTGCTTGCTATCTGGTCACGATCTGATTTATACCTGATCACGATCTGCTTGATGGCTTGTGTCTATATCCATTGATTTTGAGTACACTATATCGTGCGTTCTACAATCTGCATCCAATAAATTATTCCTTTATTTCCTTTATTCTTGCTATTCGTTTTGAAGTTTTGTATCAGGTCCACAAAACTGATAACCAGGTGGATGTAATTCAACATATAATTTGTTTATTAAGTTGTCTACAAATCTTCTTCCAATCTTACACTGATTAGGTGTTTTTCTTTTGACTGTAGTTTACAACCATTTTTTTCATTACTTTCATACCTCTTCGCATGAAAGACTACACCAGCTATACTAGCAAGCTATACCAGCTATACCAGCTATACCTGCTATACCAGCTAGACCAGCTATATCAGCTATACCAGCTGTACTAGCAAGCTGTACTAGCTAAACTAGCAAGCTATACAATCTGTACTAGCTATACTAGCAAGCTGTACTAACTATACTAGCAAGCTTTACAATCTGTACTAGCTATACTAGCAAGCTATACAATCTGTACTAGCTATACTAGCAAGCTGTACAATCTGTACTAGCTATACTAGCAAGCTGTACTAGCTATACTAGCAAGCTATACAATCTGTACTAGCTACACTAGCAAGCTGTAGTAGCTATACAATCTTTACTAGCTATACTAGCAAGCTGTACCAGCTTTAGCAAGCTGTACCAGCTATAGCAGCTACATCAGCTATATCAGCTATATCAGCTATACCAGCTATACTAGCAAGCTGTACTAGCTATACTAGCAAGCTATACAATCTGTACTAGCTACACTAGCAAGCTATACAATCTGTACTAGCTATACTAGCAAGCTATACAATCTGTACTAGCTACACTAGCAAGCTGTAGTAGCTATACAATCTTTACTAGCTTTAGCAAGCTGTACCAGCTATAGCAGCTACATCAGCTATATCAGCTATATCAGCTATACCAGCTATACTAGCAAGCTGTACTAGCTATACTAGCAAGCTATACAATCTGTACTAGCTATACTAGCAAGCTATACAATCTGTACTAGCTATACTAGCAAGCTGTAGTAGCTATACAATCTTTACTAGCTATACTAGCAAGCTGTACCAGCTTTAGCAAGCTGTACCAGCTGTAGCAGCTACATCAGCTATATCAGCTATACCAGCTATACCTGTTATACCTGCTATACCTGCTATACCTGCTATACCTGCTATACCTGCTATAGCAGTATAGCTGATATAGCTATACTAGCTAGTATAGCTAGTACAGATTGTATAGCTTGCTAGTATAGCTAGTACAGATTGTATAGCTTGCTAGTATAGCTAGTACAGCTTGCTAGTATAGCTGGTATAGCTGATATAGCTGATATAGCTGATGTAGCTGCTATAGCTGGTACAGCTTGCTAAAGCTAGTAAAGATTGTATAGCTACTACAGCTTGCTAGTGTAGCTAGTACAGATTGTATAGCTTGCTAGTATAGCTAGTACAGATTGTATAGCTTGCTAGTATAGCTAGTACAGATTGTATAGCTTGCTAGTATAGCTAGTACAGCTTGCTAGTATAGCTGGTATAGCTGATATAGCTGATATAGCTGATATAGCTGATGTAGCTGCTATAGCTGGTACAGCTTGCTAAAGCTAGTAAAGATTGTATAGCTACTACAGCTTGCTAGTGTAGCTAGTACAGATTGTACAGCTTGCTAGTATAGCTAGTACAGATTGTATAGCTTGCTAGTATAGCTAGCACAGATTGTATAGCTTGCTAGTAAAGTTAGTACAGCTTGCTAGTATAGCTAGTACAGATTGTATAGCTTGCTAGTATAGCTAGTACAGCTTGCTAGTATAGCTGGTATAGCTGATATAGCTGGTCTAGCTGGTATAGCAGGTATAGCTGGTATAGCTTGCTAGTATAGCTTGTGTAGTGTTTCATGCGAAGAGGTATGAAAGTAATGAAAAAAATGGTTATAAACTACAGTCAAAAGAAAAACACCTAATCAGTGTAAGATTGGAAGAAGATTTGTAGACAACTTAATAAACAAATTATATGTTGAATTACATCCACCTGGTTATCAGTTTTGTGGACCTGATACAAAACTTCAAAACGAATAGTAAGAATAAAGGAAATAAAGGAATAATTTATTGGATGCAGATTGTAGAACGCACGATATAGTGTACTCAAAATCAATGGATATAGACACAAGCCATCAAGCAGATCGTGATCAGGTATGAATCAGATCGTGACCAGATAGCAAGCAGTTCGTGATCAGATATAAAGCAGATCGTAATCAGATACAAAGCAGATCATAATCAGATAGCGAGCAGATCATAACCAGATCAAATTCAATATAAAAAATTATTATAATGTCTAAAAATTACCATAATAAAGTGTTGGAAGATCTTGTAAAGACAAGGGCTGTTCTAAAGAAAAAGTTAAAAAATATTAAACTGAATCAAATAGATAGAGTTAATTTGTTAGAAGATACCTTTCAACCAATAACAAAACCACTTAAAAAAATCATTGGAAAACTTAAAGATGAATATAAGGATATAGACAACACTATTAATGATGACGATGATTATGATGATGTAAATGATGATAATAAAATCATCGGAAAACTTGAACATAAGCATAAGGATATAGACAACACTATTAATGATGACGATGATTACGATGATGTAAACGGTGATAATGAAATCATTGGAAAACTCGAAGATAAGCATAAGGATACAGACAACACTATTGATGATGATGACGATTATTATGACGTAAATGCTGATAATGAAATCATCGGAAAACTTGAAGATAAGCATAAGGATATAGACAACACTATTGATGATGACGATGATTACGATGATGTAAACGGTGATAATAACGATTTTCAGTATGAAAATATTTCAACTGATGATAATGATGGTGAAAAAAACTATGACGATAATAGACCTGTATCAAGTACATGTATCAAAAACTTGGAAAGAAAACAATGTTTAAAGCTGACGAAAAGCTCTCCATTATTTGAAAATATACAAACACTTATTAATAATAAGCAATTGGATAAAATTTATGGTTTTAATCAAGATGTAGACGGTAGTTGGAGATGTGGCAAGGAAAAATTAATATTTAATAGAGATAATACTATGCAGATAGGGAATATGAAATTGAAAATGACGCCTGGATTATTTGAACTAGTATTTCATAAAAAACCTCTCCATTATTCTAAAAATGATTTGAAAAAATATAGAGATTTTAATTAATACCAATGCACATAAACGTCGCTATGAACCTAATGAACAAGTGAAAGGAACACGAGCCTTCAAATATATACGAATAATTAAACATTTATTCGAAACAACAACAAACATTTTAACAAAAGGCAGTGGTTTAATGCTAAAATTACAAAATAATCTGAAATCAAATTACATACATTGGGATGATCCTAATGAATTAGTTGACAGACTACGTTTACTTCTCTCATCGGAAGGTGCTGGCCACAACAATCATCAAAACGAAATAATCTCTATTATCGAAGAACTTAAAGAATCTAACATAATTTATTAGAAGAGTGAAAGAGATGTCTTATATTAATAAATTTGGAGAAAGTTTTACTAAATATAACCATAAAAACAAAAATATTGTAATCGAAAAATATATAACACAAATATATGATGATCTAGCTGATCAAATAAACAATTTAAACATTGAGGTAGAACATGTTTACCTAAAACATGGCAATGTCAAAAAAAAATAATAATAAAAAAAAAAAAAATTAAAATAAAATAGACAAAACCAAAAACCAAAAAAGTAGATCGTTATCAGATATAAAGTAGATCGTGAGCAGATACAAAGCAGATCGTGATCAGATGTGAAGTAGATCGTGATCAGATACAAAGCAGATCAAAATCAATATCAAAAAATTAACATACTGAAATCATATAAATTGCTGTATATATAGGAGATCGTCTTGATTTCAGCTATTTTTGCGAAGAGGTATAAAAGTAACGAAAAAAAATTTCTTATAATCTTGGGTCAAAACAAAACCTCAGCCAGTGTAAGATGAGAAGAGGATTTTTAAACAACTTAATAAATAAAGTACCTGTTGAATTACATCTACCTGGTTATCAGTTTTGTGGACCTGGTACAAAACTTGAAAAACGTTTAGCAAGAGGAGATAAGGGTATAAATTTATTAGACGCAGCTTGTAGAGAGCACGATATTGCATATTCGCAATCAAAAGATATAGACACAAGACATTAAGCAGATCAAATATTAGCTGAAAAAGCCTGGCAACGAGTTAAATCTAAAGATAGTGATATTAAAGAACGTGCTAACGCGTGGTTTGTGACAAACGCTATGAAAGCTAAAGTGAAATTTGGATTAGGTTTGAAGGAGCAGAGACATAAGAAAAGAAAAGGAAAAATGAATAGGTGTAATAAGAAATTATTCACAGCTACTGTGAGAAAAACTTTAAAACAATTGAAAGAACAGAAACCCCTTGATATAAATGATGCTGTTAAAATAGCTCAAAAGGCTATTCATTCAAATTTTAAAGGGAAAAAGCGAGCGAACATTATAATACCGAGAGTTATACCTGTACCGAAAATTGGAGGATTTTTTCCACTTATTCCCGTACTAACAGCATTGTCAGCGCTTGGTGGTTTGGCAAGTGGAGGATCCGCTATTGTCAAAGCAGTAAATGCTATCAAAAATGGAAAAGAACAATTGGCTGAAGCTAACCGTCATAATAGATATATGGAATCAATTGCAATGGGTAAAGGGTTGTACCTCAAACCATATAAAACTGGATATGGTCTCTACTATAGTCCAGCTCCAAAAAACTATTAGATAACCTTCCCAATCGCCCATTAACAGATTTGGATTTGAATAAATATGGAAGACATCTCAAACATTTTAGGGGTGTTTTCATGCGTGATTCTTTACCTGAAAAACCATTCAAACAAGAATGCGGCATTGTTAATTTAGATGATTCAAATGGTATAGGAACACATTGGGTAGCATATTATAAAAACCACAACTATAAAGAATATTTTGATAGCTTTGGAGACTTACAACCACCACTTGAGATTGTCAACTACTTAAAATTTCCTATTGAATATAATTATGAACGAAAACAAAAATTTAATACATTTAATTGTGGGCACTTGTGTTTAAAATTTTTATTCAATAAATATAAATTAAAATGAAATAATTCAGAGTACATCGTCCCGCACTAACACAACCTACTATTAAATTTTTAAAGAAGGGGAACAAAAATGGTAACATCAGCTGAATTGGAAGAACTATTAATAAAACATATAGATTTATTTATGAAACTTATAAATGAACTAAGAATATGTAACATTAGTAAAATAAGTAATCCATTTTTATTTATTAATATGTCATACGTTTGTATTATTGTGAAAATAATTATTCACAATCTTTCAACATTTGTCGATGTCAAACATTCTATACACAATATTTGTTAACACTTAAGTTATTTAATCTGTATAAACGTATTTTTAAATTCGAATCTGTAAAAATCTGAAAAAAAGAAATATGTAATAAAATTTTCAAAAAATAAAAAACTAATTTGTTTTAATTAATCCCTTTATTCTATAATTTCATTTATTTAAAACAGTAAAACTAAAAAATTCTAAATCCTTAAAAACAAGTCTATTTATACTCTGGGGTGTTGTAGATCAATCAGTAAATTCAATTATGTGAAAACAGATATTACTTATACTTATGAGTGAAAAAAACTATACATTTCTTTCTCATCAAATTAAAAACAACCGCACAACCAACCTACCCTTTCTTATTAGTTTATATTTCTATTTCTTCTACCTGTGATCATGAGCAATACGTGCCAAGAATTTACTATTAAAAAAAAAACGATCATACACATTACATGTTACGCACACACTCATTCTGTCCGTCCAAACATTCGTACATACGTATATACATTTTCACATTACAGTCTATTTATACTCTAGGATGTAAATGAGGAAACGTGCACACACTCATTCTGCCCGTCCAATCATTCGTTTGAAAAGCAATACAAATGAAAGGACCAACAAAAAGCAGGTATGATCCCAAATTTGTAGGGAAAAATTGGAAATAAAAATGATTTAATTCTTTTCCAGATATGCATTCTCCCAAATTTTAACACACACAAACACACATACACATTAAAAAGCATTACCTTTTCATAATACATGTTACAAACCTAAAGACCGATCGCACACAATTCATTTCACAATGCTGCAATGTTCTTACTCTTTTACAGCTATGCATGAGCCAAATTTTGTATGGAGTTATTGATCCCAAACATACAAAAACATACTACTAACAAGTAAGGAAGCTTAACCTCCCAGGAATACATTTCCAAATATCAAATACGGACTCTAAGGTCAGCGGGACGCAGACATTTAAGGAGGGAGGAGTTACTAAAAGTGGCGGCTCTGCCGACCAACCAAATTTTGCAGCATAAGCTCTTTTTTTACCAACACGCGCACCTAAATACAATAATTTTGTGGGAAAATAATTATTGCTTGATCAGCGTCTGCATTCTTGCAAATGTTGGTGCAACGTGACCTACCAACCAACGAGCGAATGGGGTTAATGAAAGAACGGGCAGTCTTGGCTGCGCGTCCGTTGGTTCAAGTTGTATTTAGTTGTGAATTTAATAATTATTTAATATTGTGTGACATTTGTATTTAATTGTGAATTTAATAATTAACTAATATCGTGATTAAATTTGTATTGGTAAATTAAAGTTAATCCTGTTTGATAATTAATAAATATTTTATAATTATTAATAATAATAAGTAAAATTGTGAAATTTGTATTTAATTGTGAATACAATAACTAACTAATATCGTGATTAAATTTGTATTGGTAAATTGAAGTTAATCCTATTTAATAATTAATAAATAATTTATAATTATTAATAAAATAAAATTATAACGCGTTTTATTTCGGCGCCGTTGATCGCGCCTTGAAATCAAATTTTTTAATCAAACCCACGTAAGTTCCTTTAACTTGTATAGATAGAAATTAAGAAACCAAAACAAAAATATCAACAAAAATATAAGCAAAAATAAAGAAAACAGCAAGCAACAACAAACACAAGAACCGGTTTTCAGTGCAATGGATAAATCAAATTCTCCTATGCAAAAACGATTAAGAGAAATCAATCAAATTTCTCTTTGTTTTCTCTTGAGTCCCTTTATTTAAATAATACAAATTCTCCCTTAAGGTTTATACAGATAATGGATAAACGATTTGAGAAATTATCTGAACAACTACAAACAAATATGAAAACAATGTTCAGTGAATACGAAGAACGTCTCTTAAGTGAGATCGATAAGAGACTGAATAGAACAAAGATTGAAATAGATAAATTATCTGAGAGAGTATGTGCTCTTGAGTCAGAGGTTCATCATCTAAGGAACACAGCGTCGATGAAAATTATAGCACAAGAAAATGAAAACATCAAATAAAAAAGGAGATTGAAGCCTTAAAAAAATATGTTAAAATTAAGGAAAATTCTCGTATTCCCTAAAAAGAAGGCGAAAATCTTGAGGGGATGTACAGAAGTATTTGCGAAGCAATTAATATTGATCCTCCAACTGTTAAAGAAGCTTACCGTGTGAAAATTATCAAGAACAATAGGAACGGTTTTAGGAGGCAAGATGGTCCAATAATAATAAAATTTTCCACTCCCTATAGGGATATAGGAATTACGATAGGAATTATGTGCTAACAACAATTAAGAGGTATATAAGAGAAAAAAAAGGTCCTCTACGATTAAACTTGGTTGGATTTGATAGTGATACTCCTTTTTACATCAATGAAAATCTTACGCCAGACAATCATAGGATTTTTGTTCGGGCTTATCGATTGAAAAAGGACAGGATGCTCTCAGCAGTGTATACCAACCGTGGCATCGTTTACGTAAAGGCCCTCGGAAACGAAAAACCATTACGGATCGATGATTATGATGCCTTAGATCAATTTTTTCGGCAAAACGCTGGAGCACGTAGTATTCATTAACAATCAAATTATTTTCGTAAGGAAATTTATATTAATTTTCGAACAACTAATTTATCATAAAACCTATTTTCTATATAAATTAATATTCGCTTATCTATCTATATTCATAATTAGGGACTATTTATTAGTATTTATTTTTATTATTATTCTATCATTATTTTTGTAACTTTTATAGTGCATTTCGAGGGACCATTCTACATTTGCATTGTTGAACTAATTATTCTATATAACTATGGTGACTTGTGATAATATGAGGGCTGGTTCTAGAGAAAATCTTGATATCATGTTGAAAATTCTTTCGAAAAATGACTCCGGACTTAAGATTTGCCATATTAACGCTCAAAGTTTGAATAAAAAAATGGATGAATTTCGTCTTCTTTTTGAAAATTCTGGTATTGACATTATCTGCTTATCGGAGACATGGTTTTTCACGAATGTGGTATAATTTGAAGGGATATCGTCTATTTCGATCCGATAGGACAACTAATGGTGGTGGAGTTGCGGTGTACACCAGAACAGACATTACGTGTAGAGAGAAGAGTAGGAATGATTGCGGCAATATTGAGTACATTTTGGTGGAAATTTTTAATAATGATGAAAAGCTACTACTTGGTACTATATAGGCCTAACAGACATATAAATATGGAGCTAATGTTGGAAATGCTTAGTTCGCATACTCTTGACAGGTGATTTTAATGCTAACATTTTAGAGGATAATAGTTCGTTAGAAGATATGAGCACTATTGGTTTTAGCTTAGTCAATGGTAGAAATCCGACTCATTTTACGTCCACTTCGAGTACTCTTCTAGATCTTTGTTTTATTAATAAAATCTCTCATTTGCTAAATTTTGATCAACTATCTGTATCTATGTTTTCGCGCCATGATATGTTATTCATATCATACGATTATCGAATCAAGAAATCCCGAAAAACTCAAACGTTTGAGTACAGAGACTTCAAGAATATAGATTATAATTCCCTTGCTGTTGACCTATATTCCTTAAATTGGAGTCAAGTGTTTTTTAATTGTTCTGTTGATGAACAATTAAACTATTTTGACAATGGCTTGAAATATCTCTATGAAAGGCATATTCGTGTAAGAACGAAATTTCTTAGAACTGATAGACCATGGTTCGCTTCTGATATTAAGGATCTGATTGACATTCGGAATCGTGAATATGCCAGGTGGAAACGCTTTAGGACTTCTGAACTTTACGAAACTTTTAAAGCTGCAAGGGCTGCCGTTAATGCGAAGATTAGGAGATCCAAATCAATGTTTTATGGCAATCATTTTCGAACTTGTATTGACTCACGGAAAAAGTGGAGGGAAATTCATAATTTGGGTTTGGTAAATCCTGTCAGTGATGATCCCCAGGAAATTGACGTAGACCAGGTAAACCGCCAATTTGCAAATATACCATTGCCACCTGTGGACATGAATTTTTATGATGGCATTAGACTAAATCAACGCCAAACGCATGAATTCGATTTCATGCACTTTAGGCAGGAGGAGGTACTGAGGTCATTTATTGACGTTAGATCTAATGCTATTGGCTATGATGGTATGCATCCAAAATTTATTAGACTAACGCTCCCATATACACTTGTTTATTTCACTCATTTCTTCAATACAATTATCACCACCTCTACGTACCCTTCTGTATGGAAACATGCTAAGATCATACCAATTTTGAAACAGGATAAAAGTTTTCGGCCTATTGCTATATTGCCTTATTTATCGAATGTCTTTGAAAAATTAGTTTATTTGCAAATTAGTAGTTATCTGTATACTAACTCGTTATTGACGAAAAGGCAATCCGGATTTCGACCACGGCACAGCTGTCTTAGTGCGTTGGTTGATGTAACGGAGGAAATTAGGTGCCATATTGATAAACGGCACACTATGTCATTTCTTGTACTACTGGATCATTCTAAGGGATTTGACACTGTCCATCATTCCGTATAGAAACTTAAACTGAAATATATGTGCAATTTTTCCTCAACAGCACTGAAACTGATCTCCTCCTATCTAGGCGACGAAAGTCAAAGCGTTAGCCATAACTCAGTTATATCCAGGAGTTCTTCAATGCCAAGAGGTGTGCCACAGGGCTCTATACTTGGCCCATTGTTGTACTCGATTTATGCTAATGACCTACCGTTGCAGGTAAAACATTGCCAAATACACATGTATGCTGATGACGTGCAGCTATACATCGGTTGTAGTGCTAGTGATGCTACCAACTGCATCCGTTTGATAAATCAGGATTTGAGTCAAATTTATTTATAGGCATCTGCAAATGGTCTAAGCATAAATCCCAACAAATCAATGGCGTTACTGATTGGAGCACCTGAAAATTTTATCTCGAATCTACCACCAATTCGAATTAATGGATCGAATATAGGATTTGTGAGAACGGATAAAAGTCTCGGCGTAACTCTGAATGGAGAACTAAATTGGTCGGATCACGTAAAAATGAACTGTGGAAAAACTTTTGCGATGCTTCGAAATCTCTGGATGTCACAATATTTTACACCAGCTAATATTCGAATGCTATTAGCGAAGACATATTTACTACTGACTCTCATGTACGGTTGTGAGCTGTTTGCTAGCTGCGATGCAGTTAGCAGACGGAGACTTAACGTAGCTTACAATGCTATAGCACGATACATTTTTGGCATCAGGAGAAATATTAGCATATCACATTTCGCCCGACTAATTTATAATGTCACATTTGACAATTTGTTGAATTGCCGGACTCTGCTATTTCTACACAAACTTATATATAGTCGACAGCCACCTTATTTGTATGAGAGATTAATATTTTCTAGGTCGAATAGAGGGAACAGGATAAACTCTATGAAATATAACAAGGCCATCTCTCAACAACATTTTTTATTCACTCCATTCGTCTCTGGAACCAACTTCCCCCTCAAATACAAATGATCAGCAATGCAAAGCATTTCAAAACTGCCATTTTCGAACACTTTACTTAGTTAATGTTCTCTAATTTTTGTAAATTTGTTTCTCCTTAGTTTTATTATAATTTGATATTCATTTTATTTTTTTTAATACTGTTGTAATGTTGTGCTGTAATGCTTTTTTCCCCCTTTCTTTACTCAAATTTCCTTTTTTCTTAAATTTTAAGTATCTTTTATTTTTTAAATTGATTTTTTTGTTAAATTATATTAATTAAGTTAAAATAAATGTTTCTGAATAAATTTTAGTAACAATTGCTAAGCAATACTGTAATATAAGATTTATTCTTGTTGTATTGTTTTGAACAAATAAATAAATAAATAAATAAATAAATTAATATTAGTCATAAACCCTCATATATACCGCATGTATCCTTAACGATACGCACTCTAGAAATTCTTTAGGATTACTATTTTAAAGCCAATTATATTAAAATTTTTGCAAGATGTTTAACAATATTTAAGCCTTTAGCACTAAATATATATATCTTTTAAACTACAACCTAGATTTACTATATTTATAGATATTTACATGAAAGTGATGAATTACCAAAAAAAAAAAAAATTCCATGTCTCGAACTAGGTGCCTAAATTATGACTGAAATAACTTGTGTGATATTTTTAAAACAAATTGTCTTTCAGAAGATTGGGATATAGGGATTAAAACAAATTGGGCCAATCTTCTGTTGAAAATTTGTTATTATAATTACTCAAACGTAATTATAATTTGGATTAAGAAAAGAGAAAGAAAGAAAGAAGTATTAGTATGTATTTCTTATTTCCTTTTTGAGTCTGTCAATTTGGTTGAGTGTTGTGGAAGCAAGTAAATTTTAAGTACAACTTTTGATTTCAATTTTCTACTAAAGTTAATTCAAAATAATTCACAATATAATTCAAGAGATAATAGTTTAAATAAGTATTCAATTTCAAAATTCAGTCATAAAATAAATGTAAATTAGGTACAAATTTTAATTGATACAATAATAAATAAGAAATAACGTTTGCAGCTGATAATTTTTTTTAATTTATAGGTGCTGCACTATTGTGTAATTTAGCATGACATAAAAATCATAAGAATTTTCAATATATAAAATTTATTTAGTTTTTTTAATTGCTTTAATTAATTTGTTTGAGGTTTGAGGGTTAATTTTTTTGACACTTCAAATGCACTTTTACAAAAACAAAATGCTCGTTGTTTTTGCATTGTTGTATTTGTTGTAGAGATGTTCCTACCTATTATAAATATGCCATGGAATGCATCAAGTAGGTTTAAGCCGAAAGTCCATACCATCCTTTTCATGCGCCTTGCGAATCTTGCTTTCTATGCCGATTTTATTGCAAGTTACACATACTGCGTTTATGCGACTGGTTTTTTGTTTTTATCAGCTGTTGTGGTAAACAACAAACAAGCGAACAAGAACATTTTTGGGAAAAATAGAAAATCAAATTGTAATTTTAAAAGAATTTATGGCATTAATTACAAATTTATGAGTTTACATAAGTGATATTTTGACATTTGAAAAACGCTCATTACATAAAAGGACAGGCCAATTTATAGGGAGAAAAAATGTTATAAGTTTTGCGAGGCAAATGTGTTAGAAGCAACAGAGTGAAAACTGGCAGATAAAGTAGAAAAATTAAATGTAAACAAACATTTATTTTGTGTTAAAAAGGGGAAAATTTGGAATATTTTTTAATTTCTTCAATGAAAAGTTTAAAGATTCTTAAATATTTAAATATTAATCGAAATGTGGGTGAATTTCGGTCACAATGAGTATAGTTTCTTGAGCAAGAGTTAATTAAGAAGCTAAATATTATAAGATCAAAATAAGACGTACTGCTCATAAAAATTTTTTCTTGCTGAAAGTTGCCAAAATTTTTTAATTTCTTGAAAGGAAAAATTAAAAATTGTTATTAGTTGCTTTTATTATTAATAGTTTTGCACAAAAATTACATTGCATTGTGCTGTTAAGGCCTACGAAAATCCTCAAAAGAACACAAGACGAGTGTTTTCGTTTAATTTATCCTCCATTTTTCTTGTTTACAAATTAATAAATTCAAAATAGATGACAGACACTCAGTACATAAAAACAATCATATATACAAAAATGTATAAACAATCATCATATACATATTTTGTTCATGAAAGAAATGTGTTAAAAACTGTATTTTAATGTATTTTCCTCTTAAATTAGTAATAAACTTTAAAAATGGAGGATAAATTAACTGAAAACACTCGTCTTGTGTTCTTTTGAGAATTTTCGTAGGCCTAAACAGCACAAAATATAACATATGTAAACTTATAAATTTGTAATTAATGCCATAAATTATTTTAAAATTACAAAATGATTTTCTATTTGTTGAAGATAATATGGCAACTCTGCAATGTGTACGTTGTTACTTTTACTTTTGACTTGTTTCTTTGACATCTTTTCTTTTTTGTATTCTACCTACTATGTCAAAGCCTCACTCTCATTTACAACTTTCAACTGTAAAGATCATTTTTTTTGCTTTAATAAACATTTTGTATTACTTAGAAAAACCTTAGGGTGTGTTACAATAAAATTTATCAGGTTATGGGCCCAGATGCCTAAATTGTGTTTGGAATTTATTGAATAAAGAATAAGAGTAAAGTGAATCAACACTATTTTCCCCAAAAATGTTCTTGTTCGCTTGTTTGTTGTTTACCACAACAGCTGATCAAAACAAAAAACCAGTCGCATAAAACGCATTGTGTGTAACTTGCAATAAAAACGGAATAGAAAGCAAGAATCACATGTAACGCAAGGCGCATGAAAAGAATGGTATGGACTTTCGGCTTTAATAACAACAAACGTAGAGATGATAAAAGACGAAGAAGAACATGTGGAACTTAACGTTGTGAGGAAAATAAACTATGGAACAACGAAAAGAGACGACCATTTATGCCTAAATTGTGTTTGGAATTTATTGAATAAAGAATAAGAGTAAAGTAAATCAACACTATTTTTCCCAAAAATGTTCTTGTTCGCTTGTTTGTTGTTTACCACAACAGCTGATCAAAACAAAAAACCAGTCGCATAAAACGCATTGTGTGTAACTTGCAATAAAAACGGCATAGAAAGCAATAATCACATGTAACGCAAGGCGCATGAAAAGGATGGTATGGACTTTCGGCTTTAATAACAACAAACGTAGAGATGATAAAAGACGAAGAAGAACATGTGGAACTTAACGTTGTGAGGAAAATAAACTATGGAACAACTAAAAGAGACGACCAAGCAAAGCAGCACAGTAGCAAATAAACCAGATAGTACTTACAATAAAAAGCGTGGCAAATAACGGAAAACAACATTCTTATAAAAATATTGTTTATATCTACTGTGGTAAGCAAGGTCATATGCAAAGATTTTGCAAAGAGAGAAGGAATCAACTGAAATTAAAGCTTAGAGGAAGAGTCGGAAGAGGAACAAAGTAGTTTTAATTGTATAAATAATATATCTTCTCTTAAGAATAATGCTGTGGTTACCCAAACGTAACGTACCGTAGCGAACGTTCTTTTTTTAACATATGGAGAACAATGTAAACGATTACCGATTCAGAAACAAACAAAAAACAGAATTCTCCCACGTTTTTACGTGACATTTGAACATGAGAAATGATGAGCAGTGTTGCCACGAAAAAAAATATTGTAACCAACATTTGTGAAAAAATCACCAAATAAGGAAAAATATGACCAAAATTAAATTTGCAGTTTTTTAATTTATTTTTTGCAAATTTAAATTATAATTGAGAAAAAAAGAAACAAACAAAACAAAAACTATTTTTATAAGAAATATAATAACCAAATCCGGAAAAATTTACACATTGAACAAAAAACAGCAACACTGATGATGGGTCTGTATACCAATTTCTTTGCATTGTGTTGTGTTCGTTTGTGTGTTGCTTTGTGTTCTGTTTCATTTTTATTTACATTCTTCGTTGACATATGTCCCGTTTTGAACGTTTCTATGACTACACAAACGTTTTTAAGGCTACATACGTTACGATTTTACGTTTATTACGCTTGGGTAACCAGGGCATAAGCCTTAAAATTGAATTATGTATTGAAGATAAAAATATTGAGTTTGAAATTGATTCAGGGGCGGTAGTTACTGTAATCCATAGGGATGATTATTATAAATATTATGTTAATATTAAGTTGACAAACGGAGGAAAACTTTATGGATTAATTTCAAGGGAAAGGGCTAAAACTCTTGGCGAATTTATGCTTAATGTAAAATTTTATCTAAAATTAATTGTTTTGAAAATTTATGTATATTTTGGTCCATTGATAGGAAGAAATTGGTTAGACCAAATTTTTATTGAATGGAAGAATTTTTTTATTGACTATGAATATGGTAATAATGTTGATAAAACTATGCCATATGATATTTGGCAAACTGAAGGCGCTATGGTTGACGGATTGCATTCAATGGAGGTTTTTTCTATAGTTTTCGGAGTTGTAAATGTTCACTGCTTAAAATAGCGCAACGAACTGTTGATGTACTTGCTTTAACTCCTGCTAAATGCTTAATTTTAGAGGTAGAATGGGCTGAATTTGAGGCAATTCGAAGAATTTTTCGCTTGTCCTGTAGTGTTAGAGCTGTCTAAGTACCTTCTTTATAATTTTTATTATATTTTTCACGATGTTTTATGTAATTCATTACCACATTATGACTTCGTCCTACTTGTCTATCGATTTCGCGATAATAATAATTTTCAGGATGGTAAACATCAATTTTTACCATTTCCGACGAATTTAAAGAACCCTTTCTTCCCATATTGATTTAGATAACTGCAGTCACAAACTGTGATTTTAATTATATTTGGTTTTTATAAAGCTTTATTACAACAGCCTACTGATTTACGTTAAAAATGCAAGTGGTTCTATTCTGTTGAACCAAAAAATAAATGAACAATTTTATACTTGACTACAAAGAAAGTGAAAAAGTACCGTTATAATTCATTTTTATAAAAATTTTTGTGCTTAAATTATCATTTACAGTATCAACTATCTTTCTGCAAAACCAAATTTTTTTATTCAATCTGTATTTGCAATTTATACAGTTTTTTTACTTTAAAATATGTTGGTTCTATCCTGATGAACCGCAGTGTAATGTGAAATGTGTGATAGCCCAATGTATGGCTGTTAACTCTTGCTCAATGGCAGACTTGTTACTCTCTCCCTTGGTAAATGTTTTTGAAGCGTAAGCTATTGGTAGCTGTTCATCTTCATATTCTTGAGTTAGTACAGCTACACAAGCATGCTTGCTTGCATCTGTTGTTATACAAAATTATTTTGTAAAATTGGGATATTGGAGTAATGTCGGATTCATTAATGCTTTCTTTAGGTATTTAAATGCCGAATCGCAATCAGCTGTCCATTCAAATGGTACACATTTACTAGATAAACGTGTAAGATGTCTGGAATACTCAGAGACATTTTTAATAAATCTTCGGTAATAATTACAAAACGCGACAAACCTTTCGGCGCTATTTGCGTCCGTAGGCGTCGGATAATTTTCCATCACCGAGTATTTACTGTCATCTGGTAGTATTCCTTTATCAGTACACTTGTGGCCCAGATAGGTTACTTCTCTCATATAGAAAGAACATTTTTCTGGATTCAGTTTTAAGTTATATTTGCGACAAAGATCGAAAACGTCACTAAGATTGGAAAGCATATGCTTCTCAGAACATCCCAATACAACTAAATCGTCCATGTACAAAAATGCCTGGTCTGGTTTTAGACCAGCAAAAGCAAGTGGCATCATCTTTTAAAAAGAATTGGGTGCCACTTTTAAGCCATAGGGTAGCCTAGTAAATCTGTATGAACCATTGTTTGTTGAGAACGACGTTAAGTTTCTCGAGCCTTCATCCAAGCTTATTTGGTGAAAACCCGACATTAAGTCTAAGCAGGAAAAATATTTTGCTCTACCAAGTTGGTCTAAAATATCATCGATTCTAGACAATGGGAATTTATCTGATATCAATTTTTTATTTATTTGCCTATAATCTATCACAAGTCGCCATCTTTTTTCGTTCGAACCTGGAAGTGATTTCTTTGGAACTAATAGAATTGGACTGTTATATTCTGAAAACGAAGGTTCAACTATATTATTCTCTATTAGTTTTTTAACTTGATTATTGATTTCCTGTTTATGTGAATGTGGTATACGGTAGTTCTTAATCAGGGTTCGTCAAAAAATTTTTGGTTAGGGAGTAACAGAGAGAAAATAAGTTGAGAGAATTTATTTATTTACAGCCATAGAAAAGTGTTAGCAATATACGCTATTTTTATTTTCATTTCATCAACATACGTATGTAAAGCTATCGATCTTTGGCTTAATAATTTTAGATAAATAAAAATAAAATAAAAAATACATTTTTTATTAAAAGAACACAAAGCTATCCATCTTTGGCTTAAAAATTAGACCATGTTTTTTAGAATAATAAAAATAAAAAGAATAAAAACCCCACTTTTTATTAAAAGAAAAAAGCGAACATTCTAAAGGATTTAAAAAAAATTAAACTATGCGACAAAATAAAAAAATGAAATACGCCTAGCTAATAACATAGAACATTTTTAACATAAAATATTTTTAGGGTGTTATGCTGAAATAAAATGATAAAGCATCCGCCGCACATGTGTTCTTGTCGCAGTCTGATCGACAACTAAATGAAAAAACACAAGAATGCGTGAGTTCTCTTTGCACAACTGTGCTATGAAATGGTAAACTTGTTCTTAATGTATACCGGTTGCGTATCCCTCAACCTCAGCTTTTGCTCGTAGAAATTATTTGTTGATATTGCTTCTGTTTCTAGACCAAAAATATCGCTATATTCTGTGCAAAGTTTAGTTAACGTTGTTTTGAATTGTTCTGGAAAATTTGTCTTTAGTAAGTTTATAACTTTAGATTCTCTTTCTTTTCTTTTGTTTGAGTTTTGTGTAATTATCTCATAATCAGAAAAATTTTCGGTTTGTATATTATCTTGTTTTATTGTAGCAATATTATTAGTAGTATTTAAAAAGCGAATAAATGCATTATTTGATTTTACCAACATGTTTGGAATAAAAACACCCGGTAAAACTTCTTGATTTACAACTATATCATTTTTAAAGTTTACAAATCGAATTTGTCTAATTACTTCCTACCTTGGTGGTAATACAATTTCGTTTTGTTTATTGGACATCGGTAGAGATATACTATGGGTCAAATTAGACGGTCGTAGGATAAAATAGTCATTTTCATCATTAAAATCTAATACACAATTATACTTTCTAATAAAGTCCATACCAATGATCCCGTCACATGATATAGGAAAGTTGTTTTCTACCACTTGGAAATAATGTGGTACTATAAAGTTTTTTATTTCCATTTCTAAAAATATTTTTCCTAATGACTGTATTTGACCATGTCCTATTCCACTAATTGTTGTTGTTTTATATGTATTTATTAGGCTTAGGTCAAAATTTTTTGACTTTATTAGCGAAATGTCAGCACCAGTGTTAACTAGTAGTGTTATCGGAATATTTGCATTAATTCGTATAAAGAAGCATAAGCTGAGGTCAAGGTTATACACCTTGTGATTCACTGATTTGATCTTAGGGGATGGTCGGAGTTTTCCGAACCGTTTGCAGCATGTACGTAATTTCGGTTTCGGCCTTTGTGAATTATTTCTGTTATTGAGATTATTATTATAGTGTGGGTAATTATTTCTTCCACGGTATTGTCTGTTATTTCCTCTATAGCCACCTCGGTTGAATCTCTGCCCGAAATACATCACTGCGTTGTGCTGTCCAGTTGTTTCAGTGCAACTATTTACAAATTTAGTGACAGCTTCCTTCATGTCACGGAACTGTCCTGCCTCCATGATAAGTTTTACGTTATCGATGTTGCAGTTTTTGGTAAGTGCCTTTACAGCTACTTGTGTGGCATATTTGTTTGCTGATTCAGTTGTTAGTCCGTCCGATATATACGCATTTTCTAGTTATTTTGTAAGGGATTCAATCTCTGCACAGTAAGTATTTGCGGTATTATTGTTTTGTTTAGTATTCATAATCTTTGCGGATAAAACTTCGACAGATTCACCCTTAACAGTTAGCTTTAATTTATTTATAATTTCTAATATTGTGGATTATTGGCTTATCAAATTCCTAGCACTTCCTTTAAGTTTTGTTTTTATGAGTGAGACTGCAACTTGTTCATACGAGTCTTTAATTGAATCTACCAGCTGCAGTGAATCTAAAAAGGATCTTAAATTTGCGGGTTTTCCGTCGAATTCCACTTTGAGGCTGTGCTCAGAAATTCTGTCACTGATTGGGGCATTTTGGTGTATTTTTGTGTCCTTTCCGAGTCTGAGTCTGATTCTTCTTCCGAAATGGGATCAAACTTTTCAGTATCCCTACAAGTCACTAAAATATCTGTATCAATTTTTAGTGGTTCCTCTACTGAATGAGGTACTGCTTGGTTAATTTTATATTTATCCAAAACCCTTACTAACTGGTCTCTTGAAGTCCAGTATATTTCTAATGTTCCATTCGTATGTATTGTTGTAAATTTTTCCTTATATTTACATATTATTTCCCTTATTGATTCCAATGAACTAATAATTATGTTTAGGTGTTTTCTTACTGTCTCTGGACGTACGTAAATATTTTTGTTTATATATTTATACGATTTCCGAAAGTTTTCCTTCTCTGATGAAATAATTTTATTAATTAATTCCCAATTGTCCATTTATATTTTGTCTAAATTATCCGCCCTACTTGTGTATTTTTTCTTTGTTCTCCTATTATACATTTGAAAAGTGCGGAGCAAAAAGTTAATCATTATTATTACAGTAATTATTAATAAGTATATTTCTATTGGTGAGCTATTGGTTTTTTCTCCGACTACCTCTATGTCATTTATGACATTGGCTTTGGGATTATCTAACTTTGTGGCCGATTTACACATTATTAATAATTTAATGGAAAAAAAATCTAAATATGATTGACAATTTTTCTTTTATATTCAAATTTCATGTGATTTACAATTATATTGTAATATGTATTATTATATTGTTTCACTTGGAATAAATATTGTAGTTATTAGGATGAAAAAAATTCCGTAGCAAGTTTCGACTTGAAAAAAAAAATTTTTTTTGTTTTTATTATTTTTGCCTCGAGCGAATCTCGCTTACAGGCTCTACGAGTGCGAATTAGGCGCACTTCGTTCAAAAGCTAAAATTTATTTATTAATTATTTTGACGCAGCTGGAGCTCCTGGTCGACCTTAGCCTTCATGTCTTGACGTCCTTGGGTCCTTGGTTAATCCTTAGGCCCTTGGTCATTGTTATGCCTCTTTGCTAGGCGGTCATCAACGTGTGCTTCATACGCACAAGGTCCACGTTGCCTCTTGGCCAGGCGGTCCTCAGTGTAGAGGATGCTTTTAAATTTGAGCACTCCTTTGCAATTATTTTGGAATGCTGATTAAAATTCAGCACCTCCTGTTTATTTCTTTTGGAGTGCTAACTATAATTCAGCACCTCCTGGCAGGATCGCCATGTAAAGTATGAAAACAAGTTTTTTGTTTTTATTACCAAGTGCGCCAGAGAAGCGCACAGTTTGGCTATATTTTATTAATTAATTCTTATCCCTAAAATTACTCACTATTTATACATAAATAATGATGATCGAGCATTATGTCTACAGTGGAAGGTATAGCAAGAATTTCAAAGAATTATTAAAAATATGAAAATATGAATATGTCCAACACTAACAGTGTCGACAGCATTGACTATTAAATTGCAAACGCAAGCAAATTGATCGTGGCTTGAATTTACCAAACAGAAGTGCCGTCAACAATGTGTGTGTATGTATATATGTACATTATTTATAGTTTGTAATAAAAGCATAATAAAAAAATTACTTTAAACATGTGTCGGCAATGATGACATCATGAACATGCTACAGCCTCTCGGCTAAATTGGCTGAAATTTAGGAAATATCTTAGCACGCATTGCTCAGAGAGCTTGCCACTTAGAACTCCAATAGAAATTGACCAATCTATTGAGAAGCTTGAAGAAAATCTCAAGATAGCTGGCCACCACGTTGCTTTACCTTACCGCCAAATAAGAATTAATAGGATACAGTCTGCAGATGTGCAGCAGCTACTAGCTGAGAAAAGAAGAGTACGGCGAGAGTGCCAACATCATAGATCTCAACGTTTAAAGAACGAGTTAAAAGAGTGTATAAAGAAGCTAAAAACCTGCTGCATTCAAGAAAGACTGTTTCGTTAAGAAAGTACCTTGAAAATTTGTACGCAACCGCAGATTCAGATTATTCTTTATGGCGCGCAGCGTGAAACCTTAAAAGACCAATAATAAGCAGACCTCCGTTGTGACTGTCGAATGGAGACTGGGGGAGAAATGACCTCGAAAAGACTAATTTATTTGTCGAACACTTAAAGCAGGTATTTACTCCAAATGTTGTAGACGGCTTTGTAGAATTACCACCTCTAGTATCACGGTTTACTACAGCCTCACCAATAAGATTTCAGATGCATGAGATTGAAAGGGTTATCAGCGATCTAAACCCCAAGACGGCACCCGGAGTTGATAAAATCCCAATATATATTATAAATCTTTCTGTAAGTCTGTTTTTTGTTTGTTTGTTAGCCAATCACGCCTGAAAGCCTGGACCGATTTTCTTGAAATTTGGGATATAGATCGAGCTTTTGGCGGTGCAGGTTATAGGCAATAAATCTTTTCAAAATTTTGACCAAAAGGGGAGAAAAAATGGGACAAAGGAGAAAAATGGGCAAAAATTAGTACTTTATGCATAATGCTGTATTTTATCTGTTTTAAAGGTATTTTTTTACGATTTAGCTTGGTTAAGTTTCCCAAATAGCTATTGGAGGTGTTGCGTTTATAAAGTTGGACCAAAAGTGGTCCAAAAATTGGAAAGGGGCGAAAAACGGGCAAATTGAGTGCATTTATATTTAGGACTCAGAGTATCCAAAAAATTGGGTTCTTTGTTAAACCGGCTTCCGGATAATTTGAAAAATTGCATTTTTAAAAAAACCGGTTTCAAAACCGATAAACCGGTTTTTTATTTATTGTTATTTTTAATGCAAAAATGACCCAATAATAATTTATTTTAAATTTGAAGAACAATTTATACAATAGGGTGTCCCATGGCCACTTTTTTGTAGAAATACCTCCCAAACGATGCCTGTTAATGCACTGATTACGAGAAAAAAATATTTTTTTGTAATAGTATTATGGCTTTTTAACTTTTCACGAGAACGTTTCAAAGTTTTGAATTTATACAAAAACAATTGAAAATCACATTTAAAAATATTTTTTACAATTCTAAATTGATTTTTATAAAAAATTGACACAGAGTTTGCATTGATTCCAATATAATACAATACATTTTTTGCATAACTTGAGATATGCATTGTTGCCACAAAATTATTCTAAATAAAATTTTAAATTATTTTTCCCGCTATAAGCGCAAAATTATTCTAATTCTTACAAGTGCTAATTAATTCTGTTTCATCAAAATTTTCACAATACTTGTAGCTTTTTGTACTTGTAAACTACAATTCCTACAATTACAATTTCTACTATTACAAACACAATAAAATAAAATATTTTTACAAAGATATTTTGATAAATGAAACATATGTGTGAATATATGTATATTAGAGTACTAATGAAATATATGAAAATTTCAAAAATTATTTTAAATACTTTTGCAATTATGGGTACTCTAATGTATATCGATAATTTGTTTTGATTATTATCACACCACTAATCAATCAAAACATAAATAGTTTGTGTTTTAAAAATTGAAAATTATTATTTTGTAATGACAAATCAACACAATAAAGTTAGAGTGGTGCGGCAGATTTTAGCTGCTTCTAACAACTCTGCACACAGTGGCTTTGCTTACACCATGCAAGTCACCTATTGTATGGTATGTGGTTCCTGTTCCTAGCCAGCGTAACGTTATCTGCAGCTGCTGTTGCACCGTGAGAGAATGGCTTCGATTTGTCTCTCTCTCCAGTATTGGAGGCAACAAATTTATCAGCAAAAGAAATTTGACCCGTTTTAGCCTGAAACGCTCATTGTACTCCAACGTGGATTCCAGGAATTCGTATTCCAGACGTGGTCTAAATGTTCTTCTTTTTAATGAGATTTCTTTATCGCTTTCATCACTTGAATCGTATAAAAGGTTCATTTTGCACTCAAAAAAATATGAACAATTGAATATTTTATATGTTTGACTTGCACGTGTGTTTATTTGTTTATAACATATGATTAGTGGTGTTGCCGCTTTCGATAATTTGTGATATAGTTTGTTTTATTATATTCACATATTTAAAAAATAAATAAATAAAAACAAACAAAATAAATAAATAAATGCTAATTAATATTTAAATTGTTTGATTTTGTGTTTATTTGTAGTAATTTTAATTAAAAAATAGTTAAAAATCAATTTTTAATTCAATTTATCATTCACTTGTAACTTGTAAAATTTTTTTGAGAGTCTTCGTCGACCCTAAGCTTTTTTTCTACAATTCTACAAGTGTACAAGTGAACATTTATTTTAGTGAAACATAACGACTTGTAAAAGTATGGCTTGTAGACTTGTAAATTGTAAAAATCACTTGTAGCCACAAACTTGTAATTGTATTTTTATGAAACACAATTATATACAAGTTCACAATTTTACAGGCAAAAACACTTGTAATTGCGAACTTGTAGCTTAGTGGAATAAGGCCCTGATAGAGCTGAAAACCTACACGAGATTCTAAAAAACGGTATTTGTTCGTTTATTACTAATAACGTAAAGTATATTTTTCGAAAGTCACATATGAGTGATAAAAGATTATTTAGATTTCACAAAAATATTAATTTCAAAATTTTCAATTGCTCTTCATTTTTGTATTTATTATTTTACAATATAAAAAATAATAAAAATAAAAAAAATAAAAATTAAACTTTGTTAAAATAAAATCGTAAAAAAATTGCATATTTGAGTAGGTATAAAATATATTGCCATATCTCCAACATTATAGTAAATCTTAAGAACATTCTTATTTTTACCTCTTTTATTGCAATAGTTGTTTATGTCACACAAGAATTCGTATGACAGGTATGCAATTTTTGAAAAAATAAAAAGTACCTGTGTTTAAGGCACTAAAAATTAATTATGTTTCTTACAAAGTTACCTGCCAATCAGTAATATGTGCACAATTAGTACGAAATATTTTTTTGCGGATTATTTAACAACAACAAATAATCATTGTTTTTTTAATTTAAAAACATTTTTAATTTTTTTAAATAATCCAAACTACATAACCCGCGCAACGCCGGGTACAATCTGCTAGTAAGCAATAAAATGATAATGGAGCTTCCCTATTTGGCGAAAAGATTAATTCTCTTCATATTTAATGCTGTTTCACGCCTAGAGTATTACCCACGAGTTTAGAGTGATGGAAGCAAGCCCCAGGAAATTAAGGCCGGTGTACCTCAGGGAAGAATCTTAGGTCCTTTATTATATTTAATATATACCTCCGATATGCCAACATGGAGCAGAACCCTTACCTCGACTTTCGCTGATGACTCATCCATCCTAAGCATCGATGAAGACCCGCAGGAAGCATCTCGGTATTTGCAAGACCATATAGTGCAGCTTGAAGCTTGGTTAAAGTAATGGAGAATAAAGCTCAACGAACAAAAATGCACTCACGTAACATCCACATTGGGTAGGGAATCATGCCCTCATACTAAGTTAGCACAGATTAAGTTAAAGGTGATACAGTTATGTTGGCTAATTAATAGAAACTCGGTCCTTAGCTTGGACTGCAAGCTTCTTCTATATAAAGCAATATTAAAACCAACCTGGTGCTACGGAATACAGCTATGGGGCACTGCCTCATCTTCAAACATTAATAGAATACAAAGGCGCCAAAATAAAAATCTGAGACTGCTGACAAACGCCCCATGGTACATAAACAATTCGAACATACACAAAGATCTAAATGTGCCCACGGTTAGAGAGGAAATAGCGAAATATGCTGAAAAGTATCTAGAGAAGCTAAGGGATCACCCGAATCCACTAGGTCGTTCTATTTTGAATGATGCCAGCCATATCCGAATACGAAGAGGAGACACTGTGGACCTCATTAGAAGACGAGCGCAAACAATGTCAAATTGACTTAAGATACTATGAAACCATGAAATTTTGTCCCGCGCTGGCGGGGCTTAGTTATTATTATTTTTAAGATTTGATATAATAATTGTTAGTTCACTTTTATAGTAAAGATTCAATAACGTAAATAAACTGTCAGAAAAAAATCATAAATCACTGTTCAGTGAGCCGGACGAAAATCTGACGTAGACAACGGCTTAAAGACATTCAGAAAAAACCCAGGAACCTATTTATTCCGGATATTACCCATATCCAATGCATCTGAAAAAGGAAGTCGAAAAACAAATCCAAGACCTTTTGAAACCAGGCATTATTCGACCTTCCAGATCGCCCTACAACTCTCCAATTTGGGTTCTACCTAAAAAGGGCAAAAAAAATTCAGAATGGTCATCGACTACCGAAAATTAAATGAACAAACTGTGCCGGACATATATCCGATTCCGGAGATCAGTGACGTTTTACCATAACTCGGACAGAATAAGTTCTTCTCAGTAATAGATCTTAAAAGCGGGTTCCATCAAATACCGTTCAATGAAGCCGACAGGAATAAAATGGCCTTCTCAGTAATCAATGGTAAATACGAGTTTACCTGACTGCCATTTGGACTGAGAAACGCTCCCTCTATATTTCAGCGAACACTGGATGACATATTGAGGGAACATATAGGGAAAATATGTTTTGTCTATATGGATGACATCATTATTTTTTCCAAAAACGAAGAAGAACACTATAGGGACCTAGACAAAATTTTCAGAACTCTCGAACTCGCAAACATGAAAGTTAAACTAGACAAATGTGAGTTTTTAAAAGGTGAAGTGGAATTCTTGGGATTCATTGTCTCGGACGAAGGAATAAAAACAAACCCCAAAAAGTCGAGCCAATTCTAAATTTTTCAGCACCAAAAACGTTGAAAGATCTAAGATCATTCCTTGGACTTTCAAACTACTACAGGCGCTTTATCAGGGACTACGCCAAAATTGCTAAGCCCCTGACAATGCTTCTAAAAGGGGAGGCAGGACGTTCGTCAAAACATACCTCAAAAAAGATAGAAATTAAGCTAAGCTAACAAGCTATAAATGCGTTTAAAAAATTAAAAACCACTTGCTAGCGTACCCAGACTATAAAAAGAATTTGTTTTAACAACGGACGCTTCAAATTATGCTTTCGAAGCCGTGCTATCCCAAGATAATAGACCAATTGTATTTTTTATCAAGAACCCTTAGTAAACTGGAGGAAAATTACGCCACAAATGAAAAAGACCTTCTTGCCATTGTATGAACATTAAAATCACTTATGAATTATCTTTATGGGTCTGCGAAAATAAAAATTTTTACCGACCACCTTCCTCTGACATACGCATTGAATAACAAAAATTCAAACTTCGAATTAAAGCGATGGAAAGCATTCCTTGATGATTTCAACTATGAATTGCAATGCAAGCAGTACCTACGCTTTATCTAGGCCATCTAATGACAATGCTCAAATAAACACCCTGACTGCAACTCAACACAGTAATGATAGTTCATCAGAAATCTTAATACAGTTTACGGATGCTCCAATAAATGCCTTTAAAAATCAAATTTTAATATCGAATGAAGAACGTCAAGCATCCCATAAATTTGAAATCGTGTTCCCAACATATCACAGACACATTATAAACGAATCCAACATTACTTCTGAATCTCTACGTACATTTTGAGAAAATTTTTAAATCCATCCGTTACTAATTGCATAAGAACATCTGCGGGAAAATTGCAAGACATCTATAGGGAGAACTTTGCACAGTACAGAGTTAAATATTCTCGGAAAATGGTAACAGATTTGAAGAATGAAGAACAGGAAAAATAAATCATAAATGAACACAATAGAGCTTATAGAAACAGCGTAGAAAACTAAACCCAATTTCTTACGAAATTTTATTTCCCACAAATGCATTCAAAGGTCAAAAGGATCCCTAGTCTATGCAAAGTGTGTAAAGAAAATAAATACGACAGACACCCTAACAAAATTTCTCTTCAAGAGATACCGATTCCATTATTTCCAGGACAAATAATACATATAGACATTTTCATGACTGAGAACAAAGCCATTTTAACCGCTATAGATAAATTTTCCAACTTTGCGCAAGCAAGAATACTAAGGTCCCGAGCGTTGAAGATGTCAAAGAACCTCTTTGGGAACTCTTACTTTCTTTCCGAATGCCAGAAACGATTGTTATGGACAATGAGAAATCTTTTAATTCTACAGAAATCTTATAATACAAGCAATTTACGAATAAATATTAAAACACTTCAGGAAAAACAGTTAGAAGACATGAACTACCACAATAAAAGAAAGATCGAACCTAAGATTTATGAACCTGGAAAAATCATCTATGTAAAGGAAAATAGGAGATTGGGGACGAAACTTAGCAAAACATACAAAAGAGAAATAGTTAAGGAGAATAGAAATACGACAGTCTTAACAGAATCAGGTGAACAGTACACAAGAATAATATCAGGAACTAAAATTATAAATTTCTTTCAGATTATTCTTCACATTGGTTTCGGCCGACATTAAAATTTTGGACTACTCTAACACACAAATAGTGACTATAAACTTCGGACTGGCAAAATTAGAAACGGGAATCTTTAAACTAATACACATTATTGAAATGAACAGTTATGAGACCTCATAGGCAATCTCCAAGGAACTATACACAAGGATGTTGGACCATCCCAATTCCTTCAACCCTTGTTAGATCACGAACTGACAGAACTTCGAGCCTACTTGGAGCGATTGAAACCAAGAAAGAAAAGATCGTTGGATTTTTTCATATCCGAATGGAAATGGATCGCGGGAAACCCTGATCTTGAGGATTTTCAAATATTAACACAAAAAACTAATAGGGTCCTGAGGAATAACCACAAACAAGCTATTATTAACAAATTGACGGTAGAGAAAATCAGTGAACTGACTCACGCAACAAATAACATTTTGCAAAAATTCAATAATAGCTTTAATGGAAGTAATTCTATAAAGGAACAATTGGTTACAATACTAAAATACAAATTAGATACTGTAAAAGAAGAATTGGTTAATATCCAACATGCCATACATTGGGCAAAAGTGGGTGTAGTCAATTCATCCTTACTAAAATCAGAGGAAATCAATATTGTAAACGATATAATAAGTAAAGATTCGACATCATTCATCAATTTATAACAAGCATTTGAGTTTACAGAAATAAAAATAGCATCGGACCAAAGCTCAATTGTATATACATTAAGTATTCCAATAACAAGTGTAAATTCATGTAATAAAATATTAGTAAGACTAATTAAATTTGGAAAATATGTAAACAAAATTACTTTTCAAAACATACTTATGTATATGCGATAATATAAATTATGGTATAAGGAAAGAGTATAAAAATTATAATAATATCACAATATGCAATAGAAATAATTTGAGTAATTTGGAAACCGATATGTGTATGGCAGACCTAATAAACAAGCAAACTGTAGCCTGATAGACAATCGAAGTACCCCACTGTTGAGGAGATTTCAACAGGAACAATCTTGCTCAATCAATTTAATGGAAAAATGTTTGTCGACAAAGAACCACAAAACCTTACTGGGACCTACGTGATACAGTTCTCTAATATATTTGTGTCAGAAGCTGATAAAGTCTATAGTTTTTTTGAAGAAATACAGTTACAACCGTTACCGGCAGTCCTCCAACCCAGGTATCTTGGTCAAAATATAGAAGAAACTCTATCATTGGAAATGGTAAAAGAGATACGAATAAACAACACTGAAGCCATTAAGCTGCTAGAGGACAAACATAAAAAGGGTCTAGCAGTTAACCTTGGTCTCTCTTTAATGGCCATATCTTACATGGTCATACTTCTGATAAAAACAAAGTTACTGAAAAGAAACAACAAGACCATTGGAAATGGTAAAAGAGATACGAATAAACAACACTGAAGCCATTGATCTGCTAGAGGAAAAACATAAAAAGGGTCTAGCAGTTAACCTTGGTCTCTCTTTAATGGCCATATCTTCCATGGTCATACTTCTAATAAAAACAAAGTTACTGAAAATAAACAACAAGACGCTCATTATCCCAACGGCGATAAATGCAGTTCCATCGGTTCACACATTCATGCCTGAATTATCAGAAAGGAAGAAACCGGAACAAAAGTTGATTACCAAGATATCGGACATTCCGTATTCTTGACCGAACGAGGACGCTCGTATTTAAGAGAGCAGGTGTTAGCAGAAAAAAACATTTATTTTATTTCCGCTGACACATTTCCAGACAAACACACTTATTGATTTATAATTTTAACGAATAAGCGTATTTTGTCAACACGCTTATTAATTTTTTCATAAGACACACTTATAGCAGTTTTGGATAATAAGCAATATTTTGTAACAAAAACTGTAATTAGGTTTAACAAATAATTTTAAGTTCAGTTCTATTTTTGTGCTCAAACAATAAAGTGAAAAAATGAATAAAGAAAAATATTTTTTTCTTAAACAAATTAACTAAAAATACATTAATTTACATTTAAAAGAATAAATTCATTAATAAAATATAATGCAAAATGTACTAAATAACTATAAATAGTGTTGTTCTGACCGAACATACTGCCCCCATTGATAGGCACTTTCAATCACCTTCGATAATTGGGAATGGGGCGATTCTGTGAATTGACCTTCGAAGAATCCCTTTTGAAGGTTTGATATCCACAACTCAAACTTTGCCATCTCTTCCATAGATTGTATTTACAACACGAGCAAGGATCCATTTCTGTGGTGGTAAATTGTCTTCATAAACAATAACTAATTGTCCTTCTCTGATGGTTGCGTGTGGATTAAATCACTTAGCCTTTTGTTGAAGATCAAGAACATAATCACGACGCAATTGAATCCTAAACTGTTGTTTTAAATATGTGACTAATTGCCAACGTTTCAAATAATTCATGTTTTTGTATTGAATTACGTTTTCATCTGGTAAGGAAAACAAATGAGCCTATGGGCTGGGGTTAAAGCTTCACTATCATTTGGAACATCAGATCTAGGTGTTAAAGGCCGAGAATTTAAAATTGCTTCGACTTCAATTAAAACGGTTTGAAATTCTTCATAAGTAATACCAGTTTTTGACATATTTTTAGTTAGACTATTCCCAAAAGCCGCCGAAATGAGGGGATCGAGGAGGAATAAATTTAAAACCTGTTACTTCGCGGTAGTAGTTCACATTTTCAGGGTTGAAGAACTGTTGTTTAAAATCTTGAAGTTTGGTGCTAGCGCCAAAGAAATTTGTAGCGTTATCGCAGTATAACCGCAAAGGTATTCCACGTCTATGAACGGCCGTTAACGATTAAGCGATCGGCTGGTAAATCTCCCACGATTTGTAGCATGAGTCGGGGTGTGTATTTAAAACAGTGGACGCAGTTACGCACTACTTTCCTGACGACTTCTCTACCGTTGATTACACAGATTTTTGACGAAGAATTCCAAGCAATACTTTTGGAATCGCATGCAAACGTTTAGGATGAAGGTATTTGACGTATATTATTGTAAAACAATGATCCTTTGGGAGAAGTACCGGAAACTTTGTGTTGTATGAGAACGATGAATTTGCTAACCTGAAAACAGGCAACCTTGAGAATAGGCAAAGTTGTTTTGTAGCTTTGAACCTCATGAATAAAAGGTGATAGTTTTTGGAAACTCGGCTTGAGATTTTGTGCTTTACGAAGAAGATTAAATTGATCATTAAACGTAACCGATTGAACATCGTGTAGAACTTTCCAGAATGCTAGTTGTAGTTTTTCCGAAGATATAAATTTATTTCGTTTTGATTATTTATATTCGACAATAATTGTTGCCTTGAACGAAGACTTTCACATTTCTTCTGCTGGAAGAATAATATCCAAATTAGTGTCTTGAGGGCAATATTCATCATTTTGTTTTAAAAATTCTGGTCTAGTGAACCACATTGTACGCATTATATCATTAGCAAGGCAACCACTAGAAACAATATCTGCCGGATTTTGTTTTGATAGGACGTATCTCCAAGGTAAGCCAATTCAAAACAATTTTTGAATCAGATCAAAAGAATGTACGATAACTGTAGGAATTGAATTTATGTTTAATTTTATCCCAAGTTCGACATAATAGAAGAGCAGCGCTTAGCTCTAATTTAGGTAGCGATTGTTGCAAAACAGGAGCGACCCTCGCTTTTGCAATTAAAAGATGTGAATGAGAAAAGTCTGTATCACCTGTTCTAATATAGATGCAGCATCCGTATGCTAATAGACAAGCATCCGCGAAACCATGTATATCAAATTTAACATTAGGATTAGTTTGTACAAATCTAGGCAATTCAATTTCATTTATGAATCCAACGGTTTTTAAAACATTCATTTAAAGGTGTATCCCAATCTATTTGTTGTTTCCACAATTCTTGAATTAAGATTTTGCATATAATCACAATTGGACTTAATAGTCCTAGGGACATTATTACAACTTGCCTTTAACTAAATGGAGGATTTTAACGGGCAGATAAATTGTTTTTCATTATTATAAGTGGACAATGCGGTAGAAGTGAGGATCATCCTACCTTTAACTTTTAAAGTTAAGTTTATGTTAGACCTTGCCATATTATATATTATTTTTAATATGGCAACCATTAAAATGTCATTCAAGGAGACACCAGCTGAAGTTGGGGATGATGCATCAAATACAACTCGTAATTTTGTTGAGGAGCTTTGTGGCCGGATAACTGAATGGTGAGGTATTATATAGTGTGGTTGATTTAATACGTCATTACTCACCTTTGACACATGTCCGAGATTTATGTATCCATTCATGAAGTCTATGGACATCCTTTGTAATAATTCATCCTTCTAAAATTGTTTTTCTAAGTATAGGAAGCGACGACGAGCTACTTCAAATGAACTTATTCGGGGAAGACTTGAATGGTAAACGTACCTTTACTCTTCCGCTTTCATCAAAAGCCGTATTTTCGACATAATGCATTTCGCACTGACCTTCTTCTTCAGTCAAGACTGTTTTATTTTGTGAGAATTCCTCGATTTTCCAAAAGCATTTCAGCATTGAATCTAATTATTCACAATTTGTAACAACGTTACACGACAAGACTCTATTAGGTTGTTGAGAATTTACTTTTCCACCAACTATCCAACCCAATTTTGTTTTTATTAGATATGGCAAACCATCACCAAGTGAAATCTTACCGTCTTGTAAAAGGTCGAAGAACATCTCTGTACTGAGTAATAAGTCAATGTGATTAGGTTGATAAAAACGTGGATCTGCGAGATGTAATCCGTTAGGTATATTCCAGTCAGTACTACTGTCAAAACGTCCTGAAGGTTGCAGTGATGAAATGGATTTGGTTACACAAAATATGGAAGTAAATTCAAAGTTTGACAATCGAGATTTGATAATAGCTGTTACTTTATATTTTAGTTGAGAGCGTATCTCAGACTCCTAATATATGTTGATTGGATCTGACTTGTTGTAATCGAAGATGATTGGCGGCATCTTGAGTTTGTTAAATTCACCTCAGAGCAAGAGTCTAAAGGTGTTTTCTTTTCTACCAAAAAATTTTTATTTTATAAAAAATGCAATTTTGTGTTTGTTTCTTAAAAATATTTCGCCCTCTAAAAAGGTGGTATGTTTTATTACAAATAATTCGCACTTGCCAATGGTTGAGGGCATTGCATTTTATGCCCTGTATAAATCGAGCCTGCTGATAATACTCCGTAAAGCAGACGACTTTTGTTTATTTATAGGGCTATCAGATGAAATTTAAAAAAAGTCGCCTGGTATCGTTATCCAATTTTGAAGTTAATTTTTTCATTGGTTTGTGGAGTAACCTTAAGGAAACATTACATTATTAAAACTCCATGGTCAGTAATATAAAAAATTCCATTCAGTGTTAAATTTTTTTTATAAAGAAAAGCCCTCAAAAAAGAGGTCGAAGAATATGCTATCTGGCTACACCTTTTTCATATTTACATATTTTATTGAAAACAAATCAAAAAATACAACATATGGTAAACACAGGGCATACCTTTTTTAATATTTGTGTTATGTTCTTCTCAAATAAAAAGTTACATTATAACAGGGTTGGTTAGCAACAAAGAAAACACCATAAAATAGCTCGGACAGACTGCAGGGTGCCAAAGCTGTCTTTGATGTATACTATAGCTGATGAAAGTAAGGTTCGACTGCAATTCTGAATAAAAAATGAAGATTTTGTCATGTACATGGCAGCTGAAGATTGAGAGTGTCGCAATGACAATACATTTTCATTGGATTTGGGTTGATGCAATGTCGAAGATTTTTGATTCTGGTTAGTTAGATGTAAGGACGAAGACGAAGAATCTTAAAACGACGATGAGTTTGATGACAAATGGTGTTAGTGGATAGAATGCGACAAGTGTTGAGGTTCAATCGATAACTGGGTGTTTGAATTAAGCAATGATGTATGGTGGGAAACATGACAAGTCGACAACGCGATTTGGATTGACATTTTGCCACGATGTGTCCTTTTTGAAGACAATTGATGCATAAATTGCTAGATTTTACAAAGTCAAACCGACGAGAAACAGGTAACGATAAATACGAAGGGCAACTGCTGATGAAATGCTCCTTATTTTGACAATATTCGCATAAGATACTTGAGGTAATAAATGCAGCACCAGGTCGTTTAAATCTAGAGGTAAATTGTTGGCTGTACCTATGAAATGATTCACTTTCAGGTAAGCTACTCTCGATAAATTGACATCTGCGGCTCATAATTGAATAAAATTCGTCCCACGACGGCAATTACCTTAAGTTTTGTTTTTCATCATATACTGACTTTGATGTTGAGTCTACCCTTGATAAAACAATATGTATGAGCATGCCATTCATAACATCCAAATGTGAACCCAGGGACAGCAAATAACTTCGAAGGGCAGACACAATGTCGAGAAATATTAACGTTTTGTTATCGTATCGTTCTTTCAATCTATCCAAAGCCTTTTAATAATTTCCTTCTGTTATTTGAAAGGCTTCTACAACGTTAAGAGCTGGCCCACTTAAAAAATTTAAAAGATAGTTGAATTTTTCGATGGTTGAAATGCACTGCTGCACATGTACTAACGTATTGAAGGTGCTTATGAAACGAGGATAATCTGAATATTTCCATTTAAATTCAGCAATTTTAACAGGCAATCGTTTTTGGTGTGAAAAAGATAAATTTGTTGTATTTAAAAGGATTATGTACATATATCGGTATCACTAGAGCGGCGTTTTTTAAATAATAAATCTACCATATAAGCTTTAGCCTGTACGAATAATTCTTCTAAGCCAGAGCGTGATTCATCTGTTGCATCGAGGCGTTCTATTTGAGTTTGAATATGGCTTAATTGAGTGAAATACGATTCAAGCATTTGAAGTCGACATTTTATTATGGTGTAATCGGAAGATGTCCCTTTGTACTTTTAGTGATGGTAAGCCCATAGTTGATGATTTTACTGTAACGCTTTGTGTTTCTTCCATTACAAATTATACCAACAATGTACAAACGTACTAATTTCACACAAGTACCAATTTGTGCCAAACACTGGCAAATAACTCTACACTGATAATGTATATGTGAGTATACTGTAGTGCTAATAAATAGAAAAAATTCAACCAAAAATAATGAGTGAAGAGAATGAATAAATATTTCTCTTACTTACATGAGATGCTGAATGCGTATACAAACGACAAACGCAGGTTTAGAAAACAATAAAAATGTTGAATGATTGATTCTGTTATTTGATAATGACGTAGTTACTGCTTACGATGATGATGAGCAGACGTCGGCACCAATAGCCCCCTGGGGGCCGAATATCTTCGGCTTTTTACACACATAGGACACGAACATCAACAATGTTCCTTAAAAAGAGCGTAAAATTGCTTTCAGTTGCTTGTCAGCTTCTAAAGAAGAAGGTTCATGTCGCTTTTTATAATACAGTAGGATTCACTATTAACAATGAGAAATGATCTTCATTTTTGGAAGAATATTTGTCAAGTTAAATACGCAGCCTTTAGGGATTTGGCGTTGTACATGTTTTCTATATTTTCCACTACATACATACAATATTACTAACAATTTACCTCTGGGTTATACACATGCCTCTCACAAATACACTCACATTTTTATCATGTTCTCTTTGTGCCGACGTCTGATGATGAGTGTATTACTTACGATGCCAACGACAAAATTTCTCTTAGCGATGACGATGAGTACGTTCTTGATCACGAACACAATATTCTAGATGATGATGATGAATGTTATTGATGATGATGATGAATGTTATTGATGATGATGATGAATGTTATTGATGATGATGATGATGTTTATATGAAGAGTGCTGTGTGGTATGGCAACGAAGACGATGGATGTATTAATGTTAGGGAAACGATGAAATTAAAAAGGAATACGATGGCAATGACGGCGATCTGTTCAGCAATAATAAAAAAATGTGAAACTGGATGTGAAAGAAAATCTAGCCAGGCGAAGACGATTATTAATTTGATTTTCTTTTTAAGTTTATAAATTATTTTAAATTTTTATAATTTGCAACTTGTACTTAAATGTTCTGTCACGGTCGCCAAAATTTATGTTAAATCAAAATATTGCAAATTATAAAAAATGAAACATAGTTTTTGCGAAAGAACAATTTTAATGGTCTTTATTATTTAACGATCTAACAGCAACTGATTTGTGCTTTCGCACAGAACAAGAATGTATCTTCAAAAGAATGTGTGGAATTTGTTACAAAATTGGGTATACATCATAGTTTACCATTTCATAGCACAATTGTGCAGAGAGAACTCACACGCATTCTTGTGTTTTTTCATTTAGTTGTCGATCAGACTGCGGCAAGAACACATGTGCGGCGGATGCTTTATCATTTTATTTCAGAATGACACTCAAAAATATTTTATGTTAAAAATGGGCTATGACATTAGCTGGGCGTTTTTAATTTTTTTATTTTGTCGCATAGTATAATTTTTTTAATTGCTTTTTTTCTTTTAATAAAAAATGGGTTTTTTATTCTTTTTATTTTTATTAATCTAAAAAAAACATGGCATAATTTTTAAGCCAAAGAAGGATAGTTTTATGTTCTTTTAATAAAAAATGGATTTTTTATTTTATTTTTATTTATCTAAAATTATTAAGCCAAGGTTATATAGATTTACATATGTATGCTGATGAAATGAAAATAAAAATAGCGTATATTACTAACACTTTTCTATGGCTGTAAATAAATAAATTCTCTCAACTTATTTTCTCTCTCTTACTCACTAACACATATCCAAAATTTTTTTGACGAACCCTGGTATAGATCGAAGATATGTTCCGGGGTTACGAAAATACTACGTTTTAAAAAGAAAATTGAACAAAGTAAACATTTAGAAAACAAAAAATTTATATTTTATTACATACATACAGAAAACAAAAAAGAAAACAAGTTCAATTAAAACAAAATAAAAAATTCACTTAATTTATACCACAATAAATGAAACTGGACCCTAAAATTAGAAGAACAAAGTGAAAGTAAAACTATTCAAATTGCGTTTATTTTCAGTTAGAAGGGATGGCATGGAGCAATTAGAAACAAAAGGCGTGCCATATTTAAAAAAATCGAATTTCTAACGACATACATACATATAAGTATGTACATACATACATACATATTTGGTCATTACAACCCTTCAGTCAGGATTACAACCTAATTTCTCACACCACTTATGTTGTGTGTGTTAATTTTTATGCATGAGTGGTGGGACCTACAGTTTAAAGTCGACTCCGAACGACAGATTTTTGAGAAACTTTTCATGGCAATTTTATTTTTTCTCTCACAGTTTTTGCCAGAAATCTGCTGAGAGGAAGTCGCCGAAGAAATACTTTTTGTATTTTGTTTTGATGTCGGGCCTGGGGCTCGAACCCTGGCTTTACATCTAATAAGCCAACTAGACTACGGCGACTGCTTTCTAACGACGCACAATGAAAATTAGTAAGAATTCAACAGCGACGCAACTTCGAAAAAACGGAGAACGAAACGACGCAAAGCGAAGTATTGGGGTATAAATTAAAAATCGCTATATCAACCGAAATACTGTTATTTACGGGAATCAATTACACCTATTAACATATTAATTACATTCATATCATCATCATATATGACATTTGTTTTCACAGCATATTGTTACGAAAATGGAAACGATGTCATATCATTTCACATTAAAACAATAAGCAAAAGCTACAAAAACAAAGACCATGAGTAAGAAAGAGAGGGAGATAGATAACGATGATGCCGGAGATATAGAGCAATTCTGTAGCACTGAATTGTTATCTACATATGTATATGCCACTGAAAGGTTCACTGGGCAAAAATACTTTGAATAGCGAAACAATAGAATTGAATTGCGACCGTGATTTGATTAAAGAAAACAAAACGAAAAAAACGTTTGGATTCAATGCTAATACTAACTTCTTTATTTAAAAATATTTCACTTAAACATATCGGTTAGAATGTTAAAAACAAGCCCACTGTCGTTGTTGCTATCATTCGTTTCTCGCTTCCAATTCATTTGTACCTATTAAACTCTATGCCAGGGTTTACCAAAAAATTTTTGGTTATGTGTTAGTGAGTAAGAGGGAGAAAATAAGTTGAGAGAATTTATTTATTTACAGCCATAGAAAAGTGTTAGTAACAGGGTTCAGAAAAATTCATGTATGAACACATAAATTTAAACATTTATGATAAATATACACGAGTTTACTTTTTAAACTTTTTTATGCCCACTTTTCACAAATGAGTAGCTAAGAATTGTTTTCATTTTAAGCATTCATTTTTTATTTTCGTACATATTCGCGAATATGAATTGTGAGAAGTAAGAAATGTGAAATGTACAAATATGAGAGGCCTTCTCATCGCTCTCATTAAAGTACATACTCATTTATCTTGTTGTTTTTTTTTATCATATGTGTTCGGACTTTTTGTGGTTTGTTTCTTATTTTCATATGTGCGTTGTTTGTTTTATGTATTTGCTACTTTACAAAAATTTTTCATCAAAATTTTCATTTTAATTTTTTCACAAACAAAATATTTTGTACCCTGGTTAGTAATATACGCTATTTTTATTTTCATTACATCAACATACATATGTAAAGCTATCTATCTTTGGCTTAATAATTTTAGATAAATAAAAATAAAATAAAAAATTCATTTTTTTTTATTAAAAGGACATAAAGCTATCCATCTTTGGCTTAAAAATTAGGCCATGTTTTTTTTAGATAAATTAAAATAAAAAGAATAAAAAACCCATTTTTTATTAAAAGGAAAAAAAGCGAGCAAAAGTATTTGAAAAAATTATACTATGCGACAAAATAAAAATTAAATACGCCCATCTAATGACATAGACCATTTTTAACATAAAATATTTTTTGAGTGTCATTCTGAAATAAAATGATAAAACATCCGCCGCACATGTGTTCTTGTCGCAATCTGATCGATAATTAAATAAAAAAACAAGAATGCGTGTGAGTTCCCCCTGGACAACTTTGCTATGAAATGGTAAACGCTGCATAAAAAATGTATACGTGTAGATGTAAAAATGTTATTGGAATTAAATAACATTTCTGTAACAAGAACAACAACATTATAAATATGAAAAGAACGGAAGCTAGAAACAAATAGCAAAACTAACGGATTACAACCAAAACAAGCTTAGCTTGTATAAAATGTGATCAAATTACAGTGGGTTAGAGACAGCAAAAATATAAAATGTGTTTATCTGCAAAGTTAATGAAATATAATAAAAGATGTAATATACGACTTTAAATACAATTAATAAGCAAATCAAATGACAAATTAATGGAAAACAAAACTAATAAAATTACAAAAATGGATGATGCGGTGACCTAACAAACGAAACGAAAATTTAGGAAACTGTGATAAGAAATTGCGAACGAAACACTTAGTTTAGACTATTCATTCCTAGTGTTAACGGGCGGGCATCTCAGCAAATAAAACAAAGTTTTTTAGCTTCAAATACTAAGGCTTTAATCTGTAAATTCATTTATTAATTCACGTTACATAAATCTATAGATATATTTTAATTAGTTAATTTATATTAATTCTTTAACTTACACTTGTATTGTAATTTGTAGCATTAAGTATTTACTGCAGCCTGCACGAAACAAATGAATTCTCTTTCCGTTTTAAATAAGCAAGAGGGTCCCTATTAAATATTTTATAAGTGGCAGAAATTTCTTTTCTTTTCGTTAAATTTATTGACATTTATTTACAGTGCTGCCAGACCAAATATTTATTAAACAGGGTAATAAGGTTATTTTACCACGCAACATTCCCCCCTGCGTAAACTTCGTGCAGACTGCATGAGGTTTACTTATTTACTTCTAATTTTGCTAACTTAATTGCAGGTCGAGTGAGCAGGCCACTATTCGTTTTGACAACGGCGCTGCGAACCTGATTATCTTTAGCGCGATGAACATCGATAACTATTCCTCTCTGACAGCTGTTTCTCTTTGCATTCTCATCAACGATTAGCACGACGTCGCCAATGGCAATATGGCTTGCTAACTTTCGTGCCACTTGGCACGCCTTGCCAAACCCGGCAAGTACTCCCGTAACCAACGTCTCCAAAACTGGTTTGCTAACGCACTAGCGATTCGAAAACTCTTGCTCAAAGCTACTCCACTAGCATCTGGTAAAGCTCGCTCTCGCACACCGCTCGAACAGCCAATTAAAAAATGATTTGGCGTAAGCGCTTCACTGTCAGATGTATTTAATGGTACGTAAGTTAATGAGCGCGAGTTAATAATATTCTTAACATCCGCTAGTGCCGCTCTCAAAACTTCTTCAGGCAGAGTATTTCTTGGTAGTAGAGCCATCAAAACTGACTTGACAGACCTAACCATTCTTTCCCAGGAGCCCCCCATATGTGGTGAGGCGGCCGGAATAAATCTCCACTCAAGTTCAGGATACCACTCCACTTCGCTCAACAGCATATGGCTAGCGCCTCTAAAATTCGTTGCATTATCTGAGAGAGTGCGCTGCGGAACTCCTCGTCGGCTTACAAATTGTTTAAATACCAGAAGAAACGAGTCCGTAGATAATGACGGCTTGATTTCTATGTGTAATGCACGAATAGTCATACACGTAAACAGCACTCCCCAGCGCTTCTCTCTGCGCCTGCCAATTACGGTCTCATAGGGGCCAAAATAATCAGCGCCGGTAAAATGAAATGGCCTTGTAAAAAACCGCTCAGGTGGCACATGTCCCACCTCAGTGTAATTTGGTTTAGCTGATCGATTTTTGTAAATTTGACATTTTTTAGAAACATCTTCAACCAGCGCTCTTAATCCATTTATGGAAAAACGCTACCGCATCTCGTTGACAACAATCTCATTGTGGTGGCGATGATACTTGCGCTGGTAGAATTCGGCTATTAAAATTGTCACGGGATGTTTACGTGGCAGAATTATTGGTCGTTTAACACTTGTTGCAACACCTTCAATTGAATCAATACGAACTTTTACCCTGAGTACGCCAAAGTCATCTAAGTAAGGGGAACTTTTATATATTGGGCCTTTACACTGCACATGCTTTCCACAACGTAGGGACTTAATTTCTTTGTCATATTCTTCTTCTTGACATTTTTGTATTATAACATTATCGATATCCTTTAAATTAACCAAATTTTCTATACGTTCTGTCGGAAATTGTGTCTTACGAATAAGACGCAAGAACTTTAGAACGTTCCGTTGTGTATTACGATATTTTTCCCATTTGCTAAATCTGGTAGGGTCAGGCACAATAGCGGCCAAAGTGGACACAATTGGGTCTTTTTCTTTAATATGGTACAAAAATTCAGATTCATTTATTTTTGAAGTCCATTACGGGCCAGTCAGCTTCATCTTTCCTCAGGAAATCAGGAATTGTAAACTACCTTGAAACGGCATCAAACTTTAGGCTTTCCGACCACTTCGTTCCCTCGTCCGCCACGTTTTCAGAAGATGAGACCCAACGCCACTCTTTGACATGCGAGCCCTCTAAAATCTCACCAATGCGCAAGGCCACAAATTGTTGATATTTTCTTGCGTCCAAACGAATCCAATACAAAACATTATTAGAATCTGACCAAAATACCCGACGCGCGATTTGCACTGACAATTCGGTGTTTTCAAATTTCGCTAACCGAAGGCCCAAAACTGCTGCCATTAATTCAAGTTTCGGAATTAAAACAGGTTTCAGAGGTGCCACTCTAGTTTTAGTTGCCACTAGGCTGCATTTTACTATACCACCGTACTCTGCACGCAGGTGCACAAGAGCAGCGTATGCATTGATACTTGCGTCTACAAATACGTGCATCTGAATATTAATAGAGCTGCTTAAGAAATCATAACAACGTGGAATGTACATTTGTGATATATCAGGCAACAATTTGCACCACACCCACCATTTTTGCTCTTCTTCGGCGCATATAGGCTCATCCCTTGTAACCCCGGTGCGCCAAATTTCTTGTAGCAATACCTTAGCATAGATGACATAAAATCCTAATAAACCAAGCGGGTCAAAAATTGTCATTACAACGCATAGAATCTTACGTTTGGTTGGCGCAACCGAATCATCAAAAACGTCAGGACCGAATTTTTGTATAAATGTGAAAACATCCGAGGTTGGCACCCACCACATGCCAAGTACCTCTTCATACTGGTCTACTGTATCTTGAATGCATTTACTTTGTTGTTCGGGTTTTTCTGCTACGCGCTTCGAATTCGAAAGCCAGTTTCGCATTTAAAACCCACCGTCTTGATGAATATTACGAACAAGTTTTGCCATTTCAAACATTTCTTTCTCGGTATCTACAGAGCGTAACCAATCATCCACAAATGTATTTTCAATAATGGCATCAACAGCTTTTGGATATATTTCTCGAAAACGTTCAGCATTTTTATTTTTTATATAGTTCGCTAGAGACGGGGAACAGGATGCGCCCAAAAGTCATTACCGTCATTGTGTATATATCCATTGGCTTATTTGTATCACCATAACGCCATAAAAAAATTTGAGAAATTTGATCCGTATTTTTCACACTCACTTGGTGAAAGATTTCGCGAATGTCGTCCGTCAACGCTATTGGTTTTTCACCAAACCTTACAAGAATGCCTACAAGTGATTTCAACAAGTCAGGTCCTTTCATAGAGCTGAATTCCATACCACTCTGGTTTTATTTTTATTCTTATTAGTAACTGTAAAGATTGGTATATACCACGACTTACCACCGCTAGTTATTTCGTCTTGCTTTAATTTACGATTGTACCCCTTTTTTCATAATCCTTCATTTTATCGTTAAGAAAAGTTTGTAATTCATGGCTGCGTGTCATTGTAGCCTCGAGGCAATGTAATCGACGTCGAGCCATAGACAAAGAAACTGGCAAGTTTATTTGGTCATATTTCCATAGGAGGCCGATCTCCCATATCTTTTCGCTCTCTATATATGTAGATGTTGCCTCCATAACTCTTAAAGCACGCTCATCATCTTTAAATCGTAAATAGTTATTAGTATTAGTCACACCAATTGATTCAAGTGAAAAGTAATTTTTAAGCATGGCGTCCATGAGGTTATTCTTGTTGCAGGGACATAAATGCATTAATATTTGGGGACTCAGAGCTGTTTCCACATTGGCGACCATACATGCTACAGCCAATTCTGCATTTAACAGCTATTAGTCCATCAACACCGTTCTGTATGACTTCAAGGGGAACGCAAATAATTGCATTGTCCAATCCAATTAAAATTCGAACTTTAGCTGCGGTATACGGAAGTATAGGTATGTTTTTAAACTCGACACAGGAATCAATTTCAGATTCTTCTAGCGTTTGTTCAGGCAAACCCAATGTCGATACAGTGCGAACGTTGCGCAGATGAAATTTGCGTGCATTACTCTCCCTTGAAGCAATATGAAGCGTAACTATTTTCGAGCTATTTTCCTTCTGTGTAATGTCGCCTGTCCATTGCAAACAAAGCTCTTCGGTTGGCCCTTCAAGCCCGAGTGCAGCAGCGACTTCGTTCTCAACAAGTATGCAGGCAATACCCTTATCGATCAATGCATATGTATTAAACGACCTATTACTCCCAAAAAGCGTTACGGGTATGTACCGAAATAAAGTCTTTTCCTTTGCATGAAACAATATTGATTGACTGTCACTGCTTTGCCGTGTTATATTTATCTTCTTTTGTTTATTGTTCTCAACACTCGTTTCGTTTAATGGCTTTTGGACCGATCTACTATCAAGTAAGGAATTGTGTGGCATTTTGCAGCCATCCACGCCGCATCTCTTTTTAGAATGACATCGTCGTAAAAGGTGTTTTTTAAAACAACGCAAACAGAACCTTTGCTCTCGAATAAACTTCCACCGATCATCTGTTTTCAAAGAAGTAAAATCTACGCATTCTGTCAAACGATGCCGCTTCGTACATTTTGGATTGTTTGCGATACCCTTTTGTTTCTTCATTTGTATATATAGTTGTTGCTGGTACGTGTGACGCCACTTGAGTTGCGGATGTAGCTAAGTTAAAGAGCCAAGTATCAAATATAACAATATCAACTCAAATATCGACTCCAGTCTAATTTTAAATCACTTGGCAATTTATCTATCAACTCATTTAAGAATATTGGGTCATTGAGATAGTCCGCAAGCCTCATTGCTTGCATTGTTGCCCTATAGTTTTGCACAGGAAGAGCGAAATTAATTAGTGTCTCTAATTTATCTTTTCGCACAGGTTGCTCTTGTTTTAATTTACGTTGAAGAGAATGATGAATTATTTCAGGTTTGCCATATTACATTGTCAATGTCTCAATAGCAAAGGGTACGGTGGCCGGCATCATCAATTTGGCACGAACAGCTTCCAATGCTGCACCTTTTAGACATTTTTGCAATCTGATCAAGTTTTGTTGGTCTGTAAAACCACATCGTTCTGTGGATTGTATATAATTCGTAATAAATATGGGCCATTCATCCGGTTTCCCAGTAAAAATAGGCAATTCTTTGCTAATAGCATGTCGAGCTGCCACGTGCGTATTAGACAGAGTATAATCAGCTGTTGAATTTTGTAAAAATGTGTGTGGAATATTAACAGAAGACGTGGCTGCGCAGTTACTATTCAATGTAACTGGCATCGATGATGTCACTAATTGCTGTCGAGGTAATACTTGTTGATTATTTGCAAAAGAACATAAAGAGAAATTATTTGGCACATTTTGTGGAAACGAAGTATGTACTTACGGCTGATAACTGAGGGGCATGTGCAGATATTGATGGAATTGTTGTTGGGTAAGCTGAATATAAACCTGTATATGGGTTTTTATGTGTGTACTGAGACTCTCTGTCCTCTGTTTTTGTATATATTAATTTTTTTTTATTTGTGATAATTTCTTAAAATCTTCAGTTTTTGTTGCTGTTTTTATTGTTGTTGTCTTTGCTGTAGGAATTGTTTTTGCTATCGAATATAATCATTCCTTCAGAGGTTTCAAATGTAATCTAATAGTTATTTTTTCTCCACGAAAATTAATAAGGCTTCCGTCCTGGTCGGTTACTTTTAGAACAATGGTGTTGATTGATCTAGTGTTAACTGGTAAATAAATGCCGTTTGCTGGTGCTTCTGTTATTTTATAGCCAGGACTCACGTTAAGCGAAAATTGATGTAGAGTGTGAGCAGAAGCGTTATTTATATAGGATCCGGTAACAATATTACACTCAATTAAAATAGTGTTTATTTTTGTAATATCTATTGTTTTGTCTGATTTATGCTCTTCATCAGGCTTTAGAACTCTCTTACTAAACCCAAGTAGCGTTCCAATGATCTTTCTTTATCGAAAAATATCGTATCAGTTAAGCTCTCTATGTAGGTTTGTAGTGTGTTATAATTTGATTGAATTTTAAGTTTTCCTTTTACACTCAATTTTTTATATTTTCTAATAAAAAAATCAGCTAAGTTTGAAAATTAATATGATGCCACAGGAATTTCTATAATATGGTTACCAATATGAAACAAATTGTTCTCATTATCAATATTCGGAATTGAATGATATGTATCAAAACTTATTAGACCGCAAACATAGTTTGATTCAAGCACAATGGGTGGAAAATAGTCGGCAACTAGTTTTGATGTATTTCCGTTCAGAGTTAATGTTATGGACATCTTAACGTATACATTTGAATTTATCCAAGAATTGTGATTTAATGAAAATCCCAACCATTTAACATACAACATATTTCCTCTCCTCTTTGATACTTTTTCAACTAAATATGTTTGAGTGTATTTTGTTTTCAAAAGTTCATATTCATAAAATTCACCCTTAACTTCACTACCACGATAGTTTTCTAAAATGTAAGTATTGCGATTTGTATTCCTTATATTTTTGATTTTGAAGATTTTTGTAGTCCGATTTGGTGTATATCCTTTTTTTTAGATATACATATTTTATTTTTAGATTTTGTTATTTTGTACAATACAATACATATATCCATTGAATATAATAATAGTTAAACATTCGTTTATACATATTAAATAGCTTAAGTGTTAACAAATATTATGTATAGAATGTTTGACATCGACAAATGTTGAAAGATTGTGAATAACTATTTTCACAGTTAGATCTATGTATGACATTATTAATACATAAAAATGGATTATTTATTTTACTAATGTTGCATATTCTTAGTTCAATGATAAGACTTAAAAATTAATCTATATGCTCTTTATTAATCTGATTACTATGTTTTGTTAACAAATAGTTCTTCCAATTCAGCTGGTGTTACTGTTTTTGTTCCCCTTCTTTAAAAAGTTAATAGTAGGTTGTGTTAGTGCGGGACGATGTACCCTGAATTATTTCATTTCAATTTATATTTATTGAATAAAAATTTTAAACACAAGTGTCCACAATTAAATGTGTTAAATTTTTGTTTTCGTTCATAATTATATTCAATAGGAAATTTTAAGTAGTTGACAATCCCAAGTGGTGGTTGTAAGTTTCCAAAGCTATCAAAGTATTCTTTATAGTTGTGGTTTTTATAATATGCTACCCAATGTGTTCCCATACCATTTGAATCATCTAAATTAACAATGTCGCATTCTTGTTTGAATGGTTTTTTAGGTAAAGAATCACGCATGAAAACACCCCTAAAATGTTTAAGATGTCTTCAATATTTATTCAAATCCAAATCTGTTAATGGGCGATTGGGTAGGTTATCTAATAGTTTTTTGGAGCTGGACTATAGTAGAGACCATATCCTCTAACTCTGAATATTGAACTGGATAGCGTATCTTGGGACTAGGTATACACACTGGGTAATGCGAATGACCAATTATCGTTTATTCAGGACAGAATGCGTTTGCTCTATGACAGGTGCGTTCCTGTCAAAACCAAGCACATCAAACCTAAACAACAGCCCTGGTTTAATGCGGAAATAAAAGCACTCATTGAGAGGACGGATAGTGCTTACAGGAGATGGAAGAGGTTTAGGACGGATGATTTGAAAGCTTTACATAGATTTACACGGATGGAAGTTACCAGGAGCATAAGAACTGCAAAAACATTGTATTATGGCGGAAAGTTTTCCAATGCTATGGACAACAAGTCTAAATGGAATGTAATTCGTGAAATAGGAATAGGCCGAAAATGTCCAAAGGCTGATATTGATGTGGATGTGGACAAGCTTAATGACCAGTTCGTAAATTCTAGGGTCCCAAGGTCTAACGGAGACTTGTATGATGACCTCTGTTGTGTTCCACCACAGTATTCCTTTAGCTTTCGTTGCGTAAATCAGTTTGAGGTTTTGGAATGTATTTCAGCGGTAAAATCGAATGCAGTTGGTTCTGATGATTTGCATCCTTTATTCTTGAAGGCTCTGACTCCTAAACTTTTGCCTTACTATACTTACTTGTTCAATACAGTTCTGACTAAGTCTTCTTTTCCTGAAAGTTGGAAACTGGCTAAAATCCTTCCCATTCCCAAAACTAATTGTGAGTTCAGGCCAATTGCAATCCTTCCTTTTTTATCCAAGGTATTGGAGAACATCATGGCCAGACAAATCGATGAATATCTGACGGGCCACAATTTCTTAACGGTTAATCAGTCGGGCTTCATGAAAGGTAGGAGTTGTACTACCGCTCTGGTAAATGTAGTTGAGGAACTTAGGTCGGAACTTGATGGGAATAGTGTGGCGTTCTTGGTTCTGCTTGATTACTCTAAGGCTTTTGATACAGTCGGTTCTATTGAAAAAGCTCCGAAAACTGTTTTATTTCTCCGAAACTGCCTGTAATCTAATTTATTCTTATTTGACGAACAGATTTCAGAAGGTTCATTTCAATGGCAATGTTTCGGATCCACTTACTATTAATAGAGGTGTTCCCCAGGGGTCTATACTTGGACCTTTGCTGTTTTGCATGTATATAAATGATCTACCTGATGTTTTGGTTAACTGTAATGTTCACATGTATGCTGACGATGTGCAGCTTTACACATATACTCCAAGGGAGAATATTTATTCTTGTTTGGACTACAATAATCGTGACTTAGCAAGGATTGACGGATGGGCCTCGGCCAATGGACTATGTATCAATCCTTCTAAGTCTAAATGTATTACACTTTCGAGAACAAACGGATCATTTGTCATACCTGAATTGAGTATCAGGGGAAATAAAATTGAATTTGTCAGGTCGGCTACTAATCTGGGTATTGTCTTTAATGACAAATTATCATGGTCTACCCATATAAGTGTCATTGTTGGCAGAATTTATGGCATGCTTCGAAATTTGTGGGCAGTCATAGATTCAACTCCTTTTGTCATTCGCATGCAACTTGCTAAAACATACTTGATTCCGGTACTTTTATATGGATGTGAGATATACGCAAATTGCAGTTATGATGACAACCAGAAACTTAACCTGGCGTACAATAACATAGCCAGGTATGTTTTCCTTAATGGGCGTCGGGATCACATTTCTCATTTAGCTTACCTGATTCTTGGTATCAAATTTGATAATTTCCTGAAAATTAGATGCCTCCTTCTACTTCATAAAATAATTTACACGAAACAGCCGAAGTATTTATATTGTAAAATTAAGTTTGCCAGATCCCTCCGGGGTGTGGGGATTATACAGCAACGATTCAGGACTCTTCTGTCTCAGCGACAGTTCTTTATATACACCATTAGTCTTTGGAATTCCTTACCAAATAACATCCAAAATCTGGGCAATGCAAACGCGTTCAAAAAGGAGTTATTTAAATTATTTTCATAATTAAAATTTTAATCTCATATTTGTAAATTTTGTGATTTTATTTTTTAGGTCATCATTATTATTGTTATTATTATTATTATAATTATTATTATTATTCTTATTATTGTTATTATTATTATTATTATTACAATTATTATTATTATTATTATTATTATTATTATTATTATTATTATTATTATTATTATTATTATTATTATTATTATTATTATTATTATTATTATTATTTATACTTTACCTTATTAATTTGACAATAGCGGATCCTCCACTTGCCAAACCACCAAGTGCTGACAATGCTTTAGTACGGGAATAAGTGGAAGAAATCCCCCAATTTTCGGTACAGGTATAACTCTCGGTATTATAATATCTGCTCGCTTTTTCTCTTTAAAATTTGAATGAATAGCCTTTTGAGCTATATTAACAGCATCATTTATATCAAGGGGTTTTTGTTCTTTCAATTCTTTTAAAGTTTTTCTCACAGTAGCTGTGAATAATTTCTTATTACACTTATTCATTTTTCCTTTCTTTTCTTATGTCTCTGCTCCTTCAAACCTAATCCAAATTTCACTTTAGTTTTCATAGCGTTTGTCACAAACCACGCGTTAGCACGTTCTTTAATATCACTATCTTTAGATTTAACGCATTGCCAGGCTTTTTCAGCTAAAATTTGATTTGCTTGATGTCTTGTGTCTATATCTTTTGATTGTGAATATGCAATATCGTGCTCTCTACAAGCTGCGTCTAATAAATGTATACCCTCATCTCCTCTTGCTAAACGTTTTTCAAGTTTTGTACCAGGTCCACAAAACTGACAACCAGGTAGATGTAATTCAACAGGTACTTTATTTATTAAGTTGTTTACAAATCCTCTTCTCATCTTACACTGGCTGGGGTTTTGTTTTGACTGTAGATTATAACAAATTTCTTTCGCTACTTTTATACCTCTTCGCAAAAATAGCTGAAATCAAGACGATCTCCTATATATACAGCAATTTATATGATTTCAGTACGTTAATTTTTTGATATTGATTTTGATCTGCTTTGTATCTGGTCACGATCTACTTTATATATTATATATATATATATATATATTATTATATTATATATATATATTATATATATATATATATATTATTATATTATATATATATATTATATATATATATATATATTATTATATTATATATATATTTTCTTTTTGGTTACGACATTTTTGTTTTTTTTTTTGTTTTTATGATTATATTTATTGAAACCTCAAAATTTATTAATATAAGTCATTTCTTTCACTCTTCTAATAAATTATGTTAGATTCTTTAAGTTCTTCGATAATAGAGATTATTTCGTTTTGATGATTGTTGTGGCCAGCACCTTCCGATGAGAGAAGTAAACGTAGTCTGTCAACTAATTCATTAGGATCATCCCAATATATATAGTTTGATTTCCGAATATCTAGTGATTTTAGCAATAATCCGCTGCCTTTTGTTGAAATTTTTGTTGTTGTTTTGAATAAATGTTTAATTATTCGTCTATATTTGAAAGCTCGTTTTCCTTCCACTTGTTCATTAGCTTCATAACGACGTCTATGTGCATTGGTATGAATTAAAATCTCTTTATATTTCTTTAAATCATTTTTAGTATAATGGAGAGGATTTGTATGAAATACTAGTTCAAATAATCCAGGTGTTATTTTCAAATTCATGTTTCCAATCTGCATAGTATTATCTCTATTAAATATTAATTGTTCCTAGCCATATCTCCAACTACCGTCTACATCTTGATTAAAACCATAAATTTTATCCAATTGCTTATTATGAATAAGTGTTTGTATATTTTCAAATAATGGAGAGTTTTTCGTTAGCTTTAAACTTTATTTTCTTTTCAAGTTCTTGATACATGTACTTGATAGAGGTCTATTATGATCATAGTTTTTTCATTATCATCAGTTGAGATATTTCCATATTGAAAATCGTCACTATCACCATTTACGTCATTATAATCATCATCATCATCAATAGTGTTGTCTATATCCTTATGCTTATGTTCAAGTTTTCCGTTGATTTTATTATCACTATTTACATCATCATAATCATCGTCATCATCAATAGTGTTGTCTATATACATATCGTTATGTTTATCTTCAAGTTTTCCGATGATTTTTTTAAGTGGTTTTGTTATTGGTTGAAAGGTATCTTCTAATAAATTAACTCTATCTATTTGATTCAGTTTAATATTTTTTAACTTTTCCTTTAGAACAGCTCTTGCCTTTACAAGATCTTCTAACATTTTATTAAGATCATTTTTATACATTATAATAATTTTTATATTGGTTTTGATCTGGTTATGATCTGCTCGCTATCTGCTTATGATCTGCTTTGTATCTGATTACGATCTGATGTATACCTGATCACGATTTGCTTGATGACTTGTGTCTATATACATTGATTTTTTCTACGCAATATCATACTTTCTACAATCTGCATCCAATAAATTATTCCTTTATTGCCTTTATTCTTGCTATTCGTTTTTGAAGTTTTGTATCAGGTCCACAAAACTGATAAACAGGTGGATGTAATTCAACATTTAATTTGTTTATTAAGTTGTTTACAAATCTTCTTCCAATCTTACACTGATTAGGTTTTTTTTCTTTTGAATTATAATATAATGAATTTTTTTCATTACTTTCATACCTCTTTGCATGAAACACTATACTAGCAAGCTACACAATCTGTACTAGCTATACTAGCAAGCTATACAATCTGTACTAGCTGTACTAGCAAGCTACACAATCTGTACTAGCTATACCAGCTAGCTGTACTAGCTACACTAGCAAGCTGTACTAGCTATACTAGCGAGCTATACAATCTGTACTAGCTATACTAGCAAGCTATACAATCTGTACTAGCTATACTAGCAAGCTGTGCTAGCTATACCAGCAATCTATACAATCTGTACTAGCTATACTAGCAATCTGAACTAGCTACACTAGCAAGCTGTACTAGCAATACTAGAAAGCAATACAATCTGTACTAGTTATACTAGCGAGCTATACAATCTGTACTAGCTATACTAGCAAGCTGAAATCTTGTAAATATACTGAAATCATATAAATTGCTGTATATATAGGAGATCGCCTTGATTTCAGCTATTTTTGCGAAGAGGTGTAAAAGTAACGAAAAAAATTTGTTATAATCTACAGTCAAAACAAAACCCCAGCCAGTGTAAGATGAGAAGAGGATTTGTAAACAACTTAATAAATAAAGTACCTGTTGAATTACATCTACTTGGTTATCAGTTTTGTGGACCTGTTACAAAACTTGAAAAACGTTTAGCAAGAGGAGATAAGGGTATACATTTATTAGACGCAGCTTGTAGAGAGCACGATATTGCATATTCACAATCAAAAGATATAGACACAAGACATCAAGCAGATCAAATTTTAGCTGAAAAAGCCTGGCAAAGAGTTAAATCTAAAGATAGTGATATTAAAGAACGTGCTAAAGCGTGGTTTGTGACAAACGCTATGAAAGCTAAAGTGAAATTTGGATTAGGTTTGAAGGAGCAGAGACATAAGAAAAGAAAGAATTCAAAAAGAATGAGAAACTGAAAAATTAATAAATGTAATAAGAAATTATTCACAGCTGCTGTGAGAAAAACTTTAAAACAATTGCAAGAGCAGAAACCCCTTGATATAAATGATGCTGTTAAAATAGCTCAAAAGGCTATTCATTCAAATTTAAAGGGAAAAAGCGAGCAGATATTATAATACCGAGAGTTATACCTGTACCGAAAATTGGGGGATTTCTTCCACTTATTCCCGTACTAACAGCATTGTCAACACTTGGTGGTTTGGCAAGTGGAGGATCCGCTATTGTCAAAGCAGTAAATGCTATCAAAAATGGAAGAGAACAATTGGCTGATGCTAACCGTCATAATAGATATATGGAATCAATTGCAATGGGTAAAGGGTTGTACCTCAAACCATATAAAACTGGATATGGCCTCTACTATAGTCCAGCTCCAAAAAACTACTTGATAACCTACCCAATCGCCCATTAACAGATTTGGATTTGAATAAATATGGAAGACATCTCAAACATTTTAGGGGTGTTTTCATGCGTTATACTTTACATAAAAAACCATTCAAACAAGAATGCGGCATTGTTAACTTTCAATTGTTATGATTCAAATGGTATGGGAACACATTGGGTAGCATATTATAAAAACCACAACTATAAAGAATACTCTGATAGCTTTGGAAACTTACAACCACCACTTGAGATTGTCAACTACTTAAAATTTCATATTGAATATAACTATGAACGAAAACAAGAATTTAATACCTTTAATTGTGGGCACTTGTGTTTAAAAATTTTATTCAATAAATATAAATTGAAATGAAATAAAAAATTGTTTAATTTATATACATATAATATATTCTTTATTTATTAATTCATATTATTTATACATTGCATTTCTTATGAACTACTTAATCTATATATTTAAAAACATTTCATCATTATCTTTCTCTATATATATTTACATTTAAAAACATTTCATCATCATCGTCTTGAATAAGTTCTCAATATGAATTTAAATTTGATGATGATGTTGATGGAGAATTTATTTTATAATGTCCCCAGGCGTAAGTGTCAACATTATTTTCACATATAAATCGCTTATCGTCTAAATAACTTAAAGTTAATTTGCTTATATATTGTGTATATACTTGATGAATCTTAGATCTAAAAACATACATAGAATCATGATACAGCTTTTCCTCTAGTAGATATTTTCTAAAATCATTAATACTTAGCCTAGATGTTACACTATTTTTAACGCCTTTAATTTTTTTAATTTCTTTGTCTACTCTATCTATTTTGACGGAATACATTTTAGCTCGTAAACCAATGAATTCCCTAATAACTTTTCTTTACATTCATCTTTCATCATTCCCAATACTTTTTTATTCATCAAGGGGAAATTATAAACATTTTCATTTGAATAAGCAGATGTATCGAAATGTGTTGGAATATCATTTCTAATATCATCATACATATCATTTGTTTTCACATCATATATAAATGAATCGGTATCCATATAACAGAGATTAATATTATCAAGATATTTTGTCTTTATATAATCGTAATGAAAATTATACATTTTCCATTTTGATAATTCTAGAACTGAAAAACCAATATAAATGGGTTCATTATATTCCGTTCGCACTCTACTCATTTCAACGGCAACCATTTCTTCAGCAATTTCAATACAACTATGAAAATTTGGTTTCGCAATTAGTGATCTGGCTCCTAATCGTTTTCTTCTATTTTCCCATCCAATTACTATTTTGATGTCTTTTCTCTTATCGACATTTTCCATAGTCTTACCATAGACCGCATTATTGAGTAATTTGAAAAAGTTTTGTTCAAATGTGTTTTTAGCCAATGTTCTATGATGGTTATTTACATCAATATATTTTTTTTACCAATTCGATTGATTAAATTGCAGAATTCTATGAATTTTCTTCAAAATTAATCTATGTTGAATGCATTGCTGAAGATTGCGGTAATGTATTATGTAATTCTTTTCTTTTCTACTTCTAAAATATAACCAAATTCTGAATCTTCTTCTACAGTAGTTACATCAAAGTCGTTACAGTTGTTAAGCCATTTAAAATTTTTATAGGGAAGATATTGAAGACATTGCATAACCATATAAATTATTTACATCTAAATACATTAGATAATTTGATTTTTTGAATCATAGTCACTAACATATTTATTATTAGCTGTCACATGTCGCTTACTGCATTGAACAATACCTGCCCTAATGCCCCGCACAACGAAATTGTACATGTTGGTATGTGTCAATAATTCCAACTCAATTTCAGTTGTTTTCAACATTGCATCCCAGGATAAACCTGGTGTAGTATAATATTGACAGGGGTCTAAATTGTAAATGTTTTAACAAACTTGACGGAAATTTTCAAAAACATCACAAAGCAATAGGACATCAACTTTTAAATATAATAGAAGATAACCTAAAAGTTTCTTACATTTGAATGTATTCCAAACTTTTTAAGTTTATTAAAGAAACATGATCGGGGTGGTAGTAATGTTTCTTCAAGACGGTTGACTGAGTCTAGATAGTCATATGGAAAGACACCTTTACGTTTCATTAAACTAAATTCATTGGGAGTTTGATAACTTGATTTTACTGTCAACAGATCATTATCTGACAAATATCCTGCTAGTTTTTCCAAACTTGATGGCATAAACCGACAGGAATCTAGAAAACGTAGTTCTATAGTATTTTTTTCATCTACATTAATCTTTTTCGACATAGACACATATAGTTCTTTGTTTAAGTGGATTACATTTATATCACCTTCAATAGAAGAGAGTCCTCGTACGAACAAATGACAATCATATGATGAAAGATCATGAAAGAATATAGGAATAAAAGTTGCTATTTGATACTCTAAATTACATTTGTTATGTGCCGGTCCTCCATATTCACCTGTTAAGTGACAATGATCGGCTACTCGATCTACATGAGATAAAATTTTTTTGCAAATGTGACAAATTGTATCTTCTTTCTGCCTAATCAGTTGAGAAGGTGTTAAGGTATTCATTGCTTTCACGATACTTAAGTAATTAACATATAAATCTGTACAATCTTTAACTAAATTTACAAAGAAATGTTTTGGTGCATCATCACCACTGTACATGCTAAATTTATCTAAACTACTGTTAAATGAGCATTTTATGTAATAACTATAAGCAAATGGAATATGTTTTTGTATTGACTTGACATTTGTTGAATTTTGAATATTAATAGTCTCTAGAATACACTCAAAATCAGCCTAGACTACAAAAGGTACATCCATTTGCTTTTTGTAATTTTTAAAACTTACGATATTATCGTCTACAGAGTGCATTTAATTACCATCTTATTACATTCCTTCTTATGATTTTCCAGAGATGGCTCATGATGAAAATGTATTAAACAAGTGTTACATATGTAAACTTGTCGACGGTGATTTGTAAGTTGACTTTTAATTAATCTGTAATTAAATGGAAAGTGAAACAATTTTATATTAATATAATTTTTTTAACACAAAATTATTATTGATTTACCTTGAAACATTTTTAATCCATACGTAGTGGAATCTCTCACCATCTTATAGTAATAATAAATTAACGTGCTTAGCCTTTTCATTTATACTGGAATAGTAGGGTCCGACTATTTCATTGTGGTCATTCAACCCAAAAGATTTATTCGACAACTGAAGAGAAGCCAGTGGTGTAGTAGGTAGTGTGTTGGCTTACTATTCGTAAAGCCCGGGTTCGTATCCCAGGTCAGACATCAAAAATGAAATATGAAAAAAAAAATATTTCTTCGGCGACTTCCTCTCAGCAGATTTCTGGCAAAAACTCTGAGAGTAAAATAAACTGCCATGAAAAAGTTTCTCAAAATTCTGTCGTTCGGAGTCGACGTTAAACTGTAGGTCCCGCCACTCACGTATAAAATTAACGCACACAACATGAGTGGTGTGAGAAGCTAGGCCGTAATCCTGACTGAAGGGTTGTAATGGCCAATTATGTTCACGCTAATATCGGGATTTTTCATTTCAAAATCTTTAATTTTATTCGTTGGTAGCGGAAAAGTCAAATATTCAAAATTCAAAACAATGCCATTTTCCAAAGTGATAATACCATCACTAATGTTATTAATTTTATATGATGTGCATCTGTTACAACTCATATTAATAGGTTACAATGCTGATATAAAAGCCCACTTGAAACAATACTCATCGTTATTTTGAACATTGATGCACGAATGTTTCTTTTGTATTGGGGTTGGTAGAGGGATATACTGTGAACCTTTTTTGCACTGGTATTTATTTATATTAATTTCTATCCGTAATATTTGTATTAATGTCCATCCGCTATCACGTTCCTGGAATTCACACATTTTTTTAACAATAACATCGCATTGTGTTTTGTAAATATTGAGGAGATCATCTGTAGTTGATGGTGAGAAATTAATTATAACCATTTTAGTTTGATGCGATTTTATTTCAATATAACATAAATTCTCCTCTTCTTTAACTAACATGTATTCGCAAAATATCTCCAGATTGAATTTAATATTATCATGTTTTTGGATCATATGACTTAACAGCTTAGTCACTTTAAATTTAATTCCCGATAAAAAGTTCTCAGGTATTAAATTCGTTTCATCATTATTCTCAATAACATATGTCATAATTCTATTATTAAACACTGATCTCACAAATTTTATTTCATCATCATCATCATTAGCATCATTATCATCATTTCGAATTTTATCAGCACAATTAAGCTTATATGCATTTGTTCGAATGTGATAGTGCCAATTCGTCTTTGGAATACGTTGATTGCACTCGGTACAATTAACTTTTTCATGCCCGAATTTTTTTGGGCCAGAGCTAAAAGTTTTTTAAGGACATGTGTTTGTATTTGGTTTGGCCTAAATATGAAGTGATATTAAATTCAGAGTCCTACGTATTCTGGTTTTACACGTTTTTAACCAGGCTTGTTTGCAAAAAAAAAATTTAAAAAAAAAATAAAAAATTACGGAATTTATGAACAAAAATGTACAATGTTGCCTATAGGCAACATCGGGCATGAAAGGGTTAACTGTATTAAATGTTTCTCCTCCATCTCCAATATTTGAATGTTTTAAAATGTGTTGATTATAATTTAACTGGCTCGAGAAATATTTATTGCATGGTATGCATTTAAATGATGTAGATGGTCCATCATGACATAATCTAATATGTCTTCTTAAATTCCTATTAAATTTGAATTTTTTAAGACAAAATTCACAAGGAAAACTAGCCATTTTTATATTTTATTTTTTTGTTTTTAAATTTGAAAACACAACTCGCTATCAATTTCTAGCACAAGAATGACTTCTAAATCCTTAAACACAAGTCTATTTATACTCTGGGATGTAGATGAGGAAACGTAGACAGACTCATTCTGTCCGTCCAATCATTCATTTGAAAAGTAATACAAATAAAATGAACATGCACAATCATGTTTCTATTTAGGTATATAAAAAATCTTTCACGCAGGTGTACATCCTGTTTACAAAAAAAAAAAAAAACAACACCTACAACCAACCTACCCTTTTTTATCAGTTTATATTTCTATTTCTTCAACTTTTGATCATGAGCAATACGTGACAGGAATTTGTTATTTATTATGCAGGTGTTCATCCTGTATGCACTAAACCGCGATAAGAATCTATTATTCCTAGAAAACTATCTTGCAGGTGTTCAACATATATACATTAAAACGTGATAAGAACCTATTACTCCTAGAAAACGATCACGCAGGTGTACATCTCTTGACTATTTCTTCTACATTTGATTATGAGCAATACGTGACAACAATTTCTTATCAATTTAAAATTTCAGATCCTTTTAATTAAATCCTACAAAAAAAATAAAAAACAACCGCACAACCAACCTACCCTTTCTTATCAGTTTATACTTCTATTTCTTCTACATTTGATTATGAGCATTACGTGCCAAGAATTTATTATCAGTTTAAAATTACAGATCCTTCTAATTAAATTATACAAAAAATAAAAAACACACAACAACTATACAGGTGTACATTTATTTTCTATTTCTTCAACAATTGAGTATGATAATACGTGCCAAGAATTTATTATTAAAAAAACGATCATATACGGTTTTCAGATATGCACCTTTATTGCGTAAATCGCAATGAACGCCATTATTGAGCTCAATATTTCATATAAAGTTTCAATTAATTATTGCGCAATAAATATGCAAATTGTTATAATATTGAGTAAAACTTAAAATGCAGCACTGTCATAAGTAAGTTTAGTGAGCATATTACAATTATCCGAACACTTAATAAAAAATAAAAACAATGTTTTTGAAACAACCAACTGTTCTGATTCCCAGCTGTCAAATGAATATTGAATAAACAGCTCAACTGCATATATTATTATGTCTGAACACTTAAAATATTGTACGCAATAAACCGAATATTGACTCAATAAAAGTGCATATCTGTACATAGTATAAATCTCTTTATACACATTACATGTTACAAACCTATCGACTAGCCGACACTACCGACTATAGCGTATGCATGCTCCTAAATTTGTATGGAGCAAGTGCTCCAGAAGGTACATAAACATACTACTCAAATGTATGACAGTATTAATACATAAAAATGGATTACTTATTTTACTAATGTTGGATATTCTTAGTTCATTGATAAGACTCAAAAATAAATCAACATGTTGTTTATCAATTTGATTACTATGTCTATATAATACATATATCCTGTAACTCAGCTGATGTCACCATTTTTTCCCCTTCTTTAAAAAGTCAATAGTAGGTTATGTTAAGGGGCTCATACAGTACACAAGTTTGCTGGCACAATCATGTGATTGTGCAAGCCGATTGAACATATATGGACTTCTGGTACGATTGTTCAAGCTGATTGTGTGATATCAAAATGAATTTGATATTTTTATGTTTGTGCAAGCAAGCTTGTGTAGTGTATTGTCAAAAAAAAATTTTGTTTACAATATAATTTTTCAAGTTGTAAATATTGTGCCAAAAATAATTATTGTGTGGTAAAAAATTTTGGGAAGAATTTCTCGACTTGTACGAACCAAACGCATTTTCAACTATCCTCTAACTCGGGATAAACGATAATTGAATATTATTTCATCTTTTTTCATAGTTGTATGGCTATAAGGCTGCATTAAATTTTACATCAACGGAAAAGCATCATAGCCTACAAAAACATATGGCATGTTTGTATTAAAATCTGGTAGTGGTTCAGGGTCGGGAATATATAACCCATCATTTAATTTTTCAAAAAAAAAAAGCAAATCACTGAAGAGCCCAGCATCTGATGCTCTACCGTTTGTACCGACATGCACCATTAAAAACTCGTATTTGGCATTTACTATCGCCATTAATATAATAGAGAAATTCTTTTTGTAATTAAAAAATAACAACCGGAACCGGGGGGTTTTGCAATGTTCACATGTTTACCGTCAATAGCGCCCAGACAATACTTTGCTTAACAATTCATAGAAACATTCTTTACCCATTCTTAAAAAATTACAAAGATCATCTTCAGCGCTGGTTTCCAATTCTTTAAGGAGTTTAACATCACCTAAATATTCCTTATCTTTTAGCCATTGTTTTATCCAAATACGCTTTTTTCTTCCATTATCTACATCAAATGATTGCGCCAGCATGCTGGTGTAGTGCATGGGCCCCTTTAGTGCGGAACGATGTACTCTGAATTATTTCAAATCAATTTATATTTATTGAATAAAAATTTTAAACACAAGTGCCCACAATTAAATGTATTAAATTTTTGTTTTCGTTCATAATTATATTCAATAGGAAATTTTAAGTAGTTGACAATCTCAAGTGGTGGTTGTAAGTTTCCAAAGCTATCAAAGTATTCTTTATAGTTGTGGTTTTTATAATATGCTACCCAATGTGTTCCCATACCATTTGAATCATCTAAATTAACAATACCACATTCTTGTTTGAATGGTTTTTTAGGTAAACAATCACGCATGAAAACAACCCTAAAATGTTTGAGATGTATATTTTCTTTATATCTAAAACGGTTAATGGTTGCTGAGGTAGGTTATCTAGTAGTTTTTTGGAGCTGGACTATAGTAGGGACCATATCCAGCTTTATATGGTTTAAGATATAACTCTTTACACATTACAATTGATTCCATATATCTATTGTGACTGTTAGCTTCCGCCAATTGTCCTTTACCATTTTTGATAGCATTTACTGCTTTGCCAATAGCGGATCCTCCACTTGCTAAACTACCATGCGCTGAAAATGTCGCTAGTACGGGAATAAGTGGAAGAAATCCTCCAATTTTCGGTACAGGCATAACTCTCGGTATTATAATGTGTGCTCGCTTTTTCCCTTTAAAATGTGAATGAATAGTCTGTTGAGCTATTTTAACAGCATCATTTATATCAAGGGGTTTCTGTTCTTTCAATTGCTTTAAAGTTTTTCTCACAATAGCTGTGAATAATTTCTTATTTAATTTATTCATTTTTCAGTTTCTCATTATTTTTGAATTCTTTCTTTTCTTATGTCTCTGCTCCTTCAAACATAGCTGATAACCAGGCAAATGTAATTCAACATGTAATTTATTTATTAAGTTGTTTACAAATCCTCTTCCCATCTTACACTGACTGGTTTTTTGTTTTGACTGTAGATTATAACAAAATATATACTATATATATAAGACAGAAAAAGTGCTTCACTTACAATAATAACAAAGCAAAAAACAAAGAAATATAAATTATTTTAAATCAATTTTTACAAAACAGAAGAGATAAAGATACATATTTAAATAACATATTTTTGCATAGAATTTTTGCAAAAATTAAAAGAAAAAATTTATTTTATTATATTGCTATTATCATTGCCTGCCACTGGTTAGTATCGCGGACGGACTACAATGTGAAAATATCGCAGTTTTTCTCCATATAATACTATTTTTTAAAAAAAATTTTTTTTAAAAAAGTCATACCTACAAAAAAATAACCACAGTCATCATCAGCAATCAATTGGATTAAATGCAAATTCTTCTCTATTTAAACAAACTTTTCTTCTGGGATTTCAATAATTAATTTTTAATTTCAACGTCTACAATATAAACAATAACGAAAAATAGATTTCTAACCTTAAGGTACGCGCGAATATTTGATAAAAAAAGGAGAAATACGCAACCCATTCTCAAAGTGAATAACAAACAAACATTAACCATCAGCAAACATTTTATGAAAATCGTAAATCGTCTCAACTGTACGATCAACGGCATCAATCACGTCGCAAGTATGATTATCATCATTTTCGCAGTTCCACGGGCAGTAATAGTAGCAATAATGAGTCCTCAAACACCCAACAACATCATCAGCATCAGCAGACAACAAAAACACTGTCATCGACAAATTCTTCGCAACACAGAAATCCACTAATACAGTGGCGGTCACAGTCACCCCAACGTCCAGTCATACTGGGGCAGACAGTGACAATAAATCATCATCGAGTGCTACAAACTCAGCATCGAGGCATACCCATATCACACTGGCCGTCGCCGGGAAAAAAATTTTATTTAATATTTATTTTTTAATATGTTTTGAAAATGGGTTGAATAGGTTATGATAATAAAGCAGAATATATTACTAAAACAAAATTAATTTGTCATTAAAAAAAAATTGAAAAAAAATTTAAAAAAAATATTTATAAAACAAATTAAAAAAAAAAACAAATAAATTAACAAATAAAAAACAAAGAATCAGATATCAATTGGATATATCTGCTATATACCATCGCCTTGGGGGACTATATCCGTTGGTATGGTATCCCGATGCCATGATACATAGAAATTTTTTTCTTTTCTTTTACTAACTATGACAAGATAGACTAACTAACAAAATACTGACAAGACAGTTCTGGTTACTCTACAGTCATTCAAATAATTGAATGATTGAATAATTGATTCAAACCCTTCATCTTGGTGTACCACCTTGACGAAGCTAAAGACCAAATTTTATCCTTGTGTATCACTTGGATAAAGTCCCATGTTCTCTATTATTATTTTTACCGTTCATCAAGGCAAACGAGCCTTGATTTAAACATTTTTGGCGATCCTTCAAGGATCAATATTAAATGTATTAAAACATCTCACTCTCACAGAGAGTATTTTAATGATTGTTTATTCTAATTTTGCAATTGATAAACATTTATCCTTTTAATCATGGTTAATCACGATTCGAAAATCGAGAACCCAAATGCGAATGTGATAAATGAAATCACTGTAAAAGTAGAATATCCAATTATATATTTAGCCATTATTATCACGATTTTAGTCCTACAATTGCTAACAACGCTCTATCAGTTGCATAAAAGATCGCTCAAAAAGAACTATAGAGCAGCATCCATGGCAATAGACATAGATAAAGTATAGGAACATTCTCCTCATTTTCAAAAAGGCCATAGACTTCTTCCTAAATGGTTATTTGTTGAAGAGGATTAAATTTATTATCGTTAAAAATTCCAATTTACCTCTTAAAAAGAGAACAAATTACTTCATTGAGCCTTAAATAGTTTTTATTTGAATTCTGCAGCGTGCACTAATTTTTTCTGTTCTTATGGACTGGCAACAGATCCTTATAAAGTCAAGACAGATAAAAGAACATTTTGATAGGTCCTATAAGTGTTTAAACACAGATAGACCTGCCAAGGACGAAACAGTCGAAAAACGTATTAAAAACCTCCTCAATTGTTTCGAACAAATTAGAATCATTCACGACTAACACAAGTACATAAATTCGCTGCTTGAAATTTATTTTCTGACGTCAGAGATAAACTTGCGAATATCCTGTCACGAAGAGGTATAGAAGCAAAACTACCAGTAACATTTCATGAAAAACTGGCATATTTCCCAGAAGGTCAAGAAGAACCTACTTTATACTTAAAAGAAAAAAAGACCCCTCAAGAGTCTTATAAAATTTCTAATACTATGCCTCAATCAGTGACAGAATTTCTGGGTTTAGCCTCAAGGCCGGAAAATCTGCAAAGTTTTCTTGACGCCCTAAGTTTGGCAGATTCAATCAAAGACACTCACAATGAAGTGGCCATTAAATTGGTAAAAACAAAACTAAAAGGCTCAGCACGTAACCTTATTTCTCAGGACACTACACTCCAAGAAATCATTACCAAGCTAAAAACTACAGTAAAGGGAGAATCCGTAGATGTACTGGTTGCAAAGTTGATGAGTATTCGTCAACAAGGAAAACCAGCTAATACATATGCAAAAGAAATCTAAGACTTAACAACGAAACTCGAAACCGCGTACATTAATGATGACCTACCAAACATGGTAGCAGACACTTATGCAACCAACTCTGCTGTTAAGGCCATCATAAAAAATGCTTCTAACGACAGAGTTAGGCTTATTATGGAGTCGGGTACCTAACCTAAACGAGGTTATTTCAGCTGCACCGAAGCCTACGGTCAACCTAACTCAATTTTAGCCTTTAATCAGAGTATTGACCAACGAAATCGCGGTAAGAATTGTAGAGGCACATATAACTGTAACCGCAATTTCTACTATAATAAAAATGTTCATAATAACGGTAACGGTAATAGTAATAACAATCTTTACAACCATAACCAAAGAGGTAACTATAACTGCAATAGAGGCAATGGTGGTTATAGACACAATCCCTCTCATAACCGTAGTATTCACTGCACCACCGAACACACTTCGGAAAACTAATGGAAACCCCTAATATTTCAACCTGAAATGTCAATCTAAACTATATAGTTATTTAAAATGTAGATTGTCTATGAACAATTCCAACTAAATTTTTTAAATAGACACAGTCGCAGACATTTCTGTGGTTAAACAAAATAAGGTTCTAAACGAACCAATAGATGGCAGCAAGACAACAAACATTAATAGTATTGGACAAGATTTAATCCAAACACTCGGATTAGTTGACGTAGACCTGAGAGTGGGAAATATCTTAATACCAGCTAAGTTGCATATTGTGAACGATGATTTTCCGATATTGGTTGATGGAATATTGGTAATGCACTTCATCAGAAGACACAAATGCATACTTGATTATCAAGGTATTGAAGATATAATAATTTTTAAAGCTCCATCACTACCAAATGATATAGGCCTAACACTTTTGATTGCTCCAAACATCAACTCAATTTCAATACCAGCAAGATCTGAAGTAATCAGACAAGTTAATTTTCAGGATGTATTGGTGCCCCAGCAAATCCTCCAAAATGGTGTATACATAGCTAACACCATTACATCAAAATCACAGCCATTGGTCAGAATCATCAATACAACCAACAGGGACCTTGTCATTGATAATGTTCAAATAATAATGGAAAATCTTAATGACTATAAAATGGTTCAAACAAGCTGCAATCTAAAATCTGACAAAGGAAAGATGGAAAAATTATCTGTAAATTTCCCAGAATTCATTGAAGGTGAATTACATAAACTGTGTTCAGAATTCATTGACATCTTTGCTTTGGAATCAGAAAAAATAAGCGCCAATAATTTTTACAAACAACGGTTGAGACTCCAGTTTATATAAAAAAACTATAGAAAACCACATTCACATAAAGAAGAAGTGAATAAGCATGTAACATAATTAATAAACGATGATATTGTAGAACCCTCAAACTCTGAATATAACAGTACAATACTCTTAGTACCTAACAAATCATTACCAGGTCATACAGAAAAGAGATGGAGACTTGTGATTACAGAGGTATAAATAAAATCTAATCGCTGACAAATTTCCTCTACCTTGCATGGATGACATATTGGATCAGTTAGGGAGAGCAAAAAATTTTTCATGCCTTGACTTGATATCGGGCTTTCATCAAATAGAGCTCGAAGAAGAATATAAAGACATCACGTCTTTTTCAACTGATATAGATTCTTATAGATTCAAAAGACTTCCTTATGGCATTAAAATAGCACCAAATTCATTCCAAAGAATGATGTCGCTTGCCATTTCGTTATCAACACTTCCCAAGCTTTCGTATATATGGACGATTTAATAGTCGTCGATTGCTCTGAAAAACACATGCTACAAAATTTGAAAGATGTGTTTACCATGTGTAGACAACACAACCTGAAGCTACATCCGGATAAGTGTTAATTTTTCCGTCACGAAGTAACATTTTTAGGACACAAATGTACAGATAAAGGTATATTACCTGATGGCAGCAAATTTTCTGTAATTGAGAATTATCCTACGCCAACAAATGGAGACGAAGCTAAACGCTTCATTGCATTTTGCAATTATTATAGAAGATTTATTCCTAATTTTGCTGAATCATCACGTCACATTACTAGACTATCTAGTAAAAACGTACCTTTTGAATGGACTCAGGAATGCGAATTCAATATTTGAAAAAACAACTCCTCAGACCACAAATACTACAATATCCGGATTTTACTAAAGCGTTCTGCATAATTACGGACGCTAGCAAAAAGGCGTGCAGAGCTGTATTAAGCCAAGGAAAACAGGGTATTCAATTACCAATTGCTTATGCGTCCAGAGCTTTTACAAAAGGTGAAAGTAATAAATCCACAGTTGAGCATGAACTCACTGCCATACATTGGGCAATACAACACTTCAGACCATATATATATATATACGGAAAAAAATTCTTAATTAAAAGTGATCATAGGCCACTCACTTACTTGTTTTCGCTTAAGAATCTGTCATCTAAACTAACCCGCATGAGGTTAGATCTAGAGGAATATGACTTCGACGTTGAATTCATTAGGAGTAGGGATAATCACGCGGCGGATACGCTGTGGCGTATAAACTTCAATGATATTAAAAATACAGAATTGCAAACAATACTGAAGGTAACAACTAGACTTCAGGCTAGAAAGAAAACAAACTGTGCAGATAAAATAGCACAGCCTAGTCCAACGGTTGAACTAAGAGTATATGAAGGGATTAACGCCCTAGAGCACTGGGAAATGCCATGGTTGCATTTATCGAAGAATAAATTAATTATCCTAAAAGTAAAGAAGAAACTTTCCCAATTTATGTTGCATGACTTTGTTATTAATGGGATAGTTGACCTAGATCTACTTTTTCCAAAGCTTGAAAAAATAGCTGATAACATGGGTCTGACAAACTTGCGACTTTCTATAGATGATTGTCTACTCAATACCCCGGGGATAAGTATTGAAACCTTTAAAAATAAAGGTAATGGTCGCCGTGGTCTAGTAGGTAGTGTGTTGGCTTATTAGACGAAAAGCCAGGGTTCGAGCCCCAGGCCAGACATCAAAATAAAATACAAAAAGTATTTTTTCGGCGTCTTCCTCTCAGCAGATTTCTGGCAAAAACTCTGAGAGTAAATAAAAATTGCCATGAAAAGTTTCTCAAAAATCTGTCGTTCGGAGTCGACTTTAAACTGTAGGTCCCGCCACTCATGTATAAAATTAACACACACAACATAAGTGGTGTGAGAAACTAGGTCGTAATCCTGACTGAAGGGTTGTAAAGACCAATTATGTATGTATGTGTGTGTTATAATACAACGCCTTCCACGGCTCATGAGTATTGTCCTTTTGAACTTGTTTTTGGAAAAATTCCACCTGTCTTGGATTTTACTAAAGACATCAGCATAGCTCCCTTGTATAATATTGACTCTTATGAAAAAAGGGTCAAATTTAGACTTCAAGTTGCGCACCTGCTAGTCTCGTGGAAAATGCTAAATTGAGTAGACAGAAAATTTCCAATGATCACGCTAATCCAGCAAATTTTTCCTTAAATGACCTAGTCCTCTTTAACAACGAAGCAGGTCACAAACTGGATAATATTTACAAAGGACCCTTCAAGGTCATAGAAATACAAACCAATAACAATATTAGGATTGAGTATGATAACGGTAAAACGGCGCTTGTACATAAAAACCGACTGAAGAAGTTTATCTGACAGTTTGTATATCATATTGGTATAAATTATTGTTTTACAACATTTTCTTCTGAGTGTCAGTGTTTAAGTGATTTTTAACCATTTCCTAAAATTCTTACTTATACAGCTTGCTAATCATTCCACGTCAATATTTGAGCGGGCTGCGTTGGAAGTTAAAACGCTAATGCAATGTTGAACTAGAAAACGGAATGTTAATTCCGAAAATAATCAATCTTTTCGCATTGAGTTCCGTAGTCTTCAATTTGCTTTACAACCTCCATAACTTTAACATTTTGAGCGAAAACGACATGTCCGACAATTTCATATCGTTGTTGAAACGATTAAATCCTCCTGAACGTCCTCTGCCACCATTACGGCCTCGACCGCAGCCACCTTGATAACGCCTATTATTTTCATAATCATTGCCATTTCCATCAGCATCATCATTGTAATCACCATTACCTTCTTGATTGTCATTTTGGTGGTCCTCGTCATTAGGTTTATAGAAAACATTGCCAAAACCTTTACCGTCAATTGCATTAGTACCCTCATCTCCCGAATCGGACATTTTCGGTAGATTTTTTTTCCTTGATACCAATCATTTTCAAAAATGGCCAGGCAATACTCGTTTAATTTCGGCTTATATGGTTGTTCACTAACGTCGTGCTCCTTCAAGAATGAAGTTATTTCTTTTGGATTTTCGGAATACTTTTCCAACAAGCATCCAATATAACCATCCTCAATATAACTGTCATCCATAATAATAATGTTGATGTTACTATCATTTTCATTTAAAGGGCTGATTTTGAATGGAGGTTCCAAACATGATTTAAGCGTCTGTATTTGAAATAGGGCTGTTCTAGTTTTTTTATTCGTTATAGTGGTGCTTGACACCAGTATCCTTTGAACTTTGCCAATTATGTATGGATTCTTTCAATATTTTTTTTCTCATCATTCATTCATTGCTTCCGCCTTTTCCTTTATTCGCTTGTTTCTCACAGTTATTGAACTTATTATATTTGTTGATTGAGCCCATTTAAAGGTAACCCATTGCTTCTGGATTTCCTGATTGTTTATCCATCCGTTTCTTTTTATCAAAATACCAAGCTCAATGTTTCTCCAGCAAACATGTTTGATACCAGTCGCCTTCATATCCGATATATTAATATATCGGCCTGGATATATTAATATTTTCATTTAAATATTGTTATCATAATGAAAGGAGGTCATAATTTTCCTAAATTTCTGAAGAAAAGAAAATTAGTTTCTTTTTCTTTTCTGAAGGGAAAGTGAATAATGACACAACTTATATATTTTTATTTAATAACAATTTTGTATATTCGAAATCATCCGCTCCTACGTCCTTAATATTCAAAACGAATACGGCCTTAGTATCTCCTTATTTAACTTTTTTTGCTGTTTTTATTTTGTTGTTATATGGTGTAATAACAATTTCTCTAAAAAAAATTTTATTGTAATGTTTAATATGTTTTCCACTAAGCAACTTTTATAGTTCCTGTTTATAGAGGCATACATGGTATAAATGCATATTTAGGTATTATGATGACAAATTTTATAACTTTACTGTATACTGACCTATTGACCAATAGAATAACAATCAGATAATTTTTACATTTATTTACATTTATCTTCCTATATTTTATTTTATTATCTTTGTAAAAGAACAATCAACTCATGTTGATCGTTCTTCGTTAAGAGGAAAGGTGTAGTGTGTTTGGCTAGTCGAAGTTGCCATACCCTTTGTATGCACATTTGTAACACATTCTTGTTGATATTGTCCACACTGCATAAATGTTGGGACATCGTGTATTATGCTGCCTCAGCATATTCCCACCATATACATAACTTCTAACATACTATGAATTAAGAATTTAGCATACATTTAGTTTTAAGCAAGATAGTTTAAAAATGACATAAGAAATGAACAATCGCATAAGTTCCGATATCATCCTGGTCAGCTCCGATTTCTCTGAATACCGTAGGGTCTGGTTTTTATCTCAGGAATGCTTCTTTTCGCATCATAGATACATTACTTTTAATATTGACAAAACAGAGTCTCCATGATAATCCTTCCGATCAATATGAAAAACTCAAATTGGAAAATTTTTGGGATAGATTGCGTAACTGCTTGCTCATGACTCCTCCAACTGTTGTGAACTGACGGCTGCTGGACTGCGTCCAGTTTAGAGACGGTTGAACTTCTCATTGAAACTCACTTTCCAGGGAGTGTCACCCTTGGGGGTCAACCCCTCTATCAGGTTAATGAACCACCGTCTTAAAATGACTCCCTCCTAACTCTTATCCCAAGCCAAGTGCAGTGAGCTTTTAGATCCTTTGAACAATTCAAGTCCCCAGGACCGGATGGTATTATCCCGGGTGAAATCTAAGACTGGGAAATCGTCTCACACTAAAACAAATGACTATAGACCAATCAGTCTTTGTTCCTTTCTTCTGAAGACATTGGAAATAGTCCTTGATGTTCATATTAGGGCCTCGATTGATCCATCACTTTTATCTTCATCCCAACATGCCTACACGAGAGGTAAATCAGTGGAGACTGCACTACATTCTCTTATCTCTTGGGTTGAAAAGGCCCTGTACGTTAAAGAATACACTCTGGACATTGAAGGTGCCTTCAAAAACGCCAACCCTGACGCTATAGTTAGTACCCTTAATTTTCTCAACCTGGGACATAATTGTCTGTAGAGGCACACCACAAGGCTGTGTTCTATCTCCACTTCTCTGGAAACTCGCAGTCAACTCATTCTTGAGAACGGTCGAACCCTATGGTAATAACGCCATAGATTACGCTGGCGACATTGCCATTGCTGCGTCGGGAATATGTCCACAGACGCCGTCTGATAAGCTGAACTTAGCGCTGTCGATTGTGGATTAAACTGCTGGAGGGGTTTTTGGACTGTCTGTTAACGCCTCCAAGACCAATACAATTATTTTCACTAGGAGATATAAGATTCCGACCATCACCCTTCCGAGTATAAGCGGGACCGGACTCATGTTGAGTCCCGAGGTTAAATATCTGGGCCTGATCCTCGATCCCAAACTCAACTGGAGGGCAAATCTGGTTGTTATGGCACGCAAAGCGGCCTGTGCTCGCCAGGCCTGGTGCCCTCATTCCGAAATCCTCTTCAATCTACTTGGGTATGCCACTTTCCTAGCCAACCTATCTTTGGTCAATAAGCAGTCCTGATCCAGCGCTAGACTCACTTGGCCCTCGATGGATAGAAGGCGCACCAACCATTTACTCGGACTTGGTCGTAACGCCATCTCAATCTCAGTAGCCATGCTTATAGGTCATTGTGTTATGGGAAGACAAGCGAAAAGAATGCAGCTCCCGTCTAACTACTTCTGGCGCTCCGCTGAGGCAGAGGAGGCTGGTATCCATTTCTTTGCTAATGCCCGTCTCTTGCGAGGTGCAGATATAGGTTATTTGTCTCTCCAATCCTTGTTAGCTTGACGGAGCTATCATCCATTGATATCAAAGATATAGCTTCGTTTGATTTCGTGATTTTAATACGCAGCCCTTGCGCTGACCAAATTTTTCATCTTCGCTAGTTTGGTGGAACTTGGTCAGTACAGAGGCTGTGGCGTCACAACGGGCCGATATGCGTGAACTTTTAGTATCAAAGCTACCACTCCAACCTGCCTACCTATCTAAGTTATTTAATTACAACTTGAATCTTAGAAACTAATAAGAATTACAGTGCTAACTCAACGCGAGTATTGAGAGAAATTCAAGGTTCGAATCTTCGTTTGGTTCTATTAAATTATATTAAATTAAATCTGAAGACGTAATCTAATAGACGTAAAGCATTGTTGTATGACGAGAATCTGTGGAGAATGTGCTCTTCTGGAACTTTTAATGGATTTCGCTTTGGCCATTTAGATTAGACCAATGAGTGTATATAACACCATTGGGAATTATTTGTCAGTTCATGAGATTTACATCCACGGATTCCGTCTTAAGCTGGATTAAAATGAGTAGGAGAATATCTCCATGTTCCTTCTGGAAACACGAACCAGGCTATTTGAACGATTCTATTTGCAACACATGTTTTCCAAATGGAGGGTGGTTTAGAAAGCCTATCAAGGACAATTGAAGAAACAGTCCATAGGAAAACTTATGTTTCATCGAAATTTAATGATGTTTGAATATATGTAACATGATTCGTTACTGAGATATTATCATCCCATTCCAAGCTTTCTTACCAAAGCCGTTGTGTGAGAATTTTAGATTTAATAACAATGGGTGCTAGCCATCCAACAAAATCAAAGAGCTTTGTAACGGATGAGAGAATTTGACGTTGGGATACACTTTCTGATGGATGTATAGGGAAAAATGAGGAGTGCATCCGACAGTGTATTCCATTTTATTCCAAATACTTTGGTGGTAATTGACTTTTGGTCTTGTAAAAATTCGGAGTCGTATAAATCCTCCTTGGGTAGACAGAATAGAAATTTTGGGTTATTTGTTCTAATCAGTTTTAGAGGAATACCAGCTGACGTCAGCGCGTTAGTGAGCTCAGTCTGAGCAGATAATGTGTCTTCTAGCGAATTTAAGCCAGATAAAATGTCATAAACATACGTTTCTGAGCGGTGAATTGAAGATGCTTTAGGATATTGGGCACAATTAACACCAAAGTGACAGTTTTTACAGCGTAATCCTTAATTGGAGCATCGGGTCGATTTTTGAATAAAATTCTCTGGAATTTCCTCTCATCGCCACTGGAAACTTTTTCAAATTAAGCATAATGGCTATTTAGGGAGAAGAGAGTCTTAGTTTTCCTCGCAAAGTTGAATAAAACTCTGACCTTGGTCGTTTTGTGTTCTGGTCGAACTACAGCATGATAGATCAGCATGATAGGTAGATCAAAATAATAGTATTTATCTTGGGAAATAATTTCCTAAGATGATGTTTCCTATATGCATATGTAAGATCTTATAATGTGTGTGTGCAGATCCAATCAAAACCTTCATCAAGCCCGCCGAAAGCTGATTGAGGAATTGATTACTTATGTTTTATTTATTTGATTCTCTTTACAACAATATCAACAATTATAGTATAGTATAGTGTAATTATATTACAATTATAGTATAGAACTAATATTTTGTTCATAATTTATGAATGACTTCATAATAATTATAAAATTCGTAATAATAATAAGAATAATAGTATTAATAATAAGATAACAATAATAAAAATTAGTATACTAAACAATTAATTAAATAGCAATATGTTTAAATATATTAAGATGAAGAATATTATTGTAAAAGAGCTGTAAAGCATGGCGTAATAGTTTTGCCACCTTAGTAATAAACTCCAAAGACGAATAGCAAAAATAAAAAATTTCCTTGCCAAAATTACACTTCGGTGTCTGAACTGGTTCACAGGTGTGTATAATTTTGTGTAAATGTAAAAGTACTTTAACTTTAAGCAGCTAGTTAAATATTACAACATAAAGTTTAATTGCAAAATAAGATACACGGTCGTACTTCGATAGCCTATAAGCATATCTTACTACAGCATTATAAGCATCATTTAATTTTCTTAGACTGGCAGCATCACAATAGGTAAATATTTCACATTCGCATAAAAGTAACTGTGGGGGTGAGCAAAATGTATTAGTTTTAAATATTATTAATATTTATTTGTGTGTACGTAAACGTACCTTTCGGGTTGGGGGGTTGATCGGGTAATCTCTTTTCGTTTAATTCAGATTATTCACAATAAGTTCATATTAACCCAGGGGTGGTTTATACACTTAAACTAAACTTATATCTAAACTTAAAAGTAGGGTGGCCAGCGTGAACATCCCGCCCCCTTGCAACATTGCAACAAGGGGACCGAGAAGTCACCTGGCCAAAGATTAAAATTAACAATTCGGTGTAATAGTAAATTTATAATACAAATTTTGTGCATATAGATAAAGAGCTTTAAAATGTAAGAAAGTAGTTTTTTAGCCGTAAGTAGGTTCTAACAAGAGCCTGGTTGTGCTCTTCTTCTTGGGCTGAGATCAACAATAATCATATCGAAGTTATCTTTAGCTTGGCGTCCGACAGATATCCCACGGTATTAGATTATCTGTAAATGAAAACGACGAACACACAACAGAAAAAGAGAGAACGAATTAATACTGTTCTAGGTTAGAAAGCAGCACGAGCTTCACAATTGGCCGTATTAGAACGACATTGATAGTTCGAATTTCGGCCACTCGCACTTTGAATCAGGGTCAAATAAAACCATTCGATTCGACTAAATTTTCGGTAGTTATGGGGTTAATTGTCATAACGAATCACAACATGATCGACAACAACAAAATTTCTGGTGTGAGTTTTCTGACGAGTAAAAAACTGTCATCATAGGGTATCAACTTCATGTAGAGATTCAACATGATTCCAAATGTCAGTGCCCATCTGGTCCACGATAAGCGATACTCTATATGCCACAAAGTTGGCAAATGGCACGGGGGGTTTTTGAAGCCAGGTAAGAACGATAGTCGAAACTGTCCCACAAAGGCTTCCGATCTGGTAAGATTCAGCTTCTTACGAAGTGAAAATACCATTTTTTGCCAATAGAGTTGCATCGCAGAGATCTAAACGGGGTAAAGTTTACACTTCTACAGGCACAACTTTTATTTTGGATGCGAGTAAGTGGGTGACCAATTCTCCAAACGGGGTTAGGACTCTACTATACAGGATGGAAACATATACTTCCTCTGAAGCATCACTAATTGTATGAAGTACTTCACGCTGAGGGTTAAAGTTAACCCAACGGCGGATGTTAATCCTGTTGATGTACGAGTAATCATCGACAAACTCAAGCCACCTGTTAAACGTCATGGGTTTCAAACATTCGTCGCAATCTGTTCTGCCTTTACAAATTGGTCGCTTAATAATCTCAGCAACTACGATTCTAGGTGCCACTCATCCATCGGGGTCAAATAGCTTTGGCTATTTGAGACAAGACAGAACGTTTTGCAACCCAGAGTTTTAGCGGTCTAGCGTCTGACAAATTCAAAAATTCGGAATCTAGTGGATGCATAAGAAAAAAGATGAGTGTTGGGACTTAAAACGACATGATGGAATAGTAAACTTGGGTTTGAAGGAAAATAAATAGAGTCATGGTCGGCGTGTGGTCCAGAGACGGGCATTCCTCAATAAATTCCTCGTATTAGGTTTTAACCTCGGGTTTCTGTAGCATTCGCATCTCAAATTTTGAGCAAATACACCTTTACGAGGTGGACCAGGACTCAAGTCCGTAGGGGATTCGGACTTAAAGGATAACGAATTTGACTGACGTGTTTTGCCAGTTACAATCCAACCGAAAACGGTTCGTTGGGCGATTAAAGGGTTTTTGGGGTCTTTTCGAAATCCAGAAAGCATTATCTGGGGGTATACATCTCCACCCAATAGCAAATCCATATGGGCATATTTATAATCTGTTAACGGGAGTTCGGGCGCATCAAAATCAGCATTCTTCGCTGACGAGCGTGAGGGTAATTGACCAGTGAGTTTTTCCTCAACATATGCATCCGTAGTCAATTTAAACGATGGATCAATGGGAGATCCCAGAAAAATAATGCAAACTTTTCTAGAGTTTGCTACCATTGCGCCATTAAGGCCCACAATAGTGGCAGCAGGTGCCAAATAGGTCGGAAGATATAGCTTCCGTTGCAACTTTTGAGAGATGAAAGTAGCTTGAGACGCTGGGTCTATCAGATCTCTCGCAGAGAAAATGGCATGATCTAATTCTATATTTACATGGGCAGTTCCGAACAGAACTGTTGAAGACGGAGTGGACTGTAGTCGGGTAACGAAGTTCTGAAAAGTACGGGTAGTAGTGGATGTTAATTTACAATTATCCTCATCATTTCGCTTTTGTGCAGGAGAAGGCCGGAGGGAACTATGTGGGGTAGAAGAGTTAGCGGGGTTAGTTCCAGTCCTCGGTTCCTCCCGGGTGGAAGATTTGATACGATGAAGTAGCGAATGATGTTTTTGATTGCAAATGTAGCAAAAATTTGAGCTCTGGCATCTCTTGAACTCATGCGAGGCTGTCAAACAATTCGTGCAGCATTTGTGCTTTTTAACGGTTGCCAAACGAGCACTAACCGTCATTATCAAAAAGTCCGACCATAAACGAATGGGGTGATTTTCACTGCAAACTGGACATTTTCTTTGAGGTAAGTTGGGGGCCGCAGTTGTCCCCAAGGTTCTAAATTTTCGAGAGTTAACAGAACTGCTTTGGTTATTAAACCGTACAGTATCTTGGGACTACTTGTGGCCGCCGATAATGTCCGAAACTGATTCCAAAGTTCGATATCTGGCCGTCAGGAATTAGTCCATTCTGCTCTACTTTGGTAGGCCTGAGCAAGGCCCTTGAGATTGCTCCCAAAGACCCAGGGTGTGTTCAGGGAGTTTAGTGGAGCAAATGTACCCAAATTTATGTCACAATTTTTAGTTTCTATTTCCAACTACGACAAATTTGTTATGCAATCATTAATTGTCCGTTGCAAACTTTTAATGGAAGGGCCAGATTCCTTGGATATGGAAGGGAAGTTAAAAAGAGTTTTCCATTGGGAATTTCCCAGTACTCTTTTATTCTCGTAACGATCGACGAGATTCTGCCAAGCCATGTTGAAACCATCATTCGTGATGGGGTACGTTCGTATTATGGCCCTCGCTTCACCTTCAGTTTTCTGCAAAAGATAGTACATCTTTTGAATATTTCTAATATGGGGGTTAGTTCCGTAAATGGCCGAAAACATATCTCTAAATGCTGGCCAAGAAGCATAATCGCCCGAAAAGGTTGGGGTGTCGCATGGGGGAAGGTGAATGGGGATAGTGCTAGTATGTTCCTCTCGGGGAATAACCCGGAAAAAGGCCTTCCAAGTCCGCTAAGCCATTGTAATTTCTATTTACATTCCTTAATGCGGCCATTTTATTAAAATTCTGATTTTTTTAACTGATTTACCGGGTAAAATTCAAAAAGGGTTCGAAAAATTTCAATTTAAATTAATTTTAATGAAGAAAACTCCAAAAATATGGGTATCGAAAAAACCGAATATTCAAACAGATATAAATATCACTTTGAAGTACAAAATGTTACGAAATATTCGCGATAAACTTTATAACGAATAAAAAGGGGTTTGCGAAAACTTTCGAAGCAAAATCCAAAAAAAAGGAATCGAAATTGAAATATGTAAAGGGTCCGCCAAATCACTTTTTTTTTTGAAAATGCTTAAAAAAAAACTACTGAATATTTTCTAAAATGTCTTTTTTTATTTGAAAGTACAATCCTTCCGGTTAATAATGGAAAATAATTTCATTCAAATGGCTGCCTCGGCTGGCCATGCAGTAGCCTACACGATCGGTCCAATTTTTAAGCACAAAATCGATTGTGTGCAGCTGTATTTCACCAATGGCTTCACGAATATTGTCCTTTAAAGCGTTAATTGTCTCTGACTTGTCGGCGCAATACTTATCTTTAACGGCACCCCACAAATAATAGTCCAACGGTGTCAAATCGCAGCTCCGAGGTGGCCAAACGACATCAGCTCTGCGGCTGATAATGCGATCTTCAAAAACAGGGCGCAAAACATCGAGTATAGCATCGAGTGTGGCACGTAGCGCCGTCCTATTGAAACCAAATGTTGCCAATATCCTCCTCTTCAATTTTTGTGAACAAAAATTTGTTCAACATGGCCCGATAACGATCGCCATTAACTTTAACGGCCACTCCTTGCTCATTTTCGAAGAAAAATGGCCCAATTATGCCTCTGGACCAAAATCCGCACCAAACAGTGACTCGTTTTGGGTGCGTCGGCTTTTCAATGTATGCGTGCGGGTTTTCTGTGCCCCAAATGCGACAATTTTGCTTGTTTGCATACCCGCCTGAGCTTCATCTGAAAAGATGATTTTTTTTTTGCCAAGATCGGCATCTTCTGGTGTATGCTACTGCATGGCCAGCCGAGCAGCCATTTGAATGAAATTATTTTCCATTATTAACCGGAAGGATTGTACTTTCAAATAAAAAAAGAAATTTGAGAAAATATTCAGTAGTTTTTTTTAAAGCATTTTCAAAAAAAAGTTATTTGGCGGACCCTTTATAATTTAAAACAAATAAAATTATTTAATATTGTAATAGAAAATCACAATATTAATTCAAAAATCAAAAAATAAATATTCGCATACATATATTACTATTTCAATATCACTATTTCAATTAAAATTATGGCTGACTTCATAAACGCAGTTTGCAATGCAACAATGCAAAGAAATTCATTTACAAGGCAAAGCAATGTGTTTCTCCTTAATAGTTTTTAAGGAATACATTAAATTAAACAAATTATAATTTAATCTTAAATTGGGACACTTGAAATAATGACAATAATGGCAAGTTGTAATAATGGTCCTTAGTCTTCTAGCCTCCTAATTAAGACAAAAATGGTATTCTTCAAAAAAAAAAAAAAAAAAAAAAATAGCATCTGGAGATCCCAGGGCAAATGGACTAGTAGAACGTAATGTACAAGCCCTGAAATGTTAGTTGAAGGCTATGGCAGATGAACCAGGGTCATTAAACAAAAGTTCATCTCGGTCCAGATGTTGATGTCAAACCAAATGAATTGGACAAAGAATAGTACTATCTCATGTCACTAATTTCTCAGTCATCACAAAAATAAACAATTAACTTAATTTCAATATATCCAACGTGTTTAAGGAATTTAATAGAGGATATGATGCTTAGGGTGAATGCAATTTTTGTCTATATACCTATATAACCTTAAGTTGATTATTACTTTCCGTTTTACCTGAATTAGTGGCTATAAGCGTCATTTACTACTTTTTATTAAACGTAGAAGACTGTTGTGACCCATTGTGTATGCAAACGGGTGGAAGCTCTACCTTATGTAGAAATATAATTTATCTTCTACATTTTCTTTTTGCTAATTTTTTACGTAACTGAGTTAATATAAAATGTAAAAACAAAAAAAAAATGTAAAAAACATACAGCGTGTAGTTTTAATTGAAACAACACAAATATTTTTATTAAAATAGTCAAGGGATATTTTATTACATTTATTGCTAGAAACAACTTTATACAGTTAAATTTTGAACCACAAGAAATTATATACTATAACGGGACTATAAATAAAATTAAGAAATACAATTCGTGTATGTATTTATAATAATAATTTCAAGAAAATAGTGAAATTTAAAAAAGAAATAGCAGAAATGCATTGTTCACGCTGGCCACCCTACTTTTAAGTTTAGATTTAATTTTTGTTAAAGTGTATAAACCACCCCTGTAATTACTATTTTAATATTGTGAATTATGAAGTATAAACGAAAAGAGATCATTACCCGATCCACCCCCAACCCGAAGGTACGTTTTCTGTACAAGAATAAATACTTGATTATTTAAACTAATTACCTCTGTTTTATTTATCCGTATTCTCAGCAATATTTTATTTTATTACTTCCCTGCTTACCTCCACATTTTGGTCCAATCGAACCGGATTATCCCCTAAATAAAACATAATAATATTTGCGAGACTCTATTTTTAGATAGTCTCAAGGATTGCCATATTTGGTTTTTTTGTTGGATATATCACACCCTTTTCTCCGCTTCTTACAATTTTATTAATATAATTTGGTATTATTAAATTATTTTAAAAGGTATGTATGTAAAATATATTATCTTGTGGTGCGAAACAATTTATTTAAAAGGAATGTAATAAGCCGAAAGTCCATACCATCCTTTTCATGCGCCTTGCGAATCTTGCTTTCTATGCCGATTTTATTGCAAGTTACACACAATGCGTTTATGCGACTGGTTTTTTGTTTTGATCAGCTGTTGTGGTAAGCAACAAACAAGCGAACAAGAACATTTTTGGAAAAAATAGAAAATCAAATTGTAATTTTTATAGAATTTATGGCATTAATTACAAATTTATGAGTTTACATATGTGATATTTTGACATTTGAAAAACGCTCATAACATAAAAGGACAGGCCAATTTAGAAGGAGAAAAAAAATGTTATAAGTTTTGTGAGGCAAATGTGTTAGAAGCAACAGAGTGAAAACTGGCAGATAAAGTAGAAAAATTAAATGTAAACAAACATTTATTTTGTGTTAAAAATGGGAAAATTTGGAATATTTTTTAATTTCTTCAATGAAAAGTTTAAAGATTCTGAAATATTTAAATATTAATCGTTTCTTGAGCAAAAGTTAATTAAGAAGCTAAATATAAAAAAATCAAAATAAGACGTACAGCTCATAAAAAATTTTTCTTGCTGAAAGTTGCCAATATTTTTTAATTTCTTGAAAGGAAAAATTAAAAATTGTTATTAGTTGTTTTTATTATTTATTAATAGTTTTACACAAAAATTACATTGTATTGTGCTGTTAAGGCCTACGAAAATCCTCAAAATAACACAAGACGAGTGTTTTCATTTAATTTTTCTTGTTTACAAATTAATAAATTCAAAATAGATGACAGACACTCAGTACATAAAAACAATCATATATACATATATGTATAAACAATCATCATATACATATTTTGTTCATGAAAGAAATGTGTTAAAACTGTATTTTAATGTATTTTCCTCTTAAATTAGTAATAAACTTTATTATAAAATATGTTTTTATTAATATTTTTGTAATGCAAAAAGAAAAGTGCGAAAATAGTAATGCACTATTTAAACATATTTATAGAAACCATTCACAATAGTATATAATTTGGCATGCCAAGTTTAAAAAACTGCTGACATTTTCCAACACTGCATTAATCGCATAGAAAAGTAGAAAGTAATCCTACTTTCTATGCGTCTATGCAATGTATGCTTTTTCTTCTGTGACTTGTCACAATCAACTACACTGATTCTACTTTTTCGGTATACGCATGTAATGCAAAACGCATGGTATGGACTTTCGGCTATAGTGCAGTGAAAGTGTAAGAACATAACAAGAAAAGATAAGCATAAAAAGTAAACAAAAGTAAAATATACAAACAACACAGTGTATTAATTTAGTCGTGTTGTTGTATACTCTTTATAAACAGTTTGAAGATTGTTGCAAATTAAGGTGGCCGCTGATTTTGTTGAGTATATTGTGCTTTTTTTGCTATAGTGTTGTTCTTACACTGATCTAAATATAAATATAAATTTCTTTCAATATTTTTAATTGATATTTTGATATTTTATCACAATAATACATGCATATATTTTTTTCTGATTTTTTTGAATTAATATTTTGATTTTTAACCACAATATTATATACAAATATTTTTTTGATATTTTAAATTAATATTTAATTTTTTTATTACGATATAAAATAATTTTATTTGTCTTAATTTATATTTGAATTTCGATTCCTTCTTTAAATATTGTTTTGAAAGTTTCGCTATCCCTTTTTACGATTTTACCCCTTTTCGAGTTTTATCGCGAATATTTCCTAAATTTCTTTTAAATAAACTTGGGATTTCATACATACGTTGGTGCTTCAACTTTCAATTTTCTTTGATAAACCCTATTCCTTAGAGTTTTCTTGAACTATCTTCATTAAAATTAATTTAAAAAAGAATTTTCTAACCTTTTTTGGATTTTCCCCCCGATAAATTAATTACAAAAACCCGAATTGTAGCAAAATGGTCGCTTTGCGAAATTTAAATAGAAATTACAATCTTTCGCGAGAGAAACATTCGGTTCACTCTCTAGGTGTTCATCGACAGGAGTTGACCCGTTTGTGGGAAGTCTTTCGTGACAGTTACGAAGACTTGTTGGAAAATGCTGAAGAAACCAAACCCTCAACAAAAGACGCGAAGGCCAAGTATATGTCGGGATATACCTTGTATTTTCAATCTGCCTCATTTATTGACGGATTAATTGATAGCCTTAAGAGTAAGGCCACGACACCGATTACTAGCACTGTCCCTATCCACCTTCCCCCATCGGATACCCCAACCTTTTCTGGCGATTATGCGTCTTGGCCAACATTTCGAGATATGTTTTCGGCCATTTACGGAACTAACCCCCATATTAGCAACATCCAAAGGATGTATTATCTTTTACAGAAAACGGAAGGCGAGGCGAGGGACATTATTCGAACTTGCCCCAAGACGAATGATGGTTTCGACATGGCGTGGCAAAACCTGGTATATCGGTATGAGAATAAAGGCGTTTTGGTAAATTCTCAATTGAAAACCCTCTTTAACCTCCCTTCCATATCCAAAGGATCTGGCCCTTCCATTAAGAGTTTGCAGCGAACAATTAATGCTTGTATAACGAATTTGTCGTTGCTGGGCATCGAAACTCGGAATTGGGATATCATCTTTGTTTATATTTGCTCCACTAGACTTCCCGAGTACACCCTAGGTCTTTGGGAACGGTCTCAGGGGCCATGCTCAGACCTACCTAAGTGGAGCAAGATGAATGAATTCCTTACTGCCAGATGCCGAACTCTGGAATCAGTTTCGGACATTATCGGCAGCCACAATTTTACCCAGGCTACTGATATCCCCCGAAAATTCAGAGCTTATGAGACTGTTGCCCCGAATATAACCCAAAGAAAATATCCAATTTGTAATCAGAATCACAATATTCGTTTGTTTTCTGATTTTCTAAGAATGTCGGTTAGTGAACGCTTATTATCTGATAAAGATTAAAGTGTTGCGCGACTTGTTTGGCCGTTTCCTATGATACAAACAGATGCCATAGCTCTAACGTTTGCTACATTTGTAAACAAAAACATCATTCGCTACTTCATCGTAGTGAATCTTCCCCCCGGGAGAAACCGAGAACAGGAACTAACTCCGCTAACCCTTTTACCCCAGATAGTCCTCCAGAAATCCCTCGGCCTTCTCTTGCACAAAAGCGAAATGTAGTGGATAATAGCCCATCTACATCCACTGCTGCTCGATCTTTTCATAATTTCGATACCCGACTACAGTCCACCCCGTCTTCAACAGTTCTGTTAGGAATTGCCCATGTGAATATAGAATTAGATCATGCCATTTTCTCTGCCAGCGTCTCAAGCTGCTTTTATCTCTCGAAAGTTGCAACGGAATCTAGATCTCCCACCCTATTCGGCAAGTGCTGCCACTATTGTGGGCCTTAATGGCGCAGTAGTAGCAAACTCTAGAAAAGTTGGGTTAATTTTAACCCCCAACATGAAGTACTTCATGCAATTTGTGATGCTTCTGAGAAAGCATATGCTGCCATTCTGTATATTAGAGTCCTGGCCCTGTCTGATGAATTTGTCACCCACTTACTCGCTGCCAAAGTAAAAGTTGTGCCTGTAGAAGTCTAAACTTTACCCCGTTCAGAGCTCTGCGATGCAACTCTATTGCCAAAAAATGGTATTTTCACTTCGTAAGAAGCTGAATCTTACCAGATCGGAAGCCTTTGTGGGACAGATTCGACTATCGTTCTGTCCTGGCTTCAAAAACCCCCGTGCCATTGGCTAACTTTTGTGGCATATCGAGTATTGCTTATCGTGGACCAGGTAGGCACTGACAATTAGAATAATGTGGAATCTCTTTATGATGGCCTTTTACTCATCAAAAAACCTGTCAAGAGATCTCGTTGTTGTCGATTTTGTTTTCATTACTTATGACAATTTACCCCCTAACAATTGAAGACTAGGTCGAATCGAATGGATTTATTTCGTCCCTGATTAGAAGTGCGAGTGGCCGAAATTCGTACTGCCAATGGCGTGTTAATATTGCCAATTAAGAAGCTCGTGCTGCTCCCTAACTAAGAGCAAAACTAATTTGTTTTCTTGTTTTTCCCCCTGTTGCGTGTTTGTCGTTTAATTCCAGATAGTGTAATAACCCGTAGGCTAATTGTCGAACGCCTGGGTGACAAACATCTCGGAAAAAGCTGGCAACAAGAAGGAAACCACTCACGCCGAACTCAAAAGAAGAGCGCAGCCCACAACCAGTCTCTCATGCTCAGTACCAGCTAAAACTATATTTCTTTTATTATATCAGGATTATATTACTTTTATGTGCAAATAATATTGTAGTATTAACCTATATACAGTGGTGGCCACGAATTTAAGACACGACATTTCACTTATTTATTTGCGATAATTTTTGCATCTTATCAAAAAATTTTAGGTCCATGATATTTTTCTTAAGATTTTAGTAATATTAGGAAGAAAAATTAGTAAAAATTAGTAAAAAAAAGTAGTAGAAATAAGAATTTTTATTTACATATTATATAGATCAACACAAATTGTATCCTGGTCATGAATTTAAGACATAGGCCAAATAAAACATAATTTACTAAAGTAAAACTCAGCTTCATAAAAAAATCTTAGTATTTGGTGGGAAATCCTTTATTTTGGATCACAGCAGCACATCTCCTGGGTAAAATTTCGGCTAAAGCCATACAATGTTGCTTTGGAATCGCATACCAAGTTTTTTGGATTTCTACCCACAGATCGTTTAAATTTTTGGTTTTACTGCTCGTACATGTTCCTCAACATCATTTCACAAGTTCTTAATTGGATTGAGGTCCGGGGATTGAGCTGGCCATTTTAAAACAGTGATATTGTTTTCCTCTAAGCAACTCTTAGAATTATCACAACTAAGTCAGTCATATGTCGTGTCTTAAATTCGTGGCCACCACTGTATATACCCTGAATTGCAATTTTTTGAACTCTGGCCAGGTGATTTCTCGGTCTTCTTATTGCAATGTTGCGAGGGGGCCGGAATGTTCACGCTGGCCACCCAACTTTTAAGTTTAGATTTAAGTTTTGTTAAAGTGTATAAATCACCCCTGTAATTACGTTTATAATATTGTGAATTATGAAGTATAAACGAAAAGAGATCATTACATGATCCACCCCCAACCCGAATGTATTTTTTCTGTACAAGAATAAATACTTGATTATTTAAACTAATTACCTCTGTTTTATTTACATGTATTCTCGCGCAACATTTTATTTTATTGCTTCCCCACTCACCCCCACATACATAGAATCATATTATTAAAAATTCTAATGGAAGCTAGGTAACAAGGAGTGATGAGAGAACACTCGCAACATGCAAAACTTTTATTTACCTTTCATGATTATTATATGAAAATTGGTAATGATCCTTTAAAAAATTCAAACGAATGTATAGAAATAATTATATTATACATTCAAATTCACTTTGATGCTGTGGAACCTACGTTTGACAAAATAGTTTGAATTGAAATTCAAAATGTAAAAGAAGTTGAAAAAATAAAATACCATAAGAAATATAGTAATAAATCAATTATATTCACATTTGTAAAAGTAATATTTATTTTTTTAAAAGTAGTCAGTATCTATATCATAAAAATACAAAGAAAATTTAAAATTCTAGAGAATTTTCACACAAAATTTCATACACCTGGTGCTGAAGATCCTATTCCATATAAGGCAATAATTTATCACACTGGTCAGAATTAGATTAACTCCCAATTACCGCTGAATTTATTTTCAAGACTCGAAACAAAAAGGAACTAATCAAATTTGCAAAATTCTACAAAAATATAACAATGTCGTAAGCCAAGGGTCAAACCTCAGATCAGATTTTTGTCAAAAACTCTGAGAGTAAATAAAATTGCCACTAAAAATTGTTTCCCAAAGATGTGTAATTCGAGAAGTCGCGAAACTCATGTATAAAATTAACGCACACGACATAAATGGTGAGAGAAGCTAGGTCATAATACTGACTGAAGAGTTGTAATGACCAATTATGTATGTGTAATATAACAATAGTTATGTCCAAAAAGTCTAAGGTAATAAAATTACATGAATTATCTATCCCCTACGTCTTTATGATTTGAAAATTCGTGTATAACTCATTTAGAGTTAGTTTTTAGATAATTTATTATAATTGTTTTACGTAATTTAACTAACTAATAATTCTTTTATGTTTGACCAAATTTCGCTATTTTATCAACAATGTTGGTTGATAACGAAAGCTTGTAGTGAGTAAACGTACCCTGGCCACCCATTTGTTTAATGCTGGATGGTCATTTTTGTACAGTAAGGTTACTCTTCGTTGAATCGACGAACAAAAAAATTTTTTTATCGTCTACTGACTGTAAGCTTTCAAACATAAAAGAGTTATATGATAAAGAGTAAATGAGCTTCGTCGATTCGACGAACAGTAACCGTCCAGGGTTAATATAATTAAAAAACATACTTGGTTCAAAATACTTTGCCAATTTGAGACAAATTGTTTGCAACATTTCATTCTATAAAAAGCATAAAAATTCTACTACAATTTCAAATTTTTTAATACGCCTTTTCTAATATATTTGAACCCCAGTTTATAGACAAAAATATATATTATCTATTATAAAGGGATTTTCTATGTACAAACTTTTCTATAAATGATATTATTATGTGAGATATCCTCTTCCAATATTGTGGTATTAGCGGTGAATCAGATTTAGTAATGATAATGTATATTCTACTTACAACTGACGCACCTCTTAATGTCAGACCATTAAAATCTCCACGATAAGTTATGCTACGAATTTCTGTGATGTCGTTGATCATATTTATAGCTGTAAATGACATATTTGAAGCCTTTGAAGTAATAATTTTAGCTAATATAACAAATTCCAGCGGTGCTCCTAAATGTTTTCCTTTAGAATGAATGTCTGTAAAAATATATGAAGAATTTTTCAAACCGACATGAGTTATCTGAGCGTTAGGTCCTAAGTATTGAACATCTTTAAGCAACAGGCTTTGCAAACAAATATTATTTCTATCCCACAACATCCAATCAAAAGTTTTGTTAAGAAAACGTGCCTCTGATGCTTTAAGTATCACATTTTCTGCAAATTTACAATTACAGTCTAAAAGAATAGCTGTTTTGGCATGTGCTTTGTACGTCAGGACCAAATTAGTATTGTATGTTGAATTTAAATAGATGATCCTCATAAAATTGTTGTTAATCATAAATTCATTTGTTATACGTTTGACACCTAAAAAGTATTCAGATATTATTATAAATATGTTTAAGTTTTACATTTTGTGGTGGTATAGAAAGATAAAATATTATGTATAGCATAATACCAAAGATTATAAATACATATATGTATATTTTGCCCTGCAATACATTGTACATAATTTGCTTGTGGCAGAATGGCTACTGCCTTATTAAGGGCCATTATTACAACTTGCCCTTAACTAAAGGCAGTATATTAACGGACAGATAACATGGTGCGACAGTCAAAATTCACCCAGCTAATGACATAGTGTAGGTTGTGAGTTTTGTTGAGTAGAACTCAAAAATATTTTTTTTATATTTCTCGAAATATTTCTCGGTAAATAAGTGAAGGCATTTTGAAAGTGCATTATCTTGTGAAGAGATGATCAAATCGGATAAAAATTACCGTAGTTATTATTTAAATAGTATAACAGTCGTGTTATATTTTTTATATGTCTTATCCAATGAACTTTCAGTTCAAAAATTTTCAAAAGTTTTGATGGATATTGATTGTTTATCGCAAAATGTGGCAATTTCACGTTTGTTCCACTATCAGAAGTCGGCTAATATTTGTGTTTTTGCAAATATTAATATTTCTCTTTGCGCAAACATTGGCCAACTTCGGGTTGCTCAAACGTGAAATTGACACATTTTCCGATAAACAATCAAGATCCATCAAAAATTCTGAAATTTTTTTAACTAAAACTTCATTTGAAAAAATATGTATATGAAAAATATAACTGGACTGTTGGACTCTTTAAGTAATAACTACGGTAATTTTTGTCGGATTTGTTCAAACGAATTTGGACAAACTTAAAACGAACAAAAATATGAAAAAAATTCGCATTTGTCAAGTTTACCTCATCAAAACTCATAGTAGATTAAGTTAAATAATACATATATGTATATCGTTTTAAAGGCCCATCCCTCTCCTTTCTAATAAGGTTTAAATTTTGGACATCGGTTCAGAAGTGTTTGTGTAATCAATTAATTTGTGCGAAATGTCCAAAAAACAGTTTTTTTCAAATAAAACCAGTTTGGAGGGTTCAAGAAATATAAAAAAAATATTCTTGAGTTCTACTCAGCAAAACTCATAACTTACACTATGTCATTATTTAATAAAAATTTTTATTTTGTCGCATAGTGTAATTTGCTTTTCATTATTACGTCGATGATATATTTATTATCAGTTATAGAAAACAACATAACTTGAAACACCTAACAGACGTTTTTGATATTCCAAGCCATCATAATTTGTAAGTAAACCCATAAATGCAATTTTTTTGACCCGAAATTACCTTTCTAGGGTATAAATGTACCGCTTATGGCCTTTTGCCAAATGATTAAGAAATAAATGAATAAACACCCTCCGGTAAACACGCAGTTAGACGTTTTTAGCGTTTGTTTACTATTACCGGTGATTTATTAAAAATTTTGCTGCAATAGCAGCACCATTAAATCACATGAAAAGGAAAGCATTCAATTTAATTGGATAATTTTCAAATCTCTTTCAAAAAATTGAAAACCGCCCTGCTTTTATCTCAAATTTTACAATGTCCTGGCTTTACAAAACAATTTATAATAACAGTGGATGCATTAAAACTAGGCTGTGGTGGCATATTAAGTCCAAATGTTAATGGTATTGACTTACCTACATATATATTTTGCGTCGAAATCTTTTTCACATTTTGAACAAAAAACCTACAATTGGAATTGAACTTCATGCTATTCATTTTACTATAACACTGTTTATACCTTATGTCTATGGAACATCATTTGTTGTAAGATAAGATCACATATTCCTAGTACACCTCTTCGATATTAAAGACCCTTCTTTTAAATTAACACATATTAGACTTGAACTGTGAGAATATAACTTCATCGTACAATATATAAAATGAAAATCGAAAATAGGAGCAGATGCTTTATCTAGAATATCTATAGATAAGTTAAAGAATAATCAAGTATAGTTATGCTCGAGCTATGTCAAAGAGACAAAATATTGATAAAATTAAATTAATCCAGGTTTCCAATAATGAAGACATGAAATTAAAAATCTCTTATAAACTTTCAGAATTCAGTAAGAATATTCTAAAAATTAGAAATCAAATAATTGCTCAGAATAATTATAAAAAAATTGCGTATAAATATTTATATGAATTCGAAATTGTGAAAAACTCAGTGCTTAGTGCTTAGCTACGTGCTTTCCAGTTTGCAAACCGAAGCAAACAATGAAAAAATTTGCAGAGCAGAATGGCCAAAAATTACATATTTTATAGAATTTTTTCAATACAAGAATTAAAAACCTGATAAAAAATTATTAGAAAGTTTTGAAATTGTTCTCACGGAACCAATGGAAATAATAATAGAAGACAAAAACTGGAAATTTACAATAATGACCTTATTTTAGGAGGATATTGCGGTCAGAAGAAATTATATTTGAATATTAGAACGAAATATTACTGGAAGAAAATGACTAGGTACATAGCAAAAGTTGTCAGAAACTGTGAAAAATATAGATCACATCCTATAAACCCCCTGAGGTGTGCCTCTAATTCCTCGTTTCTTGTTGGGGAATAACCACAAAAAATATTGGATATTCCTAGATGATAACATATTTTTAAGTCTTGCCTCTGCGCTTACATTATTAAATGCCCCTTCTATATCTAGAAAGGAAGTCAATATGTCAATATTCCTTAAAGCCAAGAGCTCTCTCTATGATGTCAACTACTTCAGGTAGTGGTGTGTCCACCGACATACCCTTACGGTAAGCATACTGTTCACTACTGAAATTGTTGACTTCGAGTTTTCTCCAAACTTATACATCAATTGGCTTCTGCAAGGTTTTCAGTAAAAGCAAAGAGGGCTTAACAGTCTAGTCCTATGGTATTATGCGGCTCGCTTTTCTCGCCTTGGGAATGAATACCACCCTCGCCACTTTCCGCTCTTGAGAAAATTCACTCGTCGCTCGCTTGTTGCAGCATTATTAGGTAAATGCCAATCGTTCCCGGAGATTTGTAGTGCTGGAATGACTTGATTGCTCATGCTATCTTTTCCCTCGTTATTATGTTATCAATGAGTCTCATTTCCTCTCTGCTGTGAGTGTGATGTGGCTCCGCAACTTTGTGTGCGGTGCTTTCTACATCTATACAACCTGGGAAGTAAGTCTCCATTAATAACTCAAGCAATTCCCGACTGCTCTCTGATTGGTCACCATTAGGCCCGATTAATAGGACTGGTATCTCAGGATTATTTGCAACTACTTTTCGAAGCCTCGCAGTTTCGCTAGTACAGGCAATATCTTTACAGAATTTAGCCCAGGAATCTTTTTCGGCTCTAACTATTTGTTATTTGTAGAAATTAAAATGACCCGAAAAGCGAAACTTCTTAGATTCCCGCCATTTTGTGGCCCTAACTACATCTACGTCCGACACCAACATCAGATCTATCACTTGTTCCCTGTTTTTATTAAAGGATATGCAATAGGGACAATTGTATATAAGTTTAGAGTTCAAAATTAAATCGAAAACGGATCCACCACTTTTTTCAATGCCGTTTCTCGCCCATACAGTGTGGTGGGCGTTGGCATCGCATCCTATCAAAATCTTCCACATGTTCCTATGTGCCCAACGCACCAATGCACGAAGTGCTTGAAGGCAGGTGGCGACGGCTCCTTATGTTCGTATGGCGGATATGTGGATACTAACAGGAAGTTACTGTCCCAGCGCGTTCGCATGTTGCCACGGCGAGGTTGGAATGGCAGATTTGAAAGAGAGGAACGTTAATTACTTTACTGAATAGTGTGCAGGTCCTTAACTCACCGTTTGCTAGTGGGACAAGTAATGTGTGGAAGTTAGACCCGAATCCATCTACTCGGTATCTTAAGAGCCAGGTCTCCTGGATCAAGGCTACGTCCATGTTATCCTTGATCATGAACAACAGCAGATCCTCGCTAGCAGCTTTAGAATGGTGCAGATTAATGTTAACCACTTTCAGCCTTTGTTTTCTCACTGCTGTTGTTCGACAGCAAGATCAGTCTTAGCTGTCCTTTTTGGAACAAAGGGCGCAGAAAGTACAGCGATTCCGGACCTTTTTCGATCCAGAGATCCTTTTCAGCATCTTTGTTCCTTGCACAGCCCCAATCGGACATTTTAACCCCACATACTGTAATTTGATCAGGGAAAGAAAATTGGAGGAGGAACACACAACCTGACGTTCCTTCTGACAGGGGTACCCTTTAGTGGCGCCACGTCCAGCTGAGCAATTCCCTTTGCCATTTGGCGATATCAAACTGGCCAATTGTAGAATTGCACTTGACTTGCCTCATAGCGCCAATTGGCGCCTCACTCCTCCAAAATGAGCCAATTACTGTTTGTCCATAAGATGCTGTCCACCAATTATGGCAACCAGGAGCTCAGGTGGCGATTATAAGCTAGCTGAAGGTTTCAACCGCTTGTTCTTCGCCATCTGAATAGATTCACTCGATGCTGTCGCTTCGGCATCTTGAACGATTTACGACGTTGACGGCTTAGTAGCTGTAGAGCTTCCGGACCGCCAGTCGTTCACAACCGCCGCTAATTCTGGTGGCGCTAATCCCCTTTGGAGCGGGCCGCTTTTGGCCTCGTTGCAGATACCTCATCTTTCGACGTTTAAAACACATCGTCTGGCTTCCTCGTCGTGTTCGTTGACGATGGTGCCTGTTCGTCGATGGTATTGAGTTTGCCATCGGAACAGACAGCGCTCCGTACCGCCTAACGAGGTAGGCATGCTTCTTCTTCATTAGTTGTGGTGAATAAAAACCGGTTTTTATATGTTGAATATCATATGAACTAAAGAATTCAACCATTTACTTGAACACAAATTGCTTGGCATAACCACTATGGTCAAGTCTGGACACGCCAAATGTATAAAAAAAATTTCATTTTAGAAGAAAAAATAAAGTTAGTCGATGGTGCTGCTTTAAACGGTTTTAAGAAAACAAATTTTGTTAAATATTTAAAATATACAAATATTACAGAATTTTTAATTTTTGTATAAGGGTATGGTCCTAAAAAGTTGCAATATAATATCTCAGAAGTTCGATTAGTTGAGAATTGATTACTCATTAGAAGTTTGGAAATTTTGTTTAAAGGTTTTATCATGTTTCACACTTATTAAGATATTCCTTTACATCCAATGACCGCAGTTGGCCAGAAATATTTTTGACGTATTCTTGGGAAATCCCACACGGGCAACTTTCAAAATATTTTCAGACATTGACTTAGGAAGCCACATCCGTCATAAATTCCTTTCTTCCGCACCAATTTGCAGAAAGTGTATACGTTTGTACCCCTAACCATCATCTGATAAACGAAGATCTGGAAAGGAATCCTACTTATTGGAAACTAAATAACCTTCAAATCAATATTGTGTGATGCATCACATTGCATTATAAGTTTAGGACTGAAGTTAGGGTGAGGTAAAACTGGCGAGGTTGATAACACATCCTTTAATATTCCAAAATAAAATTTAGCCTCATTCACTTACGCAAATGGTTTAAAACTCTTTCTTAGATAGTCAGTCAAATGTTCCTCTAAGTCATCAAAGTTGTTTATGACTGTGCTGTACCAAATAACTATATCATACCATACTACTAACTTGAAGAAATGCTTCTTTGAGACCAATTTGCAGAATAATCGGTTTATATGAGGTGAAGGTTACGAATCCTCTTTCATACCAGCACTGAGCTTATACGAATCCTCTCCTGGTTTTCTTACTAAAACAGCTGCAGAGCACCAAGGTGAATTGCTTTCATAAATCACTCCAATATTCAAGTCTCTCTAATTTATAAAACACTCACTCCTGCCAAGGTGGAGATCTCTATGTTATGTTCGACAAGGTATGTACATTTAAATCCAAGTTTTTCGAATAACAGAAATTCTTTTATTGTCTTTTTCAAATTAATTGTAGTATTTGAAAAAATTTGATTTAATTGGAGATATGGCTGGTATATCTGCAGCCAATGCAACCTCTTGCCAAAAATTTATACCAAAATATAATTTTTGGGCAAAAAGGCACTAATTAAAAAACTATATTCGTGGTGGCATTCTTAAAATTAATTTTTTATGCACAGTAAACAATTACTATTTGGTAGCAGTTGACAGTTCCGATCTCATGGATTTATGGGAAATGTTTTATTCTCCAAAAATTGTTAAAAATGTTTCCCTTGTGCGAAAAAAAGTTAAAGGTGACTTTAAAGTCCACTTTAGCTAAAGCTACCTTTTACTAAACCCAACTTTAGCGGCAAGCTATAATAATGGCCCTAAATGTTTAATGGAACACATAATTGCCAAAAGTTTTAAGAATTACATATCCCTGATAAAACTACTACGAGAATGAGTAATAAAGCCATGAAATAATTAAAATTTTTGAAAAATTATTGCATAATGAAAATAACACCAATCGTTTACATTAACACTATAAGTTAAAAAATTGGCTTTTAGTTGGGCGTCATATATGTAAAGCAGCCCAACGTTGGTATTTCGACGAACAGATTATAACAACTTGCTGGCATTTACATTGTGAGTTTAATTTGACCAACAGATTAGTATCATCTGCCGGTTTTCCGTTGGGCGACATATACATACGTAACTCGTTGCCACGTCACATATGTAATGCGAACCCATTTATTAACGGTAGATGTAACACATCATACATCGGCAATGCAGGCCGATATACGCCGTGTGTATCAGTTTCAAATACAGAATTTAAGATACATGAATTTCTGTTTATTGGCTAGCACAACAATCATGCCTTGGTTACCCAAGCGTTAGAAACGTAAAATCGTAACGTACGTAGCCTTAAAAACGTTTGTGTAGTTATAGAAACGTTTGAAACGGGACATATGTCAACGAAGAATGTAAATAAAAACGAAACAGAACACAAAGCAACACACAAACAAACACAACACAATGCATAGAAATTGGTATACAGACTCATCATCAGTGTTGCCGTTTTTTGTTCAATGTGTAGATTATTCCGGATTTGTTTATTATTTGTCTTATAAAAATAGCTTTTGTTTTGTTTGTTAAAATTAATTAATTATGAGACTATAATTTTGTTTTCTTATTTTCTGTTTCTTTTTCTCAATTATAATTTAAATTTGAAAAAAAAATATAAAATAAAAAAACTGCAAATTTAATTTTGATCATATTTTTCCTTATTTGGTGATTTTTTCACAAATGTTGGTTACAATATTTTTTTTCGTGGCAACACTGCACTCTCTCTCATGTTTTCTCTCTTATGTTCAAATGTCACGTAAAAACGTGGGAGAATTCTGTTTTATACAGATCGTTCCGTTTTGCTAACGAGAGAGAACGTTTCGGTAATCGTTTACATTGTTCTCCATATGCTAAAAAGAGGACGTTTTCTACGGTACGTTACGTTACGTGTGGCTAATTCACACTTAAGTTTTGTTGGTTCTCAACCCGATTTGATGAATTTACATATAACACACTTAGGGTTGCCAGCCTGGCTGGACTTGGCTGGATTGTCCAGCTTTTTTGATGCTTGTCCAGTTTCAAGCTAAAATTTAATTTTTCCAGCTAAATAGAAATTTTTTTAGTACACTGCAGTAACTTGGGCAATAATTTTCATGTTATCTTTGTCAAATCATTAGCTTATTAAAATTTTTTTTTTACAAAACTGCAAACTACTATAAACAAAATCGAACTAGACTGAATTGTTATTTTTTATTGTTTTGTTTTTAGTATTTAATTTTATTCTTACATAGATATACATATGGGAATATGTATGTGACGGACTAAACCGAAAAAATTTAACTTTAGTTAAATAAATTTTAAAGAATGCAATGAATTTTAATTGTAATATTTTTAAATAATAATAACAGTGAATATTTTAATAAAAATTATTTACACAAAACCAAAATTAACATTTTCTCAGTATTTTTTTATGTCCAGCTTTTTTTTTTGTTTTGTCCAGCTTTTTAAAACCCAGTGTCCAGCTTTTTTCGAATCGGAATCTGGCAACCCTAAACACACTCTACTATATGCGTGCAAGAGAGTAACTTAAAATATTTTTAAACATATTAGAATATAACAGTTACTATGGATATAAATAAGAGAATAAGTGTAACTGATATTGTATAGTATTGCTTTTGCACACACACTATACCCTTAAAACCAAAACAGTTGTTTATTGTTTTGAGTAGAGTATGTTATACGCAACTTTTTACTTTCAAATTTCTGTTGTATTTTTAAATATTGTTGGTGAAGCAAATATACAAGTAAATTTTGGTGGTGTAAGTAAATTTTAATAACAACAACAAAGCATCCAGTGAGCAATTTAATAAAACCGCCGTATCTCCGGAACGCTTTCATTAAGCTTCCTCGGATAAACGGCCACCGATAGGACGTTACGAGACCTATAAATAATGTAAGAACCTTTAAGCATCAACTGAGCTGCCAACACTCTAAAGTCGAAAAACACTTTCCCGCCAAATTTACATTACTACTTGTCTAGGCCCTACCTATTCCATTTCGCCGGTTTTGTGTTCATAAAAATATTACATAAAAATTTCACTGCACAACAATCATCATAAATCATACATACGAATTCTATTTGCATAATGCATTATTGTACAAGTAAGTATAAGGAACTTATTGTATTCCACCATCAATTGCAAGTATTTGCTTGTGAGAACTATGAGAAAACAAATATGTTACTCTCATTATTTTTTTATCCACTCATACCCTAAAGCCCTAGTTATGCTACCGGAACGTAATGTAATGCAATGTAGCAGTAATGTGCACGGAACGTAAAAATGTAAGAGCAATTATAGAACGTAAAAACGTAGTCATATGTTTTTAGGTAAACAAAACAATAAAAGAAATAAACAAAAACAAATAAAGAAATAAAAATTGCAAAAACTAAATACAAAAATTCAGATATGGATACATAAGATATGTTTTTGGGTTTAAGTTCTTATTTTATTATACATTGTTTTTTAAACATATTTAATATTAATTCCAAATTTTAAAAACTTTGTTTTCACTCCTTTTATCACTTTCAATATAGCGTCTTTTGTTTTTATTTAATTCAGCTGTTAACCAGTGTTATCACTACATAGTTTTTGTATTAATTTCAACGATTTTATATTTATTTTGTAGAAAATTATTCTTAAACATTGAATACCCATACTAAATATCTAACTGTTTTATAAAATGTACTCATTTACTATTCCTTTTATCATATTCTTTCTACAATGTTACTACATTGCTGAATTACTTTACATTATACATAAATAAGTATAACGGTAGTAACATTCTTTGTTTAATTTCTTTTATTGTAATCTTTTAAAATCAATCAGTAATAAATGAATTGTTAAAGCCGACGTACCGGTGATCGTAGCGAAAAATCGAGTTTTAAATAAAGATTTTTAACATGGTGCCGAAACCCGGGACTGCCGGCTATTAATTGTGTTTTATTAACAGTGAAATATTACTATTAAAAGTGAGTCAAATTAAAATAAACTTTTCCGAAAGAAAAATGGAAGCGGTATATCGGGCTACGTGCCGTACACAAGTTACTAAATTATGTAACACCATTACGGATTATTTAAAACAGTTTAAAGATATAGGTTTCCAAGAAGTAAGCGACCCAAACGGCGTGGAGTCTCAGATCGTTATTTATCTTCAGAGGTTACGTAATGCTCACGCCAACTTAAGAAAAGCTGATAATGATATGAAGACTCTAATAAAATCCGATGACTTAGCGAAAGAATGTGAGTCAGTCATTGAATATGACGACAGAGCCGTTACCGTTATAGCGCAACTTGAACATATTATGCGAACACATTTTAAACAATCTAGCGAAACATCAATAAGCGGTGTAGAAGAGCGTAATGTAACAATAAGCCACCAGGAAGACAATGGTTGTAGCGGAGTAAAACTGAAACCATTCCAACTAAAAAAGTTTGATGGTAATTTTGAAAACTGGCTGCCCTTTTGGGAATTATTCAAGAGAGCTGTTCATGAAAATAAACAATTCTCAGTAGCAGCAAAATTCAATTTTCTTAGCGAGTCATTAACAGGAAAAGCACAGGCAACCATTGCAGGCTTTACTCCCACAGAGAAATGTTATAAGGAAGCTATTGACTTGTTGTTGGAGGAATATGGCCATACAGACAAAATAGTAGAAAAATTTGTTCAAAAATTAATGAGTATGAAACCAGTGCAGTCAGCCAGCGATACTCATGGTCTGCGCCAGCTCTATAACGAAGTGATTTCTACTATGAGAACTCTGTCTACATTTCAGATTTCTTCATCACAATATGACATAATGGTGAAATCGATTTTATTAAAAAGTATACCAACAACAATACGTATAGAATTTCATAGAAGAGTAGCAAAAGGAAATACGAGTACAATATTAAACTCCAGTGTTGATACTGCAACTGAAAAGCTTGGAGGTAATGGTCAAGAGGGGGAGCAGTTAAGTTTATTACTGAACCTTATTAAAAGTGAACTAGTTGCAATGGAAATGGCTCAATTATCAGAAAGTGATAAACGAGTGTTTGAAAAAAGAGAGTCAAAACCAAAAAATCATACTGCAGCTACTCTTCATGTGAACACCGAAAGAAGTCTGTATTGTGTCTTTTGCAAAAGAAATAACCACTCAACAGCTACATGTAAGAGTAGCTTAAGCATCAACGATAAGAAATCAATGTTAAAAAAAGAAGGAAGATGTTACAGATGTACCAACAGAAATCATAACTCCAAGTTTTGCAGAACTACAAACATAAAGTGTAGGGAGTGTAGCGGCAAACATGTAACATCAATGTGTGAGCGTGCAGAAAGAGAAAATAGCCGAAGTGATGTATCACAAAAGAGCGCAGAGAAAATAACAACACCAAAAGTAACAACGTCGAATGAAAGCCCAAACGGCAACGGTAGCGCAGAAGCCACAACGCTAAATGTGAGCGAGGAGAAGGAGGCGGGGATATTTCTGCAAACAGCAAAGGCAATAATATGTAACGTTGACGACTATGATCAGGTGTTGTCTAGAATAATAATGGATAATGGAAGTCAGCGTACATACATTACTGAAAAATTAAAGAATAAATTGAAATTAAAAACAAACGGGATAATTAAACTAAATATCGTGGCTTTCGGGAATAAACAAAATAAAAAAGAAAAGGAATATGAAAAAGTGAGAATAGCGTTGCGAAGCCAATATGATGAAAACATAATAACGATAAATGCAATTGTAGTGCCGTCGATTTGCGTCGATAATCTTCCACGTCCAGCGACATTAAATAACTTGTCTGATCGTATAAAATTAGAACTCGCTGATAATTCAATCATTAATAAAAAAGCAGTAAGCGGTATAAATTTACTTATTGGTCAAGACAATTATTGGAAATTTAATACAAACAACAGCGAGAAAATTAGTGATACGTTAATGGCTGTACAAACATTTTTTGGTTGGACAATTCAAGGTTATACAAAAGCTAATAAATATCAATATGTGCTAAACGTTACGGAAAACGAAGAAAAATTTAGAGGTGAAGAATTTGACATAACAAAATTTTGGAATTTAGAATCAATCGGTATAAAATAAAAAACGACACAGGATGACGATTTATATGAGAAAACTATACGTGGAATAAAATTCATAAACGGTCGTTACGTAGTAAATTTGCCGTGGAGGAATATTAATGAACATTTGAACGACAATAGAAACGTAGCTGAAAAACGATTATACAATTTAACAAATAAATTAATTAAAAGTAATGAAAAACTGACAGAATATGACAATGAAATACGATCTTTAATTAACAGCGGTATAGCGGAAAAGGTAGTCGAAAATAAAAAATATACACCAATTTATTATATGCCACATAAACCAGTGTATCGGGAGGATAAAACCTCTAAATTACGTATTGTTTTCGATGCATCATCCAGCGAAATGGGACTTACATCTTTAAACGACCATCTAAGTCCTGTTGATAATATGGTTGCAGATTTGTTAACGATGCTCTTGAGATTCCGGTCTAATAAAATAGCAATGATTGCAGATATAGAAAAGGCTTTCCTGCAAATATTTATAGCGGAAAGGGATCGTGACTCTCATCGATTTTTGTGGTATGAAACTTTACCACAAATAAACAAGAAGCTACCGAATATAGTTGAATTACGTATGGCGAGAGTAACATTTGGTACAACATCCAGCCCATTTTTATTGGCAGCGACCATACAAACCCATATTGAGAAATATAAACAAAAATTTGGTTCAATTTGCAATAAACTGCAGCAGTCGTTTTACGTTGACGATTTTATAATAAGCGTTGATAATTACGCAGAGGCCAAATGTATTTCTCAAGCGGCGAAAGAAATAATGAAAGATGCAAATTTTAATCTGAGAAAGTGGAAAACAAACGATGCGGCAGTAGCGGCGTTATTTAGTGAGAGCACAGAAATTGTGGAACAAAAGGTTTTGGGTCTAAATTGGTGCATAGCGAGCGATTCTATTAGCGTCAATATAACAAACAATTTGTCTTACTTGCGTTCATTAAGACCAACAAAACGAAATGTTATGAAGGCAATGGCAAAATTATATGACCCGATGGGATTTTTAGGGCCATAAGAATAAAGGGCCATGTAAGAATAAAATTAATTTTACAGTCCATATGGAAAGAGAACACCAAATGGGATCAACTATTAAGCGGCGAAATACTTGATAATTTTCAAACTTGGCAAGATGAATTAAGCGATTTACGCGAACTCCATATACCTCGATGTCTCTCATTGTCAAGAAAAGCAAAAAAAGAGCTTCACATTTTTGTAGACGCTAGCCCAAAAGCTTTTGGTGCAGTAGCATACGTTCGACAAACAGCAGAAAATGGAGATGTAAGTACAAATTTAATATGTTCGAAAAATAGAGTAAGTCCAATAAAGCACGAAAATAAAGAAGTTACTCTACCCAAATTGGAATTGACGGCAGCGTTAATAGCAGCGAGACTCAAAGAATATTTGGTCAAAGCTTTGGATTTCAAAATAAATTCTGCTACTCTATGGACAGATTCGTCCATAACGTTGAGTTGGATAAACGGTCAAGGCAAACAATGTAAACCATATGTTAAAGCCAGGGTGAGTGAAATAAATAATTTAACAAATATTTACGACTGGAGACATTGCGATGGTAAAAGTAACCCTGCCGATTTACTCACAAGAGGAATTAGAGCAAATGAATGAAATAAATCGCATTTGTGGAAATTCGGACCCCCATGGCTGTTAGAAAGTAAATCCTATTGGCCTGAAAAAATTATTGTTGAAAATTCAACAAATTTATTAACCGCAGTACTAGAGACAAAAGTTGAAATAATTACTCCTGTTGTTGAAATTGAACGATTTAGTAAATTAACTAGACTTTTAAGATCTACAGCGTACATATTTCGATTTATACAGCGAATAAAAAGCGCATCAAAACCTAATAAAAATTCTAACGGACAATATTATCCTGAAGAACTTACAGCTGCCGAATTGCAAGAAGCTGAAAATTATTTAATAAAAGCTGAACAAAACCAACACTACAGCAAAGAAATTAAAATGTTGGAGAACAATCAAAAATTAGCGGCTGATTCTAAGTTATCATCTTTAAACCCCAGCATTTTGAATGGTATACTCAGAGCAAATTGTAGACTTCCCAAGGGAGAATTTTGCAGCGACATACGAAATCCAATAATTTTGCCAAAGAACTCTCACTTAAGTCAACTTATAGTACTAGACGCTCATCGTAAAACTCATCACAGTGGAATTTCTGCAGTATTAGCCCAAATCCGTAATAAGTATTGGATAATACAGGCACGACAACTAATCAAGCGAATAATCCGACACTGTGTTGTGTGTTTACGCTTTTATGGAAAAAGCGCCATGGAACCTTGGACAGTATTGCCAGTAAAAAGAGTAGTTACCAGTCGCCCATTCGAAACCACAGGTGTTGACTTTGCTGGACCACTCTATGTGACGTGTGAAGATAGTGAACGAAAAGTTTATATTATGCTATTTACATGCGCAGCTATAAGAGCAGTTCATTTAGAATTGGTCGGTGATATGACTACAAAAAGTTGTATAAACGCTTTACGTAGATCTGTGGCGAGAAGAGGCGTACCAGCAACAATTATTTCAGATAATGCAAAAACATTTAAGCGAGTTGATTTAGAACTTAGAAAACTTGAAGAGTTACTGAAATCTAGCGATGTACAAAGTATGGCAGCCCATCAAAATATTTCATGGAAATTTATACCAGAACGAGCGGCTTGGTGGGGCGGATTTTGGGAACGTCTTGTCAGAAGCGTCAAGATTTGTTTAAAAGCGTCTATTGGAAAAGCAAAGTTATCTACAGATGACCTTACAACTCTATTAGCTGAAGTTGAAAGTGTCGTGAATGCCAGACCAATAACTTATATTACCAGCGATCATAACGATTTGGAGCCTTTGACTCCATCACATTTCTTAACTAATTGCAAATGCATTTTATCTTCAACAGATTTTAAAGATGATGGGTCAGCAATAGCAAAGTCATGGTCTTTACGACAGTCACTGATAAAAAATTATATGAAGCGTTGGCGCACCGAATATTTGTGTCAGCTCAGATCCATACACCACAACAAATCCAACATATGCAAGAGTATAAAAGTTGGGGACGTCGTCCTGCTGCATGAGGATAATAAATCCAGGTTATTATGGCGACTAGCTGTGGTTCAACAAACGTTCCAAGGTAGAGATGGCCGAGTTCGAGCGTGTGATGTGCGACTTCAGAACCAACAAAAACTGAAAAGGCCTATCCAGCTTCTGTACCCCTTAGAGATATCAGCTGCCGGGGCGGAGGATGTAGAAAATTATTCTTAAACATTGAATACCCATACTAAATATCTAACTGTTTTATAAAACATATTCTTTCTACAATGTTACTACATTGCTGAATTACTTTACATTATACATAAATAAGTATAACGGTAGTAACATTCTTTGTTTAATTTCTTTTATTGTAATCTTTTAAAATCAATCAGTAATAAATGAATTGTTAAAGCCGACGTACCGGTGATCGTAGCGAAAAATCGAGTTTTAAATAAAGATTTTTAACATATTTAAAGGTATTTATTAAAAGTGAAAATTAAAAGTGAAGTCGTCGTAGTCTAGTAGGCTTATTAGACGTAAAGCCATGGTTCGAGCCCCAGGCCAGACATCAAAACAAAATGCAAAAAGTATTTCTTCGGCGACTTCCTCTCAGTAGATTTCTGGCAAAAAAAAAACTCTGAGAGTAAATAAAATTACCATGCAAAGTTTCTCAAAAATCTGTCGTTCGGAGTCGACTTTAAACTGTAGGTCCTGCCGCTCATGCATAAAATTAACAAACACAACATAAGTGGTGTGAGAAACTAGGTCGTAATCCTGACTGAAGGGTTGTAATGACCAATTATGTATGTTATGTATGTATGTATTTATTAAAAGTTTTATGTACTGTTTCGGTAAGCCAAACAATTTTACTTTCACACAAACAAAAACTAAAATTGAGTGCTTTTGATAGCATTTTCCGTATAAATAGACAAGCAAGTGAAATCGTTTATCGTACGGGAACCAAATTTGTACGGATGTAAAAACGCTTTTATCTTCTCTAGTAAAAGTAAAATGCAAACTGAAATGCTTTTCGAACGCTTTAATTAGTTAGAAATGGATAAATATATTTTTCTAATTTAAAACAAAAATAAACACTACCTACATAATGTAATAGCAAAAAAAATAGTGTTTATTTTTATTTTAAATTATAAAAGTTAATAATGAAATAAATTATAATTTGGGTTTTTAAAATATGTGAAGTTTTATTTAAAGAGAATTCCACATACAGACAAACATAACATACGTACAAAATGTAAATTCTGTTTATAATTTCAATTTTCAGTTTTTGTGGTTTTTAATATTGACATGTTGTTAACACTGCTAAACTGATGTCACGTAAAAATGTAAGAAAATTCTATTTTTTACAGATTCTTACGTTCCGGTTACGTTACATTACATTTGTATAAACATTCGTATTACTTTATACATAACAAAAACGATCAGCTGTTTCTTACTGTTGCGGTTACATTCCGTTACGGTAGCATAACTAGGGCTTAACTGTTACAAATAATAACAATACCAACTTATAACCAAAAACAGAAACTTGTACGAACAGTTGTAACAGTGCAGGTCTTTACACTCTGCATGCCACCAGAGTGTGCAAGGATAAGGAAAAACAAAAGGATCCGATATATTGATACAAAAAGCATTAATATTCTAACAAGTTACGCAATGGCGAGATAAAATTACGACGTAAGGTACACTTTTCCCAACCCTTTATCACCTTTGGCAATTTGACCCATGACGAATACAAAGGCTACTTACATACACATATTAGTCAAGGACATCCTACACCATTAAATAATTAACAGCCGTATATGGGGAAGCTCGAAAACTAATGAAGGGGTGCGTCAATCTTTGAATTTTTTATAGAATTTATCTTGAATATAGGTGACGAAAGCATTGATGACTCTCAAAGCGAACTTTGCAAACAAAATCAATCAGATCACCCTCAAAAGCTTGGCGGTGGATTCGTAATGATATGGAGTTACATGTAGGGATGCATCATCGTTCATAAAAACATCGATGCTAAGAAACGTCTACTAAAACATATTTTTAGTGTAACTTAGAGCTTTTATGAATTTATTTGGCGATAAATACTACAAAAATATTACTTCAATTAAAAACTAAGTACCTTACCAAAAAATTGTAAATTATGTATACAGAAAATTGCTCATTTAAACAATGTTAAACAACGTTGAGCGCCTTTCATAACAACTAAAGTAAACTAAACAACTCAAATAAACATAAGCCCTAAGGTACATAAACATGCGTTTTTAACAAACTATTTATGGCCATTATTACAACTTGCCGTTAACTAAAGGGAGGATTTTAACGGGCAGATAAATTGTTTTACATTATTATAAGTGAACGATAAGGTAGAAGTGAGCGTTAAGCTAAAGGGAAGATCATCCTACCGGTAACTTTTAAAGTTAAGTTTATGTTTGAACTTGCCATATTATATATTATTTTCAATACGGTAACTTCAAATATAAACAAAATGAGTAAATACAACATAAAAAGAGCCCGTCCTTGACACTGAGTTTAAATAAAACTTGTTTAATTTTAGCAGTGTTATCGACATTGCTCCGCCACTGCCATATTTTTGAAAAAGTTAACTTTATTTTATCTGCAAATTGTAATAACGAATATTACCTTTAGCTAAAGGTACTTTTAAACCAGTAGTGCCCAAGCCCTATGCACTTCATGCACATTTGTTTTTGTAAAAGCGCTTAGCAATAGTCTGTGTATTTTGTATACGCATAGAGCACAATCAGCACTAGTAACACAAAATACACAAACAACTGTGCTTTGTTATATTTTTCGTCTTTCTTCATTGCGTACAAAGCAACGACACTTTCATATACTTTGCTGTTAAACATTGACAACAGTGAGCATCAATGTAGACTTTGTTTTTGTTTTTCGTACATCGCACTATGTGGCATTTACCTTGAAAAGCTGGCCAAAAAGGCAAAAATGAATTTAAAGAAATTTAAGAAACTGAGTATGCAGTTCAATAAACAACAACAACAACAATTCTGCACTTTCACGACTTTAAGTTGAGATTTGTAGACTTGAGACGACGTCAAAGTCAGGAAAGTGAAGAAAATTAAATGCGTTTTTGGTGTTTTTTTGAAATTTTAATAGGTTTATATGATATTTTTTTGTGGCTAAACGAATAGAGGTTTTATATTGATTTTTTTATTTGAAAGGTATGAGCAACTGCTAGTTTCAGTTTTTATATATATATATATATATATATATCTCATATATTAATGTTAAAATTATTCGTTAAAAATTTAAAAATAATAAAAATTTCACATTTTTTTACCCTTCCTAAAAAAGATAAGGATTTTAAAGGTGAAAGTAGTTTTAGTAGTTTAATGTTATATACCACAAAAAATATGAACTCTCTACATTCAGGAACAAAAAGAAGAGTTTGCGCAAATTTGCGCAATTATTTTTGGCGATTTTTTTAAAATTTTACTTTTTTTGAAAAATTAAAAAAATTAGACGTAGTGTAATAAAGCCATAGGCAATAAAGCCATATGGAGTATGAATTATGCGAGGAAATTCAGTAGAAGCGATACCAATCGAGTATTTTAAGCAGTGACCCTTTTATAAGCTGCAGTACACAAACATCGCGAAGGAATAGAAAAGCATTTTCATCAGATACTATTAAATTACTCCTTCCTGACATTGATGATAAATTGATAACGATTTTAACGATTGTAGTTAGTATCACTTTTTAAGTATTTTTAAGTTAAGTATTAAATAATGTAAAATAAATATTATGAATAAATATTAATTATCATAGAACTTTAAAAACTTAATTACATATGTATATCGACTATTATAACAATATGAGATGTATGTTTGATTTTCCTAATGGACCGTATGTGGTACCTAGGGGCACTTATGATCCGATCATAATAAAATGTGACCATAAATGATTCACATTCATATTAAACATGTTCATGTCGAATTTCATCGAGGTAATAAAATGTTTAAGCCAAATATAATTGTTAAACATATTTTCTTAAAGGGCCCTACTTTGGACCAAGGGGCAATTATTGACCGACAATAACAAAATTTGGTAATATGATTTAGATTTACAAAATACACATTCATACCGAATTTCATCACGATACCGATGTTGTTAAGCCATTTATAAGCGCAAACGTGAATTTCTAAAGGGGACTTTATATGGGGACTAGGGTCAAAATGTGATCCGATTTTCACTAAACATTACACCATGATTTCTTAGTACGCAGAACTGATCCATGCTAAATTTTATCATGATTGTTGCATAATTGCTATAATTATGTGTAAATAAGTGCAATTTCGAGGGGAATTTGTATGGGGGCTAGGCGAAATCACGGACCGATTTGAACCAAAATCAGTTGGGTTCATCCTTGAGCTTAATTATCACTAACACTATCAAAAAATTCCAGCCATTAACTCATAAAACACTTCTATTAATTTTGCCCAGGTTTTCAGGCAAAATGCCACATAGTGTATCGTTTAAAAAAGTGTGTTTTGAAAAACACTTGAAAAAAAGGTGTTAGTTTTAAATTATAATTTAAGTTAAATATTTTTCTATTTTTATTTAATTTAATTTAATTTTTTAATATTAATTTTGATTTCAGATAATTTTTACAAAAAATGGAAATAATTTTTTTTGCCGTGTACGTCGTATATAAAATAAATATACGAAGTATTTTTGTTCTTTTTTCTTTGTATATTTAATAAAAATTTGTTTTTCTTTAAATGTATTGGTGTTTGCACTTCCATAAGGAACTTTTGGGCACCCCTGTTTTAAACAATGCTACTGATATTGAACTAATTATTCCTACAGCAAATTAATTTTATATTTTTCTTATACTTAAATTCAAAAAAGAAAAATCCGTAAAACAATACACATATGCACATATATAACTTAAATTCAAAGTACAAAAATGAATAATAAAATCCAAACTTTAGATAATTTTAACAAAATCGATAAACAATGCTTAGGTTAGGTTAGGTTAGAGGACGCGTACTTGTCAATTAAGACAAGTACAGTACCCGGAGGTCGAACTGACCCATTGCACAACGTCCTAGTTTCTCACATCACTTATGTTGTGTGTGTTAATTTTATACATGAGTGGTGGGACCTACAGTTTAAAGTCGATTCCGAACGACAGATTTTTGAGAAACTTTTTCATGGCAATTTTATTTACTCTCAGAGTTTTTGCCAGAAATCTGTTGGGAGGAAGTAGCCGAAGAAATACTTTTTGTATTTTGTCTTGATGTCTGGCCTGGGGCTCGAACCCTGGCTTTACGTCTAATAAGCCAACACACTACCTACTAGACTACGGCGACTTAAACAATGCTTAAGTTATCCCACATAAATTATTTATACTAACAATCGTTCACTCAGACTTAATTTATAGTGAGTATAAATCAAATAATAAACAAAGTAAAATTCATAGTACTTGTAGAAACTAATATAAGTGACAGTGAAAACTCTCTTTATAACATAAAAGGCTTTAGTTCGATATTGTTTAATAGAGAAGGAAGGGGAGGAGGAATCGTTGTTTATGTGAGAGAAAACATTCTATTTACACAAATCTCTTCGAACACAAAAATATTTGAACTCTTACGTCTCGATCTTAAAAGGAACAACAAAACAAGTACCCTTCTTGCGTTGTATCGTCCACCAAACCAAAAAATCACTGACTTTATAAATGAGCTAGAAATAGAAATAAACAAAAAACAAGAATGTGTAATGGTTGGAGGTACCAATATTGATATCTTAAAACAAAATAAACCAACAACAACATATCTTGATATGATGCTAGCGAATGGTATGCAAAGCATGGTAAATGAATACACACGTGAAGATATAAACAATATAATAATAAATAATAAACAAAATAAAAAATAAACAAACAAACGCACATACGTATGCAGTAATAATATCAACAAATATAAGTTATCATTACACTCTGTTTTTTGCTAAACATAACGAAGAAAACAACCAGAGTATCGCAAATATATTTAGGTAGGCGTGAGCATATTAAAATATTAAGGGCCATTATTACAACTTGCCGTTAAACTTGGGTTTAGTTAAAGGTACCTTTAGCTAAAGGGAACTGTAAAGTTACCTTTAACTTATTTTCGTTATTACAACTTACAGATAACATTTTTCAAAAATATGGCAGTGCCGGAGTAATGTCGATAAAACTGCTCAACTATACAAGTTTTTTTTCACGCAGTGGCAACGGCGGGCTTCGTTTTTTTTTTTGTTGTATATGCTCATTTTGTTCAAATTTGAAGTTGCCATAATGAAAATAATATATAATATGGCAAGTACAAACATAAAGTGACCTTTAAATGTTAAATGTATGATGATCCTTTAGCTTAACGATCACTTCTATCTTACTGGGTACTCATAATAACGAAAAACAATTTATCTGCCCGTTAAAATCCTCCCTTTAGTCAACGGCAAGTTGTAATAATGGCCCTAAGTAATGTAAAAATAAATAATAAAATTAAAGAAACAGACTGCTGCGAAAAGATGTATCGAGCAGAAAACGCTAATGATTTATATCTTAGAATATACTCACAATTTTGTGAAATTTATTATAAATCAACGAAATTATTAAAAATTAGTAAAAAAAAAAGATTACAAAACCCATGGATAAGTGAAGAATTAATTAAATACTATGATTATCGGGATAAACTTTATAAAAGATGGCGCAACAATAAAAATAATAATAACTATGAACTTGAATATAAAAAATTTACAAATTTTAGTAAATAAAAAAATAAACTTTGAAAAAAAAAACATTTATTTTCGAAAAAAAATTCATTGAAAATAGAAATAATATGCGTGTGACATGGCAAATAATAAACGAAATAATAGGAAAGAAAACAAACAATGTCGATGAAATCATTACAAGAAATTTTCAAACCAATACTATAAATGAACTATTAAGCAATTTTGCAATAAATTTTAAAAATAACATAAATAAATTAATACATACTTGTAAAAACAATAAATAGTGTTGAAACTGTGCTTCAAAACTCCCTATATTTAGAATATACAAATGAGGAGGACATTTTCAATATTTCAAGGATTTTAAAATCCATGAAAGGCCCAGGAATGGACGGTATTAGACCATAAGATTTGAGTTACCTTACCCCAATCCTAACAGGTTTAGAAAATGGCATTATACCAAATATACTGAAAACTTCGTTAATACGACCCATTTATAAAAGCGGATGTAAGTCAGACTACAACAACTACAGGCCTATTGCTATTATACCAGCTGTTGAAAAAATCTTAGAAGAAGTCGTTGTGAGAAGATTAATTTCGTTCCAAAGGAAATATAAAATTATAAATAAAGATCAATTCGGCTTCCAAAAAGGCTTAAATATAAATAAATTATTGGGAAACTTCTCAAATCTTATCAATAGTTGCCTGAGTAAACATTTGCATTGTCTAGTGCTATTCGTCGATTTAACAAAGCCTTCGACACACTCACACATAACAAACTACTACAAATACTAGAGAGAATTGGAGTCAGAGGAAACACATTAAACTGGTTGAACTATCTGGATTGCAGAACTTACCATGTGAGAATATGCGACAAGCACAGCAAAGAAGTGGCAATAGATTGTGGTGTACCACAGTGCTCAAACCTTGGACCAATACTGTATTTAATATACGCCAATGAAATGATAAATGGAAATACAACTTTTGCTTACGCTGACGATACCGCAATAGTGGTCTCAGATAAAAACATCGAATATGCCACAGAAATAATGCAGAACCAACTAAATATAGCAGCGAAATGGTATCGCGACAATGGCCTAATTATAAGCGCGACAAAACCGAAAATAATGCACATAAAACCTCCACATCTTACACAGTCAAACATATACTTGAAATTTCACAATTACGAATGTCTTCACAGAAGGGCCAAAAACTCTAATACAACAGACGATAGGTGTGACACAAACATAGAATTAGTGGAAACGTACAAATACTTAGGAGTATATGTTGATAATAAGTTTAAGTGGAAGACCCGTATTATAAATTTACAAAAGAAGCTACGCAAATCTGCATATATGCTTTATCATTTAAGTTACTGATCTACATACGACTGATCTACAAGCGTGTCACTCATTGGCCGAATCTTATATAAGACACGGTATCACTGCATGGGGACGTTCAGCACATTGTAGAATACTACAAAATGCACAAAACCAATTATTAAAAATTCTTGAAAAAACAACCATTTCTTCAACAATACACATGACAGCAATCACCCACTAAATGATACCGGCAACAACATTCAAAGTAACACAACACTTTATTTCAATACTACACTTAACATACCCAACAACACACGACCAAAAACAATACAACGCAATATTACCGTCAATACAGTCAACAACTCGTCTTGTAATAACAACTCATCAGTAACTTGGAATTTGCCAACAAACACCACATCGTTAACAACCAACAATACAACAGCAAGAACAACAGATACAATAACCAACATAGCAACAAACACAACAGTAGGCACAACAGCAAACACTACAACAACGAACACAACAACAAACACAACTACAAACACAGCAATAAACAATCTTGCCTCTAAAATCAACGTTTTAAACATTAAGGGTCATTATTACAACTTGCCGCTAAACTTGGGGTTAGTTAAAGGTACCTTTGAGATTAAGGGATCTGGTAAGATACCTTTAACTTATTTTCGTTATTACAACTTACAGATAAAAATTTTAAAGAATATGGCAGTGCCGGAGCGATGTCGATAAAACTGCTCAATTATACAATTTTTTTAACGCAGTGGCAACCGCGGGCTTTGTTTTTTTTTGTATATGCTCATTTTGTTTAAATTTAAAGTTGTCATAATGAAAATAATATATATTATGCCAAGTTCAAACATAAAGTGAACTTAAATGTTAAAGGTAGGTTGATCCTCCCTTTAGCTTAACGATCACTTCTATCTTATTGGATACTCATAATAACGAAAAACAATTTATCTGCCCGTTAAAATCCTTCCTTTAGTTAACGGCCATTATTACAACGGCCCTAAAAGTATTTATTATTTCACATTAGTAAATGAATTTCATAAAGACGATAGGTTCCTCGAATACAAAAAGTATTTCTTCGGCGACTTCCTCAGCAGATTTCTGGCAAAAACTCTGAGAGTAAATAAAATTGCCATGAAAAGTTTCTCAAAAATCTATCGTTCGGAGTCGAAAATTAACACACACAACATAAGTGGTGTGAGAAACTAGGTCGTAATCCTGACTGAAGGGTTGTAATGACCAATTACGTTACGTACGATAGGTTCCTCGATGTCTTCGATCACCGGTATAATACAAGACGTCGAGCTCAAGGAAGGTATAAAGTAAAGCAATTTTTTAATGAATACGACAGAAATGAGCTAAGCGTCATGTTACCCACAATTAATAATATAATTAATGAAAATAATGAATTTAGAAGAAAGAAACTTTTGAAAAAATATTTTTTAGGTTCGCAATGAATTAATAAATTTATGTAATACATATATTAGAAACTTTTAATTCTCTTTTCCTGCTGAAAAGCCAATGGCCTAACTTTTTTCATGTATTATTTTAATGAGATATAAAAAGAAAAAAAAACTAAACCCAAATTGTAATAATGGCCCTTAGAAGTTTTTCAATTTGAACGCTATCTTCCGTTATCGATGTTTTCTATACATTAATGTATTTTTTTGCATCCCTAGTTACATGGCGTGATAGTATGGTTGAATACTCTACTTTTATCTCTAAATTACATCTTACTGAAGAAAAATCCGGATAATAGACGGCAACATGATAATGAGTTTAAGTATACCGATAAACTTACAAAAAAAATTGTTCTTTGACAACTGCTGGAAAGGTCTTGACCGACGACAACAGTAAGACGGTCATACAATTTATTAAAAATTAAATTTAAAAACCGCCGCTATGGCTAATTAAAAATTTTTGCTTATTTTTCGATAACTGTAAATATTACAACAAAGATGTTACATGGTAAATGTAAATCAGAGAACAATAAAGTAGCAGAATGAAATGTTCGTGTATTGGTTCCAGCGAAATTTTACACTATAAAATTACACAATTATATTGAACAAGAAGGATATTCCTAAAAAGTTGACTTGGCTGATGAAGCCAGAATCTTTCAGCGGAATTGAAAGTTTATCCGGTAAAACGAAAGTTGAATAGAGGCAAAACTCTTCAGAAGTTTATAATTACAATGAAAAGGGATTTGAGTTATGCATCAGACTGTTGAGTAGTACAGCTTCCTGAAGTTATCCTTGGCGAAATAGTTGTGGGAAATATTACATAACATTCAAGGTGGAGATTCCCAAATGGAAGGATTTGCACAATTTTTTGACTTCACGGTTTCAATCTCTAGAAACTGTGTCTGAGATTCGGAATTTTGAGCCAGTTGGTAGTGGTTCTAGGCCTGCCCCTGAAACTCTTTCTAATCCGAAAAGGGGAATTCGAGCTTTTTCCACTAAATTAAACAGGAGAGTTTGCAGATATTGTTCGGGAGATCATTTGGTGGATATTTGTCCGAAATTTTTAGATTTATCTCCCGAGAGACGGTTTTGGGTCGTGAAGATGAACAGCCTTTGTATCAACTGTCTCACAAGTTGTCATAGACTCAATGAGTGCAAGATTACTTTTGGTTGTTCGGTGTGTAAGTTGAAGCACCACACTCTACTGCATCGAGAGGTGTCTGGATCCTCTTCGGAAATGGGCGGTTTGGATGCGCCAAGTTCTAGCGGTGCAGTCAAGTCGAATGGTGAGGTCCAAAATTGTTTTGCTGCTACGTCGAGGCAGATACTTTTGGGAACTGCGGTAGTTGGCATCTACCACCGAGGAGAAACGTTCAGAGCTAGGGCTCTAATAGATTCAGGGTCTCAAGCTACCTTCAAAGGAAATTGGGATTGCCAATATATACATGCTAGAGTCTCCGGTTTGAATGGGGCATATACTGGTGCTGTCCAAAGACAATGTTCGTTTGTCTTAACTTCACTGTTGGGCGATCAATCTCGTGTGGAGGCAATAGGTTTGGTCCTGCCGAAGATAACAGGAATGTTACCCAGTTCAACTGTTAACATGTCGCGATCTACGATTTTTTCGGGGACCACATTGGATGATCGTTATCAGCTCCATAAAAACCCTGGGCGGAGTGCCAAATCTGATAGGTTTTTCTTTACGACAACAGCAATCGAAATTAAGGAGAATTTTACGAAAAAGGAGGTATTGTCGATCATAGCCTAGCTTTTCGATCCTGCTGGATGGTTAGGTACAGTCATTATCACTGCAAAGATTCTCATGCAGCAAATATGGAGCGAAAAGACTGATTGGGATGAATTTTTGACCACGGAGAGCCAGGCGAAGTGGAAGCAATTCCTTAATGAATATAGTTTCATTAATGAAATAAAAATGCCTCAATGAGTAGGTTTTCGGCCCGATTGTTCTGTGGAGGTTCATGGGTTCTCTGATGCCTCGGAGAAAGCATACGGGGCGTGTGCATGCATTCGTATAGAGGATGATTTAGGTGCTATTCAGTCGCACCTCCTGCTGGCTAAGTCGAGGGTCGCTCCTTTGAAAACAGATTCTTTACCTAGGCTAGAACTTTGCGGGGCGGCCTTATTGACTGAATTGATGGAAACTGTGAGGGCAAATTTGAAATTTGACACAATGAAAACAAAGTTCTATGGATGGACGAATTCTACAATCGTTCTGGCTTGGCTTCAAAAAACACTCACTTCGTGAAAAACTTTTGTTGCTAATAGAGATGCAAAGGTGACGGAGCACATGGGCAAGGCCTGTTGGAGGCATGTTCGGTCGGAGCAGATTCCGGCTGATTTGATAGGTCCAGGACCTCGACCGCAGGACTTGGCGACTGACAAGCTATGGTGGCATGGTCCCCACTGGTTAGGTGTTCTTACCGACGAATGGCATAATCCTATTCCCGAAGAATATGACACTAAGGAAGAAGAAAAGTGTCACACGGTTTTCTTCGCTTATTTTAAGGAGTTCGATGACCTTTTGAATCGGTTTTCTTCCTATTCGAGAGCGTTGCGTTTGATGGCTTTAGTGTTTAGGGGTTTAGATAGAGAGCGTTCGAGTTTTGGTTCTTTGGAGATTACTCCACACGAAGTCCGGAGGGTGAGAGGGAAATTGATAAAAAAAATAGCCCAGAGGACTTGGTACCCTCTGGAATACCGGCGATTGTCTGAAGGAGAGAAGATTGTAGAAGGTGAACTTTTGAATTTGAATCCCTTTTTAGATGAGAATGGTTTGATGAGAGTCGGTGGCAGGCTGGCTAATGTAGTAAATCTCAGGTACAACGAACGATTTTCCATTCTTTTGCCAACAGCAAGTCGATTCTCTTATCTGTTGATCGATTTTATCCATAAGTTGACTTTGCATGGCGGAAACCAATTGATGCTAAGAGTCTTGAGAACCGTATTCTACATGCGCAGGTCTAAGAATTTAATAGACAGTCGTAGGGCATTGCAAGGCTTGTACCATCTATAGAGGAATGACTCAGAGTCAAATAATGGCAGCTTTACCTACAACTCGTACCGTTTTTACTCGTCCTTTCGCTGGCACTGGGGTGTATTTTGCTGGGCCCTTTGACATTCGAAACTACACTGGCAGAGCGTATGTTTGTTTATTTGTTTTGCTACGAAAGTTTTTCATTTGAAAGCGGTTAGTAATTTATCCACATCTGCATTCTTGGCTGCTTTACATACATTTATCTCTCGTTGCGGATACCCTACGGATATGTATTCCGACAACGGGACAAATTTTGTAAGAGCGTCGAAAATCTTGAAAAGTGAATTTCGGAATTTTCTTAAGGAATCAGGTTCCCAGGTCAATGCTACGTACGGACCCAGGGGGTTGACTTGGCATTTAAATCCTGCTGGTGCATCTCATATGGGAGTTCCTGGTTAGCAGGAAGCTTGTAATATTCTTATGAGGAATTCTCCACTCTTCTAACTCGTGTCGAGGCGAGCTTGAATTCGCGCTCATTATGCCATTTGGTGGATAATGCCGAATGCGTGGATGCTCTTACGCCAGGTCATTTTTTAATTGGTGGTCCCTTACTGTCCCCGCCGGAATTGGAAGTTGTGGACCTTTTACCTTCAATAACAAATCGATGGGAGAGAGTTAAGACTCTGAACCAACGTTTGTGTCTTCGTTGGAAGGAGGAATATTTGAAGGAACTACAAAAGAGAAATAAGTGGAATTGTTAGAGGAACGGCTTAGAGGTTGGAGACATGGTGGTCAACCGCGAAGACAACGTTCCTACCAATGAATGGCGCCTAGGTCGCGTACTGAAGTTGCATTCGGGTAGAGATGGTCATGTTATGGTGGTGGATTTGAAGACTTCACGTGGGACAGTTACTCGACCAGTTGTGAAACTGGTAATTCTCCCAACATGTTGAATTTGAAAATTTAATAATTTCAGCTAATAGTATCATGGTTTCGGCGAAAAAGTACAAGCAAAGCGACAACAACGTCTGTTGGTGACAATTTACAAATACTGTGCTGGCTGCTTGAGTCACGATGATACCTGGCGGACGTGCGTTAGTACTGGTAAATGCAAGCGCTGCGGTGATATGCATCATACGCTACTCCACAAGCCGGACAATAGACCTCGTTCGTCTGTTCCGAAGAAGGTCGCGAAGTCGAAGAGGAGTAAGCACCATCGTAGGTCGCTTGCTCGAACCGGTAATAAGAGACCTCGTTCGTCCAATAATCGTGAGGACCGAAGATCTAGTCCGTCTAACGGACGGACTAAATCTCATCAGCCAAGAGAAATTTCTCGCTCGCCAGCTTGTAGAGTTTTACCATCGACATCATGTACGTTGAAAGATAGCGTTCTTCTAAAACCAACGGCTGTAATATACATTGTGGCACATGGACGGTACGTCATGGAAAGTGCTGTCATCGATCCTTCTGCGGAGCGTACACTCGTTTTTGAGAAGGTGGCTCGTCGGCTTGGTGCCAAGACAATTAAGATTGGACGCTTAGAGCGGTACGAAGAGAATTTGATGGCCTCACACAGTCCAGGTAGGTAGACGGAAGGATAGCGGATGAATTTCCGGGACTACAACTGGCAGACCTGGAATTAGGTTGGGCTGACGTGTACAGCAAAATCACGCAAAGGCGTATTTGGTGGTACGATGGGCAAACCGTTGGCCCAGTTTTCGATTTTCGGCTACCTAATTTCTGGCCTGTGTTCTTTGTAATACATAATTTCATTATAGTTTCGTAATGCAGCTGACGGATACCCATTGAAGTCTGAGGATTCGAAGCTGATATAGTTTTTAGTTTGATGTCTTATTTATTGGAAAATTTTGGAAATATAAATTAAGCAAATTTGAATTAATATAATAGTATTTTTTGTTCTTTGATTTCTTTTCCTATAGCATCAATTTTGGAGCCATTTCGGTCTTGATTGCAGTGCTGCAAGGGCGCCGGAATGTTTATATTCCAAAATGCCATCCCCGGCGATTAATTTGAAGAGCCCTAGCCACCAACAGAGGGCGCTACAATATTACTTTAAGCTTTCTTGTTTATGTTCATAATATTGTATTGTAATTGAAGTAAGGCTTCGCATTATTTAAAATTATTCTGTAACTTATTTAAGTTAGGCTTCTTGTTTGGTATAAGCTGAGCTTAAAATTCTTTCGCATAAAAACCATCATAGATTAATATTTTTGAAAGCAAAGAATTGTGTAAAAAGAAAATTGTGTCTTCGGATTTGAATATTGAACAAATTATAATAAATTATTTGATTTTGGTAATCGAAAAAGTTAACTTGTACCAAAGAAAATAAAATATAAAGAATGTGCATTTTAACATATTTTGGAAAATTTTTCAAAAATATTTAATGACGCGGGGGGAAAGATAGAAGGGAATGATACAGAAACCAAGAGCGTAACAATGCGTTGTTCTCATCGTGCGTTTTTGTTGTTTGGCCACTTTTTATTTATTTTTCTGGTGTTAAAAACAGACGTCGGCACCAATGTCCCTCAGGGGAAGAACATCTTCGCCTTTTTACACACATAGGACACGAACATCAAGAATGTTCGTTAAAAAGAGCGTAAAAATCTTGTCAGTTTTTAAAGAAGAAGGTTCATGTCGCTTTTTTCAGACTTCAATGATACACCCAAAGAAATATCACAGTAGTATTCACTAATATCAATGAGAAATGATTTCGATTTTTGGAAGAATACTTGCCAAGTTAAATACGGTGTCTTAGCGTCTTAGTGCAGTACAATTTTTCTATATTTTCCGATCACATATACATATCATTTGGTTAATAAGTAGACTTGACATTATTACTAACAATTTTCCTCTAGGTTAACACATGCCTATGGTTATGGTTTAGTGAGTGAGAGAGAGAAAATAAGTTGAGAGAATTTATTTATTTACAGCCATATAAAAGTGTTAGTAATATACTCTATTTTTATTTTCATTTCATCAACATACATATGTAAAGCTGTCTATCTTTGGCTTAATAATTTTGGATAAATAAAAATAAAATAAAACATCGATTTTATTATTAAAAGAACATAAAGCTATCCATCTTTGGCTTAAAAATTAGAACATGTTTTTTAGATAAATAAAAATTAAAAGAATAAAAAACCATTTTTTATTAAAAGAAAAAAAAAACGAGAATTCCAAAGCATTTTAAAAAAATATATTATGGTACAAAATAAAATACGCCCAGCTAATGACATAGAACATTTTTAACACAAAATATTCTTCGAGCGTTATTCTGAAATAAAATGATAAAGCATCCGCAGCACATGTATTCTTGTCGCAGTCTGATCGACAACTAAATCAAAAAACACAAGAATACATACACATGTACATACGTACGATGAGAGCAACACATTGTTACGCTCTTTGTTTGTGTTCATTTTCCTTCTGTCTTCCTCCCTCTCATCAAGAAATGATTTTTAAAAATATTTTGGTGAGAGCGAGTCGTAATGTTACGACCCGCCATAAGAAATTTTACTTCTACATGATGCGTATTCTTTATATCCATATTCTTTAATTGTACCTAATATTATAATTAAAAAAATAAAAAAATAGAATTTGAAAGAAAAAACATAAAATACAATAACCAAATTTTCTGGAAAAAAAACAATACATAGAAAAGAAGTGTTTGAAGCAGCAATTTTTTTGTTGTGCTCTTCCTCAATTCCTATAGTTCACGGAATTAATAACCTCATTACGCGTGTTAAGTGTGTCGTCAATTCTTGGTAGCGGGTAATTGTCCTTTTTAGTGACATCATTCAGCTTACTGTAGTCTAAGCAGAATCTTGTATATGCCACCTTTATTCTTTACTAAGACTACAGGTGAGCTCCACGGACCCGATGATGGTTCGATTACACCGCTCTTCCTCATTTCGTCAACTAACTCCTTAACCTCATTACGCTTCGCCAGCGATAACTGGGTGCCAGTTCCTTTTGATCCTTGGCTGACATTTTGGCAGGTTGCGGCGATTGTTCGCTGTTTATTACCGCCTCTACTGGAGCACATTGGCCCACATCGGAGATTTTAAAGATGACTTTTTCATGGCCTGATAGATACATTACTCTCACCGGGACCATTCTCTGTTCGTTGGATTTGACGAGGGACTTTGCTGATAACATATCCGTCTGAATTTCTGCTGGTTCAACAACCCACAAGCAATTTTCCACACAATCTATCTCCATACGCGCCCATATCAATGATTCACTCTGAGGTGGTAATTTTTGTTGTTCGACAGCAACTAACCTTCTGCCGTGCACTTGATGCTTGTATTCCACTTCAAGAGGTATCTCCACATTTCGCCAGCTCATAATATGTTACCCCATGTTCAAATTGATGCCATGAGCTATCATAAAATCGGCACCAATGACAACCTCGTCCACAATATCGGCAACAATAAAGACGTGACTTACGCTAATGTTGGCTATATTCACCTTCGCCTCTGTTTTTCCGTGGACGGTGGCAGACTCTCCAGTAGCTGTCCGAAGTCTTAAATTGTTAAGTGTCTCACACTTTCCCTTCACTACATCTCGCCTGATGATAGACTGCGTTACCCCGGTGTCTATAGTGAAGGTGTGTTGCCTGCCATTTATGTACCCGCATGCCGTAAGGTTGTTGTTGTTCTGTTGAATAACTGATATTGAGATTGTGGGGCCCCCGCTTGTGGGAGCCAACACTTGCCCCTCAGTGCTAGCTCATTTTAGTTTAACGGGGACTCCATTTTTCGCACTTTGCTGACTTGTGGTCTAGAAATCGTGCGAGCGGTCTCCTGAGCTAGCGCCAAGGCTTATGGTCTCTGCAAAGGTTGTCTTCTGCGTAGAGCATATCGTTAGTTTAATGTCAGGGTCGCGTATACCATTCACAAACGCCTCGGTCTTAAAGTTGTCTATCAACTGGTGGTTTTCTCCGGGGTAGGTAAGATGCACTAATCTCTCAACCTCCATTGCGAAGTGACTGATTTGCTTCTTGCGCACGGAACCTTAACTCCATGCGATATAGTTCTCGCTACTATTAACTCATTGTAGTTGTTCCTGCAGCTGGCTGCCATGGTTTCTAGGATCTCAGCTGCGACACATTTTAGCGCCAAAATTAGTTCCAGAGCCTTCACCCCATCGTGACATCCGTTTCTGCTGGCTATTGTCTCGAATTGGGATTTGAATACGGATAGGTGTGTGCTACCATCAAAGCAAAGTGGTTTTATCCTGCCGGTACCTTCTGATACTACTCGCACTGGTTCCGGTCGCTGGCTCTGGAGGTTGTTGATGTTTCCTCCATCATAACGAGCTTTCCATCGACAGTCTTTTCCAAATCGTGCACTTTCGCGTCAACGGTATTTTCTAAATTTGACACCCTTTAAATTATCTTAAATTTGACACTCATGTATTTCCTGCAGGTTCTCTGATGTCGCTTCGAGCTCCTTTTAAATTTTTGTCAAAATTGCTGCGTGCAGTTTTTGGTTTTCGGCTCTAGAACCTTCAAATAGCTTCTGGTTCTCAGCTCTAGAAGCTTCTTGAAAATCAGCCAGTAGTTTTTGATTTTCGGCTTTAGAAACTTCAAATAGCTTTTAGTTTGCTACTTCCATTTTTTCCATCATTGCGGCTAGCAACGAATTTATATCGCAACCACTAGGCAGGGGCCTGTAACTCTTGTTCCTCTTTTTCCTCGAACTCGTAGGATTTGATATCAATGCCCTGAAGCTGCAGTTGTTCCCTTAATCACCTTTACAGTTCATTCTTAGTGCCCGTTATCGGCAGCTCCAGTTTACCCAACTCTCGTTTAAGCCGACCCACTCTTAGTTCGGAGAGTTTAGTTTTATTTATTTATTTATTTATTTATTTTTATTTTTTTTTTACTTTTGGATTTTGCAATCCCACGTTTTTACCTTTCTAAAAACGTTTAAATATAAGTTCGTTATATGCAAACAAAGTTAAAACAAATATGTGTTTGATTTCAGTTAAACTCTTTATTGTCCGCACTATCTTATGTGACACTGTTCGAACTAGTACCACGTATACAATAATAACTACAACAATAATCTGTTTATTCGTTATTCTTATCACACAACTATTCGCCAGATCTTTACAATGACCACGACTGTTTTGTTCACACGCAATTTCACACAAGGCGGACTGAATTCTTACTGACTGTTGCCTTGCTTTGCTTTCTCTTGCCCTTTTATAGTCCAACTCAAACAGTCTAGCGAACGTTCTTGAAGTGGAATGTACGTGTTCTCGCCTTCTCGAGAACTCTATCGCGACCACATTGTTGTTTGTGCATTCTGCACACTTGGGTATCCCTTTTTCTCTCATGCTTGTTGTTGTTGGTTTACTTGGAACGTGTTCGATGTATTTGTTAGTGTATATTTGTGTCGTGTGTATTGTGTACACATTGGCTCTAATTGCGTTCGCTTTCGTTGCGTTTTCGTTATCTATCTCTGTCATACTCATGGTCTTTGTTTTTGTAGCTTTGCTTATTGTTTTCAAGTGAAATGATGTTACGTCGTTTCCATTTGCGTAACAATATATTCTTTTTTTATTTTTTTATATATTACCTTTTTAAATATAAATATATATTTTTCCTTTTTATTTTTATTATTTTCGTTTTACTTTCGTTGTATCTGTATTATATTAATTTCTTTTCAATAAATATATTCTTTTTTTATTTTTTATATATTTCCTTTTTAAATATAAATATATTTTTGCTTTTATTTCTATTATTTTTTGATTACTTTCTTTGGAATGCTTTTGTATTTTCTTTCTGTAAATAATTTATTTTTCACTTTTCCTTTAAAAATTTTCTATTATTATTTTTTTTTCTTCCTTTCTAATACTTTTGATAAATCCGTGGACTGTATGGGGGGGGGGGAGACCAAAGAAAAGAAAACTATTGATGCAAATTTATGAGCACTGAAAAAAATAGGAATCCAAATTAGAACTGTTCCAACACGATAATAGAAAAAAACAACACTCTCCTTTGGTGTTCTTTTGGCACACGAGCAAAATCCCATTTTCCTTTTCACGCACTTCAAGCACAACAACAATATTGTCTGGTTTATTTCTTTTTTCATAAACAATTTATAATATTTTATTTATTGGTTCAAGTTCTTTTTGTTTTACAAATTTTAATTAATTTCAAATCTTTTACTATTCACAAACTCATAATTAATTGCACTATTTAAATTTACAAGACAAGAAAAAATTATTGCACAGATCTTAAAAATTGTCAAACAAAGTACTTGCATCCTTGTGGATGTTACAAGAAAGAGTAAAAATTTAAGTTAGGCTTGTACAAACAAGAGGCCTAAGTTAAACTCAATTACAGCGTAATGTTAAAAACATAAAGCTTAGATAAAATTACATTACATTACAAAAGCTTAAATTAATATTACGGCGCCCTCTATTGGTTGTTCCCATCGTTCAAACAAGTCTGTTTATGTCGGCAAGGATGGGAAGTTTAGACTGTCAGACATAAACACCTTTTGTATTTTCTTTCTTTTCACTTTTTTCAATTTTTTTAATCTTCTATTTTTATTATTATATTTACCAAGTTGGGTCTTGGCTGCGATACGCGGCGCGAACAATTTAAAATTCCTTGATCTCCTCACAAAAGATCTGTATGAGTCCTTTTTGGAAATTCGCTTTTATTCTCACAGAAACCTGCTAGGGTACAGATCACTTCAAGTTCGTCCTGGTAACCTTCTATGATAAATTTTGACCACCGGGAATATCAGGTCGACGGTATGTTTGGAGGGTCCCGTAGAAAATCCAAAAACATTTTATTTTTTTATTATATTTTTTGTTATATATTAAAGGACACCGCTTTTCTTGCGGGTCCCTGCTCGGACGCCAGTTAAGGGATTTTAAATTGCAACACTTAAAAAATTTAATTAAGTGCAGCCATCACTTTATAAAACGCAATTATTTTTATTACTTATTTAATTAACAAATTTATTTTAAATATTAAATTCACAATAAATTAATTTTGAATACTCATTCTTTTTATTGCTTATTTAATTGACAAATTTATTTTAAAGATTAAATTTCGCAATAAATTAATTTCGAATACTTAATTTAACAAAGGTTCGGTTCTGAGGTGTTGTCAACACTGATTGTATTCGACCAACCCTCATAAGCTGGTCAGGTCGCATGATCACGTTGCACCAATATGCGCGAGTATGCAGACGCTGATTCAACATAATTATTTACCCATTAAATTGTTCGTAATTCGAGCCGATGCAGGTGTGAAGCAAAAATATTAAAAACTCTTACACTGCGGATTTAACTTCACTGGCGGAACCGCCACTGTCATTAAATTTTATACTGGTTTTTTGTTGGTATATTTTTGTTTACTTGTTTATTATATAAACAAGTTGATTGTTTTTTGTTTTTGTAGCTTTTGTTTACAATTTAAACGATGTGAAATCAAAACACCATTTCCATTTTCGTAACACTGTTCGTCCCGAATAGGCTCATTATCTCTTCTTCCATATTTCGCCAGTCGCTCTATGTGGACAATCTTAATTTTTTCTCGGGGGCAGTTAGCTTTCTGTATCCTGTACACGACATTGTTTAACCTTTTAATTATTTTATAAGGTCCATCTCAGCTAGTTTGTAGCTTGGGGGATATTGAGTAGAATAAGTTGTCCCTCATGGAAGCTCATGGCTTTCATTCTATCGCTGACCATTTTTATACGTGTGCGTACGAATTTATGAAGTTCATTTATACTTTCCTGTTTTCCAGTGTATGTTGCATCCCTCTCTGTGGCGGGCTTAACACCAAACTCTAAGTCACCTGGCAGGTTTATCTCAGTCCCAAAAATAACCTTGGCGGGTGATCTAGAGGTTGAATCATGGACCGCGGATCGGCACACCAGTATAAACCTCGGAATTTGTTCATCCCAAACCTTCTGTTGCTCGCTCACTACTTTTCGCAATATTCCTCCAGGGTTCAATTAAATCGTTCAACCATTCCGTCAGACTGTTGATGAAACGGCGTCGTTCGAGTCTTAACGCAGTATACCTCACACATTTCCTTGAATACAGCTGAATCGAAATTTCTGCCGGAATGTAGCTCTATTGGAACGCTGTAGCGGCATACCCAGTTGTTCACAAAAACATTTACTATTGTGTTCGCCTCTGGATTGGGTATGGTATACAGTTCCAGCCAATTGCTGAAATAGTCCATCACAACGAGAACACATCGGTTTCCGGCATTGCTGACAGCAAAAAGGGCGCCTGAGTTATATTGTTGCAGCCGACCTCGAATTCTTCTTACTCGATATTTAGCTGCAATACACTGGGTACAGTTTGCTATCCAATCCGCCACTGCTTGCTGACATTCAACCCAATAAAAACACTTTCTTCATTTTGGAGGAAAGCGCTACTATTAGGTTGAATGCGTTCTTGCCATCAGCGCTTTCCCAATGACGATGTAAGCACCCGCTTATCAATTTTATACTGTCCCATTGTAGCCAATATGCTTTTGGCTGATATTTTATTTTGGGTAGGTCGTTTGCCCTCTTCCTTAGCTGCTATAATCCTCGATAATAGTTCCGTTCAGGCATTGACAGTCTGCGACTATAGTAGCCTACGACTTTCTCTCTACCATTGACTACTTGGGAAAGCACACCACCAATACCATATCAGCTAGCATCACTGTCTAAAATTAATTTTTCCCCTGCGACTGGAAACAGCCATCGTTATTCATTGCAGAACTTAAGCCAGGTTCTTGAGGTGTTCCTTGAAAGTTCTGTCAATCAGTATTATGCCATTGAGGTACACCAGGCAAGTCTTCCAATGCAGTCTCTTTAGGACATGTATTGTCCAAATTATTCACTTTCGTGTCACACTTTTTCCTCGACGCTAGTAATTATTTTGCTGACCGACTCATGTATTTCCTGCTCCTTCCCTGTTGTCGCTTCAAGTTTCTTTTCAATATTTGACAAAAAATTTTGACCTCTATTCTCCATTTTTTCATAACTTTTGGTTCGCTTCTTGCATTTTATGATTTTCGGATTTTTTAGAAGCTTCTTGTCCATCAGTTAATACTTGCATTTTTTTCATCATAGCGGCTAGCAACGAATTTGTATCAATACTGCTGGGGTTTGCAGGGGCCTGTGACGATATCGATATCAATGCCATGCTGCTGAAGTTCTTCCTTGACCGCCTTTGGAGTTCATCCTTCGTGCCCGTTCTTGGCAGGTCTAATTTACATAGCTCACGTTTGAGCCGTTCCACTCTTAGTTCGGAGAGTTTTATTTTATTTATTTTTTTAATTTTTTTTATTTTTAAATTTTGGAATCCCACTTCTGACACCAATCGTTACCTTTTTACCTTTTAAAAACGTTTAAAATATGAGCGCGTAGATTGCAAATAAAATAAAAATAAGTTTGTGTTTAGTTTTAATTAGGATTCTTTATTATTCGCACAATTATGTGTGTCACTGTTCACAACTTGATGTAACAACATCAATTGTTTTGTTTGTTATTCTTCTGTTTAAACACTTTGCATAAACAATAACAATTACTAAACAATTGTTCGGCAGATCTTTGTAACGGAGATCTTCAAACTACGATTACTCTCTTCAAACGCACCGCATCTTCACACAAGACTGACTGAAGTTTTATTAACTTAGTTGTCTGCTTTGCCTTGCTTCTTACATGGCAACGTAAATAGTCTTATGAATGTTTTTGAAGGCGAATGTAATGGCTTCGCCTTTTCGAGATCACTATAAATATAAACATCGCTGTTTCATTATTGTTGTTTGTGTATTTTATTTACATTTATTCTTGGAGTGTAGTTGTAGTATTTTTGTTTACTTGTTTACCATTTTTTATGCTAGTGCGTGTTGGTATATTTTTGTTTACTTGTTGACCATTTTTTATGCTGGTGTTTGTTTTTATATAACGCAGTGCGATAATTTGTAAACAAGTTCATTGTTTTTTTCTTTTGTTTTTACAGCTAATGTTTATAATGTTAATGTTAAATGATGTAAAAGCAAAACACCAGTATCTAGTTGGGTATTAAGTGGCCCCATGGATACTCGCACTACACATTCCTTTGCATCAATCATAGCCTCTGAAGCTCCTGATCTTAACGATCTTTTGAAATAGTTTTGGGAAGATGAGGAAATACCCACAACTTAACCCAAATCTAAAGATGATGTATTTTGTAAGAAATTCTGCTCTAAGTCAACTACACGAAGCGAAAATCATAGATATAAGGTGTGCTTCAAAATGATAAGGTCACCTCAATATTTGCTCAATTCATCCAAACTATAGAATGTAATGTATGGTCAAGGTATTCCAAAAACTTCTACGTTCAAATAATTGAATGAGAAGCCGATTTTGCTCTTAGAGGTGTACTGTTATATTATGTTTATTTAAATTTATGTAAATCAGTGCAAAATGCAATGTGTCAAAATGATAAGTTCACTGATTAATAAGCAATTAATCTAAGCAGAACGTATCAGACTTATTATTATTTTTTTTGTAATAATTTATAATTTAAATAAAATCTGCTCGGTATTGGTCGCGGGAAAACTTTGTCAGCTTATGAACAAAGACAAATTGTGGCACTTCATAAGCAGGGATGGAGTGTGGGGAATAGCGAAAAAACTGGGACATTCTTTCCGTGTTGTGCAAAATGTTCTCAAAAAAATCGAAATCTCAGCTGTGGAGATATACAAAAGATGTAATAATCCCGATAGCCTAGTTAAAGATTACGCTCTTATAACAGTTACTTTTGAAGTCAATTCAAAATCTTACAATACGTACCTTCCTTCAACCCGCGTCATGTTCTGAAACTCAGTTCCCCAAACCCTCTTAAATTCTCCGTTATCTGCCCAGAAGCAATTCATCAATATTTTGAAGTCAGTTGGTCTTCCACTAGAAAAGATTACAGCAAATAATTCTAAGTTCTTATCCCATTTACCTAAGGAGGAATTATATGACTCCGAATTTTTAAGGTTCCAAGAAGCAAGCACAACAAGAGATGCATTCACTTACACATTCTCACCCGTAAATCAATCCGAAAGAATAACAAAACACCAAGTTCTATCATCAGTTGCGAAGCTCTTTGATCCTGCTGGATGGTTAGCACCCATTGTGATGGGAGCTAAGATTCTCATGCAGCAACTTTGGTTGGAAGGAGTGGAATGGGACAATGATATCTCACATGAATCACTCAAAATGTGGGACGATTTTGTATTAGATTTATCGGAAACAGAAACGATAACCATTCCAAGATGGCTTCAATATACTCCGACGGGTTGAGTTCATGGTTTTTATGATGGATCCAAGCATCCACCCTCACCTTGTTAAAAAAGCAATATGGCGACATGTTTCCACTCATTTCAATCCAGCAAATCTTGGAACTGGTGTATGCAAATTGCACAAAAGGACCATCAATTCTCAATGGTAGTCTGGAGCATCATGGTTTCACATACCGAAACTGAATGGCTGAAGTGTAATCCACACAAAATTATGAAATCCTCCAATGAAATTTACGCATTGCTCGCAGAAGTCAAAATACAGATATCCTTTACAGATTCTCATCTTACAACAGAGCCTTGCGTGTTCTATGTTATGTTTACAGGTTCATTAACAAGAACATGCAAAGATTCAGACCCATTAGTTCTCTCAATATACAAATCGATTTAAGAAATCTATACACTTAGAACTCTGCTCAGATTTATCCTCAGCAGCGTTTCAAGCTGCATTTTCCCTCATCATTGGGAGGAAAGGGCTCCCCCAAAGGGTAGTTACTGATAATGAGAGAAACTTCTCGGACGCTAGCAAAACTCTCGAGCCCGAATTTACTAAGTTTATTAATAATGATGCATATGATATGGATGGATTTTAGTGGATATTTATAGCACCCCATTCTCCCCACATGGGTGGCTTTTGGTAAGCTCCCGTGAAAGCTTCTAGTTTCATTTGAAACGATTTATAATAATAACTACAACAATAATCTGTTTATTCGTTATTCTTATCACACAACTATTCGCCAGATCTTTACAATGACCACGACTGTTTTGTTCACACGCAATTTCACACAAGGCGGACTGAATTCTTACTGACTGTTGCCTTGCTCTCTTGCCCTTTTATAGTCCAACTCAAACAGTCTAACGAACGTTCTTGAAGTGGAATGTACGTGTTCTCGCCTTCTCGAGAACTCTATCGCGACCACATTGTTGTTTGTGCATTCTGCACACTTGGGTATCCCTTTTTCTCTCATGCTTGTTGTTGTTGGTTTACTTGGAACGTGTTCGATGTATTTGTTAGTGTATATTTGTGTCGTGTGTATTGTGTACACATTGGCTCTAATTGCGTTCGCTTTCGTTGCGTTTTCGTTATCTATCTCTGTCATACTCATGGTCTTTGTTTTTGTAGCTTTGCTTATTGTTTTCAAGTGAAATGATGTTACGTCGTTTCCATTTGCGTAACAATATATTCTTTTTTTATTTTTTTTATATATTACCTTTTTAAATATAAATATATATTTTTCCTTTTTATTTTTATTATTTTCGTTTTACTTTCGTTGTATCTGTATTATATTAATTTCTTTTCAATAAATATATTCTTTTTTTATTTTTTATATATTTCCTTTTTAAATATAAATATATTTTTGCTTTTATTTCTATTATTTTTTGATTACTTTCTTTGGAATGCTTTTGTATTTTCTTTCTGTAAATAATTTATTTTTCACTTTTCCTTTAAAAATTTTCTATTATTATTTTTTTTTCTTCCTTTCTAATACTTTTGATAAATCCGTGGACTGTATGGGGGGGGGGGGAGACCAAAGAAAAGAAAACTATTGATGCAAATTTATGAGCACTGAAAAAAATAGGAATCCAAATTAGAACTGTTCCAACACGATAATAGAAAAAAACAACACTCTCCTTTGGTGTTCTTTTGGCACACGAGCAAAATCCCATTTTCCTTTTCACGCACTTCAAGCACAACAACAATATTGTCTGGTTTATTTCTTTTTTCATAAACAATTTATAATATTTTATTTATTGGTTCAAGTTCTTTTTGTTTTACAAATTTTAATTAATTTCAAATCTTTTACTATTCACAAACTCATAATTAATTGCACTATTTAAATTTACAAGACAAGAAAAAATTATTGCACAGATCTTAAAAATTGTCAAACAAAGTACTTGCATCCTTGTGGATGTTACAAGAAAGAGTAAAAATTTAAGTTAGGCTTGTACAAACAAGAGGCCTAAGTTAAACTCAATTACAGCGTAATGTTAAAAACATAAAGCTTAGATAAAATTACATTACATTACAAAAGCTTAAATTAATATTACGGCGCCCTCTATTGGTTGTTCCCATCGTTCAAACAAGTCTGTTTATGTCGGCAAGGATGGGAAGTTTAGACTGTCAGACATAAACACCTTTTGTATTTTCTTTCTTTTCACTTTTTTCAATTTTTTTAATCTTCTATTTTTATTATTATATTTACCAAGTTGGGTCTTGGCTGCGATACGCGGCGCGAACAATTTAAAATTCCTTGATCTCCTCACAAAAGATCTGTATGAGTCCTTTTTGGAAATTCGCTTTTATTCTCACAGAAACCTGCTAGGGTACAGATCACTTCAAGTTCGTCCTGGTAACCTTCTATGATAAATTTTGACCACCGGGAATATCAGGTCGACGGTATGTTTGGAGGGTCCCGTAGAAAATCCAAAAACATTTTATTTTTTTATTATATTTTTTGTTATATATTAAAGGACACCGCTTTTCTTGCGGGTCCCTGCTCGGACGCCAGTTAAGGGATTTTAAATTGCAACACTTAAAAAATTTAATTAAGTGCAGCCATCACTTTATAAAACGCAATTATTTTTATTACTTATTTAATTAACAAATTTATTTTAAATATTAAATTCACAATAAATTAATTTTGAATACTCATTCTTTTTATTGCTTATTTAATTGACAAATTTATTTTAAAGATTAAATTTCGCAATAAATTAATTTCGAATACTTAATTTAACAAAGGTTCGGTTCTGAGGTGTTGTCAACACTGATTGTATTCGACCAACCCTCATAAGCTGGTCAGGTCGCATGATCACGTTGCACCAATATGCGCGAGTATGCAGACGCTGATTCAACATAATTATTTACCCATTAAATTGTTCGTAATTCGAGCCGATGCAGGTGTGAAGCAAAAATATTAAAAACTCTTACACTGCGGATTTAACTTCACTGGCGGAACCGCCACTGTCATTAAATTTTATACTGGTTTTTTGTTGGTATATTTTTGTTTACTTGTTTATTATATAAACAAGTTGATTGTTTTTTGTTTTTGTAGCTTTTGTTTACAATTTAAACGATGTGAAATCAAAACACCATTTCCATTTTCGTAACACTGTTCGTCCCGAATAGGCTTATTATCTCTTCTTCCATATTTCGCCAGTCGCTCTATGTGGACAATCTTAATTTTTTCTCGGGGGCAGTTAGCTTTCTGTATCCTGTACACGACATTGCTTAACCTTTTAATTATTTTATAAGGTCCATCTCAGCTAGTTTGTAGCTTGGGGGATATTGAGTAGAATAAGTTGTCCCTCATGGAAGCTCATGGCTTTCATTCTATCGCTGACCATTTTTATACGTGTGCGTACGAATTTATGAAGTTCATTTATACTTTCCTGTTTTCCAGTGTATGTTGCATCCCTCTCTGTGGCGGGCTTAACACCAAACTCTAAGTCACCTGGCAGGTTTATCTCAGTCCCAAAAATAACCTTGGCGGGTGATCTAGAGGTTGAATCATGGACCGCGGATCGGCACACCAGTATAAACCTCGGAATTTGTTCATCCCAAACCTTCTGTTGCTCGCTCACTACTTTTCGCAATATTCCTCCAGGGTTCAATTAAATCGTTCAACCATTCCGTCAGACTGTTGATGAAACGGCGTCGTTCGAGTCTTAACGCAGTATACCTCACACATTTCCTTGAATACAGCTGAATCGAAATTTCTGCCGGAATGTAGCTCTATTGGAACGCTGTAGCGGCATACCCAGTTGTTCACAAAAACATTTACTATTGTGTTCGCCTCTGGATTGGGTATGGTATAGAGTTCCAGCCAATTGCTGAAATAGTCCATCACAACGAGAACACATCGGTTTCCGGCATTGCTGACAGCAAAAAGGGCGCCTGAGTTATATTGTTGCAGCCGACCTCGAATTCTTCTTACTCGATATTTAGCTGCAATACACTGGGTACAGTTTGCTATCCAATCCGCCACTGCTTGCTGACATTCAACCCAATAAAAACACTTTCTTCATTTTGGAGGAAAGCGCTACTATTAGGTTGAATGCGTTCTTGCCATCAGCGCTTTCCCAATGACGATGTAAGCACCCGCTTATCAATTTTATACTGTCCCATTGTAGCCAATATGCTTTTGGCTGATATTTTATTTTGGGTAGGTCGTTTGCCCTCTTCCTTAGCTGCTATAATCCTCGATAATAGTTCCGTTCAGGCATTGACAGTCTGCGACTATAGTAGCCTACGACTTTCTCTCTACCATTGACTACTTGGGAAAGCACACCACCAATACCATATCAGCTAGCATCACTGTCTAAAATTAATTTTTCCCCTGCGACTGGAAACAGCCATCGTTATTCATTGCAGAACTTAAGCCAGGTTCTTGAGGTGTTCCTTGAAAGTTCTGTCAATCAGTATTATGCCATTGAGGTACACCAGGCAAGTCTTCCAATGCAGTCTCTTTAGGACATGTATTGTCCAAATTATTCACTTTCGTGTCACACTTTTTCCTCGACGCTAGTAATTATTTTGCTGACCGACTCATGTATTTCCTGCTCCTTCCCTGTTGTCGCTTCAAGTTTCTTTTCAATATTTGACAAAAAATTTTGACCTCTATTCTCCATTTTTTCATAACTTTTGGTTCGCTTCTTGCATTTTATGATTTTCGGATTTTTTAGAAGCTTCTTGTCCATCAGTTAATACTTGCATTTTTTTCATCATAGCGGCTAGCAACGAATTTGTATCAATACTGCTGGGGTTTGCAGGGGCCTGTGACGATATCGATATCAATGCCATGCTGCTGAAGTTCTTCCTTGACCGCCTTTGGAGTTCATCCTTCGTGCCCGTTCTTGGCAGGTCTAATTTACATAGCTCACGTTTGAGCCGTTCCACTCTTAGTTCGGAGAGTTTTATTTTATTTATTTTTTTAATTTTTTTTATTTTTAAATTTTGGAATCCCACTTCTGACACCAATCGTTACCTTTTTACCTTTTAAAAACGTTTAAAATATGAGCGCGTAGATTGCAAATAAAATAAAAATAAGTTTGTGTTTAGTTTTAATTAGGATTCTTTATTATTCGCACAATTATGTGTGTCACTGTTCACAACTTGATGTAACAACATCAATTGTTTTGTTTGTTATTCTTCTGTTTAAACACTTTGCATAAACAATAACAATTACTAAACAATTGTTCGGCAGATCTTTGTAACGGAGATCTTCAAACTACGATTACTCTCTTCAAACGCACCGCATCTTCACACAAGACTGACTGAAGTTTTATTAACTTAGTTGTCTGCTTTGCCTTGCTTCTTACATGGCAACGTAAATAGTCTTATGAATGTTTTTGAAGGCGAATGTAATGGCTTCGCCTTTTCGAGATCACTATAAATATAAACATCGCTGTTTCATTATTGTTGTTTGTGTATTTTATTTACATTTATTCTTGGAGTGTAGTTGTAGTATTTTTGTTTACTTGTTTACCATTTTTTATGCTAGTGCGTGTTGGTATATTTTTGTTTACTTGTTTACCATTTTTTATGCTGGTGTTTGTTTTTATATAACGCAGTGCGATAATTTGTAAACAAGTTCATTGTTTTTTTCTTTTGTTTTTACAGCTAATGTTTATAATGTTAATGTTAAATGATGTAAAAGCAAAACACCAGTATCTAGTTGGGTATTAAGTGGCCCCATGGATACTCGCACTACACATTCCTTTGCATCAATCATAGCCTCTGAAGCTCCTGATCTTAACGATCTTTTGAAATAGTTTTGGGAAGATGAGGAAATACCCACAACTTAACCCAAATCTAAAGATGATGTATTTTGTAAGAAATTCTGCTCTAAGTCAACTACACGAAGCGAAAATCATAGATATAAGGTGTGCTTCAAAATGATAAGGTCACCTCAATATTTGCTCAATTCATCCAAACTATAGAATGTAATGTATGGTCAAGGTATTCCAAAAACTTCTACGTTCAAATAATTGAATGAGAAGCCGATTTTGCTCTTAGAGGTGTACTGTTATATTATGTTTATTTAAATTTATGTAAATCAGTGCAAAATGCAATGTGTCAAAATGATAAGTTCACTGATTAATAAGCAATTAATCTAAGCAGAACGTATCAGACTTATTATTATTTTTTTTGTAATAATTTATAATTTAAATAAAATCTGCTCGGGATTGGTCGCGGGAAAACTTTGTCAGCTTATGAACAAAGACAAATTGTGGCACTTCATAAGCAGGGATGGAGTGTGGGGAATAGCGAAAAAACTGGGACATTCTTTCCGTGTTGTGCAAAATGTTCTCAAAAAAATCGAAATCTCAGCTGTGGAGATATACAAAAGATGTAATAATCCCGATAGCCTAGTTAAAGATTACGCTCTTATAACAGTTACTTTTGAAGTCAATTCAAAATCTTACAATACGTACCTTCCTTCAACCCGCGTCATGTTCTGAAACTCAGTTCCCCAAACCCTCTTAAATTCTCCGTTATCTGCCCAGAAGCAATTCATCAATATTTTGAAGTCAGTTGGTCTTCCACTAGAAAAGATTACAGCAAATAATTCTAAGTTCTTATCCCATTTACCTAAGGAGGAATTATATGACTCCGAATTTTTAAGGTTCCAAGAAGCAAGCACAACAAGAGATGCATTCACTTACACATTCTCACCCGTAAATCAATCCGAAAGAATAACAAAACACCAAGTTCTATCATCAGTTGCGAAGCTCTTTGATCCTGCTGGATGGTTAGCACCCATTGTGATGGGAGCTAAGATTCTCATGCAGCAACTTTGGTTGGAAGGAGTGGAATGGGACAATGATATCTCACATGAATCACTCAAAATGTGGGACGATTTTGTATTAGATTTATCGGAAACAGAAACGATAACCATTCCAAGATGGCTTCAATATACTCCGACGGGTTGAGTTCATGGTTTTTATGATGGATCCAAGCATCCACCCTCACCTTGTTAAAAAAGCAATATGGCGACATGTTTCCACTCATTTCAATCCAGCAAATCTTGGAACTGGTGTATGCAAATTGCACAAAAGGACCATCAATTCTCAATGGTAGTCTGGAGCATCATGGTTTCACATACCGAAACTGAATGGCTGAAGTGTAATTCACACAAAATTATGAAATCCTCCAATGAAATTTACGCATTGCTCGCAGAAGTCAAAATACAGATATCCTTTACAGATTCTCATCTTACAACAGAGCCTTGCGTGTTCTATGTTATGTTTACAGGTTCATTAACAAGAACATGCAAAGATTCAGACCCATTAGTTCTCTCAATATACAAATCGATTTAAGAAATCTATACACTTAGAACTCTGCTCAGATTTATCCTCAGCAGCGTTTCAAGCTGCATTTTCCCTCATCATTGGGAGGAAAGGGCTCCCCCAAAGGGTAGTTACTGATAATGAGAGAAACTTCTCGGACGCTAGCAAAACTCTCGAGCCCGAATTTACTAAGTTTATTAATAATGATGCATATGATATGGATGGATTTTAGTGGATATTTATAGCACCCCATTCTCCCCACATGGGTGGCTTTTGGTAAGCTCCCGTGAAAGCTTCTAGTTTCATTTGAAACGATTTATAATAATAACTACAACAATAATCTGTTTATTCGTTATTCTTATCACACAACTATTCGCCAGATCTTTACAATGACCACGAATGTTTTGTTCACACGCAATTTCACACAAGGCGGACTGAATTCTTACTGACTGTTGCCTTGCTCTCTTGCCCTTTTATAGTCCAACTCAAACAGTCTAACGAACGTTCTTGAAGTGGAATGTACGTGTTCTCGCCTTCTCGAGAACTCTATCGCGACCACATTGTTGTTTGTGCATTCTGCACACTTGGGTATCCCTTTTTCTCTCATGCTTGTTGTTGTTGGTTTACTTGGAACGTGTTCGATGTATTTGTTAGTGTATATTTGTGTCGTGTGTATTGTGTACACATTGGCTCTAATTGCGTTCGCTTTCGTTGCGTTTTCGTTATCTATCTCTGTCATACTCATGGTCTTTGTTTTTGTAGCTTTGCTTATTGTTTTCAAGTGAAATGATGTTACGTCGTTTCCATTTGCGTAACAATATATTCTTTTTTTATTTTTTTTATATATTACCTTTTTAAATATAAATATATATTTTTCCTTTTTATTTTTATTATTTTCGTTTTACTTTCGTTGTATCTGTATTATATTAATTTCTTTTCAATAAATATATTCTTTTTTTATTTTTTATATATTTCCTTTTTAAATATAAATATATTTTTGCTTTTATTTCTATTATTTTTTGATTACTTTCTTTGGAATGCTTTTGTATTTTCTTTCTGTAAATAATTTATTTTTCACTTTTCCTTTAAAAATTTTCTATTATTATTTTTTTTCTTCCTTTCTAATACTTTTGATAAATCCGTGGACTGTATGGGGGGGGGGGAGACCAAAGAAAAGAAAACTATTGATGCAAATTTATGAGCACTGAAAAAAATAGGAATCCAAATTAGAACTGTTCCAACACGATAATAGAAAAAAACAACACTCTCCTTTGGTGTTCTTTTGGCACACGAGCAAAATCCCATTTTCCTTTTCACGCACTTCAAGCACAACAACAATATTGTCTGGTTTATTTCTTTTTTCATAAACAATTTATAATATTTTATTTATTGGTTCAAGTTCTTTTTGTTTTACAAATTTTAATTAATTTCAAATCTTTTACTATTCACAAACTCATAATTAATTGCACTATTTAAATTTACAAGACAAGAAAAAATTATTGCACAGATCTTAAAAATTGTCAAACAAAGTACTTGCATCCTTGTGGATGTTACAAGAAAGAGTAAAAATTTAAGTTAGGCTTGTACAAACAAGAGGCCTAAGTTAAACTCAATTACAGCGTAATGTTAAAAACATAAAGCTTAGATAAAATTACATTACATTACAAAAGCTTAAATTAATATTACGGCGCCCTCTATTGGTTGTTCCCATCGTTCAAACAAGTCTGTTTATGTCGGCAAGGATGGGAAGTTTAGACTGTCAGACATAAACACCTTTTGTATTTTCTTTCTTTTCACTTTTTTCAATTTTTTTAATCTTCTATTTTTATTATTATATTTACCAAGTTGGGTCTTGGCTGCGATACGCGGCGCGAACAATTTAAAATTCCTTGATCTCCTCACAAAAGATCTGTATGAGTCCTTTTTGGAAATTCGCTTTTATTCTCACAGAAACCTGCTAGGGTACAGATCACTTCAAGTTCGTCCTGGTAACCTTCTATGATAAATTTTGACCACCGGGAATATCAGGTCGACGGTATGTTTGGAGGGTCCCGTAGAAAATCCAAAAACATTTTATTTTTTTATTATATTTTTTGTTATATATTAAAGGACACCGCTTTTCTTGCGGGTCCCTGCTCGGACGCCAGTTAAGGGATTTTAAATTGCAACACTTAAAAAATTTAATTAAGTGCAGCCATCACTTTATAAAACGCAATTATTTTTATTACTTATTTAATTAACAAATTTATTTTAAATATTAAATTCACAATAAATTAATTTTGAATACTCATTCTTTTTATTGCTTATTTAATTGACAAATTTATTTTAAAGATTAAATTTCGCAATAAATTAATTTCGAATACTTAATTTAACAAAGGTTCGGTTCTGAGGTGTTGTCAACACTGATTGTATTCGACCAACCCTCATAAGCTGGTCAGGTCGCATGATCACGTTGCACCAATATGCGCGAATATGCAGACGCTGATTCAACATAATTATTTACCCATTAAATTGTTCGTAATTCGAGCCGATGCAGGTGTGAAGCAAAAATATTAAAAACTCTTACACTGCGGATTTAACTTCACTGGCGGAACCGCCACTGTCATTAAATTTTATACTGGTTTTTTGTTGGTATATTTTTGTTTACTTGTTTATTATATAAACAAGTTGATTGTTTTTTGTTTTTGTAGCTTTTGTTTACAATTTAAACGATGTGAAATCAAAACACCATTTCCATTTTCGTAACACTGTTCGTCCCGAATAGGCTTATTATCTCTTCTTCCATATTTCGCCAGTCGCTCTATGTGGACAATCTTAATTTTTTCTCGGGGGCAGTTAGCTTTCTGTATCCTGTACACGACATTGCTTAACCTTTTAATTATTTTATAAGGTCCATCTCAGCTAGTTTGTAGCTTGGGGGATATTGAGTAGAATAAGTTGTCCCTCATGGAAGCTCATGGCTTTCATTCTATCGCTGACCATTTTTATACGTGTGCGTACGAATTTATGAAGTTCATTTATACTTTCCTGTTTTCCAGTGTATGTTGCATCCCTCTCTGTGGCGGGCTTAACACCAAACTCTAAGTCACCTGGCAGGTTTATCTCAGTCCCAAAAATAACCTTGGCGGGTGATCTAGAGGTTGAATCATGGACCGCGGATCGGTACACCAGTATAAACCTCGGAATTTGTTCATCCCAAACCTTCTGTTGCTCGCTCACTACTTTTCGCAATATTCCTCCAGGGTTCAATTAAATCGTTCAACCATTCCGTCAGACTGTTGATGAAACGGCGTCGTTCGAGTCTTAACGCAGTATACCTCACACATTTCCTTGAATACAGCTGAATCGAAATTTCTGCCGGAATGTAGCTCTATTGGAACGCTGTAGCGGCATACCCAGTTGTTCACAAAAACATTTACTATTGTGTTCGCCTCTGGATTGGGTATGGTATAGAGTTCCAGCCAATTGCTGAAATAGTCCATCACAACGAGAACACATCGGTTTCCGGCATTGCTGACAGCAAAAAGGGCGCCTGAGTTATATTGTTGCAGCCGACCTCGAATTCTTCTTACTCGATATTTAGCTGCAATACACTGGGTACAGTTTGCTATCCAATCCGCCACTGCTTGCTGACATTCAACCCAATAAAAACACTTTCTTCATTTTGGAGGAAAGCGCTACTATTAGGTTGAATGCGTTCTTGCCATCAGCGCTTTCCCAATGACGATGTAAGCACCCGCTTATCAATTTTATACTGTCCCATTGTAGCCAATATGCTTTTGGCTGATATTTTATTTTGGGTAGGTCGTTTGCCCTCTTCCTTAGCTGCTATAATCCTCGATAATAGTTCCGTTCAGGCATTGACAGTCTGCGACTATAGTAGCCTACGACTTTCTCTCTACCATTGACTACTTGGGAAAGCACACCACCAATACCATATCAGCTAGCATCACTGTCTAAAATTAATTTTTCCCCTGCGACTGGAAACAGCCATCGTTATTCATTGCAGAACTTAAGCCAGGTTCTTGAGGTGTTCCTTGAAAGTTCTGTCAATCAGTATTATGCCATTGAGGTACACCAGGCAAGTCTTCCAATGCAGTCTCTTTAGGACATGTATTGTCCAAATTATTCACTTTCGTGTCACACTTTTTCCTCGACGCTAGTAATTATTTTGCTGACCGACTCATGTATTTCCTGCTCCTTCCCTGTTGTCGCTTCAAGTTTCTTTTCAATATTTGACAAAAAATTTTGACCTCTATTCTCCATTTTTTCATAACTTTTGGTTCGCTTCTTGCATTTTATGATTTTCGGATTTTTTAGAAGCTTCTTGTCCATCAGTTAATACTTGCATTTTTTTCATCATAGCGGCTAGCAACGAATTTGTATCAATACTGCTGGGGTTTGCAGGGGCCTGTGACGATATCGATATCAATGCCATGCTGCTGAAGTTCTTCCTTGACCGCCTTTGGAGTTCATCCTTCGTGCCCGTTCTTGGCAGGTCTAATTTACATAGCTCACGTTTGAGCCGTTCCACTCTTAGTTCGGAGAGTTTTATTTTATTTATTTTTTTAATTTTTTTTATTTTTAAATTTTGGAATCCCACTTCTGACACCAATCGTTACCTTTTTACCTTTTAAAAACGTTTAAAATATGAGCGCGTAGATTGCAAATAAAATAAAAATAAGTTTGTGTTTAGTTTTAATTAGGATTCTTTATTATTCGCACAATTATGTGTGTCACTGTTCACAACTTGATGTAACAACATCAATTGTTTTGTTTGTTATTCTTCTGTTTAAACACTTTGCATAAACAATAACAATTACTAAACAATTGTTCGGCAGATCTTTGTAACGGAGATCTTCAAACTACGATTACTCTCTTCAAACGCACCGCATCTTCACACAAGACTGACTGAAGTTTTATTAACTTAGTTGTCTGCTTTGCCTTGCTTCTTACATGGCAACGTAAATAGTCTTATGAATGTTTTTGAAGGCGAATGTAATGGCTTCGCCTTTTCGAGATCACTATAAATATAAACATCGCTGTTTCATTATTGTTGTTTGTGTATTTTATTTACATTTATTCTTGGAGTGTAGTTGTAGTATTTTTGTTTACTTGTTTACCATTTTTTATGCTAGTGCGTGTTGGTATATTTTTGTTTACTTGTTTACCATTTTTTATGCTGGTGTTTGTTTTTATATAACGCAGTGCGATAATTTGTAAACAAGTTCATTGTTTTTTTCTTTTGTTTTTACAGCTAATGTTTATAATGTTAATGTTAAATGATGTAAAAGCAAAACACCAGTATCTAGTTGGGTATTAAGTGGCCCCATGGATACTCGCACTACACATTCCTTTGCATCAATCATAGCCTCTGAAGCTCCTGATCTTAACGATCTTTTGAAATAGTTTTGGGAAGATGAGGAAATACCCACAACTCAACCCAAATCTAAAGATGATGTATTTTGTAAGAAATTCTGCTCTAAGTCAACTACACGAAGCGAAAATCATAGATATAAGGTGTGCTTCAAAATGATAAGGTCACCTCAATATTTGCTCAATTCATCCAAACTATAGAATGTAATGTATGGTCAAGGTATTCCAAAAACTTCTACGTTCAAATAATTGAATGAGAAGCCGATTTTGCTCTTAGAGGTGTACTGTTATATTATGTTTATTTAAATTTATGTAAATCAGTGCAAAATGCAATGTGTCAAAATGATAAGTTCACTGATTAATAAGCAATTAATCTAAGCAGAACGTATCAGACTTATTATTATTTTTTTTGTAATAATTTATAATTTAAATAAAATCTGCTCGGGATTGGTCGCGGGAAAACTTTGTCAGCTTATGAACAAAGACAAATTGTGGCACTTCATAAGCAGGGATGGAGTGTGGGGAATAGCGAAAAAACTGGGACATTCTTTCCGTGTTGTGCAAAATGTTCTCAAAAAAATCGAAATCTCAGCTGTGGAGATATACAAAAGATGTAATAATCCCGATAGCCTAGTTAAAGATTACGCTCTTATAACAGTTACTTTTGAAGTCAATTCAAAATCTTACAATACGTACCTTCCTTCAACCCGCGTCATGTTCTGAAACTCAGTTCCCCAAACCCTCTTAAATTCTCCGTTATCTGCCCAGAAGCAATTCATCAATATTTTGAAGTCAGTTGGTCTTCCACTAGAAAAGATTACAGCAAATAATTCTAAGTTCTTATCCCATTTACCTAAGGAGGAATTATATGACTCCGAATTTTTAAGGTTCCAAGAAGCAAGCACAACAAGAGATGCATTCACTTACACATTCTCACCCGTAAATCAATCCGAAAGAATAACAAAACACCAAGTTCTATCATCAGTTGCGAAGCTCTTTGATCCTGCTGGATGGTTAGCACCCATTGTGATGGGAGCTAAGATTCTCATGCAGCAACTTTGGTTGGAAGGAGTGGAATGGGACAATGATATCTCACATGAATCACTCAAAATGTGGGACGATTTTGTATTAGATTTATCGGAAACAGAAACGATAACCATTCCAAGATGGCTTCAATATACTCCGACGGGTTGAGTTCATGGTTTTTATGATGGATCCAAGCATCCACCCTCACCTTGTTAAAAAAGCAATATGGCGACATGTTTCCACTCATTTCAATCCAGCAAATCTTGGAACTGGTGTATGCAAATTGCACAAAAGGACCATCAATTCTCAATGGTAGTCTGGAGCATCATGGTTTCACATACCGAAACTGAATGGCTGAAGTGTAATCCACACAAAATTATGAAATCCTCCAATGAAATTTACGCATTGCTCGCAGAAGTCAAAATACAGATATCCTTTACAGATTCTCATCTTACAACAGAGCCTTGCGTGTTCTATGTTATGTTTACAGGTTCATTAACAAGAACATGCAAAGATTCAGACCCATTAGTTCTCTCAATATACAAATCGATTTAAGAAATCTATACACTTAGAACTCTGCTCAGATTTATCCTCAGCAGCATTTCAAGCTGCATTTTCCCTCATCATTGGGAGGAAAGGGCTCCCCCAAAGGGTAGTTACTGATAATGAGAGAAACTTCTCGGACGCTAGCAAAACTCTCGAGCCCGAATTTACTAAGTTTATTAATAATGATGCATATGATATGGATGGATTTTAGTGGATATTTATAGCACCCCATTCTCCCCACATGGGTGGCTTTTGGTAAGCCCCCTTGAAAGCTTCTAGTTTCATTTGAAACGATTTGTTGGGGCCCATTTATTAAACTTTGAGAAGTTCTCAACAATCCTATCCCGAATTGAGGGTACCCTTAACTCTCGCCCAATATTGGCCTTATCAGAGGACCCTGTAGGTTTAACTGGCCTAACTACTGGACATTTTTTAAGAGCTGCTTTTTCGGAATAAAACCATCATTATATCTATCACCACCAATTCTCCGTACGGTGGAAGGAAGATTATCTAGAATCTTTACACAAACGGTATAAGTGGAAAATGGCAGCCCCAAACATGCAAGTCGGAAATCCAAAAACAACAAAAGTCATCAATCTTGTCCAACTTATCGACAACACTGTATGCGAAAATCCTGGTTAAAGCTATCCGTTCTCTGGCGCAGATTTCTTGTACGAACACTGAATTTTCTGTTTAATAACGTCAAGGCCACGCCATGTCCAAATAACAATTTAAACAACAAACTTTTTTATTGTTATGTTAAATTTTAAAAGTTTTTGTTATAAGTTTATAAATGAATTTCAAACTTTTTTATAATCGTGAATTAGATAATTGAATTTTAATATATACTTTTACAAATACTAGCTTATAAGCTCTAAAAGTATCTTTCTTTATCTGTTTAGGTAATTTTCGAATTTTATTGTAAATACATATAATATACATCCACAGAATATATAAAATTGAAAACATCAAAACCAACACACACACTCTCAATCCATTTCCTAAGAATTCATTGGTACTCTACACAAGGTGAGATTACTCAACATTTTACCAATATTAAGAAGAAGATTGTGCCCTGGTAGTCTAGTGGGTAGTGTGCTAGACTATTAGTGTGAGGGTCGTGGGTTCGATTCCCAACAGAGACTCTGATCTGTGACACCATACCGAGCAAATTGTCATAGTTACTCAGCTCGTATATAATTAGAATATAATTTGTAATTGTATTGTAATAAATATATAAATAAAAAGAAGAATTAATAATTCTTATCTCGATTAACTCTAATTATAATTACTTCAAGTAATTATAATCGCAATTCTCTCTGGAAGTTTTGTTCTCTTGCTTTCAACTCCTATTTATCAATCTTCCACAAGAGAGTTTACTTAAACTAACACACGTGATTTCAACTCTTTGAATGAAGTTAAAGACTGCACACTATTTAGTTTGAATAAATTCGCACTTGAAGCTGTCATCAGAACAGAAAGTCCACTAAGTTGCATTGATTTAACTCTTGATGGAAGTGGTTCTGGTAAGAACAAATTAAGATATTTGTTCGTAGAAAATTCTTTCGAATTTCCTCCTGGAACAACAGTTTTTAGTTACATCGCAGTTATCCATGATCATAAAACTATATGTTCCTACAAACCCATTGATTAAGGATGAATATAATTTGAATTTTGGATCTTAAACTGTCTTACTTATGCTTAAGTAGTGTGGTGCATGTAGATAGTTAGGAAATTAAAAATTAGAATAATCCAAAAGAGTTTTGGTTAGGGGGCGATTAAAACATCACTTGCAAGAGGCTATGAAGCAATACTTTTCATCCAATCAATAGAAATACGGACTTGAAACAATTCTGGCAACGTATCGCCTTATGACTCAGTCAGAGCTAATCGTATCAGCAAATTATAATTGGGACATTGTACAATTTATCACTTGAAGTTCAGTTATTCGAAAGAATGCCTAACATATCAGTAGCAACCAAGTGCATAATTTTAATACCAGACCGAATTTCTTCGTCAAACATGTGCCCGAGGGATCTTAGTAGCTAGACGGATGATTCTAAACATGGTGATCCTGACGTCTGTATTCAAAAGGTTGGCCTTCACATCCCCTAATTATGTGCCGTAACCTCAACTTGGAGAATAATTTCCAAGTGGAAAACTTGAAAACAAAAAAAAAAAATAGTATGGGACTAAGTCCCTATATGAATACAGCCTCCGGCTACTGGATCGCAATACGAGTTTTCAAGCGGAAAGACGTGCGAAAAGGGAATGCATGATCTGTGCTTTTGATAATTTTGTAAACTTGACATATATGGGTTTAAATGTCTTCTCTGATAGTTAAATAATTTTTAGAATAATAACATCCATGTATACGAGAAATAAGGGAAGACTGTAAGTATTTTAAGACTGAAATAAAAATGTGATAGTAACATATATGACGCTAGAAAGCCGCATTATTTTTCATTGTATTAACCAGCTTGAAGTTTTGGAATGCTTATCTTGGGTTAAATCGAATACAATTGGTTATAATGACTTAGATGCGTTGTTTTTAAAAGCTTTGACAACTAGACTTTTCCTTTTTTACTCATATATTCAATATTCAATTCTAAGCAAGTACTCCTTCCCTGAATGGAAACAGTCGAAAATCATTCCCATTCCTAAATCCAACAACGAATTCAGGCCAATTGCCATTCTCGGATTCCTGTCAAAAGGAATGGAAACCTCATAGCTAGACAAATAATTAATTATCTCGAAGGTAATAATTTCTTATCTGATAGACAGTCGGGATTTATAAAAGCTAGGAGTTGCACTACTGCTTTAGTTCCTTCGGCTCACACCAAATCTTTTAATACGGTTGATTATAAGACATTATTGAGGAATATACAGTCCCCATTTTTTCTAATTCAGCTTGTAGCTTTATACATTCTTATCTTATGAACAGATCACAACGAGTTTACCTAAACGTCAACATCTCGAAGTCGCCAAATGTGGGAAGAGGTGTTCCTCAGTAATCAATATTAGAGCCTCTTTTGTCATGTGTATACATTAACGACCTACCTGATGTTTTGGATAATTGCAACGTACACATGTACGCTGGTGACGTTCAAATTTATGAGACCACTTGTATAGAGAATACCAAATTTTTGGTATATTGCTCTCCAGAGCTAAAGGTACGCCAAATATAATTATCAGGGGAATAAAATAGACTTTGTTGAATCTGCATCCAATGTGGATATTGTCTTTAATGGTCGGCTAACGTCGTCTAACCTCATTAAAGTTGTCGTTGAAAGAGTTTACAGTATTCTTCGGAACTTATGGGCTGTTATAGATTCGAATTCCTTTGCCATACGTATGCAACTGGCTAAACCGTACTTAGTTCCTATACTTTTATATGGCACTAAAATTTTAGCAAACTGTGATACCGATGATAAACGGAAACTCAATTTAGCTTACAGTAATAAAGCAATATAAATTAAATATATATATTTGCAAAATCTAATCGTGGTAGGAATATTATCAAACAAAGATATAAGGCTCTTTTTTATTTTATTTATTTTGTACGATTATTTATAATACTGTTACGCAAAGAGAAAGAGTGTACCATTGTTTAACCTTAAAATGTTAACAAACACACTAACACTAAGAATGCAATGAATACGTTGATCATTTATAGCTGCACTAACACATACAACGTACATGCTTGCATACACCAACAACATCAGTATAAGAAAAGAAGACAGACAAGTATGAGAGAGAGCGACAACAAACAAGCAATGTTAACCACCTACAAACAACAATACAGTCGCGATAGAATTCTCGAGAAGGCGAGAACACGAACCTTCCACATCGAGAACGTTCATCATACTGATTACGTACGTATATAAAAGGGCAAGACAAGGCAAGCAACCAGTCAGTTATAATTCCGTCAGTCTTTTGTGAAGACACGTTGCGTGCTAAGTCGTGGATTGAAGATCGCTATTGTGTGAAGATCTACAGAAGAGTTTTTATGCCCTGGTTACCCAACCGTAAGAAACGTAAAATCGTAACGTACGTAGCCTTAAAAACATTTGTGTAGTTATATAAACGTTAAAAACGGGACATATGTCAACGAAGAATGTAAATAAAAACGAAACAAAACACAAAGCAACACACAAACGAACACAACACGATGCAAATAAATTGGTATACAGACATTTGTACTCATCATCAATGTTCAATGTGTAGATTTTTCCGGGTTATTATTTTACTTATAAAAATAGATTTTGTTTTGTTTGTTAAAATTAAGTAATTAGTAAGACTATGATTTTATTTTCTTTTTTGTTTCTGTTTTCTCAATTATAATTTAAATTTGAAAAAAATAAATTAAAAAACTGCGAATTTAATTTTGGTTATATTTTTCCTTATTTGTTGATTTTTTTCGCAAATGTTGGTTACAATATTTTTTTTCGTGGCAACACTGCTCATCATCTCTCATGTTCAAATGTCACGTAAAAACGTGGGAGAATTCTGTTTTATACAGATCGTTCCGTTTTGCTAACGAGAGAGAACGTTTCGGTAAGCGTTTACATTGTTCTCCGTATGCTAAAAAGAGAACGTTTTCTACGGTACGTTACGTTACGTGTGGGTAACTACAGCATTAGTGTTTGCGCGGACAGAAGTGTGAACTAGTAAAGTGAACAAACAATTATTGTTGTATCAGTTAAGTGTGAACAGTTGCACAAAAGTAGTGTGAACAATAAAAAGAGTTTAAGAGAAACTAAACTCATATTTGTTTTTACTTGGTTCGCAATTAACGAACTTATATTCTAAACGTTTTTAAAAAGGTAAAAACTTAACAATTGGTGTCAGAAGTGGGATTGCAAAATCCAAAAGTAAAAATAAGTAAATAAAAAAAAATTAATTAAAATGAAGCTCACCGAACTAAGAGTGGAACGACTGAAACGAGAGTTGGGTAAACTATAGCTGCCAACAAGGGGAACTCCAAAGGCGGTTAAGGAAACAATTGAAACTTCAGGGCATTGACATCGATTCTCACGAGTTCGAGGATGAAGAGGAACAAGAATTACAGGCCTCTGCAACCCCTAGCGGTGTTGACATAAATTCTTTGCTAGCCGCTATGATGGAGAAAATGCAAGTAGCAAACCAAAAGCTATTTGCTGATGCACAAGAAGCTTCTAGAGCCGAAAATCAGAAACTTCTGGCTGAAGTACCAGAAGCTTCTAGAGCCGAAAATCAGAAACTTCTGGCTGAGTCGCGACAAGATAGTGAACAAAGAATTGAAAAAATGCAAGCAGCAATTATGGAAAACATGGAGCTTTGAAAAGAAAAAATTTTGTCAAAAATTGAGAATAAACTTGAAGCTACAACAGAGAAGCTGCAGAAAATACGTGAGTCATTCAGCCAAAGAATCAGTGGTGTAACAAGGGTGTCAGATTTGGAAAAGACCTTTGACGGAAAACTAGTTATAATGGAGGAAAAGATCAACAACCTCCAGAACCAGCGACCGGAATATAACATCATCAAAGGCCCTCGTCAAATCCGCAGCACAGAGAATAGTCCCGGTGAGAGTGCTAAATCTATCAGGCCATGAAAGAGTCATCTGTAAAACTTCAGAGGTGGGCCAATGTTTTCCAGTAGAGGCGGTAATAAACAGCGAACAATCGCCGCAACCTGCCGAAATGTCAGCCAAGGATCAAAAGGAATTTAGTGAAAATGTGAAGAAATGGGTAGCAGGTTTAGCAGCTCTAGAGAGAAATAAAGCCAAAAAGCTGCTAAAGAGCTATGCTTTCGCTTTCGCCACGAACAATAAAAGACAAGGAAGAACAGCCATGGTCAAGCATTAAATTGATACGGGCGAAGCGAGGCCGATAAAACAGGCACCCAGAAGCATACCGCTGTGGAAGCGTAATGAGGTTAAGGACTTAGTCGACGAAATGAGGAAGAGCGGTGTAATCGAACCATCATCGGGTCCGTGGAGCTCACCTGTAGTCTTAGTAAAGAAGAAAGGTGGCAGTACAAGATTCTGCGTAGACTACAGAAAGCTGAATGATGTCACTAAAAAGGACAGTTACCCGCTACCAAGAATTGACGACACACTTAACACGCTAGCCGGAACGAAGTGGTTCTCCACATTGGATTTACAAAGCGATTATAGGCAGGTGGAAATCGCAGACAAGGACAAGGAGAAAACTGCATTCAGTGCGAGTGGCTCCGGCCACATTCGAGAGGCTTATGGAACGTGTACTAAAGTGACTGCATTGGAAGACTTGCCTGGTGTACCTTGATGACATAATAGTGATGGGCAGAACCTTCGACGAACACCTTATGAACCTGGGAGAAGTTCTGTAACGAATAACAATGGCTGGACTAAAATTAAGCGTAAAGAAATGTGCAGAAACAGGTGAAATATTCGGGGCATCTTGTCACAGCAGATGGCATATCCACGGATGAAGATAAAATACGAGCAGTAAAGGACTGTCCTCGTCCCCAGAAATTCATGAACATCGCAGCTTTTTGGGACTATGCACATACTACAGACGCTTTGTGCTTTACTTTGCTAGCATGGCTGCAAGTTTGCATGAGCTCACTAAGAAATCAAAAGTGTATCAATTGTGTGCTGCACCAGTTTAGGCGTATCTAGTCCAAGGAGAAAAATTCATTGTGGTCAGAGATGCTAGCAATATAACTCAGGCGCACCTTTCGAGCGGATAGCGGTGGACGTAGCAGGCCCTTTTACAGTCAGCAATGCCGGAAACCGATATATTCTCGTTGTGATGGACTACTTAAGCAAATGGCCGGAAGTATATGCCATACCCAATCAAGAGGCGAACACAATATTTAGTAAACGTTTTTGTGGACAACTGGGTATGCCGAACCACATTCCGAACAAGGCAAAAATTTCGAGTCGGCCGTATTATACGAAATATGTGAGGTATACGTTATTAAGCAGACTCGAACGACACCGCTTCACCCACAGTCAGTCGGAATGGTAGAGCGGTTTAATCGAACTCTGAAGGAATACTTGCGAAAAGTAGTGAGCGAACAACAGAAAGACTGGGACGAGCACATTCCTAGGTTTCTACTGGCGTACCGATCTACGGTCCATGATTCAACATCTAGATCACCCGCCAGGGTTATTTTTGGGACTGAGATTAAATTGCCCGGTGACTTAGAGTTTGGTGTTAAGCCCGCCACAGAGAGGGATGTCACATACGTTGGAAAAGAAGAAAGCCTGAATGAACTTGAGTTTGTGCGCACCCGTATAAATATGGTCAGTAATAGAATGAAAGCCAGGTATGATCGAACAGCAAACACGGAGGGCTTCCATGACGGACAGCTGGTTCTACTCTACAACCCAAAGCGGAAGAAGGGATTATCACCCAAGCTACAGACCAGCTGGGATGGACCATATAAGATAATTAAGCGGTTAACCGATGTCGTGTACAGGATACATAAAGCTAGCAACCCCCGAACAAAAATGAAGGTCGTACACATTGAGCGACTGGAAAAAATGGGAGAAGAAGTAATGAGCCTATTCGGGACGAACAGGCTTAAATGGGCGGCAGTGTTACGCAAAGGGAAACATTGTACAACTGTTTAACATTAAAATGCTAACAAACACACTAACACTAAGAATACAATGAACATGTTGATTATCTATAGCTGCACTAACGCATACAACGTACATGCTTGCCTATACCAACAACATCAGTACAAGAAAAGGAGACAGACAAATATGAGAGAAAGCAACGAAAATCAAGCAATGTTAACCACATATAAACAACAATACAGTCGCGATAGAATTCTCGAGGCGAGAACACGAACCTTCCACATCGAGAACGTTCATCATACTGATTACGTGCGTATATAAAAGGGCAAGGCAAGCAACCAGTCAGTTATAATTCAGTCAGTCTTGTGTGAAGACACTTTGCGTGCGAAGTCGTGAATTGAAGATCGCTATTGTGTGAAGATCTACAGAAGAGTAGTTAGTGTTTGTGCGGACAGAAGTGTGAACTAGTAAAGTGAACAAGCAATTATTGTTGTATCAGTTAAGTGTGAACAGTGGCACAAAAGTAGTCTGAACAATAAAGAGAGTTTAAGAGAAACTAAACTCATATTTGTTTTTACTTGGTTTGCAATTAACGAACTTATATTCTAAACGTTTTTAAAAAGGTAAAAACGTACCAATACAAAAAATTGTTATTGACATTCATATATTTTACAAAGTGTTCTATTTTCCTTCTTTTAACATATGTTCACAATATTCCCATTATTCTTTATAAAACTAATACATGTTCTTCTAAATACATTATTATTTAACACCTTTTTAATATCTTCCGTAAGAGTATAAAATATTTGAAATCCCTTATAGAATAAAAAATTTTTGCATTGCCGCTGTATCTGTTTTCCTCAGCGTGCTGTATGTTATTGATTAATAGCACAGATATTCAGAGGCACAACTTGTCGTTAAAGTTGGGTTTAGTAAAAGTTAACTATAAAGTCAACTTTAACTTTTTGCGTTATTACAACTTAGAGATAAAATAAGTTCACTTTTTTCAAAAAATATTGCTGTGCCGGAGCAATATCGATAACTTCTGCCAAATTAAGCGAGTTTCTTTAGGGCGAGATTATTTTTTTTTGTTATGTTTGCTCATATTGTTTTTATTTAAAGTTGCCATATTGAAAATAATATATAATATGGCAAGTTCAAAGATAAACTTAACTTTAAAAGTTACAGGTAGGATGAAATTCTCATTATCCTAACGCTCGCTCCAACCTTATTGTGCACTTATAATAATGAAAAACAAATTATTTGCCCATTAAAATCCCGTCTTTAGTTAAAGGCAAGTTGTAACAATGGCCCAATTGATGTAATTTATGGCATTTTACAATAGTCCGCATTGCCATGGTCTGTAATTTTTGTAATCTTTCCAATTGAAATTGCAGCATGTATATATCATTGTTGGTCCGTATTCAAAGCGAGGCTTTATTATAGTGTTGTAAATATTTATTGCAGTCATTATATATACTTTATTCCTAATTCTTCGGAAAGAAAAAAGTTTTTACCAATCCATACCATGCATACATAATTTTCGAATTAGTATTTTCCTGTCGACAGTTTCAAATGCTCTTCTGAAGTCCAAAAATATAGCCGTGATTTTTCTATTTTTCTCAACACGCTTCCATTCATTAATCACATAATTTAACACTATTTTTCCACATATTTCTCCAATTGTCGCTTTACGATTTTTTATTATATTTTCTCACAAGTATTCAACATATTTATGGAACGGTATTCTTTACATTTTTTCACATTTTCCACTGGGATAATCATAGGTATTCTTCAATTTTCTAGGAACTGTCCTGTTTCCAATGAAGTATTCACAATTGCATGTAAAGCTTTCCCAAGAATAATTTTTTTCGATATTGTACATAGAATTTAAATCTTTGGTTAGCCATAAACTTTTGACTAGAAGGTTTCACATACTCCATTAATTCAGATATTATCGTAACACTATTTACAAAATATTCGTTGAAACTATTACTTATTTTCATATTTTCTTTTCATTCTACGTTGTTAAATATTACAGATTTTTTTCACATGTCGATTTTTTCTTATCACCAAGTCCTTTATATCCCTCCTCAACTTTAACTTTGTACAAATTTCTTATCGTTTTGTAATCAGCCCCCTCTTCAGTAGTGTTCTCAAATTTACAGATTTGGTATTTCGCGATTTTGTCCCTTTTTATACCCTGTAATTCATCATTAAACCATTTATTAAATGTTTTCTATCAATTAACTGTTTTTTTCTTATGTAAATTTTTGTATCGTTTCATCTAAGAATTTATCAAACATTAATACATTTTCATCACGATTCTTATTTTCTCGAAAATTAATTTCATTACTCAGTAAACATATATAGCTTATCGTATGGACGTGTTTTCGTGGTGCTCTGCAGATATCATCGCAAAACAGTGGAAATACGGTGTAAATCCAAACTTGGAAGACAAAAAATATATATTTATTTTTGTTTTACTTATTTATTTATTTAGTAGTATTTGTAATACTTTGTTTAAAATCATTGTAAAATAATTTAACCGATTGACAAAAGCTCTTATGAAATATTTTTAATATAATAAATACATTTTCTTTTAAAGACATTTATATTATTCTCATTTTTGACTTCACTTGGCAGGTCGTTAAACACTTGTAGACCCTAGTATAGCAGACATCTCTTCATTGCGTTGTTTGTGGCTTTATTTAATCTAAAATCGCTAGCATTCCTGAGGTAGTATGGCTGAATTTCTTTTACATACGTTAATTGTTGTGTTAAATATTCCGGTGCATTTTCTGTTTTCATCTTATATATATATAGATACGTATTTAGTTGTAGGCTTTGTTTAATATTAAACCATTGTAGCATATCCAGCATAAACTGTATTGGTGTATATCTATTATATTTGATTATTGTTCTCATAGCTTTATTTTGTTGTTTTTGTAGTCTTTCTATTTTATCTTTAGTGCAGCACGTATATAATATTGTTGAACCGAATTCAAAATGTGGTTTAATTATTGAGTTATATATATTTATCGCAGTTAATGTTGATATTTTTTCCTTATTCTTCGAAAGAAGTTAATTTTTTTTTACCAATTTTTTTACAAATAATGTCTATTATAAAACCGAGATTTTTAATTTTTTTCAGATTTTCTATAATTTTATTATTAATCTGTCAATATCTGAGTTATTATTATTCATATTTATTTCCATAATTTTTGTTTTATCTTCGTTGAGTTTTAATTTATTCATTTTCAGCCACTTATTTACATTATCAAGATCATACTTTAATTTTATTTGGCATTCCTCATCCGTTTCCGATATATTAAATATAAGAGTATAGTCCGCGTATAACACTATTTCACATTTTTGTAAGACATCAGGCATGTCATTAATATATATTATAAATAGCAAAGCACCTAGGATAGATCCTTGTGGAACGCCATATTCATTTGTTATTGCACTGGATTTTACGTTGTTGACTCTTTTTATTTATATCCTATTTGTCAGATAAGACTTAAACCAATTCAATTCATTATCCCGCACTCCATAGTTGTATAATTTTTGTATCAGAATGTCTCTATCTATCGTTTCAAAGGCTCTTCGAAAATCAAGAAATATTGCCATTATTTTCTTATTTTTGCTAATGTTCTTCCATCTATTGAGAACGTAGTTCACCGCGGTTTCGCATGAATATCGTTTTCTAAACCCCGATTGATATTTAGATAATATATTATTATTTTCTATGTATTGTTCGAGTTGTTTCTTTACTACTTTTTCAAGAATTTTTTCACATAATTTTAACGAGTTTATTGGCCGAAATTCCTCACATTTATTTGTTCCCGATACCTTCACAATAGGTGTTACCATTGACGTCTTCCAATTTTCACCAATTGTATTCCAATTATCTAAAATCATTTTAGTATTTACTCTGTTATAATCCGGTTTCTTTTTTATATCTTTGCAAATTGTTTTTAGTTCGTAATTTGATATTGCACGGAATTTGAATCCAGAATTTATCACATCTTGTTGATCAATATATCGCACATATTCTATTTTATCTCTAATTTCCTTAATACTATCTACAAAATATTAATTAAAATTATTTGCTATTTCGGCATTTGTTTTATACTCTACATTATTAAATATCACAGTCTATATCACATTTCGGTTACTCTTTAGCACTAGATCTTTGATATTATTCCACATTTGCTTTTGATCATTAGAATAACTTATTGTTTTATTAATATAATTATTTTTTTCTTGTTCAAGTTTTGTTTTATATAAATTTCTTGTTCTTTTATACTCATTCCTTGCTGCATAGTTATTTTGGATTTTAGCGATATTATATTTTGTTATTTTTTCTCTTTTTAAGACTTCCAGCTGCCTATTGAACCACTTATTCCTCATACTTTTCTCGTATATTGTCCTATTCACCGAAAGTTTTTCAATCGTCTTTTCGAAAGCTTCATCAAGTAAATTTACATTGTAATTTAAATACTGTCTTTCTTCATTTCCCAGTATGTTGTTTATTTCGCTTTGAAATATGTTCTTTATGTATTTATACACCTTTGCTTCATTCTTATTCACTTTCGAGTTATTAACATTCTTGATTTTAATTCCTATTGATTCATGGCCCGATATTTTATTTGTACTGCTAAAATTTGCACTAATATTTTTCATATTTGTTATAACATAATCAATTACTCTTTTCGAATCTTTTGTTACTCTAGTGTAATCATTTATTAACTGTTTTAATCCATTATCATTAATTATGCATTCAATTTTCTTCTTATAAACACTTTCCTTTGACCAATCAATATTAAAGTCTCCAACAATAACAATGTCTTTGTCCCTTTCAATAAGTTCTTCAATTATTTCCTCAATTATATCACAAAATTCAGCTTCTTGACTTCTTGGTGATCTATAAACTCCCACTATTATCATCGAGTAATTGTTGTATTTTACGCTATATGCACCAATCCAGTGTTTGAAATCACTAACTTTTTCGAATATCATTTTCACCTCCCAACATTTGTTATAGTACATTATTATTCCCCCGGTTCTCGTTGAATTGGATAATAATGCCATTTGAAAGTATTCCGGTATCACTATTTCGGATTCATCCACATTGTCCGTTAGGTGTGTCTCCGATAATATTAAAAAATGTGGTTTCTCTATCTCCGCAATTGCTTCTAACTGATTAAAGTTGTTAATTAATCCCTGAACATTTGTATACATGCCACATAAATCCTTTAGTTGTTATTCATTTATGCCCATTGTTCTTCCTTACATTGCTTTGTATAATGATTTCAGTGACATTTGAGACATATCTCGATGTTCTTGCAGTTCACCGACTTATGGTTGAATCCATTACACCTATAACACCTCGTTACTTCCGTTCCATCAAACACTCGACATTTTTCCTACCCAACATTTAATTTTTGTGCCGCAATTACTCTCTGGTAAGATTCACTATTTATTCTCAATTTAGCGTTATAAATTAATCTGTTGTTTCTTCTTGTTTCATATACCTTTACTAATTTAATTTTACTATTTTCCATGACCTGATTTTGCTTTATTAATTTTTCAATAAGTTCTTTTTCCTCATATTTAAATGTCATATCCGTTATAACTATTATCATTTCAATTTCACTTGGCACTTTTATCTCGTATGTTTCACTCATTTTGTTCTCGATGGCACTTTTTATTTTATCTCGTTCATCATTGTTTTCACTTTGAATGATCACTGTTCCATTTCTTCTACTTTCAATATTTGTTATTTTATTTTAATCTATTAGATCTACCTTTTTATTTAAATCTTCTTTCGTTTTTTCAATTTTTTGCTTTTCCTTGGGTTTTATTACCAATGGCACTTGAATTTTAACCTCTGGCAACCCTGAATTCGTTTTAACTGCATCTGTGAATGCCATCGTATTTTTTTTTTTTTTTTTTTTTTTTTTTTGATTTAATAAGTAGTATTTTATTAATACTTTTGAAAATTACAAATAATTTTAGAAAAAACTTTACAGAGTTTAGCTCGGATATACATTAACATTTTTTATAAAAGATACTAATTTTTTTCTAAATATATTGTTATTATTTTCATTTTTAACATCACTTGGCATATTGTTGTAAAAGCTTAGTCCTTTATAAAATAACGATCGTTGCATTGCACTCGTGTCTGCTCGCTGAAGCCTGAAATCTAAAGCATTCCTCAGGTTGTATGGTTGAAACTCCCCAACATATCTTATTTGCTCGATCAAATATTCAGGTGCATCTCCACATTTTATTTTTTGGATGAAGTTTATTGTATTAAGTTCTAGTCTTTGTTGTATCTTAAGCCATTTTAAAGTATCCAGCATACCTCTTACTGACGCATACCTGTTAAGTTTTAATATTGTACGCATTGCCTTATTTTGTAATTTCTGTAGTCTGTTTATTTGTGTATCTGTACAGCATGTGTATAAAACCGTTGACCCATATTCGAAATGTGGTTTAATAATAGTATTATATATGTTTATTGATGTTATTATTGATAAGCTGTTTCTTACTCGTTTAAAAAACCCGATTTTTTTCCCGATTTTTTTACATATGTATTCAATGTGTTCTTTAAATTTTAAATCATTGTCAATTATAAAACCCAGATATTTAATAGAATTAACTTTTTCTATTGTTATATTGTTTATTTTTAATGTTATATTAGAATTCATATTTATCTCCATTAGTTTAGTTTTATTTTCATTTAATTTTAACTTGTTAATTTTTAGCCATTTATTAATATTGTTCATATCACTTGAAAGATTTTCGTGGCAAATATTTTCTGTTTCTCCTTCCGTAAAAATTAAGGTGTCATCTGCATATAAAATAATTTCACACTTCTCCAGTACTTTTTCCATATCATTTATGTATATAATAAATAAAAGTGCTCCTAAAATTGAGCCTTGAGGAACTCCATAGTCATTTACTATTGCACTTGATTCCACGTTATTAACTCTAGTAATTTGCATTCTATTGGTTAAATATGATTGAAACCATTTTAATTCTTTGTCCTTAATTCCATAACTATGTAATTTCTTTATTAAAATTTTTCTATCTATAGTTTCAAAAGCCCTTTTGAAGTCAAGAAAAATCGCCAATATTTTATTATTCCGCTTCATATTTTTCCATCTGTTTATTATGTAGTTTAATGCTGTTTCACACGAATATTTTTTTCTGAAACCTGACTGGTATTTTGATAATAATTTATTATGTTCTAAATAGTGTTCAAGTTGATTTTTAACTACTTGTTCCAAAATTTTTTCAAGTGTTTTTAGAATATTTATTGGGCGGTATTCCTCGCATATATTAGTATTCTTTACTTTTTCAATTGGGGTAATTAATGATTCCTTCCAATTTTCTGGGAACTCTCCTATTTCAAGTGATTTATTTATAATGTTCAGTATAATATTGCCAGTTATATCCCAATTATCTAGTAATATATTGCTTGATATTTTCTTATAGTCAGGTTTTTTCTTAATATTTCTACATATAATTTTTAGTTCTAATAAAGATATTGCACGAAATTCAAATTTAATGTTTATCACAGGAATTTTATTTTCATATTGCACGCTTTCAATGGAGTTTCTTATATCAGTAATGCTATTAACGAAATAATTATTAAAATTATTGGCTATATCTAAGTTGTCCTTATATTCTATTTGGTTAAATATCACAGTTTTAATCACATTTCTGGGTATTTTTATCACTAATTCTTTTATTTTATTCCACATTTCTTTTTGATTGCTTGTGTTAGTTATTTTATTATTTATGTATTTATGTTTTTCGTTTTCAATATTAACTTTATAAGTGTTTCTTATCGATTTATAGTTGTTCCATGCTTCAGTAGTGTTTTCAATAATCGCTTTTTGGTACTTATTTATTTTTTCTTGTTTAAGAAGTCTGAGTTCATTATTAAACCATTTATTTTTACTTTTCTCATTAATTGTCTTTTTTATTGTAAATTTTTTTATTGTATTTTCAAAACATCTATCAATATCGCGGACATATTCGTTTAGATCATTAATTTCATTACATTGTAATATTACACTGATTTCATCTTTAAAACTATTTTTATTGTATTTAAAAATTTCTATATCTTTATTTTGTCTTTCAGTATCATTTATTTCAAACTCAATAAAAATGTCTATGCATTCATGATCTGCGATTTTGTTGTTTATATTATTTTTTGCCGTAATTATTTCATTGTTCGTTATTATGTAGTCTATTAAGGTTTTCGAGTTTTGTGTTATTCTGGTGTATTCATTTATAATTTGTTTAAGACCATTGTCATCTAATATATTTTCAAATTTATTTTTATAAAAATCTTTATACCAGTCGATATTAAAATCTCCTGCTATTAAAATATCACAGCTTTTTTCACATATTTCATCTAAAAACTCTTGAAAAATATCACAAAATTCGGCTTTGGAACTGCTTGGTGATCTATAAACAATTACTATTATAAACGAGATATGTTCTCGTGTAGCCATATACGCACTGATCCAGTGTTTGGAGTCTGCTATATGTTCCTTTATTTTAATTATGCACCATTGCTTTTTAATATATAATATTACCCCTCCAGTTTTCGAGGAATTTGAAATTGTGGGATAGTTATCATATTCTTTTATTTCATATTCTTTTTCATCAATTTTATTACTGATATGAGTTTCAGAAAGCAATATGAACTCTGGTTTAACAGTTTCGACTATGTTTTCCAACTGGGCAAAGTTATTTAAAAGTCCTTGAATGTTTGTATATATTCCATATAATTTCTGTGGTTGTTAAACTGTCAAGCCTATTCTTTTCATTTTCAATGTTAATTTATTTTGATATACTGGACATTCTCTGTTGTTAGTGCAATGGTTGTCGTCAAGACCTAAGTTCAGCCTTCTATTTTCTTTTATACAATTTATACATTTGTTTACTATTTCCTTTTTGCATTCTTTACTTTTGTGGTTACCGTGACATTTGTAGCATGTATCCTGATTTTTGCATTCTGATGATTTGTGGTTGTATCCTTGGCATTTAAAACATTGCGTTACATTTGTACCGTCGAAAACTCTACACCTATCCCATCCTACATTAAGCTTCTGGCCTGATAATACTTTTGGGTACGAATCATTGTCTATTTTTATTTTTGCATTAAATATTGTTCTGTTAAATCTTTTTGTTTAAAAAATTTTTATTATTTCAATTTCACTATTTTCAAGTATTTCGTTTTGTTTTCTTAATTTTTCTAATAAGTCCTTTTCTTCCAATTTAAAATTCATGTCAGTTATTAACAATTGCATTTCAGTTTGTTTTGGAACCTTAACTTCATACTTTTCACTTATTTCCTTTTCTATAGCTTCTTTTATTTTCTCTCTTTCTTCATTGTCAATGCTTTGAATAACAACAGTACCATTTCTTCTATTTTCGACATTAGTTATCTTAAAGTTTATTGGGTCCACTTTTTCATTTAAATCAGCCTTTGTTTTTCCATTACTTTGTTTCTCCTTAGGTTTTATTACTAAGGGGACATTTTATGCTAAGTCTGGCATCACCAATTTATTTGTCACTGTTTGGGCATATGTCATTTTCGGTTTGACATTTGTTTCTTTTACAATTTTCTTAATTTCATTACACATGTTTACATTATTCTTTTCAATTGAACTAAACATATCTTTGTTTTTGTTTTCTATTTCATTTACATTTCCATAAAGTTTACTAACTTCTTGGACATTTTTCTCACATAGTTTTTGAATATTATCAATTTTTTTAAATCTTTCATCGTATCGCTTTTCTATAGCTTCAAGTAATTCTTTAATTTCTATTTCGTTTTGTTTTAGTGAGCTTTCAAATTCATGTTTATATTCCTTTAATGTTACTCTGTTTCTGTCAACACCATCTTGTATTTCTTTTAAAACTAGATCTACATTATGGATATATTGTAAACAATCGTCGCATATAAAACGGACGAAATTATCTTCATCAATTATTTTTGCCGAATATTGATCAATCCCGGCACATCTTTTCGTAAAATGGTAAACTTTATCACATACGCCATTACAGCGAATACCACTTTCACCTCTAATTGCTGATCTGCATTTACTGCATTCAGCCATAATTAGATTTTTTTATATTAATTCGTTAATATTTTTCTTTATTCAGTTGGTATTTATTATTTTATGTTTTTAAATAGTCACTATCTATTTTTTTAAATACTTAATTATTATTTTAAAGTTTTTTTTTTTTAGGAGCTTTGGTAATTTGCTTGTTTTCTTATAGTATCCGGTTCATTACATTTGTTTTACATTTGTTTCCTCGATCACTTTCTTTATTTCACCGTACATCTTTTCATTGTTTTGTTCTATGTTTTTCCGCATTTCTTAATTTTTATTTTGATTATCCTTTACATTTGCTATTTATTTCTTTATTTCTACAACATTCTTTTCACACGATTTTTGAGTATTATTAAGAATTTTAAGTCGATCCATATATATTTTCTCAATTGCTTCTAATAATTGTTTTATTTCATTTTCATTTTGCCTTAGTGATGACTCGAATTCTTCTTTATAGTCCTTTAAGTTTTGCTTGGTAACTCTAACGCCATCTTGAATTTCGCCTAATACAAGGTCAACATTCCTTATATATTGGATACAATCCTCACAAATAAAACGCACAAAATTGTTTTCTTCAAGTATTCCAATAGAATACTAATCAACTCCCGAACACTTTTTTTATATATTTTTTTTTTTATATTTTTCCACAAACTCATTGGCATCTTATTTCCGTCTCGCCTCTAATAGCTGATTTACACTCACTGCACTCAGTCATTATCGCGATTGCTTTATTTTCATTTATTATTCATTAATTGAACTAATTTCTCAGAAATTTTTTATTTCACTTAAATTTTGTTTATTATTACAATGTCTAATATGTCTATGTCTAATAGTCCTTTATCTATTTTTTATAGCACTTTAATATTTTAATTTATTTATTTATTCAGAGCTTAATTTTTTTGCCTCTCTTCTTTACTTCTTCTTCTTCTTCTTTGAATGATGTGCGTTTCGATGCCTCTTGGAGGTAATCAAAAATTTGAAGAAGAATATGACAATAAAACAAACAATAAGTAAACATACATACATCAGCGGTGTTACTCCAACAAAATACTGGTAATTAACAGTTCCTGGTGAATTGTAATTTGAACCTTCGTTTAGTTGGGTGATGGTTGTATTAGCTAAACATTTATTGTTTCAGCTAATTCACCACAGCATAAAATACCCAATAGGAAATGGACACGATTGAACAAAATAAAGGCAGGCACTTTTAGAATTACCAAGGTTAAAGAGTTGGATAAGAGCAATGAGTTAATGCAACGTGTCAAACAATTGGAACAAGTTTGTATACAATTGCCAGAGGAAAATATAGAACAGAGCACAATTTCAAACAATAATTCTGAGAATGTTAATTCAGATACAGGAAAATCCGCCTCAAATCAAAATGATATAGTCTTCTAAGCGAATGAAGAAAAACTTATCAGGGAAACAGACTGGATACTTCAAAAGAACAAGAAGAAATGTAATTTAAGAAAAGGAAAGCTGAATCATTACCTGAATGCTCTGGAACTAACATCAAACGAACGGATGAGAATCTTATCTTATATAGTCAAGCGAAAACAAACGAAAAACGTTCAGCTGTATCTTTCGAAAGACGTGGTACATCCCAAAGCAACAACTTTCGAAACCCTGCTAAAAATTATAAGGAAAATATAGAATTAATATGACCTCCAATTGTGGTTTCAAATGTGGAAAATTTCCAGGAGTTCCATAGTTATTTAAGCATCAAAATAAATAATAAATTCCTGATAAAATTATTAACTAAAGGATTATATAAGATAAGTACTTTCCATTTAGATGATTACAACATTACAAGGTCATTAAATTCGGATAAAATTGATTGGTATAGTTTTGAAAACAAGACCAATAAAAGTTATGATCAAAAATTTACATTATTCGAATAGATCTGATACGATTGTTGCTGACCTGCGATCGCAGAGACTTTAGGCCATTGAAGTTGTAAATAAGTTTCAATGGAAATCTAAAGAATCTCTAAATATGTTCAGAATATCATTTGAATCCACAAAAGACGGCGAAAAGATATACGGTCTTAAACATATTCTTAATACAATTGCAGAAGTGAAACGAGTTATGCAACAAAGATTAGTGCCACAATCCAGAAAGTGTTAATCGTTTGGACATACGAAAAATTATTGCAATAAACAACCGCATTGTGTAAAATGTGATAGAAAACGCAGCACCCTTGAATGTAATCGCGGAATTAATCAACCGTAGTGCTCCAATTGCGATGGTCCACACCTAACAACATATCGGGGTTGCATTGTAGCTAAGGAACTTCAAAAACGGTGAAATAATAATTTAAAATCCTGTAATACACCATGTAGGGAAATGTATGAAAATTTTAATTCAAATCGATTAATTGGTGGTAACGACCAACAAACAAATAAACGTAAGGAACCACAAAACTTGAGAGGATTGAACAATCCATTTAAACAAACTGGTCAACAGAACAAAGTAGATCAACATTTATCTTATGCATCTGTCCTGAAAAATCGAAATAATTATTCGACAACTAAATGGGGGTTATCACAAATTTTAAGTAAATTAAGTTGGCAGGTGGAGTTTTTCAAAATTATAGAATATCGTTTAAATGTTCTGGAACAGATAACGCAACAAGATAAAAATTTAAATGGATTTAAAAATTATGTTATGGAATTGTAATGGCCTAATGAAGAATCAAAGAGAGCTAGAAGTAGTTCTGAATAATGAAAAAATTGATGTGTGCCTTATCTCCGAAACCCTTTTTTACTAGAGAATCTTATATAAGATTCAGAAATAATGAAGTATATCACACAATTCAAGCCCAAAATACAGCTAGGAGGAAGTGCGCTTGTAATAAGTAAAAACATAAAACATTACGAAGTAGAAAAACTAAGTACTGACGAATTTCAAGCAACCACAGTTCGATTGACAACAAACTCACAGAAACTGCTGATAACGTCAGTATACAGCCCTCCGCGTCACTCAATTAAGTCAATTGATTATAAAAATCTTATAGCAAAACATGATTCGAGTTTCATCATGGGTGGAGACTTTAATGCCAAGAATACTTACTGGGGATCCTGTTTGAACATTCCTAAGGGAAAGGAACTATATACGGCAATTTTGGAAACCGGATGTGAAGTTTTGTCAAAGGGTAGCCCAACGAATTGGCCATTCGCCGATATATATGACCATTTATGAAAACTATATCTATAGGAAAAAATCTCCTTTTTTAACGAATAAATTTACCGACTGGCAATGTTTTCAGGCTGTGTTGGAAAATTCAAACATACCCGCTAATGAACCAGAAACAACTAACGAAATTGAGAAAGACTTTGAGTTTGTTACAAACCTAATTCAAAGTACTGCGTGGGAAAGCACTCCGAACCCTCTTGATGAACAACACATTGTTTCATACCCTGCTTTTAAAAGCGAGATGATAAAAAATAAAATAATGTTGACAAATATATGGCAATGATCTAGATTTCTATCACACAAGGCAAGGCTTAATAGAATGACACACGAATTTAGCTTCGAAATCAAAAAGTATTAGAACTCACATTTCAATAACTATTCACATAGCCGACGTAAATTGGGCCACGACAAAAAGCAAAATTGTTTTCTAGCTATCTTGCTGGTGTGTTCTCTCTTGATACTAATCCACCATCTATTACGCAGGAAGTTAGTAGTCTTAATGGTCGAGATGACTACACAATACCAATTAAAGTTTTTAAACTAATCCATACATACATACATAATTGGTCATTACAACTCTTAAGTTAGGATTACGACCTTGTTAGTCACACTACTTATGTTGTGTGTGTTACTTTTATACATGAGTGGCGGGACCTTCAGTTTAAAGTCGACTCCGAACGACAGATTTTTGAAAAACTTTTCATGGCAATTTTATTTACTCTTAGAGTTTTTGCCAGAAATCTGCCAAGAGGAAGTCGCCGAAGAAATACTTTTTGTATTTTTGTTTTAATGTCTGGCCTGGGGCTCGAACCCTGTCTTTACGTATAATAAGACATCACACTACCTACTAGGCTACGGCGACCTCAAACAAATCTTAATCTAAAATTAAAGAAATGTCCTCGATTCGACATAATGACAACTGAAGTTCTTAAACATCTCCCAAATAACATAATCCTAAAACTAACACAAATTTTCAATGCTTCATTTAGACTGCTTCATGTACTATCGTTTTGGAAATTCGCCGAAGTAGTAATGATACCAAAACCTGGAAAACCTCCAACTGACGTTAAATCATATAAACCTGTTTCGCTTCTGCCCATCTTATCGAAATTATATGAGAAAATATTATAAGTTTGCATCAAACAGATAATTAAACAAAGAAACTTAATTTCTAAACATCAATTTGGTTTTAGAAATGCACATTCAACAATTGACCAGGTTCATCGCATTACTGATGTAATAGAAAGAGCTTTAGAAGAAAAAAAAGTTTGTACCGCTGTATTCTTAGACGTTTCACAAGCATTTGACAGTCAGTCATACGGGCTTACTCACGAAACTAAGCACACAATCACCAAGGGCGTACTGCACTTTATTTAAATCGTACCTGAAGAATAGAATGTTTCGCGTAAAGTATGAGGACGAATATTCTCAATTAAGGTAAATACAAGCAGAAATACCACAAGGAAGCATTCTGGGTCCATTTTTGTATGTTTTATACACAAATAGTATACCAGAAGTTGCTGGAACGACTATGGCAACATTTTCCGATGACACGTTTAATTTGTCAGTCACCAGAACTGGAAATGAGGCGAAACACAAATTACAAAATGCACATACGTTGGTCTTAGGATGGACTAGAAAATAGTGCATAAAACAACAGTTCTAAGTCAACACATATTGACTTTACAAAAAATTAACTTTAGGTATCCCTATATTCATGGACGGTGTACAAATATGGCAAAATATCTTGGTATAAGTTACATTGGATCGAGCATGTTAAAATTATAATTGTAGTACTACAACTAAAATGGAAGAAGCTAAACTGGTTAATCAGGAGAAAATTGAAACTGTCTTTTGAAAATAAATTGTTAATATATAATCAAATATTGAAACCCATATGGATTTATGGAGCACAATTATAGGGATGCACAAGCGAGAAAAATACAACTATTGTTCAACGTTTTTACAACAAAGGACTCAGATGCATCGTAAACGCACCATGGTATATGTTAACTAAAAAACATTAATTTCATTTTTGCTGACACATTTCCAGACAATTACCAAACACACTTTTGAACATTCCGCATGATACACACATTATAATTTTAATTAATAAGCATATTTTGTCAACACACTTATCCAATATTGCACAAGACATACCTTTTATATTTTTTCTTCTTTCAGTTTTTAACAAGCAATAATTAAGTTTAAGAATTAATTTTACTTCAGTTCTAATTGTGTACTTTACTGAATAAGTGATAATGTATTAAAAATAAAATAAAAAATATTTTTTTAAAGCAAATTAACATAAAATTCTTTAACTGGCGCCCAACGTCCGCGATAAAAGCACCCCATAGGCTGCAAAGCGAGGAAAAGACACCCATAATCAAAGCACTCATAGACCGCAAAGGATACTTCAACAACAGCACCCCATAGGCTGCGTTTACGAGAAGTAAGGACAACTATAACCAAGCATCCCATAGGCATACCGAACAGGACGTTCTATGTGAAGAACTAGGAGTGGAGACCGGTTGCCTAAATACTCAAGGAAAAGGATCAAGAACCATTCACCAGCTTCACCATGAAAGTGGTTGCCGACTTAATGTAAGATATTTAATTTATTTTTACTAATAAAATATTTAAAACAAAGATTAATTTTTTTTTTAATTAAACAAAATTTCTTTTAAAAAGTGAAAATTCATAATTGTAAATCTTTTAAGTGAAAGAAGATAAATTAAATTAAACAAAATTTTTTAAGTGAAAGAAGATAAATTAGATTAAACACTAATTTTTAAGTGAAAATTCAAAATTATTTAAAACAAAGCTAAGGAAGATAAGTTAAACAATTTTTTGAACAGAATTTTTTTATGTGAAATGAAAATTCGTAATTATAAGTCTTTTAAACTAAACAAATTTTTTAAGAAGTGAAAATTCGTAAACAAATTTTTTACCTACCAAATATATAGGAAAAAAGTTAAAGATAAATTAAAAATTGTTAAAATAAACAAAATTTTTACGAAGTGAAAACAAAATTTTATAAATTAAAATATTTTTCGTAAATAAAATTTTATTTTAAGAAGTGGAAAATTTGCAATTATTTAAAAACATAATCATAAGTGAAACTAATCGTTCCTTTTTAAGTAAAAGTTTAGTAATTCTATTGCGATTCCTACGGGACCCTCCAATAGAAGCAGGCATAACACACTCACAAAAAACACAACATAGTAGCTATTGCGATTCCTACGGGACCCTCCAATAGTGACATTGACACCTCAATAATAAACAAAAATAGATAGAATGTCTAACCCAAGTAATTTAGTTAGGCCCCCAATTCTAAGTGCACCAAATCCTCCAGAAGCAGGACACATTAATAACCATAACATGAAAGAGACTATCGCAAGAATTTGTGCACAGCAGTGTCAAATTGCGATAAATAACCTTTTAGATCCTAACGCGTACATTACAAGGAGAAGATCAAACAATAGATGACAGGTTTAGAAATAATTTAACAGACTTGGACAAGGTACCCGACGTCGTAAAATGTTTGAGGGAATTTTCTGGTAGCTGTATCGAATTCAGCTCCTGGAAGAAGAGTGTAGATAGAATTCTTAGACTATATGATTCGGCAAAAGGAACTCCAAAATATTTCGCTATCCTGAATACGATTAGGAACAAGATTACAGGTAGTGCGGATGCCGCACTTGAATCTTATAACACACCAATAAATTGGGAGTGTATCTCTAGATGTTTGGCTTTACATTATGCTGATAAAAGGGACTTGACGACTCTGGAGTACCAAATGAGTACTCTGGTGCAGGGTAACAGTACCATACAGGAATATTATCAAAAGGTATACTCATACCTTTATCTTATTATGAACAAATTGTCGTGTATGGACGTAGGTAGAGAGGCACTCGACTTTCTCGCTCAAACATACAGAGATAAGGCATTAGATACCTTCACTAGAGGTTTGAGAGGTAATTTATCATTGCACCTAGGAACGAATGAACCAAAAGACCTTCCGCAAGCACTACATTTGTGCCTTAAAATGGAGAATCAATTTACGAGATCACAAACTTGCATAACCAAACTAACAAAAACAACTCCAATAGGCCCATGTCTCAACCACCAAATAGAGCAGATCAGGATAAAAACAGGAAAACCTTTTATCCACAATTAGCGTATATACCGCAACCTCCGCAACTTGGTTAATCATAACCAATACAGATCAATGAATCCAAGGGTATATTACAATAACTTCAACCAAATGCCTCAGGCATCGGGTTATCAAAACCCAAGATTCATTTATCCAAGACCAACTGCGCCAAAACCACAACCACGCCTTGAACCTATGGACGCGGATTATTCTATGAGAACAAAGGCTGTGAACTATATGAATAGACCAGCTCAAAATGGCAAATTTTTCACAGAACAACAAAAAATTAAATTAGAAGACGCTATTCAAAATCATAAATCACTGTTCAGTGAGCCGGACGAAAATTTGACGTATACAACGACTGTAGTCGCGGACATCCAAACGAAAACTCAGGCACCTATTTATTCCCGATATTACCCATATCCAATGCATCTAAAAGATGAAGTCGAAAAACAAATCCAAGACCTTTTGAAGCAAGGCATTATTCGACCTTCCAGATCGCCCTACAACTCACTCATTTGGGTTGTACCTAAAAAAGCTGATGCATCAGGGCAAAGAAAATTCAGAATGGTCATCGACTACCGAAAATTAAATGAACAAACTGTACCGGACAAATATCCGATTCCGGAGATCAATAACGTTTTACCACAACTCGGACAAAATAAGTTCTTCTCAGTAATAGACCCTAAAAGCGGGTTCCATCAAATACCGCTCAATGAAGCCGACAGGAATAAAACGGCCTTCTCAGTAATCAATGGTAAATACGAGTTTAACAGGCTGCCATTTGGACTGAGAAACGCTCCCTCTATATTTCAGCGAACACTGGATGACATATTGAGGGAACATATAGGGAAAATATTTTGTCTATATGGATGACATTATGACTATAGCGACCTAAAAAAAATTTCAGAACTCGCAAATATGAAAGTTCAACTAGACAAATGTGAGTTTTTAAAAGGTCAAGTGGAATTCTTGAGATTCATTTTCTCGGACAAAGGAATAAAAACAAACACCAAAAAAGTCGAAGCAATTCTAAATTTTTCAGCACCAAAAACGTTGAAAGATCTAAGATCATTCCTTGGACTTTCAAACTACTACAGGCTCTTTATCAGGGACTACGCCAAAATTGCTAAGCCCCTGACAATGCTTTTAAGATGGGAGGCAGGACGTCCGTCCAAATATACCTCAAAAAAGGTAGAAATTAAGCTAAACCAACAAGCTTTGGATGCGTTTAAAAAATTAAAAACCACTTTGACTTCTGACGATGCGATGCTAGCGTACCCAGACTTTAAAAAAGAGTTTGTTTTAACAACAGACGCTTCAAATTACGCTTTAGGAGCTGTGCTATCCCAAGATAATCGACCAATTGTATTTCTATCAAGAACCCTTAGCAAGGCGGAAGAAAATTAGGCCACAAATGAAAAGGAGCTTCTTGCCATTGTATGGGCATTAAAGTCACTTAGGAATTACCTTTATGGATCTGCGAAAATAAAAATTTTTACGACCACCTTCCTCTGACATACGCATTGAATAACAAAAATTCAAACTTCAAATTAAAGAGACGGAAAGCATTCCTTGAAGATTTCAATTATGAATTGCAATACAAGTCTGGCAGTACCAATCTAGTTGCCGACGCTTTATCTAGACCATCTAATGACAATGCTCAAATAAACACCCTGATCGCAACTCAACACAGTGATTATAGTTCATCAGAAAACTTAATACAGTTTACAGATGCTCCTATAAATGCCTTCAAAAATCAAATTATATATCGAATGAGAAGGTGAAGCGTCTCATACATTTGAAATCGTGTTTCCAACATATCACAGACACATTATAAATGAACCTAACATTACTTCTGAATCTCTCACGCACATTTTGAAAAAATTTTTGAATCCATCCGGTACTAATTGCATAAGAACATCTGACGACATTTTAGGAAAATTGAAAGACATCTATAAGGACAACTTTGCACAGTACAGAGTTAAATATTCTCGGAAAATGGTAACAGATTTGAAGAATGAAGAAGAACAGGAAAACAAAATCATAAATGAACACAATAGAGCTCATAGAAACAGCGTAGAAAACAAAACCCAACTTCTCACGAAATTTTATTTCCCACAAATGCATTCAAAGATCAAAAGGATCACTAGTCTATGCAAAGTGTGTAAAGAAAATAAATACGACAGACTCCCTAACAAAATTGTTCTTCAAGAGACACCGATTCCATTATTTCCAGGACAAATAATACATATAGACATTTTCATGACTGAGAAAAAAGCCATTTTAACCGCTAAGATAAATTTTCCAAATTTGCGCAAGCAAGAATACTAAGGTCCCGAGCCGTTGAAGATGTCAAAGAACCTCTTAGGGAACTCTTACTTTCTTTTGGAATGCCAGAAACGATTGTTATGGACAATGAAAAATCTTTTAATTCTACAGCTATCATTCTTATGTTAGAAAATCAGTATGGTATAAGGGTATTTAAAATTCCACCATATAGTAGTGTTAATGGACAGATTGATAGGTTTCACTCCACGCTTTAGAAGTTGCTTAAAAGCCAAAAAATTATATGCTACATTTCTCGAACTATTGTATAAAGCAATTTACGTATATAATAATTCCATAAATTCTACTACAAAAAAGAAACCAATAGAAGCATTTTTCTTAGGAAGAGTGATTACTAATCCCCAGGAAATAGAAAAGATTAAATTAGACATTATTAAAAGATTTCAGGAAAAACAATTAAAAGACATGAATAATGGAAAGATCGAACCTAAGACTTATGAACCTGGACAAATCATATATGTAAAGGAAAATAGGTGATTGGGGACGAAACTTACCAAGATATACAAAAAAGAAATAGTTAAGGAGAATAGAAATACGACAGTCTTAACAGAATCAGGAAGAACGGTACACAAAAATAGTATCAGGAACTAAAATGATAATTCATTTTTCAGATTACTCTTCACATTGGTTTCGCCCGACATAAAAATTTTGGACTACTCTAACACACAAATAGTGACTATAAACTCAGGACTGGCAAAATTGCAAACAGGAGCCCTTCAAACTAATACACATTATTGAAATGAACAGTTACAGAGACCTAATAGACAATTTCCAGGAAACTTTACGCAAAGACGTTGGACCATCCCACTTCCTTCATCCCTTGTTAGAACACGAACTAACAGAACTTCAAGCCTACTTGGAGCGATTGAAACCAAGATCGATAAGATCCTTGGATTTTATCGGATCAGCTTGGAAGTGGATCGCGGGAAACCCTGATCATGAGCATTTTGAAATATTAACACAAAAAACTAATAGGGTCCTGAGGAACAACAACAAACAGGTTAACAAATTGACGGTGGAGAAAATAAATGAACTGACTCACGCAACAAGTAACATTTTGCAAAAATTCAATATATAATGTAAGTATTCTGTCAAGGAACAATTGGTTACACTACTTAAGTATAAATTAGATGCTGTAAAAGAAGAATTGGTTAATATCCAACATGCCATACATTGGGCAAAGGTGGGCGTAGTCAATTCATTCTTATTAAAATCAGAGGAAATCAATATTGTAAAAGATATAATAAGTAAAGATTCGATTTCATTCATCAATTTAGAGCAGTGGGTCTCAAACACACACTACCATAGTTTTGGTTGTGTTGGTAAAGCAGCGGAGAACAAAATTCAACTTAAATTTTGAGAATCGTACACTGGGAAAATAAAAAAATAAAAAAAATGGTTTTTGTGTTGCGTGTAAGTTATTACATAATGAACTTATGTGTATGTATGTATGTATTGATGAATATATTGATGTATGTATGTATGTATTGATGAATATATTGATGTATGCGTGTATGCATGTATGTATTGATGAATATATCGATGTATGTATGTATGTATTAATGAATATATTGATGTATGTGTGTATGTATTGATGAATATATTGATGTATATATGTATTTTTGTATGTATGTATGTATTGATGAATACATTGATGTATGTGTGTATGTATGTATGTATTGATGATGATGCAATAATTTTAAAGTCCTACCATTCCCTTTAATGTTATTGAAAAATACATGGCTAGCCCCGTAATGTCTTTTTATATAAAAAAAAATTACAATATAGAGTGCGATAACACATAATACATTGTGCGTTACCATCCATATTCTCTATAAAAAAAATCATATTCCCAATTTTCATCAAACATTTTGCTGCGTGTATTCGCAAAAAACAAAAAATCATTCAAAAAAGTTGTGTAGCGAGGTCTCGCTTCTCTGAGTTCAACACATAATACAAACAAAGCAACAAACACACGATCATGATGCAACTAATAAGGTGACAGCACAAGCACAGCTGACTCTTTCGCTGTAATTCGCCGCAACCGCACGTTTGTCAAAATTTGTTTACATTTCTTAACTGTCAGAAAATTGAATGGAATTTAAAATTCGTTACAAAAAATAAAAAAATCGCAAATTACAGAAAAATTTTTTCAAAACTAAGAAATCCTTATTGGTAAAATTAAACAGTGCAAATTATAGAAAAGTTTTTTAAAAAAAATATAAAATATTAAAAGTTGTGTAAATTCGTAACAAATTTGTGGCTGAAATGCGTTGGTGTGCAATTTGTAAAAAAAAGAAGGAATTGGGAAAGAGCACTTTTTTAAAGTTCCAAAAGATGAACATATGCGAATTAAGTGGAGCGAGCTCTGCCAAAAGCATTTTTTTGCAAACTCTCATATTTGCATTGACCACTTTCTTCCAGAATATATAATTACTACAGGTAGTAAATTATATTTAATGCCTAATGCAGTGCCTTCCATACAACATTTGAAACCATATGACGAAAATTCTGGGTAAGTTAATATATAATTGAGAACCATATTCACATCAGCAGTCAAGTGATTTTTCAAGCTTTTTAAACAGGTATGAGCATGTATCGAAAACTGCGGTAAGCGATGAAGAAGTTTTGCCTTTATTAGAATGTCAGAACATACTGTCCACAGACTTTTGTACAACATTTGTTTCATATGAAAAAGAAACTGTTCCTAATACGTTGGAAAAAAATTGCACAACTCAGGAATCCCAGACAGAGTAAGCAAATCTACCCAATTAAAATGTAATAAACTTTTGTAAATATGTATGTACTTATAGCCCTATAATTTACGCATCAGAAGCGTCAAAATATTTAGAAAAAATTCGGATATTAGAATCCGAAAATGAGGACCTAAAGTTAAAATTAGAACAAGCAAATTTGGCAATAGAGGGCATGCGAAAAATATTTACAGAAGGTCAGATTCGGAAAATTATGTCTCCTGGACCAATACAGTGGAGATGGGAAGACATCTCAAGTGCTATATGTCTACATGCATCTGGTCCAAGGGCATATCGACATATGTATAAAAAGGGATATCCTTTACCCCACGAAACTACCTTACAGCGTTGATGCCGAAAAGTCAATATCGAGGAAGGAATATTGCATACGTCGATCGAATTCATGCGGCAAATCACAGATCTCTCCACTGATGAAAAGATTTGTGTCTTAGCTTTCGACGAAATGAAAGTTATGGAGACGTACGAGTATGATGCAGCTGGTGACGTTGTGAGAGAGCCAGCTAACTACGTTCAAGTCGACATGGCTCGAGGATTGAAGAAGTCTTGGAAGCAGCCTGTATTTTTTAGTTACGACTGCAAAATGACCAAAGAGATATTAAATAGCATAATTATTGAACTCCACAAGGCAGGATTTGCAGTTTTGGCGGTGGTGTGTGATTTAGGACCAACCAATCGTAAGTTATGGAACGATTTAGGTGTATCTATAGGTAAGTTTTTATACATCACACCACAACACACCACACGTATGAACAAGGTTGAATAGTTATGACATCGCAGAGTATATACCGGAACTTGGATTTAAATTTTTTGGTAATTAACAATTAAGATTTAATATTAAAGTAATTTGTAAGTCAAAATAATATTATTCAATAAAAAAATCCTTTTTGTATTAGATTCTAAGTTTCGTAGTAAGATACGTTTTGATTAAAATATATCCGAAAAAAGAATAGTCCTAAATTTTGAGTCAACTTTTAATTTACTTTACAAATGTACTATGATTTTAAGGTACACTAAGGCTTCTTTAGATTAAGTTTAAATATGTTACATTATTTACTAATTACTTTATAATTTTCTTCACTAACTTAGAAAAACCGTGGTTTCCTAACCATATTGTCGAAGACGATAAGATTTTCGCTTCGCTTTTTTTAGACAGATGTACCCCATTTAATTAAGCTTGTTCGAAACCACTACGTGGAAACAGGTTTAATAATTAACGGAGAGTATTTAAGCTCACGAACCATTGCGGATTTATTAAGAGAAACAAAAAATTCGGATGCCTCAATTACGTATAAACTGAGCGACGAACATCTTTCCGTAAAAGGTGCAGGAAGACAAAAAGTTAAATTAGATACACAACTTTTTTCAAATACCACCGCCAGTGCCATAAAGCGTTGCAATGCGCTTGGATTTGATATATACAAGCCAATTGAGACTGCAGAATTTTTTAAATTAACCAACGATTGGTTTGATGTCCATAACTCCAAAATGGGCACTTATGGTGCTTACCTGGGAAGGTAAGTTCATTTTTGTTCATAAATTTTTTATGTTTTTAATAAACAGTATATCTTAAGGAACCATACGGCATTGCTTTAGATAAGCAAAGAGAAACAATAGATCGAATGAATGAAATTATGTCAATCCCGATAATTCCCGGTAAAAGATCTATAGAACAATTCCAGAAAGGGATTCTTATTTCAAACAAATCCTTAGACATGCTTCATGAGTATGTAAAGGAGTACGACATGTCTTACATACTAACGAGCCGCCTAAACCAGGATATCTTGGAAAATTTCTTTGGTGCTATACGAAGCAAATGTGGGTTGAATGATCACCCTACACCAAAGGATGTTAAATATAGACTACGCAAATACATATTGGGTATGTCTTCATAAAAAATATATACTTTTATTTTACTTTTTTTTAATAAATATTTCTATTTTCAGCAAAAAACACTGAACACCTAAGCGGAAAAGGTAACGTAGAAGACGACAAGACGGAATGGCTTAATGGCCCAAATGCCATCACATCTGGAAATCGTGTTACTGAAGGTTCTGCGGAATTGACGGATGTACTTGATATTGAAGATCAACCTAATTTAGATGAGGAGGATCAGATTGGTGACCTAGATAAAACGGATTTGGATGACATTGGTTTTCTGCATGAGGATGCCCTGGAATATATTGCAGGGTATATGATAAAGAAGTTGAACCTGGAAAAGGAACAATGTCATTCCAATTCGTCTACATGGGCTGACCAGGGGTCAAAGGGTTCTTTGAAGAAACCGTCGAGTACATTTCTAAGCCAAGTTAAAAAAATGGAATTAATATTCCATAAAATAAATGGTTTAGAAATTGCTCACTGTCGGAACCTCAATAAGCGCCTGGTCGAGAAAAGTGGGTCGATTGATCTTCCTGAGCATGTAAAAAGGTTTTTCTTCAAATGCAGGATTCATTTTCGGGTTCGGAATTTGAATCATCGGCTGAAAGTACAGAAGTCCAAGCAGAGTTGCGTAAGTAAAAAATGCTCAAAATTAAGTTGTGAGCTAAATTATTGTATTTATTTATTTACTCATTATTATCATTATTATTATTATCATTATTATTATTATCATTATTATTATTACTTATTATTATAATTACCTTTTCATTAGCACATTTACTGCCTTATTCATTTCTAATGTATTTCCAAAAATCTTTGTATTTAAAGTAATAAAATTTATGAACAAAATGATGTATGCCTACTGGGGATGTCAGCCATTAAAAATAAGTGACAACGCGCCATGTGAAGTACCTCAATGGTGGTCATTTTAACTTTTTTATTTTAGATCGCGCTTTCACTCTATCATTATATCAACAATAACCTGAAATTTCTTCAATAATTTCTTTCTCAACTAGTTCTAGAACGCAGTAAGAAGCCTGTACTCGACTGTATTTAAGACCAATCCATTTTGTTTCAAATTGGCACATGATTTTGTGGAAGAGTAACAGTCCGGGAACAGTTAGTTGAATATTTATATAAGTAAAAAACTTGATATTTATTTAGGATTTAAGATACGTACATTTCCAACCTTAAACATTAAAAATAACATTAACGTAGCAAAAGAAAATATACAAGAATATAATGGATTTGGTTAAGTTCCGTCATTTTAATGAATATTGTACTCACTGTAAAACTCAGTCATTGAATTTTCATTGCTATTAAGAGCTCATTGAATTACGAACTGTTTTTCTGGCCCATACCCATATGCTTCACATAAGAAGAACCAGTTTATTATCATCGAAATTTCAACTTCTTTCGCACATTATTTTTTGCTGGGTGTTTACAAATAAAGTCACTTTTTGATGCAATGATTAGGCCAAAATATTTGAATTTGTTAAAAACATAAGTAAAATTGTTTTACATTGAAAGGGTGAAATTCATGGCACTTAAATGTATGTGAAATGGTGACGATGAATTTGTTTCCCTTCAACATGTGTTTCAGGTTTGTCTGAAATTCGTGAACGAAATTCCGTATACATTCCGGAATAATGTACATATGTGATGTGGCGGAGAGAGATTCCATCAGGATATATAAAATGTGAATTACATCAGGGACCAATGATATTTGGCTGAATCTACTTGACGGCCAAAATTACTCCACTGAAAGCCAAATATGTACATATCTCAAACAGTTATTTGTTTCAATTTATATATACATACGTAATTCTTAATTTTTTATATTTTTCAAGAATTATTTAGTGTTTTTACTTAAAATTTAATTTTCTTCGCAACAAATGTATATTTTTGTTGATATTTATTACAAATTTTTATTTACAAATGACAGCTGATTTTGACAAACGTGCGGGAGCTTCACAAAAACAAAATGCATGTTGTTTTTGCCTTGTTGTATTTGTTGCCGAGGCACTGTCACCTTATAATCAATTCGCCTTGCACACGATCATTATAAGAAACCACACAAGTAAGCTTATAGTGTAGGTGTGTCAACGCAGCGTCAGCAGAATTTTCTTTGCCTATCACATGTGATAGGAGATTTGGATTTTGAGCATCACTGATTTAGAGCAATCATTTGAGTTTGCAGAAATAAAAATAGCATCAGACAACAGCTCAATTGTTTATATACTAAGCATTCCAATAACAAGTGTAAACTCATGTAATAAAATACTAGTAAGGCCCATTAAATTTGGAAAATATGTAAACAAAATTACTTTTCAAGATATTCCTATATGTGACAATGTAAATCATGGAATAAAAAGAGAATGTAAAACTTATAACAACATTACAACATGTAATAGAAATTATCTGAACAATCTGTAAACTGATGTGTGTCTAGCAGACTTAATAAAAAGCAAACCAGCAAATTGTAGCCTAATAGACAACCGAAGTACCCCCACTGTTGAGGAGATTTCACCAGGAACAATTCTGCTGAACCAATTTAACGGAACAATTTTTGTCGACAAAGAACTACAAAACCTTACTGGCACCTATGTGATACACTTTTCTAACATATCTGTATTAGTAGCCGATAAAGCCTATAGTTTTTTTGAAGGAACACAATTACAACCTTTACCGGCAATCCTCCAACCCAGGTATTTAGGCCAAAATATAGAAGAAACTCTATCGTTAGAAATGGTAAAAGAGATACGAACAAATGATGCTGAAGCCATTGATCTGCTAGAAGACAAGCATAAAAGGGGTTTTGCAGTTAACCTTGGTCTCCCTTTAATGGCCATATTTTCTATGACCGTTCTCCTGATAAAATCAAAATTACTGAAAAGAAACAACAAGACTGTTATTATCCCAACAGCGATAAATACACTTCCATCGGTTCACACATCCATGCCTGAGTTATCGGAAAGGAAGAAACCGGAACAGAAGGGTATCACCAAAATATCGGACCTCCCATATTTTTGACCGAACGAGGACGCTCGGATTTAAGAGGGGAGGTGTTAACTAAAAAGACATTAATTTCATTTTTGCTGACACATTTCCAGACAATTACCAAACACACTTATTGAACATTCCACATGATACACATTTTATAATTTTAATTAATAAGCATATTTTGTCAACACACTTATCCAATATTGCACAAGACATACGTTTTATATTTTTTGTAGCACACTTATGGAATATTGCTTATTTTGCACTTCTTGCAGTTTTTACCAAATAACAATTAAGTTTAAGAATTAATTTTAGTTCAGTTCTAATTGTGTACTTTACTGAATAAGTGATAATGTTTTAAAAATAAAATAAAAATATTTTTTTAAAGCAAATTAACATAAAATCCTTTAACTTATATACACACAAGTGATTTATATCGTGACCTTGGTGTAAATACAGTTAAAAAAGAGATTGAAAAAATTGCAACAAAACATAATACTCGACTTAGGGACCACACAAATTCATTCGCATCATCTCTATCTGGTCTCATTGGTTTGGAACGCAGACTTAAACGAAGGTAAACATCCGACCTAATTAGATATTCTTTTTGGCTTGATGACGAAATATCATCATAAACATATGTATACTAAATTAAAATTTATGTTTATGTTTATTTGGAAATAAATTACATGTTAGTTATAATAACCAGTTGTAATAAATGAGAATTTAAAGAGAGAAAAATATTCAGTTAGTCCGAGAACTGGTTATTGTCATTTTGCTTAACGCCATTGTCATTTAATGATCTTCCAATTTTATTTTTATAGAATTTATTCGTTGACCAATCTGTGTTGAAATCTTCAGTTAAAATTATTTCATAAGTTTCATCACATAAATCCTCAAACGTTTCTTTTAAAGTTTTGCAAAATTCTTCACAACTATAATCCATATTTATCCATATGCCCTTTTATCGAATATTTTTCTAACTTTCCATTCCTCCTTGTAGTATATGATTGCGTCTCCAGTCCTTAACAAGTTTGAAAGTGACACTATCAGATTATAACCTTGTACAGCTATTTCGTCTTCCTCAATATCTTTCGTCATATGAGTTACGGTTCATCTGGTTTTTCCATTGCAGCCATTATTTCAATTTGATTAAAATTATTTTCAGGTCTTATACATCTATACAAATAAACCTATTCTCCTCTTTTTCATTTAATCCCATGATTTGCATCTAAGATTTCTTTTTTATAGTATATAAAATTTAAATTTTTCTTCTAATTTTGTCTTTATACACGATATATATACTATTTATATATTTTCTGAGGTTATAACACCATTTTTATTTTTACACTATATAATATATTTTATTACTTTTCTACATGATTTCTTATTAGTTTATTTCTTTGTATTACTCCCATATCACTTTCATTTATAAGATCAATATCTTGCTGCGCTATGATTAATAATAAATAATATTGTTACGAAAATGGAAATGGTGTTTAACAATAAAATTATACACAAAAGCTACAAAAACAATGAGCTTGTTTACTCGATAAACAAGTAATCAAAATTATACCAACAACCACAAGTATAAAAAAGAATAAACAAAAATGCATCAACAAACACTGCAAGAATAGGTTAGGTTAGAGGACGTGTACTTGTCAATTAAGACAAGTACATTACCCGGAGGTCGAATTGACCCATTGTACAACGTCATAGTTTCTCACACCACTTATGTTGTGTGTCTTAATTTTATACATGAGTGGTGGGACCTACAGTTTAAAGTCGACTCCGAACGACAGATTTTTATTTATTGAGAAACTTTTCATGGCAATTTTTATTTACTCTCAGAGTTTTTGCCAGAAACCTACTGAGAGGAAGTCGCCGAAAAAATACTTTTTGTATTTTGTCTTTGATGCCTGACCTGGGGCTCGAACCCAGGCTTTTGCGTAAGCCAACACACTACCTACTAGACTACGGCGACTTCAAAATAAGAATAATAATAATAAGAGCAAGAATAAATGTTAACAAAAATACAGAAACAACAATAATGGAACAACGATGTTTACGTTTATAGAGATCTCGAGAAGGCGAAGCCCGAACATTCGAATTCAAGAACATTCATTAGACTGTTCACGTTTTCATATAAAAAGCAAGACAAAGCAGGCAATGGAGTCAGTAAAAGTTTAGTCAGTCTTGTGTGAAGACGCGGTGTGTTTGAAAATCTCCGTTACAAAGATCAATCGAACAGTTGTCTAATAATTGTTATTGTTTATGCAAAAGAGTGCAAAGAGGAATAAGAAACAAAACAATTGTTGTTGTTTACATCAAGTTGTGAACACTGGCACACAGAATTATGCGAACAATAAATAATTTAACTACAACTAAACACAAATTTATTTTATTTGCAATCTACGAACTCATATTTTAAACGTTTTCAAAAGGAAAAAACGTAACAATTGGTGTCAGAAGTGGGATTGCGAAATTAAAAAAAGTAAAATTAAATAGATAAACAAATAAATTAAAATGAAACTCTCCGAATTAAGAGTAGAACGGCTCAAACAAGAACTGGGTAAATTAAAGCTGCCAACAACGGGCACGAAAAATTAATTCCAAAGGCGGTTAAGGGAAGAACTTCGGCATCGTGGTATTGAAGTCGATACTTACGACTTCGAAGAGTTACAGGCCCTGCAACCCCCAGCAGTATTGACACAAATTAAAAAAATAAGCGTTAACTGCTAGACAAGAAGCTTCTAGAGCTGACAAACAAAAGCTATTAGCTGATGCGCAAGAAAAAATTCAAGCAGCAATTATGTCAAAAATGGAGAGTAGAGAAGAAAAAATGCAAGCAGCAATTATGGCTAAAATGGAGAATAGAGAACAAAATTGTCAAAAATTGAAAAGAAGCTTGAAGCGACAACAGGGAAGGTGCAGAAAATACATGAGTCGGTCATCAAAAGAATTACTAGTGTCGTGGAAAAGGTGTCACATTAAGAAAAGACCATTGACACGAAAGTGAATAATTTAGAAAATATCGTCAACGGAGGAGAAGATCAACATCCTCCAGAGCCAGCGACCGGAACCAGTGCGAATCGTATCAGAAGGTGCCGGCAGGATAAAACCACCTTGCTTTGATGGTAGCTCACCCCTATCCGTATTTAAATTCCAATTCGCGACAGTAACCAGCACAAACGGATGGGACAATGAAGAGAAGACTTTGAAACTAATTTTGGCGTTAAAAGGTGTCGCAGTTGAGATTCTAGAAACCATGCCAACCAGCCACAGAATCAATTACAACGACTTAATGGTGGCGTTGCAGCGTATATTCGGCGACGAGCACAAACGAGGACTATACCGCATAGAGTTAAGGTGCTGTGCACAAAACGCTAATGAGTCACTTCAAGCCTTTGCAATATAGGTCGAGAGATTAGTGCAGTTTACATACCCAAGAGAAAACGATCCACTGATAGAGAATTTTAAAACCGAGGCGTTTGTTAATGATATACGCGACGTTCGCACTAAGCCAGGAGACCGCTCGCACGGTTTCTAGTCCACAAAGCAAAGTGCGAAAAATGGAAGCCGTGGAGGAAGTGGAATGCCTTTTAAATAAATTTAAAGAAATGATGAAGCAAGTTTTGGAAGGAACCAAAGGCTAAACTTAAATGTTTTAACTGTGGAAAGGGCGGTCATTTCCAGAGAAACTGCAAACCGCCATGAAAAAGGTCCGTCTCACCAATAAGGAATAATAAACGGGCGAACTACCAGACATCTACATAAGAGTCCCAGTTAAACTAAAACGAGCTAGCACTGAGGGGAAAGTGATGGAATGGCATCACTTTCCATTCGCTGTAGATACCGGTGCGATGCAGTCTATCATCAGACCAGATGTAGTGAAGTGGAAGTGTGAGGCACTTAGTAATATAAGACTACGAACAGATACTGGACTGTCTGCCACCGTACAAGCAAAAACAGAGGCGAAAGTGACTACCAACATCAGTGTAAGTCCCGTCTTTATTGTTGTCGATATTGTGAACGTGGCTATCATTGGTGATGATTTTATGTTGGCTCATGACATCAATTTTAATATGGGGCAACAGATAATGAGTTGGCCAAATGTGAGATACCTCTTGACGTGTATACAAGCATCAAGTGCTGGTCACATCCACCGAACAGAGAAGTGTTCCTGCTGAAGAGGTACGCTCGCGCTTTTACCACGAACAATAAAAGACAATGAAGAACAGCCACGGTCAAACATGAAATTGATACTGGCGATGCGAGACTGGCAAAGCGTAATGAATTTAAAGGCTGGTCGACGAAATGAAGAGAAGCGGTGTAATTGAACCATCATCTGGTCCGTGCAGCTCACCTATAGTCTTAGTCAAAAAGAAAGATGGCAGTACAAGATTCTGCGTAGACTACAGGAGGCTGAATGATGTCACTAAAAAGGGCAGTTATCCGTTACCGAGAATAGATGACACCCTCGACACCCTAGTCGGAAGGAAATGGTTCTCTACACTGGATCTACGAAGCGGGTATTAGCAGGTGGAGATTGCAGACAAGGACAAGGAGAAAACTGCGCTCAGTGCGAACGGCGGCTTATAGCAGTTTAAAGTTATGCCATTTGGGCTCTGTAATGCTCCGGCCACATTCGAGCATCTTATGGAAACTGCCTTAAAGGGACTGCATTGGAATACTTGCCTGGTGTACCTCGATGGGAAGAAATTCCAACGAACACCTCAAAAGCTGACAGAAGTTCTGCAACGAATAAAATAGTGCTGGAATGCATAGAACATTACCTGTATGGCCAACATTTTGTGCTAAGGACCAATCATTCCGCACTGAGATGGTTGCTGCAATTCAAGAACCTTAAGGACAATTAGCACGTTGGATTCAGCGCTCGACTTATGACTTTGGCATTGAACACCACAGAGGCATAAAACATGGGAATGCTGATGCTTTCTCACGCCTACCTTGCGATTTGGAGTGTAAATATTGTGTGAAAGCCGAGAAGATGCAATCCATCATTGATATCCGGCTATATCCGAAGCAAAAAGAAGTGACCCAATATTGGCGAAGATTATAGCAGCTAAAGAATAGGACAAACGGCCTACCCGAAATGAAATATCAGGATAAGGTCCTCTTATAAAAGCATATTGAACACAATGGGTGTTAAATCGTGGACTGTATGGGGGGAAGAGCACAACAAAAAACAAGTATCGTCTTCAACGCTTGGTCTTCATAGCGAAACACTATAAAAAAGGAACCAAAATTAAATCCAAATCCAAAACTCTAATAAAACCACAGCAGAAGAACACTTTCCTTTTTTGTTGACTAATTGGCTTTTCACTGTTTTCTTCCTTTTTTTAACCGAGTTGAACCACAAAAAAAAACAATTGCAACTTCTCTTTTAGTCAAATTTACATAATTTTTATTTATTTTATCAAAAAACAAATTCACTTATGTTTTTTTGTTTCTTACAAAATTTAATATTATTTTCACAAAATTAATCTAATCACAAACTTTGAGTTTTTTTTTATCGCAAATTTAAAAATAAATTATTAAGAAAAAAATTATTGCACAAATTTTAAAATCTTTAACAAATTAGTTGAATCCTTGTGGATGTTACATTTTTTACATTCGTATGTTAACTAGCTAGTAGTGATCAATTATAATACAAAAGAACATTCTTAAATTTGTTAAATTTGATATGAATTGTATTGTATACATATAAAAACAAAAAAAGTGAAATTAAAAAAAGAAAATTTATTTTCAATTAAAATAAAAGACAGAATAAACAAAATATATAGAACTGGTGTTTTTTTGTGCTTATCAACGATAAAATAAAAGAAAGAATTGTGTGTCCAACTAACAAAACAGGGAAGTTTTGGTTTTGTTTATATACTCTCCGAAATAATTTTTTTCTAATCTTTCGCCTTTTTTATTAGTGGCAGATATTACAACATACATTTGATTCCAAGGAGTCGCCATAACCTCCATCACAACATCATCACCCATACAGTCCACAGTCTAACAATGTGCTTATATCGTCATTGGGAAAGCGCTGATGGCAAGACCTCATCCAACCTTATAGTAGTGTCTTCCTCCAAAATGAAGGTAGTCTTAAACGAGTTCCATAATGGAGCCAGCGGAGGACACTTTGTGGTTACCAAGACGCTGGAAAGATTAAAACAAGGTTTTTATTGGGTTGGATGTCAGCAGGCAGTGGCGGATTGGATAGCAAACTGTACCCAGTGTATTGTAGCTAAAGGTGCAGTAAGAAGAAATCGAGGTCAGGATAGCGATGGACGAGGCAGGCCCTTTGCCTGCCAGTAATGCCGGAAACCGATGAACGGCAGGAAGTTTATGTCATACCCAATCAAGAGACGAACACAATAGTAAATGTTTTTGTGAACAAGGGGTTATGCCGCTACGGCGTTCCAATAGAGCACCATCCCAATCAAGGCTGTATTCAAAGAAATATGTGAGGCATTCAGTATTAAGAAGACTCGAACAACGCCGCTTTTCCCATAGTCTGACGGAATGGTAGAACGTTTTATTCGAACCCTAGCGGAATACTTGCGAAAAGTAGTGAGGAAGCAGCAGAAGAATTGGGACGAACACATTCGGAGGTTTCCACTGGCGTACCGATCTGCGGTCAATGATTCAACATCTAGATCACCCGACAAGGTTATTTTTGGGACTGAGATAAATCTGCCTGGTGACATAGAGTTTGGTGTTAAGCCCGAAACAGAGAGGGATGCCAAATACGCTGGATATCAGGAAAGCCTAAATGTACTTCATGAATTTGTGCTCACACGTATAAAAATGGTCAGCGATAGAATGATTATTGAAGTCGCCGTGGTCTAGTAGGTAGTGTGTTGGCTTATTAGACGAAAAGCCAGGGTTCGAGCCCCAGGCCAGACATCAAATAAAATACAAAAAGTATTTCTTCGGTGACTTCCTCTCAGCAGATTTCTGGCAAAAACTCTGAGAGTAAATAAAATTGCCATGAAAAGTTTCTCAAAAATCTGTCGTTCGGAGTCGACTTTAAACTGTAGGTCCCGCCACTCATGTATACAATTAACACACACAACATAAGTGGTGTGAGAAACTAGGTCGTAATCCTGACTGAAGGGTTGTAATGACCAATTATGTATGTATGTATGATAGAATGATCATACCTGGCTGATCGTGCAGCAAAAACGGAGGGCTTCCATGAGAGACCACTGGTTCTACTCTACAATCCAAAGTGGGAGAAGGGGTTATCTCCCAAGCTACAAACCAGGTGGGATGGCCCTCATAGAGCGACTGGCGTAATATGGAAGAAGAGGTAATGAGCAGGCTTAAGTGTGCTGCAGTATTATGAAAATGGAAACGGTGTTTTGCTTTTACCATTGTTACAAATACAATGAACTTGTTTACATTGTAAACAATTAAACAAAAATATACCAACAAACACCAGTATAAAAGAGGATAAACAAGTAACCAAAAATGAAACAACAAACACTGCAAGAATAAATGTAAACAACAATACACAAACAACAATAATGAAACAATGATGTTTATATTTATAGAGATCTAGAAAAGGCGAAGCGCGAACATTCGCCTTCAAGAACATTCACCAGAGTGTTTACGTTGCCATATAAAAGGCAAGACAAAGCAGGCAATGAAGTCAGTAAATGTTAAGTCAGTCTTGTGTGAAGGCGCGGTGTGTTTGAAGAGAGTAATCTTGTTTTGAAGATCTCCGTTACAAAGATCAGTCGAACAATTGTCTAATAATTGTTATTGTTTATGCAAAAGACTGCAAAGAGGAATAACAAACAAAACAATTGTTGATGTTTACATCAAGTTGTAAACAGTGATACACAGACTTGTGCTAACAATAAAGAATTTAATTAAAACTAAACACAAATCTATTTTTATTTTATTTGCAATCTACGAGTTCATATTTTAAACGTTTTTAAAAGGTAAAAACGTAACTGTAGCCGCCACTGTTAAAATAACCGGTATTCTTCTTTCTTATTTTATATTCTTGAGTGTCATTTATAAATCTGTCATTTATTTGTCAATTTTGTACATTTTTACATCCGCAACTTTCCTTTTCAAAATTGAGAGTCTTCGGAACCACATGTAGTAGCGCACAAAGCCAAAACCAAAAAGTAATTTAATTAATTTTAAGAATTGTTATAATGAATTAAATAATAAATAAAATGTATCTTAATTGAAGGAATAAAAACACAAGGTTGCGTCACAAGTTGACAATAAAAATATATTTTCAAACTTAGCTGTGTTGTAATCTATTCAAACCATTACGAAGTTCTATCGTGAACAAATTTTTTATTCTTTTTGCGGCTACTTCTTTACCTCACCTAGTAGATTTAACTGATGCTGAAGTTTTCCGTCCCTATCTACAAGTGGATACAGTTGCCAAATTCAACATAACCTCACACACACATAAGTGCCAATATGGACCCTACATTACAGCATGGTCAACTACACAAAACAGGCGCCTTGCCACGAACAACTTGACGATGCCGTGGTAAATTGTAACTTATGTCAAAAACCATACCATATCACTTGCGCAAAAGTCTCAAGCCCACAAGAGTCGTGGTTGTGTCAATCGTGTAACAGAAACTCATCGTACTCTGCTTCTAGCACACATTCGTTGTTGGCGTCAAAAGACTCTGTTAGCAGAAGGAAAGCCCTTGAGCTGAGAAGGTTAGAAGAAGAACGCGAGCTATCCATGAGACGCGATCAGGAATACCTGCAAAAGAAATATCAAATTCTCCACGAAATTGAAGAATAAGATGCCATTCCAACATCATCTAACCAAATCACACAAGAGCAGAATACCATAGTTCCATCGGCGAACCTAACCTCACTTAATGCGTTCGTACATGTGCCAATCATATCAAACAGCGGCCCTATTATGACCACCGCTTCATACAATCCACCTGTAAACCACATATATGAACAAAACAATATTGCGAATTCACAATCTTTTAAATTTACTTATTTTTTACTACACTTAACAGTAAATCAAAATCTCAATAAAACAAGTCTCCGGTTTTCACAAAATATTAATAATGCACAGCAGTCACAATCATTTGTTAATCTTCAGTATACAGAAACACAGCCACCACCGTTGCAGCCAACAACTCCAGGGAACAGACTACGATCTGACCAACTACATGCTCGCCAAACTGTGCCTCAGGATTTACCCACTTTCTCTGGCTGTCCCGAGGAATGGCCTTTGTTTAGCTCAACTTATGATTGGTCTTCGGAAGTCTGTGGACTGACTGATGCAGAAAATTTGATAAGACTCCAAAGGGCCCTCCGTGGTGAAGCATTAGAAGCTGTTAAAAGAATTCTGGTTCATTCATCTTGTGTACCACACGCTATTTCCACTTTGAAATTATTGTACGGTCAGCCAGACAAATTTTTTTTCTTTAAAAAACAAAATAAAAACATTACCACAAGTTAACACCAACAAAGTGGAAACAATTACCAACTTTGCCATCCAAGTAAAAGGCCTCCAATCAAGTATAGAAGCCTGTGGACTCATTGATGAATTGAATAATTCATCATTGCTCCAGGAACTCGTTTCAAAATTGCCTCCGTATTATCAAATAATTTGGGGATCAACAAAATTAAATCTCAACAAGAAATTTAATTTTTCTACTTTATCCGCAAGTTTTCACCCTGTATATCTGTTGCTTCTAACACATTTGATTCGCAAAACATTAAAATATTTTGTTTCTCGCTCTACGAGGTAGGTTAAAGTGCTGCTTTGAGCGTTTTTAAATGTCAAAGGTTTCAATTCTGTATTATTTTGTGGCCTCAGCAAACACTTGACTATGAAAATCTTAATAGACAATTTGATCATTTAAAGTGCTTGCCGAAAGCTGCATTGCCAATTTATCTCTTTTCGCGCTAGATTTAGCGCCTTTTAACAACCCAAAAGTCGCATTTTTTCTTCTTAGCGCTTTTTTGAAAAAGGCGCTAAATTAGCGCGTTTTTATTTATTTGGTTTTTGATTTGCAGATTAGCAACATGTTTCCTACTTTTTTGCAACTAATAAGAAATGCGCTTAATATCAACTCGGTGATGAGAGATGATTTTTTACTTTGTTTTTTTATTTAGAGTTTGACTGACAGATATGTCATACTAAAGTTCATTTTAAAAAAACAAACTGTGGCCAACTGCGATCTTGCATACACTTGTGCATACATTTTTTGTACTTTTGGTTGCAACTGTTTATTTAAAAATTTCTAACGAACTTTTAAATTTTTTCTCATATTGTGTTCCTTACAAATTATTTGCAACAAACCCAACTATTTTTTCAATTACAATTAATATTTTTGGCATTTTTGAAAAATGGGTGAAGCCATTAATTAAGGACGATACACGGGCCATATGTATTTATTGTAAATGCCAGATAAATGCAAAACGATCCGATCTGGGGGCAAATTACCGCATTCGATATCGAGTACACTTTCGTGCAGAAATAATTTCCGATGTTCACAATTTTTTGGATCACGGTATGACATATGACAGTAAGAAGAACAAAACAAAAGAAAAACAAAATAAATAAAATTGTGATTAATTTATTAAATTCTAAAAAAAAAATTTAGAAAACTTTAAAAAAAATGGATCCAAATGTTTTTTTGTATTTTTCATCATCGGAATCGGAGGACGAGTCGAATATTGCCGTTTTAAGAAGAAATATCCGAGACAAAAGCAATCCTTTTTCATTGCCTGAAGCTGAGTAAGTTGTGCCTATTAAAGTGAATGATTTTACCTAAATGTTTCAACATCCATCGATTTAAAAGACGTTTTCGACTTTCAAAAGAAGCTTTTAAATATGTTCCATCCGAAATAATCTTTTCTGGCCATTTGTCGACCTCCGTACCACCGATATTGCAGCTTGCCTCTACATTGACCTTTTTGGCCAGTGGCAGCTTTCAGCATAATGCCGGGAATGGTTTTTTACTTGGATTAGCACAAAGTACCATGTGCAAAGTTGTAAAAAACGTAATCAATGAAATACAAAACAAATTGTGTCCTAAAATGATACAATTTGAGCCAAATCAATCGGAGGAGTGTATGGAATATTTCATGAACAAGTTCAAAATCCCTGGAGGTATTTATACGACAATATATTTAAATTACTTAAACTATAAAAGATACTTTCAGTGGTTGGATGTGTAGACGGCACACACTTCGGTTTTCAAACACCCACTGAAAATGAATATATGTTTTTCAATGGGAAAGGATTTCACAGCCTAAATTCAATGATAGTAAGTTATATTTTGAAAGCATTTATTAATTAACAGGTTTACAAAACGTTTAGATTTGTGACCATGAATACAATTAGCTATTAATTCAATGTACAGAGGTGCTGTGCATGACAGTTTTGTTTGGAAGCATTCCGAAGAACGACGTTTACTGGAGCAATTGTACGCAGAAAACGGCTTAAACGTTTGGGTTCTTGGTAAATCTAATGTTTTATTATTGTTTAGTGACTACTTTTTTAACATTCGCTTATATATATTATGATTTAGGAGACTCTAACACAGAGCCCTGGTGTATAATACCATATGCACTAGCCGCTGAAGGGTCTGCAGAAGCTCATTTTAATGAAATTCACGCGAAGGCTAGGTGTATCGTTGGACGCACAATAGGGATACTAAAGGGACGCTGGAGAATATTATGCAATGAGAGAAGAAGCCGATACTCTCCTGAAAAAATGGCAACATTTGGAAACGTATGCGGCGCTTTGCACAATGTATGCATAAAGTTTAAGGTGTTTATGTACACACATGTAAATTCTAGAGAGCCGTCATCAATTAATGTATTTACTGGCGGGGAAACACGATTGTTAAAAATTGGGGAAAAAATAAGAGATCAAATAAAAATATCTTTAAGTGCCAACACCTAAAATATGGCTTTTATTTAATAACAAAATACAGAAAACAAAAATACATTTCATGTTTTGGTAAATAATATGCACTAAATAATAAGTATTAAATAACATTCAATTGTTTAACATTTAATTTGTACGATTCTTTAGAAAATCATTAAGGCAATTCAATAAGTCTAATAATAAAGCTCAGAAAATGCAGCAATTATACGATTGGGTAAGTATCAAATATTTAAGAATTTTGGTGAAGCACTTGAAGCTCTAGTGTTTTTATTAGGGGATCAATTTCCTTAGATGACATGTGGGCGTCATGTTCTATTTGCTTCAGTCTTATTTCTTTTTCTTTTAAATAAATTAACTTGTCGAGCTTAAGATTAGTCTCCTCTTTATTTTTAATGGACCGTTCTTTAAGTTCAATGACTTTCTTCAGCTTTTCTCCAATTTCATTTTGACAATCTTTCAATTGGACAATATTTTCTTTTATTAGTTCTAGTTTTGTATTTTTTGCACTCATTTTTTTGCCTACGACTTTGAGTACTAGTACTCAGCATATCCTCAATATTTGAAGATTCAAATTCGGATATTTCTTCATTTTCCATGTTGTTGTTTTTATCATTAGCCACATCCACATTTTTGACACTTTGGTTCGTTTTGCTACCAAAACATTTTACATTAACTAGTCCAGCTACTGCCGCAGTTAGCCCAGCTGCTTCCACAATTTGTTACTCTGCAGTAGTCAACAATATTTCATCAAATGGGCCTCCTCCAGTTTTCTTTTTCGATGCCTTGTTTTGGGAGAGTTTCTTCTTTGTGTTATGCTTTTGATCCGCATACACATATCAATTGTCGCCATAAATTTTGAGACTTGACTTTTGCTTGACCAGTGTTTTGAAGCTTATTTTTTGCCAAGTCGGGATGTTCCATCATGAATTACGCCAATAGCTCCTTTTGTTTCCCATTCACCTTATTTATATTTTTTCTGGAAGCAATTTTTTTGTCTTGTTGTTCACATTAGCTAAAAACAATTACATTTTTATGTATTTGTTATTTTTCTTCTTTATTTTGATTTCTTTGTTGTGTTTTGCGCCAAAAAAGTAGTGTTTGTTTGTTTTCGATAAGAGATTACCAATCGAGTACAACTTCGAGTAGATACGTTTCGATAACGATTGTCGTGATCCACGTTAACTACATTTCGATGACAAAGTACTCGATATCGAATGCGGTGATTTGGCCCCTGGTAAGACACATGAATACTACAAAGCACCAAAAAACTATTAAACCATTTAATGAAACGGAATTAAGACGGAATTTACAACAAATGCCACAGAAAAACAAAATAGTCAGACCATGCTTGCACTTTATATTGCCGTTCTAGCCCCTTTTTATCAGTAAATCACCTAGGTGCTTTATGCAATTCTGCTTTTAAAGATAGTAATGCCGCAAATTTTAATTTACATCGAACAAAATGTACTAGCTTTATAACAAATATTTTGGCACCACATTTTGTGGAAAACCTAGTAGAAGACTTAGGTGATTCTCATTTTAGCTTAATACTAGATGAAGGTATAAATATTAAACATACGTTATTTAAATATTTTTAAATTTGTTTGAATTTTTTTAGGAACCGATATTTCAGTGGAAAAGCTATTAGGAGTTGTAATACGATATTACATTTTTGGGGCTGATTGATTTAGAAGGTGGAAAAACAGATGATCTGTTAAAAGTTTTGAAACGACTAACAAAATTGTTTAATTTAGATTTAATGAAACTTTTTGCAATTGGTACGGACAATGCCGCCGTAATGACCGGTGTACATAACGGACTTTACAAAAAAATTAAAGACAAATATAATTAAAAAAATTTTGTATTAATTAGACGTGTCTGTCATTCGCTGCAATTAGCGGTGTGTGCTGCAGCAGAAAAATATTTTCCTCCTAACATTAACTTTATTGTAAAAGAAAGTCATAATTGGTTTTCTAACTCATCAGACATAGACAAAAAAATTTAGTAAATTTATAAATTAATAAATAACGACAATGCACGACCAATAAAAATTCCTATGACAGCAACGACTAGGTGGCTTTCGATTGAAAAGGCTGTTAAAACAATACTTAAAATTTGGTTAGAATTAAAAACACACTTCAATATTGTTAATGATAATTTATTTGAGACATGTCATCTTAAAGATATGTATAATTATTCAAAAAATTTAGTTTACATAACTTATTTAGCAGCAGTTTTAGGTGAAGTTCAAAAAGTAAATTTAGCTTTTGAATCTCAAAGTGCAGATCAAACTAAACTTTTTAATGATTTATACAGATTGTTGCAAGTTTTAACTAACAAAATTGTAATACCTATGGAAGATTTCGATTATGTGGAAGGTGATATTGGCTCAGTATTGAATGAATATTGCTATTTAAGATATAATTTTGAAAAACTTTGTCATGAGTGTAATATTGAAGGTTGTGAAAAGAATTAATGAAACAGAATTTAATAATATTTACCAAAGCACTAATCCTTGAAATCAGAGCAAAATTGCCAACTAATTTTAAAAAATTTATCTTTGTTCAGTATAAACAATATTTTTTCTCACGACACAACAAATGTAATAGAATTTATAAAAGAATTTATTGATTGTAAAAATGAAATTGAAGAAATGGAAAATTGCCTTAGTAATTTAAAATTATGCGAATGGAAAAATAAAGATAAAACGGAATCATTTTGGATAGAAGTACACTGTTATAAAAATTCATTAAATGACTTTTCTTAAAGTTTCAATATTTGTTATTAATTTATTAAGCTTTCCATATTCTAATGCAGAAGTGGAAAGATCTTTTAGTGTAATGAATTATTTCAAAACAAAAATAAGAAATAGAATGTCACTCAATACAGTAAATTCATTAATTCATATAAAATATGGCCTCAAAATGAAAAATTCATGTTGTGAAGACTATTTGATACCATCAAATGTTTCATCAAAAATTAATTCAAATATTATATAAAAAATCAAAATATATAAAAACAATATTATGGCCAGAAATTGAGCATAATGATGAGGGCGAAGATATTTTTTTTCTGGAAGATGAACAAGTAATGTTTTGATCATCAATAGTAATGTTAGTCTTCTCTGATTTCAAACCATTTTTTATTTTAAAATAATATTTGATATTAATGATTTATCTAAATTTGTAAAGCATTTGTACCTGAATTGTAATACCAAATATGTAGTAATGTTTAATAAAAACTGTTTTTAATACCAATATTTGAGTTTTTGTATTTGAATATAATTTTGAGCGCGTTATTATTTTATTTGTTAATGTTAATACCAATATAGTTGGCGTTAAGAAATTTTTTTCTCGAAATGGGAAAATGGCAGTTATAGCCGAATTGGATTCCGCTAGATCTTTGGATGAAGTGGTCAAAAATACCCATAAATTGGCGGGAACATCGATATCGCTGGAAAGGGATTTAGCACCGAACAAGCGGGAAGGTAAAAAGCACTGCTTATATTAAAGAAAAATATATTGAGCATAAGTAAAGAGCACAAAGTAATGGTCAGAGAAGATAGGTTGAAAATTAAAGATCATTGGTTCAGGTGGAATCTAGAAGATAAATTTGTTTCGGGGAAAGAGGATGGAAGATAAGAACTAATTAAAATACATGGAGATAAAATTATTTATTTATTTTTATTTTTTTATTTATTTATTATAATTAACATAACACAACAAGATTTTAATCTTATAAGTTATAGTGCTATGCTTAGGATCAATAAGATATAATACATAAAAAAATAATAAAAATTATGAAATATAAGAAATTAAGTTAGACTAACAAATTAATATAAAAAACAAATTAATTAAAATATTAAAATTGAGTAGAAATATAATTTAATTGATTTAATTATTTTAGGAAAACTAACAATACTACAGAAATAAAAAGAAAATAAAAAAGTTAAAAAAGATAAAGAATTCTAAAGATATAAAAAAGAAATATTTACAAAAATTGGTATAGAAAAGTAAGGATAAATATTTAACCGATATAATAAACATGCTAAGAACGTAACAAACTTTTCATTAAGAGAACAATTTAAATAACTCCTTTTTGAACGCGTTTGCATTGCCTAACTTTTGGATGTAGTTTGGTAGGGAATTCCAGAGACTAGTGGTGTGTATAAAGAACTGTCGCTGTGACAGAAGAGTCCTGTAACGTTGTTGAATAATCTTCATGCCTCGGCATGACCTAGCAAACTTAATACGGTCTACTAAATATTCCGGCTGTCCCGTATTAATAATTTTATGGAATAGAATGAGGCATTTAATTTTCAGAAGATTATCAAATTTCACACTAAATATCTGATACGCTAAATGAGAAATATGATCCCGGCGACCTTTAAGAAATACGTATCTTGCTATATTGTTGTATGCCAAGTTTAATTTCCGGTTGTCATTACTATCGCAGTTTGCAAAAATTTCGCTCCCATACAATAGCACAGGAATCAAATAAGTTTTAGCAAGTTGCATACGAATTGCAAAAGGAGTTGAATCAATGACCGCCCATAAATTCCGTAGCATGCTGTAAATTCTGCCAACAACGACACTTATATGGCCAGACCACGATAATCTGTCATTAAATACAATACCCAGATTAGTAGCAGACTTGACATAGTCAATTTTATTTCCCCTGATACTCAATCCAGGTATGGCAAACGAAACATTGGTCTTCGAAAGCATTAAACATTTGGACTTTGAGGGATTAATACACAGTCCATTCGCCGAAGCCCAACGGTCAATCCTATCCAAATCACGGTTAACAGAATGTAAACAAGAATCAATATTCTCCTTACGAGTACTGGCATAAATCTGCACATCATCAGCATACATATGAACACGGCAGTCAACCAAAACATCCGGTAGATCATTAATATACATACAGAACAACAGTGGCCCCAGTATTGATAACTGGGGAACACCTCTACAAATATTAAGCGAATCAGAAATCTTCCCATTTAAGTGAACCCTCTGACATCTGTCTAACAAATAAGAAAAAATTAGACTAGCGGCAGAATTAGAAAAATTAAACAGCTTCCGGAGCTTATTCAATAAAATTTTATGATTGACTGTATCGAAAGCCTTTGTGTGATCGAGAAGAACTAAAAACGCTACATTATTTACATCCAGCTCCAACCTGAGATCCACAACTACATTTAATAGAGCGGTAGTACAACTCCTACCTTTCATGAAACCTGACTGACTGATTGTTAAATAATTATGACCTTCCAGATAACCATTGATCTGCCTGGCTATAATGTTTTCCATTACCTTCGACAAAAAAGGAAAAATGGCAATTGGCCTAAACTCATTGTTTGACTTGGGAATGGGAAGGATCTTGGCAAGTTTCCATTCATTAGGAAAAGTAGACTTAGTCAGCACTGTATTAAATAAGTGGGTATAATATGGCAAAAGTCAAGGTGTCAAAACTTTCAAAAACACAGGATCTATATCATCGGAACCAATTGCGTTCGATTTTACCGCTGAAATACATTCCAAAACTTCGAACTGATCCACGCAACGAAAACTAAAGGAGTATTGTGGAGGGACACAACAAAGGTCATCATACATATCACCAATTGCCGTTGGAACACTTGAATGTACAAACTGGTCATTAAGTTTATTCACATCTACATCAAAATCAGTTCTAGGACATTTTCCACCAATTCCTATTTCACGAATCACATTCCATTTGGATTTATTGTCCATCGCATTACAAAACCTTCTACCATAATACAACGTTTTCGCAATTCTTATTTGCCTAGTAACCTCTGACCGTGCGGATTTATGAAGAGCTTTCAAGTCATCAGTTCTGTATTTCTTCCACCGCCTGTAGGCACTATCCCTCTTCTCAATTAGTGCTTTTATATCAGTAGTAAACCATGGATTCTGCTTGGGTTTGATAAGCTTGGTTTTGACAGGAACGCATTTGTCATAAAGCTGACGAACATTCTCCTGAATAAATGCCAATTGGTCATTAGCATTAACCAGTGTATAGACCTGGTCCCAATATATATTATCCAACTCAGTATCCAACGTTACATAATCAATATTCTTAATGTCACGATAAGTGATATATCTATCAACAGCACAAGTTACAGCCATATTATAACTCAGAAAGAGAAGATCATGGTTAGAGAAACCAGAAGCAGAAATTTGGTCATATAACAGAACCCTTTCATTATGATTCACAAATACCAGGTCAATTAATACGTTGAATTTAAAATATGATGATATCATGCTAGCGGCATTGCCAAAGAACTAAAAAACTTTCATGGAATGAATAATGAAGAAAATAATATTGTTAAGGATAAGTTAATAGATATAAGAATTTTCTTTACCCTCGTTTTTATCGCACATTAAACACAACGATATATTTATATTACTTGAAACTCATTTGGAAGCAGCAAAATTTGATAGAGCTAAAAAGTACTTTGCTGAATTTGAACTCTATTTTGAAGAAGCTAAAAGAATACATAGGTTTGGGCGAGCAATAGGTGGCTCCATATGTGGCATTCGTAGAAATTTGGAGATATTTGGTATAAAGCACAAAACAGTTTCAAAACTTGGGTTACAACTTTTTAAAATACATACTAAATATCTCGACTTCACAATTATTCCCATATACCTTCGGCCTTTAAGCTGGGAAAATGATTTCAAAAACTTGGAAAAGTTATTAGACGAAAAGTTGTTGCATCCAATCCTAATAGGAGATATGAATGTAAGAATTGAAGAGCTTAATCAGGAAATGATTGGCGTATATAGAAATATTTTTAGTGGTGGGTATGATGTAAGAAAATCAAAAGATAAAACTTAATAAGAGAGGCAGAATTATGGTAGAATTTTGTACAAATAACAATATCTTGATTTTAAATGGAAGAATGTTGCGCAAAGGCGATATAAAGCAGTCTGTCATGCATAGTATGAAGTACTATAGTGATCTGGTAAATAAAATAAACAATATAAGAGATATTAAACAGTGGTGGACATTAGTAAATGAAATAAGAAATAATAAGTTTAAAATAAGCCTAAGTATATCAGCCTTGACATTTAAACAATATTTTGAAAAACTTTTAAATCCACCACAAGCAGAAGTGTGCATTTATTATGCCCCAATATGTCGCAAAGATGCTTTACTGGATGGTCCCATTACCCTAAATGAAATGAAGCACATGTTAAATAAAGTGAAATTAAATAAAGCTCCAGGAGAAGATAGAGTGCCCTACGAATTTTATATTAACGCCTCAAACGAGTTCTATACACGTCTGTTACAAATTTATAATCAAATCTTCTTTGAGGACAGAATTGACGAGTCGTTTAGTAAAACCATTATTTTTCCGATATATAAGAAAGGAGATCCTGGACAACTAGGAAACTATAGTGGAATTTCTTTTATGAACTGTGCTGAAAAAATTCTAATGGGCGTTCTAAATGAACGCTTATTCAATTGGGTAGAACTCAACAATATAACGATGGAGTACCAAGCGGGTTTCAGAAGAAACTATTCAACGGTGGATAATATACATAATCTTTCAGCAATAATCCGTCATAAACTATCGGAGAAAAAGAAAGTGTATGCTTTCTTTGTCGATTTTAAGGCGGCATTTGATAGCGTGGCTAGAAAATCATTAATATACAAACTCTATGGAATGGGAGTGTCATACAAATTTGTGAAATTTTTAGAAGCTATCTATAGTACTACGCAATCAGCTGTGTGGACTGGAGAAGAATTTTCTGAATATTTTGAAACAAAATCGTAGTAATATTAGCCGATGACATAAGTACGATGCAGGGTATGATTGAAAATCTAGAATACTATTGCAGACTTAGAAATTAAGAAAAATGGTTTTTCAAATGCGCAAAAGTTAAAATCGCTTCTGAATTTAAGTATCTAGGAGTAGTGTTTACGCCAAAACTAAAGTTTAGCAATCATTTGGAAAAAAGAAACGCACAAGCAAAAAACGCATTAAATTCAACGTGGAAAACTTTAATGGATAAAACAGAAATAAATTTGGCAATGAAGTGGAAAGTTTACCTAGCAGTATGTAGGGCAATACAGTCATATGCAGCCCAGGTATGGGGATTCAGTCTCTTTGAAGAAGTGAATAAACTTCAACGCTATTTTGTCAAGAAAATTTTGAGATTACCAAGTTTTACACCAAACTACATCTTAATGTTAGAAACTGCGTCGGATGAAACGCACTTACTTACATTGTCACTGAATCTCGATTACATCAAGAGAACAATGTTTACTTGCACAGAAAATAGACTACCACATCAACTCTCATCGATTTTGTGGCGTCAAAATCTCTTTTGGGCAAAAGAATTAAAACATATAGCCATAACACTTAATATATTCTGGACAGAAGTAAATCCTTCGCGAATACAGTGGAATAACTTCAGCACAGAGCTGTTAAAAAAGCTCAAATCAAATGATCTAGATGAAAGACTGCGAAGAAAAAATAAAAGCAGGACGCGAATATATATACACTTAGACCATCAAAGAGGTATACAATACGTCAATTCTAACGTAAACATGAGGACGATATCCTGAATTTTTAAAGCGCGCTGTGGACTAATTGAATTAAACGCCAACAAATTTGGTGATGCCAATTCTCAGGTTAACTGCACGTTATATAATATAAACGAATGCGAAACGTTAAATCATTTCATTTGTATATGTCCAGCACTAAAGGAGTTTAGAATGGCGAATTTCGGAAAGTTAAGGCTCAGGGAAGAGGAAATTATTTACATTCTGGATGGGAGAGAAAGTGAAGACTGGCCAAAATTAGCCAAGTATATAAAAAATGCACAGAATTATAGAAATTTTTTAATTAATGAATTCAATTAAATTTTTTGAAATTAAAATTGTGTAAGAAAAATCAAAGAAAATCATTAGATTTAAGATTTACATTAGTATTATTTGCGTAATTATTAATGTATATATACTCGACAGACGTTTAGCTATAAACATGTCGATAGTTACATTTTTTTCAAATTAATTTTTTCTTTATTTAAACCTATAAACCTGAATTCTAAAAACATGTATACAATTATTTATAATAAAGGAAAATTTCTAATAATAATAATAAATTATCGCGTTTTGATGTGATGGACGGCGTCTTTTGCTTATAAATAGTTGACAACGCTGGTGCTGCTACACCAAAAATTCTTATTGGACTTAACAATATAAATATTACAGTAGCCAACAAAGTTAAAGAAGGGGGACAAACGAAACAGTTGCTATTAAAACTGTATTAGGCTTGACAGTTTTTGGACCCTGTGGTAGCAGTCAACTTGTACAGTACAATCTACACATTTGTGAGTATTTGGAGACAGATAACAAAATGAATCAGTTAGTAAATAGCTTTTTTAGTATTAAGAGTTTAGGTATCAATAATCAAAATTTGAAGGCCCTAAAGGCGATGAAAGATCGTTGCAACTTTTAAATAATTTTACCAAACAACGTGACGATGGTCATTATGAAACCTGTCTGTTGTGGCAAAATGAAAAAATATTTTTGCCAAATAATTATCAAATGGCAAAAAATAGGCTTTTGTACCTTGAAAAACAAGCGAGAAAAAATAGTGACCTTTATGCGGTTTGTGCTAAAACATCTGAAGAATATCTCAACAAGGGTTATATTACCAAAATTGATATAAATACACAAGCAGAAAGGGTGTGGTATCTTCCCACGTTTCCAGTGTATACCAAAATTGTCGAATTGTATGGGACCTGTTATGACCAGACCTGTTAGCTTCATTACAAGCAATTCTTTTCCAGTTTAGAGAAAGGTCTGTAGCCATATGTGGTGACATTGAGCAAATTTTTCACCAGGTTTTCATGCGTGAAGGAGACCGACAAGTTCAGCGTTTTTTGTGGCGTAATTGTGATGAACCTGATGTTTACCTGATAAACGTTATGATATTTGGAGCCTCATGTGCTCCGAGTATCTCCCAATATGTGAAAAATACAAACACCTCCAAATATGAAAATAAATTTCCACAAGCAGTTCCTGAAAAACAATCATTACGTGGATGATTTTCTGTACTCTGCCGACACAGTAGATAATATAGCAAGGGAAGTTAAGTACATTCAAATGCAAGCTGGTTTCAACCTCAGAAATTGGGTTTCGAATAAAATGGAAGTAATTAACAGAATAGAAAAACCACATGAGGTGAATGAAAAGCAGTTAAATATGGGATCAGATAAGGAAACTGAAAAAGTTTTAGGTGTTTTTTGGAATCCAATTGGATGCAATCGTATTTAAAATTTCACCCCATATACTAAGCAACGATATTATTCGACTTAATAACATACATACATACATAATTGGTCATTACAACTCTTCAGTCAGGATTACGACCTAGTTTCTCACACCGCTTATGTTGTGTGTGTTAATTTTATACATGACAGAAATCTGCTGAGAGGAAGTCGCCGAAGAAATACTTTTTGTATTTTATTTTGATGTCTGGCCTGGGGCTCGAACCCTGGCTTTTCGTCTAATAAGCCAACACACTACCTACTAGACCACGGCGACTTCGACTTAATAAAGCTCCCACAAAACGACAAATTTTAAGAATTTTAATGACAGTTTATGAACCCTTGGGCCTAGTTGGTAATTTTTTATGTATCTTAAAATTATTTTACAAGAGGTTTGGAGAAGCGGTGTTACCCGGGATGAGCCAATTAAAGAAGAACAACTCGTTAAGTGGAAAAAGTGGTTAAAATATGTTCTCGATTTAGAAAAAGTTAGTATTCAGCGTTGCTATTTAAAATCAATCGTTGATTATACCGTCTTGTTTCGTGGTGCACAAAATGAAATTTACTGTAAAGAAATACATCTTTTAAAAACAAACAAAAAATTATCGAAATCAAGTTCGCTGTATAAAGTTACTGCAAAACTGCATGATAACCAAACCCTTCGTGTAGAAGGTCGAATAGATAAAGCTATTGTTCCTGAGGAGACCAAATCCCCTTTAATTCTACCTAAGGGCAGTCGTATTACTCAACTTTTAATTATAAATTTTCATACAAATTATAAGCATCTCAACCATGAAACCGTGATAAACGAATTGAGGCAGCGATTTTACATTCCTCGGTTAAGAGCTGTTTTTAAAAATACGTTGAAGCAGTGCCAAATGTGCAAAATAAAAAAGGCTGTTCCAAACTGTCCACAAATGGTGAAGTTGCCAGAAGCCCGATTGGCAGCATTTTGTCGTCCCTTTACGTATACAGGTGTGGACTACTTTGGTCCAACTATGGTGACGGTTGGCCGACGTACGGAGAAAAGGTATGGTGCTTTGTTTACTGACTTACGGTAAGAGCTTTCCATATAGAGGTTGTCAACTCTCTAAATACTTCACCGTGTATAATAGCAATTAGAAATTGTATATGTCATCGCGGAACACCGAGAGAGTTCTTTAGCGACAACGGGACTAATTTTGTTAGTGCCGAAAGGGTAATTCGAGAAGCCGTGGAAGAGGTTGATAGAAACGAATTAGTACGTGTTTTTATTACGTCTACTACAAAATGGAACTTTATCCCACCCTCGTCTCCGCCCATGGAGAGGCTCGTAAGATGGGTAAAAAATGTTTTTTTATAGTATTCGCACACTAAGTGATGAATTACTTCGAGGAATGTTAGTTGAAGTAGAAAACATAATAAATTCCCGACCATTGGTATACTTTCCTATTGAACACGAAAATTTGGAATCAATAACGCCAAATCATCTGCAGGTTGTATTCACCAAACGGTATGAAACGTTTAGCGACATATGACGACAGTGGCGTGGCACTTAAGCATAACTGCCTGGCTGCTCAACAGTATGCAGAAATATATTGGCGTAAGTGGGTAATAGTACTTGTATCTTTAACCCTTAGAAGGAAGTGGTACGAGAAGACCAAGCCGTTGCAGGTTGGCGACTTGGTTATTGTGGTTGACCCGTCGAGTCCAAGATATGTGTGGCCAAGAGGTAAAATTGTTGAAACTACTATGGCAAATGATGGGCAGGTACGAAAAGCAAAGGTCCTGACTACAAGTGGAGTAATTGTACGTCCGGCTACTGGACTGGCGATATTGGATGTGACCTCTATTTAGGAGTATGGCTTAGAAAGCTTTTCGTCATACTGCAGGGGGTGTAGCCGCCACTGTTAAAGTAACCGGTAATCTTCTTTCTTATTTTATATTTTCTTAAACGTCATTTATAAATCTGTCATTTATTTGTCAATTTGGTACATTTTTACATCCGCAACTTTTCTTTTTAAAATTGAAAATCTTCAGAACCGCATGTAGTGGCGCACAAAGCAATTAAAATTTCACATTGGAAGTTGGTGGTTTGAAACCAAAAAGCAAGTTAATTAATTTAAAGAATTGTTATAATGATTTAAATAATTAATAAAATGTATCTTAATTGAAGGAGATACAAAGGAAACCCGTATATGGGTTCCGGGACACAGGGCCATCGTTGCAAATTACATTGCTGATTCAATGGCCAGGATCGGTACGGTATTCCGATTGTGTTGAACTGCGTTCAACATACATTTTTCTTTTCTCTCAGTGTACTACTACACTGTATTGTGAATTATTTCGAAATTGCCATACAAATGTCATTTACGTCTTTCTTTTTTATATATATAATTTTATGTTATCAGTTTTCTTAAAAACCTTTTTATAAGTAGTTAGTTCAGTTGATAAGTAACAGCCAAGAAGGCAATAAATCTTAAGTTATGACAAAACTTTGAGTCTTCTTATTTGATTGGGGGATATATATATATTTTTCTTGAATATATATATCCCATTCTTCAACTCATCGTTGTTAAACCCTAGGAGTTTAGATAACTCCTAGAGCCTACAAAATTGATCCTTCGAAAAGTCCTAGCGGTCTAGGATTGCGGTTTGAATCAGTGGCAGGAAGTCCATTAGACATCAAAGGCGGTTATGCGTTACCAGCATCAACCCCAATAAACGTAGAGTGGCATAAGCTCCACTAAGTATCACTGGCGATTGTGCGCTACCAGCATCAATCCCAGAAACCGTAAAGTGGCATAAGATCCACAGGTTACACCAAGGCTTTCGCGGCATCAACCCCAATAAACGTAGATTGGCATAAGCTCCACTAAACATCACTGGCGATTGTGCGCTACCAGCATCAATCCCAGCAACCGTAAAGTGGCATAAGATCCACAGGTTACACCAAGGCTTTCGCAGCATCAACCCCAATAAACGTAGAGTGGCATAAATTCCACGGGTTACACTAAGGCTTTCGCAGTATCAACGTCATCAAGAGGAATACGACGAGAAGTCAAACAACTATAATCTAAATCTACAAAAACTAGAGACAGAGGATCGACAAATTCATCCACAGGAAGAAATGTTAACGTCAAGGGCATTTGAAGAATTCTACACGGAAAGATAAGTAAATCACAACAACTGCAAAATAGAAGCATAACAGGGAAAATACAGAGGTTACAAGAGTCAATCAAGGGCATTTAAAGGGTAAGAGAACAAGAAAGATATGTACAGTACAGTAGTTGTTGCTTTGACTTAAAAAATCTCTAAGAGAACAGTGTAGGAAGTGTAAAAAATTAAAAAAGAAATCACGCAATTACATACGCATATGTATAACATTCAAAAACCGGTTTTCATAACAACAAAGAGTAAAATAAAAAACACCAATAGGATCAAAGGACAAAAGAGGTCAGTATCACGCGATTGCTATATACATATAAAAATACCAACAAAAATAAAAAGCGCATAAAGGGCAACGGTAAACGGAAAAAAACCAGTTGCAAAAATACACATAATAGGCTTCTAGCAAATTCCGCAAGACAACAAAAAACAAAAAGAATTAGAACGACATTGAAATGAATACAATACTTCAAGTATATCAATATCAGCTGTACCCAAGGAGAACAAAACTCTACACACTACAACGGGATCAAAAGAAAACATTAAAAAGAGAAAGAAAAAAGAAAACAACAAAACTTCAGTGTTTCAAATGATCCTCGTTTCGCATGTTTCAATTCGCATCTCTGTTGTAATACGCCTACGCAAACGACTGACAAAATTCTTGCGCTTATTCACATAAAGTCGATCGGCGCGGCAACATTAAAAGCAAAAATAATGGTGTCGTTACCCACACGTAACGTAACGTAATGTAGCGATCGTTCGCTTTTTAGCATATGGAGAACACTCTAAACGATTACCGAAACGTTCTCTCTCGTTAGCAAAACGGAACGATCTGTATAAAGCCGAAAATCCATACCATCCTTTTCATGCGCCTTGCATTACATGCGAATCTTGCCGATTTTATTGCAAGTTACACACAATGCGTTTATGCGACTGGTTTTTTGTTTTGATCAGCTGTTGTGGTAAACAACAAACAAGCGAACAAGAACATTTTTGGAAAAAATAGAAAATCAAATTGTAATTTTTAAAGAATTTATGGCATTAATTACAAATTTATGAGTTTACATATGTGATATTTTGACATTTGAAAAACGCTCATAACATAAAAGGACAGAGAAAAAAAATGTTATAAGTTTGCGAGGCAAATGTGTTAGAAGCAACAGAGTGAAAACTGGTAGATAAAGTAGAAAAATTAAATGTAAACAAACATTTATTTTGTGTTAAAAAGGGGAAAATTTGGAATATTTTTAATTTCTTCACTGAAAAGTTTAAAGATTCTTAAATATTTAAATATTAATCTAAATGTGGGTGAATTTCGGTCACAATGAGTATAGTTTCTTGAGCAAGAGTTAATTAAGAAGCTAAATATAATAAGATCGAAATAAGACGTACCGCTCATATAAAATTTTTCTTGCTGAAAGTTGCCAATATTTTTTAATTTCTTGAAAGGAAAAATTAAAAATTGTTATTAGTTGTTTTTATTATTTATTAATAGTTTTACACAAAAATTACATTGTATTGTGGTGTTAAGGCCTACGAAAATCCTCAAAATAACACAAGACGAGTGTTTTCAGTTAATTTATCCTCCATTTTTCTTGTTTACAAATTAATAAATTCAAAATAGATGACACTCAGTACATAAAAACAATCATATATACATACATATGTATAAACAATCATCATATACATATTTTGTTCATGAAAGAAATTTGTTAAAAAATGTATTTTAATGTATTTTCCTCTTAAATTAGTAATAAACTTTATTATAAAATATGTTTTTATTAATATTTTTGTAATGCAAAAAGAAAAATGCGAAAATAGTAATGCACTATTTAAACATATTTATAGAAACCATTCACAATAGTATATAATTTGGCATGTCAAGTTTAAAAAACTGCTGACATTTTCCAACACTGCATTAGTCGCATAGAAAAGTAGAAAGTAATCCTACTTTCTATGCGTCTATGTTTTTCTTCTGTAACTTGCCACAATCAACTACACTGATTCTACTTTTTCGGTATACGCATGTAATGCAAAACGCATGGTATGGACTTTCGGCTTAAAACAGAATTCTCCCACGTTTCTACGTGACATTTGAACATGAGAGAGGATGAGCAGTGTTGTCACGAAAAAAATATATTATAACCAACATTTGTGAAAAAATCACGAAATAAGAGAAAATATAACCAAAATTAAATTCGAAGTTTTTATTTTATTTTTTTTCAAATTTAAGTTATAATTGAGAAAAAAGAAACAAAAAATAACAAAATAAAATTATAGCCTTACTAATTAATTAATTTTAACAAACAAAACAAAAGCTATTTTTATGAGAAAAATAATAACCAAATCCGGAAAAATCTACACATTGAACAAAAAACGGCCACACTGTATACCAATTTCTTTGCATTTTATTGTATTCGTTTGTGTGTTGCTTCGTGTTTTGTTTCGTTTTTATTAACATTCTTCGTTGACATATGTCCCGTTTTGAAGGTTTCTATAACTACACAAACGTCTTTAAGGCTAGTACGTTACGATTTTACGTTTCTTACGCTTGGGTAACCAGGGCATAAGTAGTGTGTAAAACAAACAAAAAATAGACAGTGAAAAAAAATTCAAAACAAAAAGGTGAAGAAATAAAACTCCTTACAAAAAGGCAGTGGTAAAAAAGAACAGAATTTTGAGAAGACAATTTAAATAAAATCATTTAAAACAAAAGGAAAAAGACAGTGATTAAAGAAATAAACAGAATTTTAAAAAAGGTGACAGTGATTAAAATAATTAAACAGAATTTGGGGAAAAAGTGAAATTGATTACACAGAACAGAATTTTGGAGAAAATTTTTTAATAAGATCATTTGGACAAAAGACAAAACCAACAAACAAAATTCTATTGAAAAAAAAGGTGGATAAAAAAGTGCAGTGTCAAAGGACAGTGGACAAAAAGAAACGAAACCTGAAAATAACAGGTAAAGATTTTTTTTTTTGGAAACAATAAAATAATAAAATAAAAAACAGTGATCAATAAATAAATTTTTTTGTAAAATATAAAAAAAATAGAAACTAAAGAAAATCATTTAACTAAACAGAAAGAAAAAACAGTGACACACAAAAGACAAAAACGGAATAACAAATTCAAAATTAAAAAAAAAATACAGTGGGCTGGGCGCACAAATAAAATTTTATCAAAGAAATCTTTTTGAAAAGCACAAAATTTATTGTGAACAGAAAACAAAAAACAAACAACAACAAAAAACAAGAACAGTAAACCAGACAATAAGTACAAAAAACACACACTGTGAACAAAAAAAAAGGAATTTAGTACAAAATTACAGTGACACTGAAAACAAATAGAATTTTTAAAAAAATAAAGTGGAAAAGAATAAAATAATAAAAGTGGAAAATAAAATAAAAAAGAGATATATACAGAATTATTGAATTTTTTGGAATAAAAGTGACTAAAAATAAACAGTATTTTGGAAAAAAAATCTAAAAATAATATCGCTTAAATAAACAAAATAGAAAGGCAGTGGCTAAGAAAAAGAAACAGAGAGAATAAATTCAAAGACATTAACTAAGAAATCAGATATTTTTTAAAAAACAAGAGAAACAAGTGGAAGAAAAAATAAAAGAATTAAAAGAAACAAAAAATTTGAAGAACTAAAAACGGTAATAACAAAACGGGACCAAAATTTATTGCATATAGTGGACAAAAAGAAATAAAATTTTCTCAAAAATACAATTATAATTTTTTTCAGTGTTTTCAGTAAAAATTTCCAAAAAGAACCACAAACAAAAATTTGTGGACAAAGCAAATAAAACTTTCTCAAAAATAAAAATAAACAAAAAATAACAAAAATCAAAATTTACTGCGTACAAAAACAAATAAAGATCGCTCAAAATTAAAAACCAAACACAATTTTTTTTGCAACAAATTTTTACAACAACACAACGTTTTTTCAAGAAATTTTTACAACAACACTCATAACGTTTTTACAAAAAAAATTTACAATAACACGCATAACGTTTTCTTAAAAAAAAATTTTATAAGACAAGATTATTTACAACAACACAATCAAAACAGGCAAACGCTTCTCGCGTGGTAAGAACGGAAAGGAAAAGACCACGATCATGCTAAACGAACCTCACTGCAAATTGTGGCGGCGCAATCACCCCCTCAAATATTGCGTACAGTTCCAGGTTATGGCCCCAGCACAAAGAAGAGCCCATGTCAACAATACGGCTAGTGTCTAAATTATTTTGCACAGAGTCATGATCGGTTCTGGTGTGAATCCGAAAATAGATGCCAAATATGCAGAGCTCGACATCACACCATGCTTCATGAGGAAGGTAGGGAGCAAGCTGCATCCAGTTTTGAAGAGGATCCAAAAACAAGTCATCCGCCAAATCTTTCCGATATGCAGGACAAAGGATTAATCCCACCCTTGATTAAAGTAAACCTGATATATAATGACGTTTCCAGGGTGGCCACCTTTCTTCTGCAGGCCTCAAACAATTGTAGCTTCCGCATGAAGGCTAAAGCCAGAGAATTTTCCGAACTCCTTAAATCAGCGAACAGAGAGTTGTTTCGAGTGGCTCCGGCATTTGATACCACGAACGTAGTGGCAACTTAGCAGCTGGAGATCAAAAACAGGGCGACTTTTAAGCTTCCACCGCCCATCTTAGACGAGTCACTTTTCAAACACTACCAATATCTACAACCGAAGGCGACGAGGTCGACGGAGTCATCGGGCTGCCGTTAATGTACCCATTTATGCTGCGAAAACATGATCGCCCCGAGCCGACGCCGCCCCAAGCACATAACTCTGAATTCGGATGGGTGATTCACGAGAGATGAACGGGGTGCAGTTGTCATTAAAGGAGCCCGGAGGATGTTGAACTGCGTTCAGCATAAATTTTTCTTTAGTCTCAGTGTACTATACACTTTTTATATATATACATATATATAATTTTTATGTTTTCTTAAAAACCTTTTTATAAGTAGTTAGTTCAGTTGATAAGTAACAGCCAAGAAGGCAATAAATCAAGTTAAGACAAAACTTTGAGTCTTCTTATTTGATTGGGGGATATATATGAATAAATTGGGGATGAATAATTTGTTTTAAATCTCCTTCAATGAGAACGAGATGTGGATTATAATTGCTCGCAAACAATTACAATCATTGGGTAATTGGGAAAAAAAGAAAGAGAAATTAGATTATTTCACTTCTGAGAATTCTGAGAGAATTCTTACCTTTTTTTCTCCTTTGGGTAAAACCTTTTTTTCAGGATGGATGTATAGGATATTAACCTTTTAATTTAATTCCTTTAACAGAGGTTTGAGGTAAGTATAAAATTCACTTTATTTTCCAATACAATTTTGTTCACAATGTAAATTCAGTTCACAGTATAATTCAGGTTAAGGTTTGGGTAAGTATACATACATATGTATATTTTAATTTATATATTTAATATTTTTAATTTATTATTTAAGCACAATTTGGTTTTCAATTATATATATACACTTTAAGGTAAGTACAAATTTATAGATTTTAGGTAAGTACAACTATATTATTTTTTTTTTTAATTCTATTTTATTTTAATTTTGGTTGTTCTTTTAATATTCTTTTTGTTTTGGTTTTAATTTTATAAGAGGTTTGCACAATTTTAAACTTGAAAAATATGTTGTTGATGATCTTATTGTAAGATTTTAAGTGACAATATAAAGGTATAAGCTGAAGAGTTGTTGATGATATAAGCGCAAGATGATAAGTGAATTCTAATTATAGGTTTTTTTCTATTAAACTTCTGTTTCTCTAAAGCAACTGAATTAACAGTATACTTGGAGACATTCCTTTGGAATTTATGGAAATTCTGTGTAAATTTTTGGAGGCATTCCCGTGGGAAATTATGGAAATTTTGCTTAAATGTAGTTAACACACTTATGTTATTTAACATAAAAATTATTTCTGTTAAATAATTTATGTGTTCAAACCGAGTTTGAACAATATATATTCAAGAAGAATATATATTTCCTAGTCTTCAACTCATCTTTGTTAGACCCTAGGAGTTTAGATAACTCCTAGAGCCTACAGATTGCTTTAATTAAATCGGAAATTATCCTCTCATTTTACAGACAGAAGGACGCGAAATATTTCTAGACTCTTCTGGACCACATAAGAGAACCGACTCCCTCCAATCTTAATTCATTTGGCAACCTGAGGTACAATAGCGATTATCACGGGCCAGTCTTGTGTGTAATAGATAAATATATATTTAATAAATAAATACATATATAATAAATAAATAAAATATAATAATATAAAAAAACCGCTTAACTCGTTAAGTTATTTATTAATATATATAGAGTATTTTACTATTTTTTCAAATTTAAATTAGCTTTCAAAATAATTTCAATTTTGCTTCTTTCTTTACAAAACCGTGACAGAATTTAAAAAGAAAACCATTGTAGCGGCATTTTATTGTCTGTTTCAATTATTGCTACCCAAAATAGAAAATTAATACTCAGAGGTACTTATACCAGATAATCATATAAATGCAATGATTTTAATTATTGTTTTAATCTCGGTTTATTGCAACGAAGAATTTCCAACTTTGTACTGATATTATATGAAAAGAATATGGTGAATCTCTTATCAAAATTGTATACCTTTTCATAGCAATAAAATGCATTAAATATACAAGTATGTTTCGGTTAAATTATTTTCTGCTGAATTCTTTTTTGAATTATTTAAATTTATGTGTTTATGTAATTCAGTTTCGTGCATGCAATATATGACAGTTCAGTTCACAAGTAAATATTATGGAATGCTGTGGTTTCCAAAAGCGGGTTATATAATATTTTAAAATCTTGTATTAAATTCCAAAAGAATGAATAAAGAGCACGAATTCATTGCTAAGAAATATTCCACTAAAACATTAACTTAAATGCGATTCAGTTTTACTTGACAAAATAGTTTGATTGACATTTAAATTGCTTCCAACGAGAATTATTTTGTTTTGTAAATTAATTATATAATGGTATAAGTACACGGATTTAATAGGCCAAATAAAATAATATTGATATAATTACAAATGCTTGCTTGAAAAATCCGGAGGTGTCAATTATTTCAAATAATGTATATTTTAGAAAATTAAGGGCTATTATTACAACTTGCCGTTAACTAAAGGGAGGATTTTAACGGGTAGATAATTTGTTTTTCATTATTATAAGTGGACAATAAGGTAGAAGTGAGTGTTAATCTAAAGGAAGATCATCCTACCCGTAACTTTTAAAATTAAGTTTATGCTTGAACTTGACATATACGTCATTTTCAGTATGACAATTTCAAATATAAACAAAATGAGCAAATACTACAAAAAAGAAGCCCGTAGTTGCCATCGCATTTAAAAAAAACTTGTGTAATTGAGCAATGTTATCGACATTGATCCAGTACTGCCACATTTTTCAAAAAGTTAGTGTTTCGGGAGGAATTGGGGTAAATGTCCAAAATAAAATATTTCGTTTGAGCCATAGAAAAATAAATACAGAAGTATTAGAGAATAGGTAAAAATAAATGTTTTCAAATAAAACACATACCTTCTTGTTTGGGGGTTCATTGAGGAATGAATAAAAATTCTATTTTGTTTATTACATAAATTGACATAAATTTCACAGTAAAAATAGTCGTATTTACACATTAACGTTTTCAATTAAGGTGACCAACGTAAACATCCCGCCCCCTTGCAAGATTGCAAACAAGAGGAAACGGGAAGCTACCTGGGTTAAAATAAATTCAAGAGTTATTTACTGAGTTCAATTACAATTCAATATATAGTATTAAAAATAGGTAACAATAAAAAGTAGGAATAAATAAAGGTTATAAGAAAACGAATGAGAAAAAATTATTTGCTGAGGACATTGTGGAATGTGGGTGCTTAAATAGAATATATTTTCGAAAATTTGTCGCGCTGTCGTTAATGTTGTCACTCTGTTGTCGTTGGCAATTATTGGTTACAAAATATTTATTATCTGTTTTGTTTACTTTGGTTTTCCTAATTATTGTTGCGAATTTTAATAAAATCAAATTAACTTCTAACATTATTAAACAACCGATTTTACATTAAAATCTAACAAGCAAACATAATCAAAAAAAAAAAAAATAAATAAATAAATAATCAAAAATTAACAAACAACAATCTCAAGAATATAAACAATCAAATCAATTTATAGTGTGCAACAACAAATTAAAATTCTTAAATTTTAAATTCACAAAAAATCTACCTAAATTGAACAGTTAAAATACACTAACAAATCTTACATCCAACAAGGAGTTATTCTTACATAAAGATTATTTCAAATAAACGAAAATTGAAAACTGTAAACAAACAACAACAATTTTCAACCTAGTAACTAAACTTTCTTGTGAGATAAATATACACTAAAATAAACACAAATAAGCTACACTTCGGTGACCTTGCTTATCTAATAAATACACAACAACATTACACCAAACAAAACAATAGACAACAAAATAAATAACGAAAGTAAACAAATTAAGACATATCAGCTGTTTTGATTGCAAGTACTGCTTATGAAAGTGCTGCCAAGTTTTTGCATTTTATTAATTTTTGATTGCATTTATTAATTGAGTATTGGCGGTTAATTTTGAACTTAATTTTAATCACAAAATTACCTTTCCGATGTACAACTTAAGAAAAGATAAAAAAATCGGAAAAAACAATACCAACAAATCAAAAATCAAGAATAACAACAATAAAATTAAAATGCAAGCAGTTGATAATAATGAAAACCGACCATCAACCAGAGCTGAATTGTCCAACACCCCTGTGAATAAGCGCCTAACGGACATTAATCAAATGACAAGCTCTTCTCGGTCTTCACTACTCGACTCACCATTCAAACTATTAAACTGTATGGACAGCAGGTTTGAAAAGTTTACGGAGCAAATTCTGCGCACAATTGACCTCAAATTTAAGGAGTTTAAAGAGGAGTTAATTAGTGATCTGCGCGAAAAATACAGCATAATTGAAAATAAATTGTCAAATATTACCGAACGGGTAACCATACTTGAGAATAAAGCTTCCGAAATAGACAAGATTCGCGAGGAAATTAGTGACCTCAAAACAAAATTAAGGCAACAAGAGAATCACCCGGTTTCGTCGGAGCTTAGGATCAATGAAATCCCGTACACCCAGGACGAGAACCTACAGGAAATATTTTGTAAAATTTGTAACACCATAAACACACCTGTGCCGAACATTCAATCAATCTATCGTCTAAGGAATCTCAATAACAAGCATAGGGAGAACTCCAAAGATGCCGCAATTATTGTAAAACTATGGTCTGCGTATGATAGGAATTTCTTTTTGAAATCCATGGCGAACTTCAGGAAACTACACAGTGGTTTTGTCTTCCGCCTTAGAAATATTGGCCTGACATCAGAAGAAAAGTTCTATGTTAACGAGAACTTAACACAGACTAATTTTAAAACATTGAGCGCAGCAATTCGCCTCAAAAAGAAAAAAATTTTATCTTCTGCGTTCTCTATGCGGGGTTGTGTTTACGTCAAAAAGAATATGAATGATGACCTCATACTAATAGACGATGTAGACAGCCTTAATAAGTTATTTCCTGGCCATGCTGTTTGAACTCCCAAAACTTCACTTGATTTTTATCGACCTAATTATCCTCAATATCAATTTAATTAATATATTCTTCTTCTACAACTTTGTGTCATGTATGTATAACTCCATTATATTTGAACGCTTAAATATTACGATTTCTGCTTTAGATCTAATTATTGAATGCATTGCCAAAAATTTCGTACCAAATCATGAATTCTAACGGTTCTAATTCCAGAGACTGTGTGTATAACATGATTAGAGTCCTTGCGAAACAAAGGGCAGGTCTCAACATTGTCCACATAAACGCTCAGAGCTTAAATAATAAGATTGATGAATTTAGGTACTTATTTGTGGCAGCAGGTATTGACGTTATTTGCGTCTCTGAGACTTGGTTACCCTTGGATGTTCAGGATACAGTTCTTAATTTACAGGGCTTTAAACTTTTCCGATCAGATAGGAGAATCTTGGTTAATGGTAATGCAACCAGGGCCAGGGGTGGTGGAGTTGCGATTTATGTTCGTAATGGTATACTTTGTAAGGAAAAATTATTAAATCACATTGGGAGCGAGATTGAATATTTGTTTCTGGAAATATCAACAGGCGATGGTCCGAAACTTCTTCTTGGTTGGGTATATAGACCGAATTCTAGTTTAAATTTTGATCCTTTTATTTCAACTCTTGAGGATATTACCATTCGATATGACGACATAGTCATTGTAGGTGACTTTAACAATAACCTTTTACATGATAATCCCCTTATTGGACCAATGCTCTCACTTCACCTCAGTCCTGTAAATGTGTCAACACCTACACATTTCCATTCAACATCCAGTAGCTTGATAGACCTTATATTTGTGAATCACATTGACAGGGTATTGTTATATGACCAAATTTCTGCTTCCTGCTTCTCCAACCATGACCTTCTCTTCCTTAATTATAATTTGTACGTAACTCGTCCCGTGGACAAATATATTACGTATCGTGATTTTGGAAACATTGATTATGCAACTCTGAATATTGAACTGGATAGCGTATCTTGGGACCAGGTATACACACTGGGTAATGCGAATGACCAATTATCGTTTATTCAGGACAGAGTGCGTTTGATCTATGACAGGTGCGTTCCTGTCAAAACCAAGCACATCAAACCTAAACAACAGCCCTGGTTTAATGCGGAAATAAAAGCACTCATTGAGAGGAGGGATAGTTCTTACAGGAGATGGAAGAGGTTTAGGACGGATGATTTGAAAGCTTTACATAGATTCACACGGATGGAAGTTACCAGGAGCATAAGAACTGCAAAAAGATTGTATTATGGCGGAAAGTTTTCCAATGCTATGGACAACAAGTCTAAATGGAATGTAATTCGTGAAATAGGAATAGGCCGAAAATGTCCAAAGGCCGATATTGATGTCGATGTGGACAAGCTTAATGACCAGTTCGTAAATTCTAGGGTCCCAAGGTCTAACGGTGACTTGTATGATGAACTCTGTTGTGTTCCACCACAGTATTCCTTTAGCTTTCGTTGCGTAAATCAGTTTGAGGTTTTGGAATGTATTTCAGCGGTAAAATCGAATGCAGTTGGTTCTGATGATTTGCATCCTTTATTCTTGAAGGCTCTGACTCCTAAATTTTTGCCTTACTATACGTACTTGTTCAATACAGTTCTGACTAAGTCTTCTTTTCCTGAAAGTTGGAAACTGGCTAAAATCCTTCCCATTCCGAAAACTAATTGTGAGTTCAGGCCAATTGCAATCCTTCCTTTTTTATCCAAAGTATTGGAGAACATCATGGCCAGACAAATCGATGAAAATCTGAGGGGCCACAATTTCTTAACGGTTAATCAGTCGGGCTTCATGAAAGGTAGGAGTTGTACTACCGCTCTGGTAAATGTAGTTGAGGAACTTAGGTCGGAACTTGATGGGAATAGTGTGGCGTTCTTGGTTCTGCTTGATTACTCTAAGGCTTTTGATACAGTCGATCATGCGGTTCTATTGAAAAAGCTCCGAAAACTGTTTTATTTCTCCGAAACTGCCTGTAATCTAATTTATTCTTATTTGACGAACAGATTTCAGAAGGTTCATTTCAATGGCAAAGTTTCGGATCCACTTACTATTAGTAGAGGTGTTCCACAGGGGTCTATACTTGGACCTTTGCTGTTTTGCATGTATATAAATGATCTACCTGATGTTTTGGTTAACTGTAATGTTCACATGTATGCTGACGATGTGCAGCTTTACACATATACTCCAAGGGAGAATATTTATTCTTGTTTGGACTACATTAATCGTGACCTAGCAAGGATTGACGGATGGGCCTCGGCCAATGGACTATGTATCAATCCTTCTAAGTCTAAATGTATTACACTTTCGAGAACAAACGGATCATTTGTCATACCTGAATTGAGTATCAGGGGAAATAAAATTGAATTTGTCAGGTCGGCTACTAATCTGGGTATTGTCTTTAATGACAAATTATCGTGGTCTACCCATATAAGTGTCATTGTTGGCAGAATTTATGGCATGCTTCGAAATTTGTGGGCTGTCATAGATTTAACTCCTTTTGTCATTCGCATGCAACTTGCTAAAACGTACTTGATTCCGGTACTTTTATATGGATGTGAGATATACGCAAATTGCAGTTATGATGACAACCGGAAACTTAACCTGGCGTACAATAACATAGCCAGGTATGTTTTCCTTAAGGGGCGTCGGGATCACATTTCTCATTTAGCTTACCTGATTCTTGGTATCAAATTTGATAATCTCCTGAAAACTAGATGCCTCCTTCTATTTCATAAAATAATTTACACGAAACAGCCGAAGTATTTATATTGTAAAATTAAGTTTGCCAGATCCCACCGGGGTGTGGGGATTATACAGCAACGATTCAGGACTCTTCTGTCTCAGCGACAGTTCTTTATACACACCATTAGTCTTTGGAATTCCTTACCAAATAACATCCAAAATCTGGGCAATGCAAACGCGTTCAAAAAGGAGTTATTTAAATTATTTTCATAATTAAAATTTTTATCTCATATTTGTAAATTTTGTGATTTTATTTTTTAGGTCATCATTATTATTGTTATTATTATTATTATTATTATTATTATTATTATTTTTATACTTTACCTTATCAATTTAATTTAATATTTATATACATAAATTAACTTTCTCTAATTTTTTATATTTAATTAATGTTAATTTTTTATACCTTATTGATTGTAAACATAGCACTGTCACTTATAAGATTTAGTATCTTGTTGTGCTATGTAGATCATTATAAATCAAATAAATAAATAAATAAAATTGATTACGATCATGGCCCCAGTAGTATTTGGTGTTGAAACCACAGCGTTGTCCTTTTTGACAGTCCGAGATCGATACAAGCTTGGTTGCGGGTTATGCTCTTCAGGTTGTTAGCGCCCTTGTTAGTTTTCCCTTTCGAAGGGAATTGCTGCTGTCATTGCGCTGCTTATGGCGAAAGTGTAACATCGTGTGATGTCATCCCAGACACTCCATACACCGATCTCTACTGCGCCATTTCTTCAAAAAGTCCCTCTGGGCCAAACAGTTGACACAGTGTTTGAACTTCTTTACTACACCCAGTCGCTTGTGTGGAGTTAAACTGCGAAATGCCGGACATTTCTGTAGTAAGTGGGTACCTTTGCAAAGGCGACATTTGGACCCGGTACCAACAATGACTTCATCAAGACTGTTGACTTCAGAGCGTTCGACGGTAAGTCTGCGAGGCACTGGTACAGAATAAACAAAGGACAAACAAACAAGAAAAAAGGGGATACGAGTTAGGTCTAATTTGGATTAGGGGGTAATACGAATTTGACAATAGTCCTCGTTAGAACGCCATTGGAAGTTCGAAAAACAGCCACTTGTAGTTCGGAATCGGAGCCGACATAAGCGCGAGAAATGCGACCGAGCTTCCATTCGTTTGGAGGCAGGTTATCATGTCGAAAGACAACGAAGTCGTCTACTACGAAATCACGTTTTTCCCTTTGTTGCGTTTATGGAGTTCAACTAAATACGCATCTTTCCAAATGGTGCAGAATCTTTAATTTCCGCCACCTATTGGCGTAGTTAACAGATTCCAATGAAAAGTCAGGTTCAGGGGGTGAAAGTATGGCACTTCCAACAAGAAAATGGCCTGGAGTTAATGTCCGAGGAGTTATCTGTCATGCGACAAAGAGGGCGAGAGTTCAAGCAAGCTTCTATTCTTGTCAGCATAGTAGTGAACTCCTCAAAAACTCCTCAAAGCTCTTCACACCGGCCTCCCAGAGGCCGCCCATATGTGGAGCCCCGGGGAAATTAAATGCCATTCGATCGATTGGAAAACATTTTCCGATACAGTTCTATGTTTCAGTTCAGAAAAGAACTTAGCCTGGTCCTTTTTCATTATATTAGCTGCGCCAACGCAAGCAGTTCCATTATTCTTATAAATATGGGGGGGGCAACCTCGTCTAGAGGAAAAACGAGTAAATGCCGCTAAAAAACAGTTAGTAGATATTTCATTGGTTGCCTCTAAATGAATTGCTTTTGTTACAAAGCACACAAACACCAGCTAATATCCTTTAGTGATTCGGCAACCACGTCCAATAAATGATTTAATTTCAAAAGGTCAAGTTAAATCGAGACCAGTATGAGTGAAAGGGCGAGGTAACGTGGTTCTTTCTGGAGGTAGAGCAGCCATAATTTGCTGACCAAATTCTTCCGATAAATCGTACAGATCTGAATGACGGTTTGAATTAATCTTTTGAGTCTAGGGACCCAGGACGAGTAAATGTGTTATGGAAGTAAAATTTCCAATTTTAGAACAATAAGCTTTTTAATATAATACTGCATTTCCAAATTATTTCGCTATTCAATTACCGTATGTTTTTAAGTGCATTGGCCTCATATTCATTCTTAGATTTTGGCATTCTTTAATTATTGCATTTGAATCTCAAATTACGGTCAATGCTTTATATCATGGTATTCTTTAATTATTTTATTCCCATGAATACTTTGTAATTTTAAAAAGAGATATTCAAATTTCATGACACCACACTAATAGATATAAGAAGTTATAAATAGTATAATAAACAGTAATTTAAGGAGGAAGCAGTTAATCTTTTTAAAACTGTTACTTACTTACTAATGAAAATTCAAGTGTAATTATTTTCGTTTTTTTTATAAAATAAAATATTAATAAAATAAAAAAATTTCATGGCGACCGTGACATGAGCCAAGAAAAAAATTGTACAAAGAAAACAATAAAAAGTGAACATTTTTGAAAAGTGAAAATTTTGTGCAAAGTGTGAATGTAGCAACTTTTAATAAAATTTAAAAATATTTATAAATTTTTAAAAGAAATTGCGAATGTTTTAATATAAACGGCAAAATATATAAAAATGACGTGGTGGAAGAAAATATTATCCACAATTCCTTTATTGGTGGCTGGCTATGAAGTCGGAAAATCCCAAGAGGAAAATGAAAACAAAGAATTAGTGGAACTACTTTCAAACTAACGGTGAAAAACAATAATAACAAGTAATAACGGGTTGAGCCATATAGAGATTGTCGCTAGCTGCGGTAGTAATAATGGCAATTATCTACCTCACGAAGTTGATATGTGACACAATAAAAAACAGAAACGGTAGTTAAAACCAAAATCAAATTTAAGAAAAATAGCAATTTAAATAAAAAAATGACAAATTAAAAACAGAAAAAACCAAGAGAAAAAGAATTAATAAAGAAAAGAACAGAAAAATTATTAACACAAATAAAAAGATTTGAAATTAAAAAATAAAACCAACAATTTGCAACAAAAAATATAATAATAAAAAAAGAACTAAAATAGTGACTAATTAACTTATATGGACCGTAAGGCTAGGGTTAAATTTTTATAAAATGAAATAAAAAGTAAAATATATTTTTTTTTCATTAATTTTTTTATCTAAATAAAGAGGTGATTTTTTTTCTTTTTTTTTTAAAAATCAATACTTTATACACTCTGCAGTAAAGGAGAATATATAATTATATTTACAAATGCAAAAGGCAAAATGTCCAAACTGGGAACAATTGTCACAACAATTCCAAGAAAACCAATATGGATTTTTACGTTCCTTTAAATGTATAAATCAGAAAAAGTTACCAAGTAAAACAGTAATTAACTCACATTTGAATATAATTTAATTACATTTTAATACTATTGTTAATACTTATAACAACATTAACAATAATTTAACCCCTGAACATAAATAGGAAACTTTAGAAATCATTACTAATTTGAAAACAAAAATTCAAATTGTGGAAAAGCGTTTGCATAATGCGGTAGGAATAATTTTTAATAAAAATGGATGTATAGCCATAACATTTGAAGATGTAAATTATGAGCATATTTTGGAAGATTCAAATATATGGGAACAATTTGGAAATAGTAATTCCCCAAAGAATTATAATTGCTCCAACAATAGTTATAAATATTTAAACATGGAGCCCATTAAATTTATAGAATTAGCAACCAAAATTTTAACAGAATTTGAAAAAATTATTGATGCATTACATTTATTAGAATCATTCAAAGATACACACGAGAACTTAGCTATACAAATAATTCAGAAAAGAATTTGTGGAACAACCCGCATTTCAATTAATGGCTTGAACACCATTTCAGCTATATCTGAAAAACTAAGGAGTACCATAAAGGGTGACTCCGCTGATACATTGGAGTCCAAATTAATGGCTGCACGCCAAGGAAATAAACCAAATAATATCTATGCCCAAGAAATAGAAGACCTCTCTAAGATGTTGGCGAATGCCTACATTACAGACGGCTTGCCCGCTTCAGCAGCAAGCAGATACGCTGTACAAACCACAGCCAAAGCCTTAACAAAAAATTTGACCTCTGATAGAACCAAAATTATAATAGAGGCTTCAAATTTTAAAAATATAGAATAAATAACAGCAAAATTAGCATGCACTGACGCATATCAGTCAGGCACATCAAATATTTTGCAGGTTCCTGATGTATTCAATAAAGATAGGCAAACTCGCTCAAATTGGCGCCCAAATTATAGAAATGACACAGCCATCGAAGCTTACGAGGAAATCGTTCCCACCAACAAAACTTTAGAGGTAACCAACATTTTCAGACCAATCAATAACAGACAGAATTACTTCAATCAGAATAGAAATAGCAATCATGGTCGTAATAATAACCAACGTTTTAATCAAAGACGACATGTAGGTGTAAGAATCACACAAAGGGTCTCGGGAAACACCGACGACCCCCAGTTGGTTTTGGGAGAATAAAAATAAAAAAATTTCTTCATGCTTAACTTAAATTTAAGTGCCTTTGTTAAGGTCAGCCTAAGGGGAAGTAGTAAGGCACTAATATTTTTGATAGATATTTCTCTGATGAAGCACGAACATATTTGTGAACCCATTGATTCCAACATTGTTAATGAGTTAAAGGGTATAGGTGAAGGAAGTCAGTTACCATTGCACTAAAATGGTAAAAATTTAAATTTTTGAAAAAGAAGTTTTTTTTGCTTTATTATAAATAAAAATATAACAAAGTAGGCAACTATTTCTCAAAATTTTGCATTTATATTGCCTAGCTGTCACTTTATTAGTTGTTTTATGTTGTATTTATAAATAAGTTATTAAATAACGATTAAATGTAGTGAATTTTGTGGCAATTTCTAACAAAAGTTTTCTTAATAAAAATATATAGTTTTTAAAAATTAAAAAATGGAAAATAATGTCGAAAGCGAGTACTTTATTAATATATAGTGTAATATTGGTGAACGCCTCTTTTAGACCAATTAAATTGGAAAAATTAAGGGCACCTTAAAAAAAATAAAATAAATATGAATTGGAATTTTACTTGGACTTACAAAAAAATGATAACAAATGATAGTTACACCACTATAAGAGATCTTTTAAACAATCAGTTATCTACCGAATTTAGCATATTTCAGCTGCGGATATTTGCAAACTTTTTTAAAAAATTCATTTTTTCAGGTAAATATAGTGTGAAAAACTGTGAGTTATTTAATGTATGGCAAGAGGAACATTTCGAAGTTAATGAAAGAGCAGCTGTATATGCCCACTTCTTGTCATATATTAACGAAATATAGAGCAATATTTACAGGAGCAGTCTCGAATATTTTGTTCAAATATGATTAGAAAATGGCGTATAAGCGGTAGGAGTTTTAAAGTTTTTAAAGTACAGCAAGCTGGTTGGCTTAAAGGCAATTACTTATTAAAAATAGGTGAAAAAGCTTGTAAATGTAACAAATTAGATTTAGCAATGGTTTTAAAGAGACTGTCAGTACTCCGACAAGAGCAGCTAAAGTACGAAAACTTATTTCAAGACCACCACCAACCAAGCTACCGCTGATGAAGCACTAGCCTTTTTAAAAGTTAGTGTACACTCAACAAGAAAATTAAAAACGGTTAATGAAACCATATAAGATATACTAATCTAGATTCGGATTGGGTCCGGGAACCTATTACAACTGATTATTATTTTATTTTATTTTTTATTTACAAATTTTTTTTCTGAGTATATGAAAAAAGTTAATGCTACCTTCCTCCCCCTTAAGAGACTTCCTAAAATCAAATACCAAAAAATTATTGAAATCGGTCCAGCCATTTGGCTATAATTAATTTTGGCCAATAAAAGGGGTTAAATTTCCTATAGTGCATTGGTGTGACTATGATTTTCCTTTCAGTTCAAAAGGTGGGAGTTAAAGCATGAGTTCCACGTGGTACCAAATGACTTTGCAGATGGTTTCTTGGGGCTTGACTTCATTAAAGCTCACAATTGCCTCCTTGATTTCTATTCAAATGATGATTCTTGGAAGATTCGACCATCTAATTCTCCCGTTCAGATCCAAATTCCAATAATAAATGGTCCAATTCAAAACACCATTGTTATACCGCCCAGATCTGAGGTGGTACGGAAAATAAAATTACAAAAGGGACTAGACGATATCTTTATTCCACATCAGGCAGTGGAAAAGGAAGTTTTTATTCCAAATACCATCACAAGTCTTGACAACCCTGTGGTATGTGTAATGAATGTATCTAATTACTCAAAAATTGTAAACTTACAAAATATAAAATATGAGCCTCTGTCTCAGTATGAAACAAAAATGATAGATACCCCCATAAACAACTCTAGGTCTAATGAAATTCTACAAAGGTTGATGGTAAATTGCCCGGAAATTGCGAAGAATGAAATGTTGGGTCTGTGTACCGCATTTACAGACGGTAAGGAAAGTGAACCGGTATCTACAAACAATTTTTATAAACAAAAATTGCGTATACACCGAAAAAACTATAGAATTCCAGAGACACAAAAAGAAGAGATTGAAAAGCAGGTTGATAAGTTAATCAATGGTGATTTAATTGAGCCCTCTGTTTCTCCTTATAACAGTCCTGTACTATTGGTTCCAAAGAAATCTTTGGAATGTAATAATGATAAAAGGTGGCGTCTGGTAATTGATTATCGACAGGTAAACAAAAAGCTTCTCTGTGACAAATTTCCACTTCCACGTATAGATGATATACTGGATCAGCTAGGAATAATAAATAAATAAAATAAATAAATAAAAATAAAGAGCCAAATATCTTTCAACACTAGATCTGATGTCGGGATTTCATCAAATTGAATTAGAAGATGGTTCTAGGGATATCACTTCTTTCTCAACACCTAAAGTTTCATTTATGTTTGAGAGACTACCTTTTGGACTCAAAATCTCACCTAACTCATTTCAACGAATGATGACACTAGCATTTGCTGGTTTAAAACCGTCAACTGCATTTTTATATATGGACGATATTATTGTACTCGGATGCTCTAAGGCTCATATGATTAAAAATTTAAGAGAAGTTTTTCATACTTGTAGAAAGTATAATCTTACATCCTGATAAATGCAGGTTCTTTTGTCGTGAAGTCAAATTTTTGGATCATAAATGTAGGCCTCATGGAATTTTACCAGACAACAGTAACTACGATGCTATTAAAAATTATCCCAGGCCTAAAGATGGTAATGAAGCAAAACGCTTTGTGGCTTTATGTAATATTATAGAAAGTTTATTCCAAATTTCGCACATAACAGTAAACCCTTACAAATTTATCAAAAAAGAACTCAACATTCTTTTGGTCAACTGAATGCGAAAATTCGTTTAATTACTTAAAGACTACACTGATAAATCCACCAATTTTACAATATCCTGATTTCACAAATACCTTTTATATTACTACAGACCCTAGTAAGTTACCATGTGGGGATGCACTAAGTCAACAACACGGGGAAACATTGTTACCCGTAGCTTATGCATTAAAAGCATTTACAAAAGGAGAGGCTAATAAGGCGACAATTCAACAGGAACTTTTGACCATTCATTGGGCTATTAATTAATTCAGACTTTACGTCTATGGACGAAGAGAGAAAGAGAGAGAACAAGCCCAACCTAAGATTTATGAAAATATTTCGGAGGGTCAATTTAGAAAACCTCTTAATATAATAACCCACATCCAATGATGTGATATTAAAAAAGGGAGTAAAATTCTTTTTAAATTTAAAGCTAATGTATATGTTATTAATTGACAAATAGACCTAGGTAGATTTTTCGGAGAGCTTGAGTTACAAGCCAATAACATTCACATTGACAAATTGCAAATGAGATTAAATGATAAGATTTTTGAAAAGGTACCTATAAATGATCAGTCACCGAAATTACAAATGAAAAAGAGAAGCAGGATATACTAAGAAAATTTCACGAGGACCCTCTGTTAGGTGGCCACCCAGGGATAACTCGAATGATTAACAAAATTATAAGGTGTTTCTATTGGAAAAATCTAACTAAATATGTCTCTAACTTTGTAAAAACTGCGTAACATGCAAATTAAAAAAACCAACAAGCATATTAAACAACCCTTAATTAAACACCTACACCTATGAGACCTTTCTATACAGCAGTAGTTGACACGGTAGGACCATTACCTATTACCGAACACGGACAACAATACATTATAACAATAGTATGTGATCTAACAAAATATTTGATAAGTATCCCAGTTCCAAACAAAACTGCAAAAACCGTAGCAAGACCGATTTTTGAAAATGTATTTCTTATTTATGGACCATACATACATATACATACATAATTGGCCAATACAACCCTTCAGTCAGGATTACGGTCTAGCTTTTCACACCACTCATGTTGTGTGCGTTAATTTTTATCCGTGAGTGGCGGGACCTACAGTTTAATGTCGACTCCGAACGACAGGTTTTTGAGACATTTTTTCATGGCAGGTTTATTTACTCTCAGAGTTTTTGCCAGAAATCTGCTGAGAGGAAGTCGCCGAAGATATATTTTATTTTTCATATTTCGTTTTAATGTCTGACCTGGAATACGAACCCGGGCTTTACGTCTAATAAGCCAACACACTACCTACTAGACCACGGCGACTTCCTTATTTATGGACCAGTCCATAAAATTTTAACTGTTATGGGTACTGAATTGAAAAATGAAGTATTACAGGAATTGTTAAAACTATTACACATAGAATTGGTACACTCTATACCGTAACATCATGAAACATTAGGTACAGTTAAACGATCACACCAAACATTCAACGAATTTATTAGATCATATGTAGCTAAGTCTCTTAACTATTGGGATAATGGTTACCCTATTTCACTTATTGCTACAACACAACCCCATCAACAACACACAGCTATTGTCCTTTTGAATTGATATTTGGTAACACCCCAGATATTTTTTCTTTATTGAATTCAGAAATCATAGAACCTTTATATAATTTTGATGATTATGTTAAAGAAGTTAGATATCGACTACAAATTGCCAATGAAAATACAAAATCTGCATTGGAAAATTTAAAACATGTGCAAAAACTGAGTTATGATAAAACTTCGAACCCAATAAGAGTCAAAATAAATGATCAGGTGTTTATAAAAAAGAACAAGGTCATAAATTGCAGAATGTTTACAAAGGTCCATACAGGGTCATAAAAATTCGTGATAACAATAATTGCACTTTGCTAGTTGATAAAGATAAAGAAATTAAGGTTCATAAAAACAGGCTCAAGTTACTAAGTTGAGCAAAACATAAATATGTGTATACATAAAAATAGAAGTAGATGACCTACGATAAATAATTTAAAATTTTAGCAGAATATATTGAAGAAAACATTTGCAAATAATATTAAAAATGAAACAAGATATAGCATAAAAATAAATCTCAAAAAGAAGAAGAAAAGCTCTACACAAACCAAAAAAATTAAAAAAAAAATCATATACTATAAGTGAAACAAATAACATTATATTTTTTTTTAAGATATCAAATTAAACTATAATAATTTAAAAAATAATAATAAAAATATATATATATAAATAACATTTTTGTGATCAAGCAAAATATGTATATTTACATACACAAAAATTTTAATTTACTTCATGAATTAAAATTACTTATTTAAAATATTCTTATTTTGGTAAATAAAAATAAATATCATTTTCTTTCTAGACATATACATATATATTATTGTGTTGTAAAGAAAGCTCTTATAGATACCACCTGATCAATGATCTCTGTAAGACTTTTCTATTTAAAATGTCCAATTTTAAAACAATAAACTTTTTAATATAATACTGCATTTTCAAATTATTTCGCTATTAAATTACCGTATGTTTCTAAGTGCATTGGCCGCATATTCATTCTTAGATTTTGGCATTCTTTAATTATTGCATTTGCATCTCAAATTACGGTCAATGCTTTATACCATTGGATTCTTTAATTATTTTCATCCCCTGAATACTTTGTAATTTTAAAAAGAGATATTCAAATTTTAACTAATAGTTATAAGAATTTATAAATAGTATAATAAACAATAATTTAAGGAGGAAGCAGTTAATCTGTTTAAAACAATTACTTACTTACTAATGAATGTTTAAGTGTAATAATTTTCGTTTTTTTAATAAAATAAAATATTAATAAAATAAAAACATTTCAAATGTGTGAATATTTCATCTGTGTGAATATTTGATTCTGCTATAGACGGTGGCAGCATACTCAGTGTTAAAATTAACCCAGCGAGGTATGTTAATCCATTCGATGTAAGGGTAGTCATCGACAAATTTGCGCCTGTGTAACTTCATGGGTTTCAAACAATCGTCCCATTCGGTTCTGTTTTTCGAAATTTGTTGCATAAGTATCTTAGCGGCAATTACTTGGGTGCTAACCATCCAACAGGGTCAAACATCGATATTCGTTGAAAGGGCGCCTGATCCGGTCTGATCAGTTCTGCCTATACATCTTTTCTATGTCGGTATTAAAGACGTATCTGAGGAGCCTGCAACGCAAAACCAGGATAGTGAGATTAGGCTGTAAAATTGGTCCGGGGTGTAGGATATTATTAAGACTAACTCCGTTTGAGGACAGGCTTGCGTGGTAAGTGGTAATACTGTCGGGTTTAAATACAGCGTGATGTGGTAAATAAAAGTTTGAGTTGGGAGGCTGTGCTGGGTCCGCATTGACCTTTATCATATGACCCAAGACGGGCTACTCTTCAATAACAGAGTCATATTGATTCTTAACTTCGGGGGATTTCAATAATCTTGATTCATTCCATATCAATATTTATATTGCTAGGAAATCCGGACTTAAAGGGTATGGTAACCACATACCGACCTTCTTTATTCCTACTGGTTGTTTGGCAGTACAAGTCTTCACAAAATTTATCCTCAGCCGAGACTTTCTTAAATTTGGGAACTTCCTCTACTTGCCAAAAGCGAGTGATTTGGTCGTTAAAGTCCAAATGACTAAGAAATTACACGATAGAATTCAACGAAATCGGCTGAGGAATCCTACTAGTAAGAACAGATCCAAAGACCGTCTTCTGTTCTATAAGCGAACCCTTTCGCTTTCGATGTTTCGTTTAACATCGGTCAACATAATTTGTGAATATATATCTGCTCCTAATAGTAGATTCATATGACAACATTTGAGATCCGAAGCTGGGATTTCCAAGAAATTGAAATCAATTACGTCTGTCAGGGAGCAGGTGGGTAGACGACCAGTCAGTTTTTCTACCACATAAGCATCCGTTTCCAAGTGAAACTTAGAGTCAATAGGTGAACCCAAGGAAACCGAGCAGATTTTAGCAGAGTTTGCTGCTACCGCTCCGTTCAAACCGAGTATCGATGCAGCCGGGGCAGAGAATGTTGGAAGATCCAGCTTTCTCTGAAGTCTCCTTGAGATAAAAGTAGCCTGAGAGGCAATGTCAATCAATGCTCTAGCAGAACATCTTACGTTGTTGAGCATGACAACTACTACAGTTGTGGCCAACAAGACTGTTGGTTGGCAAAATATTTAAATGAGCGACCTTCGGCAGAAGTTGATGGCTTGTCCAATAACTTTTGCTCAACACGAGCAGTGTGCCCCGGTATGGGAGCAGAGTAACTTGATGCCATGGGAGTTAATGAATTATTTTCAGATTTGGGTTTAGATTGAATAGGGGCTTCAGTACGACGAAGCACGAATGATGCTTCTGTTTGCACATATAACAAACATTAGTGCTCTGGCATCTTCTAAATTCGTGGGAGGTTGCCAAACAATTCGTGCAAATATTGTTCGATTTGGCAACATTTATCATTTCGGTGACTGACATCCTAAGAAACGTGGAGCACAATCGAATGGGATGGTTAGCAGAACACAGTGGGCATTTCCTCGGGGGTATAATAGGAGTCACAATTATCCCAAACTTTTAAATTTTCGATTCGATTTCGAGGAGAACGTTTCAAGTTTCGGGTACGACTGCTCCTTTGATTCGGGTTGTGACTGTCAGTAATGTCAGAGACAGACTCTGAAGTCCGAAATCGTGCAGACAAAAATTCATCCATGCCACTCCACTTGGGCAAGCACGAGTTAGGACCCTGGGACTGTTCCCAAAGACCAAGAGTGTTCTCAAGTAATCTGGTGGAACAAATAAACACGAATATGATGTCCCAATTTTGCGTTTCAATTCTGAGCAAGGACAAGTTAGTTATACAATCATTGATTGTCCTCTGCATTCGCTTAATTGCAGGACCCCATTCTCTTTCTATGAGAGAAAGATTGAACAAGGTTTTTAATTGGGAATTTACCAATACTCACTTGTTCTCGTACCGGTCTATAAGGTTTTGCCTCGCCATATCAAAATCGTCATTGGTCATAGGCCAAGTTCGGATTATATACCCCGTTCCTTCTGTTTTCTGTAGAAGATAACACATCTTCTGTATATTACTAATGTGGGGATTAGTTCCGTAAAGGACAGAAAACATGTGTTCAGAGTGGGTGTTCAGAGAGTGAACGGAATGGCCCTCTTGTGGAATATCTATTTATTTATTTATTTAAGTCAATGGACAAATTCCTTACTGACTAATAACAAAAATAGGTACGCATAAATTTAAATAGAATTACAAACAGTTCCTTCAAAAATGCAAGTAATTGTTACAATAAAAATATGAAAAGTTATGAATTGAGAAAAACAATAATGTTCCGTTTTATAACGCAAGAATTTAAAGAAAAATCAATTAAATCTGACAAAAAATTAAATTGACGACAAATTCTAGTTAACGGATCAGCAACATCATAATTAGTTCTGCAGAATTGAATATAAATAAGATTATAACAGCGGAAGTTACGACAAGGAATATTGAATTCAACAGATCTTAACAGAAATTCACATCAAATATTACCATTGATCAGGTTAATCATAAAGGATATATTTAACATTGTTCGACGACTTTTAAGGGTAGGCAGTTTTATTAATTGCCAATCTGCTAGTATATGAAGGCATATCCAAATAATTCCATCCAAGGCCACGCAAACAGAAGAGTAGAAATTGTTTCAGCACAGATTGGATGTGTTCGCTGTAAACATTATAGTGAGGATGCCATACAATGGATCCATACTCCAAAATTGGTCTGACAAGCGATACATATAGCTGTTTCCTAATAAATGGATCAGAAAATTCTTTTCCCCAACGTTTTATGAAGCCAAGAGTGCTTCTTGTCTTATTTACAGTCAACGTGATATGATCATTAAAGTTTAATTTTGTGTCTAATAGCATACCAAGATCAATAAAAGAATCCACTATTTCCAATTGACGACCTCCAAGCAAGTAATTAACCGCGATGAAATTATTTCGCATACATTCGCATTTTTTAATATTCAGCTCCATCATGTTGTACTGGCACCACAAAAAGAAATTATTGAGATCACTTTGAAGATAAATATGCTCGATGAAATTATTAAAGGAGAGAAAAACTTTTACATCGTCAGAATACATCAAGATATTGGCAAAATTAATTATGTTGGGAAGATCGTTTATAAACAACGAAAAAAGAAGTGGGCCAAGATGACTGGCCTGAGGAACACCAGATAGCACATAAATATACTTAGATAAGCTATTGTTCACACATATGGTCTGCTTTCTACCAGTCAAATATGACTCTAGCCATCTTAAACTCCTATGATTTACACCCATTAAATCCAATTTAGTTAACAGAAGTTTGTGATTCAATTTATCGGACGCTTTGAACGCTTTGTTGAACAGCCCTTTCGGAAACCATGTTGTTGGAAGTAGTTGGAAGGAAAAAATTAGTTTTTAAAGTCGGATGATATCGATCCTCAGGCAAAGTTACAGGTTCAGAACGTAAAACACTACAGTGATTAACATCATTAACAAATACAAGATCCAATATTTTTCCAAAGTCATTACAAAGTGAGTTTATTTGATACAGTGATAGCCTAAAAATATCATTTAGGAATTCGTCAAGGCAAGTCTTATTTTTAATCGGAATTAAATAAGGCACATCAGGTACATGTTTCCATTCGATTGAGGGTAGATTAAAATCACCCATAACAAAAACAGAATCATCTTTTTTAGCACATTGGACAACAGATGTTATTGCGTCAACATGATCAGAGTAAACAGCATAGTCAGAATCAGGAGGAACATATGAACAAGAGAAGAAGACTTTAATTTTAATTTAATTTTACAACAGCAGCAACAAATTCAATATTAGAAGTACGAGTTACAAACTGTTCTGATGGATATAATGAAGAGACAGCAACTAATACACCACCTCCTCTGCGTGTATTATGATTGTATCAATAAATTTGATATTTGTTACAAAGAATTTCTGCATTAAAAGCAATGTCATTATGCCAAGTTTCAGTAAAGACAATTACATCATACATAAAATCATGACTATTAACGAAGAGTTTAGACAATTTAGTATTTAATCCACTAACATTTTGATAGACCATTAATAAGCTATCACTATGGATATTTATTTTTTTGAAATTTGCGTTGTAGGTAGACGTACAATATTTTTTTGTCTCTCAGACGTAACATATTCTCGGACGTATGTTTTGCAGGCCAAAAATTTAAATCATGTATTTTTTTAAAGTATTCGTCCGACACTGATGAATGGAAACAGTCGAAAACCATTCCCATTCCTAAATCCAACAACGAATTCAGGCCAATTGCCATTCTTCCATTCCTGTCTAAATAATGGAAAATCTCATGGCTAAACAAATAAATAGTTATCTCGTGAGTAATAACTTCATATCTGATAAGCAGTCGGGATTTATGAAAGCTAGGAGGTGCACTACTGCTTTAGTCAATGTAGTTGATGACCTTAGGTTGGAACTAGATGAAAATTACATAGCGTTTTTAGTTCTTTTGGATCACACCAAGGCTTTTGATACGGTTGACCACATAATATTATTGAAGAAACTACAGACCCTCTTTCATTTTTCTAACTCAGCTTGTAATCTCATACGTTCTTATCTTGTGAACAGATCACAACGAGTTTATCTAAACGGCAAGATCTCGAATTCGCTAAGCGTTGGAAGAGATATTCCTCAGGGATCAATATTAGGGCCTCTCTTGTTCTGTATATACATTAACGACCTGCCTGATGTTTTGGATAATTGTAGCGTACATATGTACGCTGATGACGTATAGAAGCATGCGTATAGAGGATATCCAACTATGTATAGACACCATGAACTGTGATTTACGAAAAATTGATAACTGGGCTAGGGCCAATAGACTTTGTATAAATACCTCTAAATCTAAATGTTTATTGCTCTCCAGGACTAAGAGAGCATTTGTTGTGCCGGATATTATTATCAGGGGGAATAAAATTGACTTTGTTGAATCAGCATTCAATCTGGGTGTTATCTTTAATGGTCGGCTAACGTGGTCTAACCACATTAACGTCATCGTTGGTTAAGTTTATGGTATGCTTAGGAACTTGTGGGCTGTTATAGATTCGACTCCCTTTGCCATACGTATGCAACTGGCTAAAAGGTATTTGATTCCTGTCCTTTTATACGGATCTGAAATTTTCGCGAACTGTGATACTGATGATAAGCGGAAACTCAACCTGGCTTATAATAATATAGCCAGATATGTTTTTATTAGGGGACGTTGAGACCATATATCACAATTTTCATACCAGATATTCGGAGTTAATTTTGATAATCTATTAAATATAAAATGCCTTATTCTCCTCCATAAGATTATTACTCTAAAACAGCCAATATACTTATTTAGTAGGATTACATTTGATAGATCCAACCGCGGTATGAAGATTATCCAACACAGACATAGGACTGTTTTGTCACAACGCCAGTTTTTTATATACACCATCAGTCTTTGGAATACTTTACCTAATTATATTCAGAATATAGGCAATGCAGTTAAGTTCAAAAAGGAGTTATACAATCTGTTCAAGTAGTTTTTAGCATATCTTGATTTTTTTTTTAGTTTTTTTCTCTCTATTTCTATTAATGATTATTTTTAATTTTTCATTTTTTTAATTAATATATCTTTCATTCATTGCATTTCATTGTATCTTAGTATATGTATATATTTTTACTTTGTTTGTATATTTGTATATATTGTTTTGTAGTTTTCCTAATTTATTTTTTACACATATTCATTTTTTTATCCTTTTTTGTATCGATTGCTATTTCCCGTGATTTTTACACGTTATTATTCATTTTTATTTCTACATTATTTCAAACATTTCATTACATATATAATCAATGATTTGTTATTATTTTCTTTCTTTGATGTACTCCCATAGCACTTTCATTTATAAGATTATTATCTTGTTGTGCTATGACTAATAACAAATAAGTAAATAAATAAATAAATAAATAAATAAATAAATAAATAAAAGTTAAAGGGACTTACGTGGGTTTGATTAAAAAAATTTGATTTCAAGGCGCGATCAACGGCGCCGAATTAAAACACGTTATAATTTTATTTTATTACAAATTATTTATTAATTATTAAATAGGATTAACTTCAATTTACCAATACACGATATTAGTTAATTATTAAATTCACAATTAAATACAAATGGCACACAACATTAAATAATTATGAAATTCACAATTAAATACAACTTCAACCAACGAACGCGCAGCCAAGACTGCCCGTTCTTTCTCAACCCCATTCGCTCGTTGGTTGGTAGGTCACGTTGCACCAACATGTGCAAGAATGCAGACGCTGATCAAGCAATAATTATTTTCCCACAAAATTATTGTATTTAGATCGGATGCGCGTGTTGGTAAAAAAGAGCTTATGCTGCAAAATTTGGTTGGTCGGCAGAGCCGCCACTGTTAGTAACTTAAATAAATAAATAAATAAACCAATAAATAAATAAACACTGTAATTTTAAAGGACGATATTGTTCTCGGTTGCGAGTAATCAAATTTATGAATCGATAAATTACAACCATCGCCTATTTTAGATCTTATATAAAATTCAACGTCGTTTATGGCAGTGTCTGAAACTAAACGTGAGATAAAAATGCTTCTAGCATTTGGTATGACTCTTAACGGCTTAGGTGAGGTTACCAAGGTGTTATTAATATCAGCGATATTTTGCAACAGTTTTCGAATAACTTGAAGTAGATTGTGAGTTACTAGAATTATTAGTTAGGGACGAAATATCAGCAGCACGAGGTAATGGTGAAATTGAATTCGTGGACGGTGATGTACACTTATTATTCAAAGAATATGACGATTGCAATTCACAAGATGGACTCAATACAACATTTTCCTTCGGATCAGCAGCAGGTGGTAGTAATGGAGAAACATTATGAGTCGAATCAGATCTTAAACCATCCCTTTTAAGTTCAGGTGAAGCAGGATGTTGATTGCAACAAATTTATCCAAATTAGGATATTTACCAAATAACTCACCAAACTCTGTAAACTTCTTTTGCAATTCCACAAGATCATTATTAATGTTAAATTTAACCTTAGAATCCTTAAATAGTTTGTAGAATTCAATATTGACCTTTCTACAATCAGGACAAGTCCATTGAAGGAACTTCTCTGGATCATCCAACGCATCCGCATCACGAGCCTTAAGACCACTACAAGTTACATGATAGAGGCTCATACATAGCCAGCATGAGACCATCCTAAGATTCCCAGGAGTTGAACAATTAACTTTTGAACACTCCATTATATTTAATTTAAAAGTATAAGCCGCAATATAAGAACTTCAGCAAATACACAAACCAAGACAGTTGCAATAAATAGTAGTGATTATAAAAAGTTACAATGTTGAAATATATATTAACTGTCGATACTTTAGATAAATTTGGCAGCACTTATTAAACCGGTAATTAAACAGCTGGTTGTTCTTAAGCCGAAAGTCCATACCATCCTTTTCATGCGCCTTGCGAATCTTGCTTTCTATGCCGATTTTATTGCAAATTACACACAATGCGTTTATGCGACTGGTTTTTAGTTTTGATCAGCTGTTGTGGTAAACAACAAACAAGCGAACAAGAACATTTTTGGAAAAAATAGAAAATCAAATTGTAATTTTTAAAAAATTTATGGCATTAATTACAAATTTATCAGTTTACATAAAATAAAAGGACAGGCCAATTTAGAGGGAGAAAAAAAATGTTATAAGTTTTGCGAGGCAAATGTGTTAGAAGCAACAGAGTGAAAACTGGCAGATAAAGTAAAAACATTAAATGTAAACAAACATTTATTTTGTGTTAAAAAGGGGAAAATTTGGAATACTTTTTAATTTCTTCAATGAAAAGTTTAAAGATTCTTAAATATTTAAATATTAATCGAAATGTGGGTGAATTTCGGTCGCAATGAGTATAGTTTCTTGAGCAAGAGGTAATTAAGAAGCTAAATATTATAAGATCAAAATAAGATGTACTGCTCATAAAAAATTTTTCCTGCTGAAAGTTGCCAAAATTTTTTAATTTCTTGGAAGGAAAAATTAAAAATTGTTATTAGTTTTTTTTATTATTAATAGTTTTACACAAAAATTACATTGTATTGTGCTGTTAAGGCCTACGAAAATCCTCAAAAGAACACAAGACGAGTGTTTTCAGTTAATTTATCCGCCATTTTTCTTGTTTACAAATTAATAAATTCAAAATAGATGACACTCAGTATATAAAAACAATCATATATACATACATATGTATAAACAATCATCTATACATATTTTGTTCATGAAAGAAATTTGTTAAAATATGTATTTTAATGTATTTTCCTCTTAAATTAGTAATAAACTTTATTATGAAATATGTTTTTATTAATATTTTTATATTGCAAATGAAGAAAAATGCGAAAATAGTAATGCACTATTTAAACATATTTATAGAAACCATTCACAATAGTATATAATTTGGCATGCCAAGTTTAAAAAACTGCTGACATTTTCCAACACTGCATTATTCGCATAGAAAAGTAGAAAGTAATCCTACTTTATATGCGTCTATGCATATTATGCTTTTTCTTCTGTAACTTGTCACAATCAAATACACTGATTCTACTTTTTCGGTATACGCATGTTATGCAAAACTCATGGTATGGACTTTCGGCTTTAATTTGTTTACTATTGTTTTTGTTCTGTTCTGTATAGGATAATGTTGCTTTGTAGGTGGAATGCATCAAGTAGGTTTACTTGCTACTTTTCTATGCGACTCATGCAGTGTTGGAAAATGTCAGCAGTATTTTAAACTTGGCATGCCAAATTATGTACCATTGTGCATGGATTCTATAAATATGTTTAAATAGTGCATTAATATTTTAGCATATTTATTTTTGCATTACAAAAATATTAATAAAAACATATTTCATAATAAAGTTTATTACTAATTTAAGAGGAAAATACATTTTTTAACACATTTTTTTCGTGAACAAAATATGTATATGACGATTGTTTATATGTATATAAATATGATTGTTTTTATGTACTGAGTGTCATGTATTTTGAATTTATTAATTTGTAAACAAGAAAAATGGAGGATAAATTAACTGAAAACACTCGTCTTGTGTTCTTTTCAGGTTTTCGTAGGCCTTAACAGCACAAAATATCACATATGTAAACTCATAAATTTGTAATTAATGCAATTTGATTTTCTATTTTTCCAAAAATATTCTTGGTCGCTTGTTTGTTGTTTACCACAACAGCTGACCAAAACAAAAAACCAGTCGCACAAAACGCATTGTGTGTAACTTGCAATAAAAACGGCATAGAATGCAAAAATCGCATGTAACGCCGGGCGCATGAAACGGATGGTATGGACTTTCGGCTTTAGGATTAAAGATACTGTGTAAGTTTGTTGTTGCTCAATTGCAGTTTCTTAATTTTGTAGATGAGTCACCAAAAATAAGAATAAAATTGTCCGTTGTATATTAGTTTTTGTAAATTTTAAATATTGCATAAAGAGTTATAATCTGTTGCTATGCGTTATTTCAATTTGATAAATTTCAAATTGTTATGGTACACTGTAGAATCGACTTATTTTCATGTTATAATTTATTGTGCAAAATGTAAGCATAGAAAATATTTTTAAGATAAACTGTTTATAGGATATTAAAATTTCAAAAACACAGATACTGGCACTCACAAAAATCTTGCAGGAGCTCAAACATAAACACGTCTGATCACTTTAACAATCAGTATAATGTTATGTATAACAAGTTAATAAAGTTTCGAAATCTGCCAGGCAGTTGAAATTTTACTAAAATGTCTCAAAATCCGTTCCATTTTTTAACAATAAGTGACTTTATCTTCTCTCTAACAAATTAAATCAATCGTTAAGGGACTTTAAAATAGGTTTAAAAAATTTTCTGTCAAAAAGACACCAAAGAAATCGCGGAAAATAAAGATATTTTAACCCGAAACTTCGAATCGCGCAAAGTATTTCGAACAGAAACTGTTTATCCGAAAATTGTTAAAATAATAATAATATTTAGAAATGAAAACAATAAATTTATACGCGGGATGTTTAATTTTTTCTTCCACGTTCGCACTTTTTTTTAACAAATTCATAAATATACTGTTATTTTAAATAATACTTATGTTTTAAATGGGGGATTTTGTTATATGATGGATGATGATGGGAATGGTGGGGAAAATTTCAAAATATACTTTTGATTTGCCGGCCCAATATGGCTGTCTCTTTAAAATCTTCTGTAAATAGAGCTCAAATTAAAATATTTTATCCCGGTTTTATCCGGTTCGAATAGGACCAAATGTTTCGGGGAGAATTGGGGTAAATGCCTAAAATAAAATATTTCGTTTGAGCCACAGACAAATAAATACAAAAGTATTAGAGAATAGGTAAAAATAAATGTTTTCAAATAAAACACATACCTCCTTGTTTGGGGGTTGATTGAGGAATGAAAAAATCCTCCTTTCTTTATTACATAAATTGACATAAAATTCACAGTAAAAACATAGTCGTATTTACACATTAAAGTTTACAATTAAGGTGACCAGCGTAAGTAGTTAGCTTTATTGTATTATTAGGTTGTAATAACGAAAAGAAGTTGAAGATAACTTTAAAATTCACTTTAGCTATAGTTACCTTTAACTTATCCCAATTATAACGGCAAGTTGTAATAATGGCCCTAAAACTAATATATAATATTATTAGTGATTCTTTTAATTAACAAAAGTAAAGAAATTTATTTAAAACAACCCTAAAGTAATTTACTAGGATATTAAACTGTTGTATAATTGTTTAGCTTATGATGTGTCCGTTGTAGCAAATCCCATTGCTTTTTATTATAATTTTTGATTGTATTGATTCTTGTGTATTTCTTATTCATAATAAACTTCGTATTTTGTATTAAATCACACAATTTTGTACTTAAAACATAGAAAACCTATCACATGAGTAGAAATTATTTTAAAAATCTTTCAAAGTAGATAAAGAAACTTTTTATATAAGACACATTTCTATAACAACGGGAATAACTCGTTTTATTGGTAAACTCGTAAAAAACAAAAAATTGGGAATTACACCTGATGAGATTGGCCAGATTTGTCAGTAACATATTATATATACGTATGTTATGTAATATTCCGGTATTTTGTTAAGAATACGATTAAAGAAATTAATTATTTAAATATGCTTTGCTCAGATATTTTTATTTATTTAAATTATAGTCTAAATAAATGGATATTTACTCGGGTATCAATTCTTTTGTATGTAAGTGCGGATGAAACGCACTGTTGAATTTATTTTAAGGGATTGTTTTTAACATAAAAATTGTTCCGCGTTTTATACATAATAAATACAGTGGAAGGTATAACGGCTTGCCTGGACATCTCACACAATATTACAGTCAATCATCCAATAGAACGAGTGCACATCGAATTGTTACTTATAATATTGTATTGCACACAAGACCCAAGTACTTTATTCATATTACATGCGTCTGGCTCATTGCATTCAATTTTACTGAAATGAAAATGTGTAGGCATGGTTCATACACAAGGACACGCTACACCCCCCTTTTACGGAAGAATGTCCATAGAACCTTCGGTTATATGAACATTCTTTTACAATTTAGTATTATGCTTAGTTCCAACGCAGTGTATCATCAGACCAGATGTAGTGAAGGGGAAGTGTGAGGTACTTAGTAATATACGACTACGAACAGCTTCGGAAGTGTCTTCCACCGTCCAAGTGACTACAATCAACATCAGTGTAAGCCCCGTCTTAATTGTTGCCGATATTGTGGACGAGGTTATCATTGGTGCCGATTTTATGATGGCTCATGGCATCAATTTGAATATGCGGTAAGAGATTATGAGTTGGCCAAATGTGGAGATACCTCTTGACGTGGGATACAAGCATCAAGTGCACGGCAGAAGGTTAGTTGCTGTCGAACAACAAAAATTACCACCTCAGAGTGAATAGCTGATATGAGCGCGTATGGAGGGAGATTTTGAGGCAAATCGCTTGTGGGTTGTTGAACTAGCAGAAATTCATACATATTTGTTGTCAGCAAAGACCCTCGTCAAATCCACCGAACAAAGAATAGTCCCTACTAAAGAGGTACGCTTGCGCTTTCACCACGAACAATAGAAGACAAGGAAGAACAGCCATGGTCAAACATGAAATTGATACTGGCGATGCGAGACAGATAAAACAGGCACCCAGAAGCATACCTCTGGCGAAGCGTAATGAGGTTAAAGATCTAGTCGACGAAATGAAGAGGAGCGGTGTAATTGAACCATCAACTGGTCCGTGGAGTTCACCTGTAGTCGTAGTCAAAAAGAAAGATGGCAATACAAGATTCTGCGTAGACTGCAGGAAACTGAATAATGTCACTAAAAGGACACTTACCCGCTACCGAGAATACATGAAACGCTCGACACGCTAGTCGGAAGGAAGTGGTCATCTACATTGGATCTACAAAGCGGGTATTGGCAGGTGGAGATTGCAGACAAGGACACGGAGAAAACTGCATTCAGTGCGAACGGCGGCTCATGGCAGTTTAAAATTATGCCATTAGGGCTCTAATGCTCCGGCCACATTCGAGCGGCCTATGGAACGTGCCTTAAAGGGACTGTATTGATAGACTTACCTCAAGAACCTGGCAAAAGTTCTGCAACGAATATCATAAAGCATAAAGAAATGTGCATCCTTCCAATATTTGGGGCGTCTTGTTACAGCAGTTGGCATATTAATGGATGAATATAAAATACGAGCAGTAAAGGACTGGCCTGGTCCCCAGAATCTTTTCTGAATTACGCAGTTTTTTTGGGACTATGCACATATTACAGACGCTTTGTGCCTAACTTTGCTAGCGTTGCTGCAAACTTGCATTAGCTCACCAATAAATCAAAGGTGTATCAATGGGGTGATTCACAAGAAAAGGCCTTCCAGTTTTTGCGTATCTAGTCGCAGAGAAAAAATTCGTTTTAGACAGTGATGCTGGCGAATATGGTATTGGTGGTGTACTTTCCCAAGTAGTCAATGGTATAGAGAAAGTCGTAGGCTACTATAGTCGCACACTGTCAAAGCCTTTACAGAACTATTGCGTTACCCGACGTGAGCTACTTGCAGTGCTGGAATGCATATAACATTACCTGCATGGCCAACATTTTGTGCTAAGGACCGATCATTCCGCACTGAGATGGTTGCTGCAATTCAAGAACCTTAAGGACAATTAGCACGTTGGATTCAGCGCTCCAGACTTATGACTTTGACATTGAACACCACAGAGGCATAAAACATGGGAATGCTGATGCTTTCTCACGCCGACCTTGTAATTTGGAGTGTAAATATTGTGTGAAAGCTGAGAAGAAGGAATCCATCATTGATATCCGGCTATATCCGAAGCACAAAAAAGTGACCCAATATTGGCGAAGATGATATCAGCAGAAGTTCCTCTTATAAAAGCATATTAGGCACAAGGGCACAGCTTAAAATTGATAAACGGGTGCTTATATCGTCATTGAGAAAGCGCTGATGGCAAGACCTCATCCAACCTTATGTTAGTCTTAAATGAGTTCCATAATGGAGCTAGCGGAGGTCACTTCGGAGTGACCAAGATGCTGGAAAGACTAAAACAAAGTTTTTATTGGGTTGGATATCAGCAAGCAGTGGCGAATTGGATAGTAAACTGTACCCAGTGTATTGCAGCTAAAGGTGCAGTAAGAAGAAATCGAGGTCAGGATAGCGATGGACGAGGCAGGCCTTTTTCCTGTCAGTAATGCCGGAAAAAGATATGTTCTCCTCGTGATGGATTGTTTCAGTAAATGGCCGGAAGTGTCTGCCATACCTAATCAAGAGGCGAACACAATAGTAGTTGCGAACAAGTGGGTATGCCGCTACGGCATTCCAATAGAACTACATTCCGACCAAGGCTGTATTCAAAGAAATATGTGAGGTATACAGTATTAAGTATTCCATGAGAGACCACTGGTTCTGCGCTACAATCCAAAGTGGAAGAAGGGTTTATGACCCATGCTACAAACCAGCTGGTATAGACCATATAAAATATTTAAAAGGAGTCCAAATAACAATTTGGACAACAAACTTTTTTTATACCATTGAATTTTAAACTTTTTTTAAGATAACTTGCTATAAAATTTTGAATTATCTAACTGAATTAAACATACGTATATGCGTTTACCAACACTAGTTCTTAAGTTCTAAAAGAATCTTTATTATCTAAATGAAATCTGAAATTTCCTAAAGGATAAAATCATTTTTTAAACTTACTTCCTCTTTTGCATTCGAAACATTTATTATTAACTTCCTTGCACTTGAAACATTAAGATTAACTTTTCTTTGTGTTAAAATTGATTAATAATAATTTGTAATTATATACAACCTTAAATATATAAATCAACATCAAACCAACGTACACATTCTCTCACTTCCGTTTGGATAAAAATCCATTGGTCTACACATCACAGAATATACAGTGTGCCGTACATACACAAGGTAAGATTACCCAATATTATACCTATCAAAAAATAATATTACTAATTCTTTTGTTATCTCACCCATTTAACCCTAATTACAATTACATCGCGTAACTCTCTCTGGAAGTTTGGTACACTTGCTTTCAACCCCTATTTACCAATCTTCCACAAGAGAGTTTGCTTAAAATAACACTCGTTATTTCAAGGTCCTTCTCCCCGCGAATTCTCCGCAACCTATGGAACAATTGCATGCTCCTTCAATTTCTATGTCACCAATAGAATAAAATTTGGTTCTCATTACCACTCTCAAGAAAAACAACTCTATTTCTCCACAATACCCGTAACGAAGATCGACAACAACACAACTTAATTACTCTATGGATCCTAATTTAAATAAAGGAGAAAACAAGGAGAATGAGGTATGTAAATTAAACAATAATCATTAAATAATCATTCAATTCTCAAGCGTAAAAGAGGTATGTACAAAAGACAAAAAATTTATTAGTAAAAATAAAAATAAAAAAGTGCAAGTGAAAAAACAAAAGATTTAATTCTTATACGAAAAAAGAAAATTGGTAAAATCGACAAATGAAAAAAAATTAAATATATACATACAGTGAGCGCCATAAGTGAGTCAACACCCACTATAATTTTTAATTTTCTATTATGTTCTTAAGTATAAAAAAGTTCCCTTATCATGAATTGTTTTTTGTTTTAAAATTTTAAACGTTTTTATTTTTGGAAATGTATTCGACTATTTACTTTTATTTACTATATTTACTTTTCTCGCTATCCTAAGACAATGAATTATTTCAGTGGTGTTTACTCACTTTTGACGCTCACTGTACATATATAAAAATTAAAATATTTTTAAAATAAATTTTATGAAAAGAAAAAAGTGATACAAAAATAATAATAAATAGATAAATTAAAGAAAAAAGTAATTTTTGCGAAATTTCATTATAAGGCCAAAAAAAAAAAACAAAAAAATTTAACTTAAAAAATAAAAAATCACCGACATAAAATCAAACGGTAAAAATGCTTAAAAAGAAAATGTGAGTTAAATATTCAAAAATATAAAAAATAACACAAAATCAAAGTTAACACTTAGGTTACACTATTAGTAGTGTAGAAAATTAAACTGTAAAAAAGTAACTACATAAAAAAAGAGAAAAATAATGTGCTTACACCGGTAAAAAAGGGTTAGTACATGAACACACCGGTGAAAAAATGGTAGTGAAAATTAATAATAATAATTAATATAGAGAAAAATTAAAATAAAAAAATATATATTATATTAATTGTTTAAAGAAAGGGAAAATTTATAATAATAACTAATAACAAAAAAAAAAAAAAAATAAAAGCAAAAATTATAAGAAGACAGAAAATAGTGCGCTTACACCGGTATATATGTATATCGGTAAAAACTAATCGGAAATACCCACAACTCCACCCAAATCTAAAGAAGATTGTGAGAATTTCTACCGTAATACAACTACACGAAGCGAAAACGGTAGATATATTGTAAGATTACCATTCAAACCTCAATTTCCGGGGAAGATATTCTTAGGCTCGTCGCGGTTTATTGCCCTAGCCCAATACTCCAGAATGGAGAAAATGGAGGAATCTTCATCTCAGGAAATTGTTTCCCAAGGAAAATACTATTCTTCGTATCTTCCTCATCATGCTGTGGTTCGACCCGATTATAACACGACCGAGGTTATAGTCGTATTCAATGCCTCTAAGAAATCAAAATCTCAGTTTTCCCTAAACGATGCTCTCTATACTGGTCCTACTCTTCAGAACGATCTTATTATTATTATTCTAAATTGGAGTAAATATCAGTATGTTTTCAACGGCGATATACAAAAGATGTATCGACAGATACTATTACATCCAGAAGATAGATGCTATCAACGAGTTTTATTCCAGAACGAACCCGATGACACAGTTAAAGATTACGCGCTTAAGACAGTTACTTTTGGAGTCAATTGCGCCCCTTATCTCACTATACGTACCCTTCTGCAACTGGCGCCAGATTCTGAATCCCAATTCCCTAAAGCATCTTCAATTCTCCGTTCGGAAACGTATGTCGATGATATTCTATCTGGAGGATATTCATTAGAGGAAATATTGTCTGCCCAGACTCAACTCATCAATGTTTTAAAGTCAGCTGGTCTTCCACTAAAGAAGATTACAGCAAATAACTCAAAACTATTATCCCATTTACCCAAGGAGGATTTATATGACGCCGAATTTTTACGGTTCCAAGAAGCAAGCACCACAAACACACTTGGATTTAAATGCAATGCCCTCTCAGATGTATTCACATACACATTCTCACCCGTAAATCAATACCCAAGAATAACGAAACGCCAGGTTCTATCATCAGTTGTGAAGCTATTTGATCCTGCTGGATGGCTAGCATCCATTGTCATAAGAGCTAAGATTCTCTTGCAACGGCTTTGGTTGGATGGATTGCAATGGGACGATGATATCTCACATGAATCACTCGGAATGTGGAACGATTTTATATCGGATTTATCGGAAACAGAAACGATGACAATTCCAAGATGGCTTCAATATACTCCGACGGATTCAGTTCAAATTCATGGTTTTTGTGATGCCTCCAAGGTTGCAACAATATACATTCGATGTCAGACGAGAACTCACAGTGTCTTTTCGAACTTATTGATCGCATAAAGTGAAATTGCGCCTATTCAGATAGTCTGCCTCCCGTGTTTGGAACTAAACGGCGCTGTATTACTAGTGAAGCTGGTTAAATACGTGCAAACATCACTTTATTTTAATGATACAGATATTTTTCTATGGACTGACTCTTCTATAGTCCTTGGTTGGCTGTCTAAACCACCCTCTTCTTGGGAAACATACGTCGCAAATAGAATTTCTCAAATTCATTATCTTGTTCCAAAGGCAACATGGCGACATGTTCCCACTCATTTTAACCCCGCAGATCTTGGAACTCGTGGATGCAAATCCCACGAACTAGCTAACAATTCCCAGTGGTGGTCAGGACCATCATGGTTACGCAAACCCGAATCTGAATGGCCAAAGCGGAACCCACTCAAAATTGTTGAAACCCCCAACGAAACTCAAACATTGTACGCTGAAGTCGAAATGGAAGATATTCTTCACCGATTCTCATCTATGCATGCAAAAGCTTAAACCTACCAGTTCTCTAAACTTTCAAATCGGTTTAACTCATACCGAAATCAGAATTGTGAAAATTAAACTTCTCAATTTGGCTCAACAAGCATTTTATCCCGGGGAGTACAAATGCTTACTAAACTCACAACCTATCTCAAAGAAAAGCCCGTTGAACACTATGAATCCGTTTTTGGACTCAAATTCAACAATGAGAATGAATGGTAGACCCGCTCAATCGTCTCTTCCGTATAATGAGCGTTCTCCAATTATTCTACCAGGGAACTCTCGTTTTTGCCAATTATATCTGACTCATTTACACAATTTCCTTTGTTACGCTGAATGTAGCAAAATGTGCCGTATGGTACAAACGGAATTTTACATTTACAGACTCAAACCCCGTGTAAAAAAGATAGTGCGAAATTACAAAACATGCATCATCAACAAACAGCAGCCATGTACTCAGATAATGGCTCCTTTACCTCCGGAGAGGTGTAATTTGTCTCTTTCCTTTTAAATAACAGGTATTGATTTCGCCGGACCATTCGAAATAAAGGCATCCCCACTGAGAAAATCTCCCATGACCAAAGGCTACGTAAGTGTTTTCGTTTGTTTCAGTACGAAAGCTATACATCTAGAACTCTGCTCAGATTTATCCTCGGCAGCGTTTCAGGCTGCATTTTCCCACTTCATTGGGAGGCGGGAGCTCCCCCAAAGGGTAGTTACTGATAATGGGAGAAACTTCTTGGGCGCTAGCAGATCTCTCGAACGCGAATTCACTAGTTTCGTTAATAATGCTGCTAATGATGCATGACACATGGATTTGAGTGGAAATTCATACCACCCCACGCACCCCACATGGGCGGCTTATGGGAGGCTGCCGTGAAAAGCTTCAAGTTCCATTTGAAGCGCATTGTTGGAGCGCATGAGTTAAATTTTGAGGAGTTCTCAACGACCCTAGCCCGAATTGATGGCACCCTTAACTCTCGCCTAATATCTGCCTTATCCGAGGACCCTGGAGATTTAACTGCTCTAACTCCTGGACATTTTCTAAGAGGTGCTACTCTAATGGCTTTTCTGGAACAAAATCATAATGATATCTCTCTCATTAACAGATGGGAAAATTTTAAAGTACGAAACCACCAATTCTCTATACGGTGGAAGGAGGATTATCTAAAATCCTTACACAAGCGGTACAAGAGGAAAAGGTCAAACCCCAACATACAAGTCGGGGATCTCGTAGCAGTGATCGATGATTTACAACCACCATGTGAATGGCGGTTAGGAAGAATCGAGCAAACATATCCCCGTACTGATGGAAACACACGTACTGCTGACGTACGTACAGCCTCGGGAATAATCACCAGACCCATTGTGAAATTATATTTCCTACCATTTATGAACGATGAAACTAGCCACTAATAAAATCTTTTAATTTCATTCCCAATTTTATTCCTAATCTCTTTTTCTCTAATTATTCATCTCATCCTACCTGACAGCTAAAAAATACTTCAGAATGTAGAATTTTATACTATATAGATTTCTAATAATTACGTTTCCCAACATTAGGAACAACCAAAGAAGTATCCGCCAAAGGTCTATTCAACGCAGATGCCGGGGGACGATGAAATGTTTAAGTGCGTCCTTTGTCATCGGTTACATGCGTTGAGGTTCTGTAAGAAGTATCTAAGGAAGACAGTCACGAAGAGGGAAGAGATCGTTGACAAACACCGTTACTGTGTCAAATGTCTAGCCAAGAGTCACGATCTGAGAAGTTGCACGTCCATGGATACATGCAGAAAATGTGACAATTTTCATCATACGTTGCTGCATGAAAAACCCCATCAGCGGAAGAAACCAAGATGCAGTGGGGACAAATTTTCACAACACAAGAAACCAAAAAGTAGAAAAACAACAAAAAAAGCAAAAACAAAAATCATCTACGTCGTCCAACTTATCAACAACACCTGATGCAAAAATCCTAGTTGAAGCTATCCGTTCTCTGGCACAGGTTCTTTGTACGAATACTGAAGTTTCTGTCGACTAACGTCAAGGCCGGCGCCATGTCCAAATAACAATTGGGACAATAAACTTTTTTTATAACACTGAATTTTAAACTGTTTCCTTAAGATAACTTGCTATAAAATTTGGAATTATACATATATATATATGCGTTTACTAACACTAGTTCTTAAGTTCTAAAAGAATCTTTATTATCTGTATAGATGAAATCTGAAATTTCCTAAAGGATAAAATCATTTTTTAAACTTACTTTCTCTTTTGCATTCGAAACATTTATTATTAACTTCATTGCACTTGAAACATTAAGATTAACTTTTCTTTGAGTTAAAATTATTATTAATCATTGTAATTATATACATATAACCTTAAATATATAAATCAACATCAAAACCAACATACATACATATTCTCTCACTTCCATTTGGGAAAAAATCCATTGGTCTATATCAAAAAAGAATATTACTTATTCTTTTGTTGTCTCTCCCATTTAACCCTAATTGTAATTACATCGCGTGATTATAATCGCAACTCTCTCTGGACGTTTGGTACACTTGCTTTCAACCCCTATTTACCAATCTTCCACAAGAGAGTTTGCTTAAAACAACACTCGTTAAAGGTCAAACGATGTCGCCTACAGGGTGCACCCCGAGCAAAAAGTAAGGTCGTACACATAGAGCAACTGGCGTAATATGGGAGAAGAGGTAATGAGCAGGCTTAAGTGGGCGGCAGTGTTACGAAAATGGAAATGGTGTTTTGCTTTTACCATTGCTACAAAAACAATGAACTTGTTTACATGATAAGTAAACAAAAATATACCAACAAACACCAGTATAAAAAAGGGTAAACAAGTAAACAAAAATGCAACAACAAACACTGCAAGAATAAATGTAAACAAAAATACACAAACAACAATAATGAAACAACGATGTTTACATTTATAGAGATCTCGAGAAGGCGAAGCGCAAACATTCGCCTTCAAGAACACTAGAGTGTTTACGTTGGCATATAAAAGGCAAGACAAAGCAGGCAATGGAGTCAGTAAATGTTCAGTCAATCTTGTGTGAAGACACGGTGTGTTTGAAGAGAGTAATCGTGTTTTGAAGATCTCCGTTACAAACATCAGTCGAACAATTGTCTAATAATTGTTATTGTTTATGCAAAAGAGTGCAAAGAGGAATAACAAACAAAACAATTGTTGATGTTTACATCAAGTTGTAAACAGTGATACACAGATTTGTGCTAAATATAAAGAATTTAATTAAGATTAAACATAAATTTATTTTATTTTTATTTTATTTGCAATCTACGAGCTCATATTTTAAACGTTTTTAAAAGGTAAAAACGTAACAATATAATAATAGTAATACAGGTTATTAGAGTACATAAAGAGAATACCCACTGGACATACAAAGGAAAGCCGTATATGGGTTCCGAGAGACAGGGCCATCTTTGCAAATTACATTGCTGATTCAATGGCCAGGATCGGTACGATATTCTGATTGTTTTGTATTCTTTTTCATCAATTTTTGTTGTTGTATTATAGTATTTTACCAAATATGTTCCATTTAGTTTTATGTCCTCATCGCTTGTTGTGATCTTGCCGTTGTATTGATTTAGCAATATGAGATCGGTTCCGATTTCTTCTACAGCGGCTACGTGATCATTGTTTATCTGAATACAATTCCCTACTCTATTCTTAAATAAATTGGTTACACAATAATGATCTCTTAACTCTACTATTTATTACATATGGTTATGTCATTATAACTTTTACTTTTCTTTTTAACAGCAAATAGATCATTCTGACATTTTAGTATTTTATCGAACTCAATTTTATCTATTAGATTACCAAATTTTACAGGTTTTGTTAAATACATTTCACAATTATCAGTATGCGTGATTGGAATACTTAAGATACATAAAATTTATTTGTTATTGGTTATAATTTTTACGTTTCCAAAAGTAAGTAATTCATCTACATTAAATATTGGTATATTATAATTTGTTAGTACATTATTCAAAGTTTCGATTTCTGTTTTAGACAAGATAAATGAATTCACAATATTAACCTTCGCCCATTGTATGGCATATTCAATGTTTTGTAATTCTTTTTCCATTAAATTCAATTTACGTTCTAAGCTAATTGTTAATTCAGTGTTCCAATCTTCTTTCCTAACCTTCAATATTTGATTTGTGATATTGGATATTTCTTGTATTCTATTAACAGTCAGTTCGTTTATTACCATCTGTCTGTTGTTATTCTCCAAGAGATTGTTAATTTTTTGTGTCAAAATTTCAAAATCATGATTATCGGGTGTGTCCGCAATCCACTTCCATGCAGTACCGATAGCATATATTGCTCTTTTTATTTTATTCGGACTCAGACGATTAAGTCCGATTGAGTGAAGTCCCTTATCCCAAGGGTTTGTTGTTTTAAGAACGGACGGATCGGATGACCATATGCAATGTCATTGTTCAATACAGGTTCTAGGTTGTCCAACAAATCTCGGTATTGATCGATATCTATTGCGTGAACAACCTTAAATGTTCCCTTCCGTCTTCTTGCTATCCCAGTATGGATTGCTACGAGTCTAGTGTTAGAGTAGTCTAGAATGCTAAGATCTGCCTAAACAGATACCAAAAATAGTCTGAAACAAAAAAATTTAAAGAAAATCATGCATATACTTTTTTATTCAATTCCTTATAAGACTCTTATGGACAATTTGCCCCCTTTCTGTTATTATTGTACTATGCCCATCTTCTTTCACTATTTCCTTTGAATAGCGCTTTGAGAGCTTAGTTCCTAATCTTTTATTACTCCTAACGAAAATGATTTGTCCCGGAATGTACGTACTAAAGTCTTCTTTATTCCTATTTTGATATTCTAAGTCCTTTTCTTGCTTGACCTTTAATCTTTCGATATTACTACGTCTTGTCCTTTACACGTCATGTGGCGAAAATGATACTATTTTACCGAAGAATAAATCAACGGGCTTCCTCTTTGTTACTGAATGTATGGAGTGATTGTATTCGGCAACGGCTCTCTCCAACAGCTCCTCAAAGTTCATATGCTCACCGCTTTCCTTCACGCATATGATGATTTAGGTAAGTGTGCTGTGGAATCTTTCCACCTGTCCGTTCGCCTTGCTGTGTAATGGCGGTACCGTATAAACGTCATTCAACATGAGTTTTATTGAATTTGAATTTAGTGATGGTTCATTGTCCATCACTATGGTCTTGGGTACACCAACAGAAAAACCAATATCCCTAAGAGGTCTTCTTATATCTTCTATAGCCCTACTCCTTAATATTCTGGTCTGAGCATATTTACTAAACTTGTCCAAGGCGGTCATTACAGCCTTTCTTTCGGTCAGATAAATGTCGATGTGAACAATTTCTCCTGGATAACTTGGCAATGGAGTTTCGGACATTTTTAATTTTTGGGGCTGTCTTTCATATTTATTTTCTTTACAGATTGAACATATCCTTGCGATGCGTTTGACCTTCTGCATCATTCCTGGAAAGTAAAACTTTTCCAATATCTGAGCCTTGTTTTCCACAGCATTTCTGTGTGCTCGATTGTGAACTTCAATGATGATATTTTCCTGGTCCTGTTCGTTTGTCACATCCTCAACAATTTTTTACGTATATCTGACTTTGTAGTTGCGCATATGAAGAAGAAAAATATTTTGTATAATTCCCATTATCCTTCCCTCAGTACAAACACCATTAATAACAGACGGATTAAGTCTTCTTTTTAAATGAGAAAGTAAATTTTCTTCTGTAAATTGGGGTTCTATTATTGTATGCCTATGTATTGAAGGGAAAATGATTTGAAATTGATATAATGCAGTTTCGCCGATTCTGAAGAATATTTGATTTTTGAAAACGTTAATCGGTGCTTCGACACAAGGTATCAAATCTTCTCCAGAACTGTGTGTTGCATCCGTATGGGTGTTTACTTGATTTGGAATTCTTGAAAGGGAATCCGCAACAACATTTGTTTTTCCAGGTTTATGCTGCAATTCGTAGTTATATTCTTCCAGAATTGCTTTCCACCTTTTCATTTTGTTGTTGATATTCCCATTGTTTAGTGCATATGTCAATGGTTGATGGTCTGTTATAATTTTAACCTTTTTTGATCCGTACAAGTAATTTCTGCATTTCCCGAGTGCCCATATAATGGCCAACATCTCCTTTTCGTTGGTAGCAAGATGTTCTTCAGTTTTATTTAACGACCTAGATATGAAGGTGATGGGTTTATTGTTTTGCGAGAGAACTGCCCCCACTGCGTAGTCTGAAGCATCTGTCGTCAGCTCGAACTCTTTTTCGAAATCAAGGTGTGAAAGCACCACCTCTTCTGAGATTAAGGAATTTTTAATTTTTTCGAAGGCCTGTTGAGCCTCTGGATTAGCTGCTATTGGTTGTTTTTTTGAAGCATGTTTTGAGGTATGTCCATCTAGTCCACGTAGTAAGCTGGTCAGTGGTTTTGCTATTTGGGCGTAGTTTCTTATAAACTTTCTATAGTACCCCGCCATACCAAGGAAAGATCATAGTTCCTTCGACGTTTTTGGAAAGGATATTTTAATCATTGTTTCTAACTTTTTTGGGTTGGTCCTAATCCTATGTATAAAACCTAGAAATTCTACTTCTTTCTGTAAAAATTCGCACTTATCGAGCTGGATTTTCATATGTGCCTTCCCTAAGGTTTCAAAGACAATTCAAAGGTTTTCGAGATGCTCTCTTTCGGTCTTTCCAAAGATAATGATGTCGTCTATATAAACATAACATCTCTTGCCAATATGTGGCCGAAGAATATCGTCTAGAGCTCTTTGGAACGTAGCCGGTGCGTTCTTGAGTCCAGAAGGTAGACGCAGAAATTCATATTTTCCATTGTTGACTGAAAATGCTGTTTTAGGTATGTCGTCCTTCCTTAAAGGAATTTGATGAAATCCTGATTTCAGATCCAAGACACTGAAAAAGGTATTTCTTCCGAGATTTGCAAGTACTTCGTTAATCTCAGGTATAGGATAACGGTCAGGTATCGTAATTTGGTTTAATTTTCGATAATCGATAACCATTCGTTACTTCTTCTTTCCTGAAGCGTCCATCTTCTTATCCACGATCCAGACTGGAGCATTGTATGGTGATTTTGATGGTCGTATTATTCCATTTTCCAATAGTTCTTCTATCTGGTGTTCAATTTCTGCCTTCAAGGCCATCGGATATGGATATGGTTTGCAATATACTGGGTCATCTGTAGTGGTTTTAATTTTTCCTTCTACTGTCGTAATGTAAGTAAGTTTCTCATTTGGATCAGAAAACAATTGAGGATAATCATGAATTATTTTCAATAACTGACTACTTTGGTTACCAGAAAGATGAGAAAGTCGTAGTTCAATGCTATGAACGGATTGGGATTTTTTTTATGTCAAGGGTATAATAATATTGGGTGCAATTGTCATAAAATTCCTGTCTGTATGAATGACGGCTTTGACTTTTCTCAAGGTATCATTTCCTATAATGCCATGAAATGTCTGTAGTGTTGGTAATATATAAAATTTTAACTTTTCTGTATTTGGTCCAAAAATGTCAACGAAAGCATGGTGAGTTATCTCAAGATTTCCCGCAACTGAATTGATGTAATTTAATTCTGGTGGATTGCATGTAGTTTTATTGAAACCAGTGTCGATCAAAAATTCAAGGACGTCTTCACCCCTGTTGAGTTCCAAATAGGGTAGTGAAGACGGTATTACATAGATACATAATTGGTCATTACAACCCTTCAGTCAGGATTACGACCTAGTTTCTCACACCACTTATGTTGTGTGTGTTAATTTCTTACGTGAGTGGTGGGACCTACAGTTTAAAGTCGACTCCGAACGACAGATTTTTCAGAAACTTTTCATCGCAATTTTTATTTACTCTCAGAGTTTCTGCCAGAAATCTGCTGAGAGGAAATCACTGAAGAAATACTTTTTGTATTTTATTTTGAAGTCTGGCCTGGGGCTCGAACCCTGGCTTTTCGTCTAATAAGCCAACACACTACCTACTATATCACGGCGACGGTGAAGACGGTGTTAGTCTAAAAAATAGACACTGTCAATAGCTGACGGTGCTGAAGCACCTTGCATCTCACTCTTTTGTTGTGTATTAACATTGTCAGATGCGCCGTACAAGTTGTCAGGGTCAAGATTGATACCAATATCCTCACGTGAATGCTCTCTTTCATAAGGTTCGATTGGACATTGATAGGTTTCAGTAAAAAAATTCCTTTGTAACTTATTGGGAACATTTGTTATGTCCGAATTAAGTCTTTTTTTTCGGAAATTGGTAGTTATTCCTTGGGACATTTTGGTAATTTATCTGTCTAGAATGAATTGACCTGTCTACTTCCATTGGCTGAAGAGGTTTTGGATACAAATTTGGTCTATTGTTGAATTCTCCCTGGGAATTACCTGGAAATTGTCGTGGTTGTTGTTGAGGGAACTGAGTGAACGCTCTCTGTTGCTGTCCTTGCTGATAATTTGATTTAAAATGGTTAAAATTACCATTTCTCGGGAAATGGGCCAGTTCAGGATAAAATACTCTATGCTGCGGTCTTGATGGCAACGCAGGAGGTTTTGGACGCCCTGCAAGGCCATTATCAGAATTACCAAAAACTTTTGGTCTAATACCGTGGACGTATTGCCTTCTGAAATGCATATTATCCAGTTTAAGGCACATTTGAATTGCCTCTGGCAAACTCTTTTGTTCGCTTACGCTTAATCTGGGTAGATCCCCATTCAGTCTACGCACAAAGGTGTCCAAAGCTCTATTTCTATACGAGCATGTAATGACAGCCACTGCGTCCTCCCCCAATTCAAGCAAGCTACCTTATCTAAAATGAGTGACAACGATGAGTAAATTCTGGTAATATTCCGCAATACTTTGATTTCCCTGAGAAAGTGAGTTCAGTTGGTACTCTAATGTACCCAGATGTCTTCCATCCGAGTAGTGCATCATGAGACATTTCTTTATCTTGCCCCAATCGAGTGGGTTCTGTATGATTCCAGAGCCGTGTCTGCGTCCTCCGTGATCTTATGCCTGATCACGTGTAATATCGCGTAATATTTTGGAGATCCCTTTATGCCCTCGTACACACCGAGGATCCTATCAACGGTTTTCTTCCAGGAGTTAAATCCACCTGGTTTACCATTGAATTCTCTTAGGCATTTTACCATATCTGGAACCGTGTTGGCCTCACTAATCTGAACCGCGGAAGTCGCAGTAAAGGTTACGTCAGAAGTCTCGTCTTCGTTTGATGTCGAATTAAGGTTTCTTAGTGTTTCCTGCATAAAAATCTGTATCTGCTCCCTGAGTGTTGGGGTCAATATCGATAAGCTAACTGTTCGAGATGTCGAGCTTCCTGACAAGGACAGATTGCCCAATTGGTTGGCTAAGTCAGTTGGCGTGTTATTCGTCATTTTTATCTTTTCCCTTTCACTAACTTATCTTCTAGTTCAATTTTACTTTAAAAATCTTATTTCTGTATCAGATCATATAGATTTTATACTTTAAATATTTTTTTATTTAATTTAAATATTATATTTTATTATTTATACTGTTGCAGGGTGCCGTAGGAATCGCAACAGTTTCTTCTTTTTTTTCAAATATTATTTATTATTATTCGTTTTTTTTTGTTTTTTTATATCTTCTCTTTCTTTGTTTTGGCTTAGGTTTAAATTTTTGTAAATGAATAATTAATAAGAATTAAAAAAATTTATGATTCCAAATTACAATACAAATTATTCTTCCTTTCCTTTTATTTTTATACAAAATTTAAAATTTTTTTATTTTCTTTAAAAATTTTTTTATTATCTTTAATAAGCTTTCTTATTTCCCTTAATTCTCTATTTAATATTTTTCTCTTTTTTATATTTCTTTTCACAATTTAACAATTTTTGTTTTTCTATTAGAATTTTTTTACACAATTTTAACATTATTCAGAACAAATTTACTTACACTATTATTAAAATTAATTGATACATCTCCACCAATGAGTGTTTAGATCTGGGTTGTTGGGCGCGTCGGATTGTCTTGTTTCTTCCGTACTAAGGGTCCTCTTCGCTACTAGTGGCCAGTTCCTTTTTATACAAAAATTTTTTTGTGTAAATTTTTTTGTTCCTTTCTTTTTATAAGTTTTGTTATTTTCTCTTTTTATTTAAAATTTCTTTTTCCGTTTTCCTTTAGTGATATTGTTTACAAAAAGAGTATTTTTTTATTCATTAAATTCTTGATCATATAATTTGTTTACTTAAATTTTTGTTTTTTATTATAAATTCTTCTTTTTATCTTTCTGTTATTTTATTGTTATATTTTTCTGTATTATTGTTTCTTTATTTTTCCTGTTTCATTTATTTCACCGCACAGCACTAACATTGTTTTTTTCTTAAATATACTTTTATATTTCACTTTTTAATTTATTTTTTCTGGCTTTCAAAGTCCTAGACATAATTTATTTATTGTAAAAAAAATTTTTTATTTTCCACTGGTTTCTACACTTTTCGATGCAAAAAAAGTTTTTATTGAGTTTTTTGGCAAACTGCTATTATTTTTTATTGATTTTTTTTTTGGCTAATTGTTATCACTCTTTTTTGTTACAACATCTTGCTAACCAATAAATTTTCTCGTTTCTTTTACTTTAATTTTTTGATTTGAATTTTGATTGTTTTACTTATTTTTATTTATATATTTTTTTCTTTTTTTACACATATTTTAATTATTCGTAAAATTTCTTCCACTTTGGTTAATTTCCTTGAAAAGATTTCAAGTAGAACTCACAAATACCATACTGATTTTTATTTTTTTATATTTTATTTTCGGTTAATCTTTACACTTCACTTCACTTAATTTAATTTTTTAATGTTTTGTAAATTAATAAAACAATTATTTAAAAAAATAATTAATTTTTAACGTTTTAAGTGACAACTCAACTTGTTTTATTGAAAGTAAAAATTACAATAATGTTTCTTATTTTACTACCCTATCGTGACACCTGCTTTTTAAATGATCACGCCATTTATACAATTCTGGAATGTGCACCGAATATGACACCCAGATATGTCGTCAGCATATTCGGTGGGAACACATTTAGTTTGAACTGGGAGACATGTTGTCAACATATTTGTTTTGAACATATTTCATGTTGGTGGGAAATGTATTGTCAGCATTTTTGATTTAAACATATTTCGTGTTAACTTATATAATATATAGAGTATTTTACTATTTTTTCAACTTTAAATTACCTTGCCAAAAATTTCAATTTTGCTCCTTTCTTTACAAAACCGTGGCAGAATTTAGAAAGAAAACCATTGTAGCGGCATTTTATTGTCAGTCATTGCTACCCAAAATAGAAAAAAATTAATCAATACTCAGAGGTACTTATACCAGATAATCATATAAATGCAATGATTTTAATTATTATTTTAATCTCGGTTTATTGCAACGAAGAATTTCCAACTTTGAACTGATATTATATGAATAGAATATAGAGAGTCGCTCTACATCAGCGTTTACCATTTCATAGCACAGTTGTGAGAGTTGAGAGAACTCACACGCATTTTTGTGTTTTTTCATTTAGTTGTCGATCAGACTGTGACAAGAACACATGTGCGATGTTTATCATTTTATTTCAGAATATAATAAAAAAAATAAATAAAATAATAATAAAAATGAATAAAATAAAAAAAATATTTTATGTTAAAAATGTTCTATGTCATTAACTGGGCGTATTTTTTTTTTATTTTGTCGCATAGTAGAATTTTGTTAATGCTTTGGAATGTTCGCTTTTTTTCTTTTAATGAATAATGGGTTTTTTATTCTTTATATTTTTATTATTCTAAAAAACATGATCTAATTTTTAAGCCAAAGATGGATAAAAAATGGATTTTTTATTTTCTTTTTATTTATCTAAAATTATTAAGCCAAAGATAGATAGCTTTACATATGTAGGTATGTTGATGAAATGAAAATAAAAATATCGTATATTACTAACACCTTTCTATGGCTGTAAATAAATAAATTATCTCAACTTTTTTCTCTCTCTTACTCACTAATACATAACCAAACATTTTTTGGTAAACCCTGCTCTATATGAATATAAATGTGTTAAATACTTCAATAAACTCTTATCAAACTTATATATCTTTTCATACCAAAAAAATTTATTAAATATATAAATATGTGTCGGTTAAATTATTTTCTGCTGTTTTCTTTTTTGAATTATTTAAATTTATGTGCTTATGTAATTCAAATTCGTGCATGCAATATATGACAGTTCAGAGTTATATTACCATTATGTTCACAAGTAAATATTATGGAATGCTGTGGTTTCCAAAAGCGGGTTATATAATATTTTAAAATCTTGTATTCAATTCCAAAAGAAGGAATAAAGAGCACCGAAATGGCTACTATCGAAAAGACCAACGAATTCATTACTAAGAAATATTCCACTAAAACATCAACTTAAATGCGATTCAGTTTTACTTGACAAAATAGTTTAGTGATTGACATTTAAATTGCTTCCAACGAGAATTATTTTGTTTTGTAAATTAATTATATAATGGTATAAGTACACGGATTTAATAGGCCAAATAAAATAATATTGATATAATTACAAATGCATGCTTGAAAAATCCGGAGGTGTCAATTATTTCAAATAATGTATATTTTAGAAAATTAAGGGCTATTATTACAACTTGCCGTTTAACGGGTAGATAATTTGTTATATTTATTATAAGTGGACAATATTATTATAAGTGGACAATAGAGGTGTGCACAAGACATTTTGCTAGCTTACCCTTCACTAAATGCAATACTGAATTGTTCTCTTTTTTGTTGGTCTTGATTACACGAGTACACTGAAATGTGTATTTCTCTTTTATTCAAAGTATACAACAGCACTTATTGATCTGTGAAGTAATGGAAATATGCTTTGTGTTGTAAGAGCATATTTCACTACTGAAACTAAATTTTCAGTATTGTCAAATGAATTCCAGTAGTGTCAACGTTGAAAAATATGCGTACATACGTGTTTCTATACATTCTTTGCTTCTGCCATGAACTCTTCCAACAACAATCTCTCTTCAAATTGATATGTTAATATTCGTTGATGTTCGTGTCCTATGTGTGTAAAAAGCCGAAGGCCGCCGGGGCTATTGGTGCCGGCGTCTACTATTGAATAAATGCTCTTTCTTTATTCTGAAAAAAAGAAAAAAAACATTTTTTCTTTCACACTTACTGCAAAACGAAATGCATGTTGTAACACTATGAAGTGTACAATATTTTTGCTGTACTCTTCACACAACTCTCTTTGGATTGTTGTACAATGGTTTATGAGTGCAGTTGTTTTTTTGTTCTCTATCTATGCTTCACTCTTATTTATATTTGCAGCTACAGTAAACATTCGCTCATGAGAAAAATACAATACTGTACAATTTTAAATGTCTTGGGCACACGTTTAGTGGACAATAAGGTAGAAGTGAGTGTCAAGCTAAAGGAAGATCATCCTACCCGTAACTTTTAAAATTAAGTTTATGCTTGAACTTGCCATATTATACATCATTTTCAGTATGCCAATTTCAAATATAAACAAAATGAGCAAATACTAAAAAAAAGAAGCTCGTCGTTGGCACCCCGTTTAAAAAAAAACTTGTGTAATTGTAATATATAATAATAATAATATTTTTCAAAAAGTTAGTGTTTCGGGGGGAATTGGGTCAAATGTCCAAAATAAAATATTTCGTTTGAGCCACAGAAAAATAAATACAAAAGTATTACAGAATAGGTAAAAATAAATGTTTTCAAATAAAACACATACCTTCTTGTTTGGGGATTCATTGAGGAATGAATACAAATTCTCTTTTCTTTATTACATAAATTGACATAAAGTTCACAGTAAAAAAATAGCCGTATTTACGCATTAACGTTTTCAATTAAGGTGACCAACGTAAACATCCCGCCCCCTTGCAAGATTGCAAACAAGAGGAAACGGGAAGCTACCTGGTTTAAAATAAATTCAAGAGTTATTTACTGAGTTCAATTACAATTCATTAAAATTCAATATATAGTATTAAAAATAGGTAACAATAAAAATTAGGAATAAATAAAGATTATAAGAAAAATAATGAGAAAAAATTATTTGCTGATTACATTGATTACGATCGTGGCCCCAGTAGTATTTGGTGTTGAAACCACAGCGTTGTCCTTTTTGACAGTCCGAGATCGACAAGAGCTTGGTTGCGGGTTGTGCTCTTCAGGTTGTTAGCGCCCTTGTTAGTTTTCCCTTTTGCCTTTCGAAGCGAATTGCTGCTGTCATTGCGCTGGTTATGGCGAAAGTGTAACATCGTGTGATGTCGTCCCAGGCACTCCATACACCGATCTCTACTGCGGCAATTCTTCAAAAAGTGTCTCTGGGCCAAGCAGTTGAGACAGTGTTTGAACTTCTTTATTACACCCAGTCGCTTGTGTGGAGTTAAACTGCGAAATGCCGGACATTTCTGTAGTAAGTGGGTACCTTTGCAAAGGCGACATTTGGACCCGGTACCAACAATGACTTCATCAAGACTGTTGACTTCAGAGCGTTCGACGGTAAGTCTGCGAGGCACTGGTTCAGACATATATAAATAAAGGACAAACAAACAAGAAAAAAAGGGGATACGAGTTAGGTCTAATTTGGATTAGGGAGTAATACGAATTTGACTATACTCCTCGTTAGAACGCCATTGGCAGTTCGAAAAACAGCCACTTGTAGTTCGGAATCGGAGCCGACATAAGCGCGACAAATGCGACCGAGCTTCCATTCGTTTGGAGGCAGGTTATCATGTCGAAAGACAACGAAGTCGTCTACTACGAAATCACGTTTTTCCCTTTGTTGCGTTTATGGAGTTCAACTAAATACGCATCTTTCCAAACGGTGCAGAATCTTTAATTTCCGCCACCTATTGGCGTAGTTAACAGATTCCAATGAAAAGTCAGGTTCAGGGGGTGAAAGTATGGCACTTCCAACAAGAAAATGGCCTGGAGTTAATGTCCGAGGAGTTACAAAGAGGGCGAGAGTTCAAGCAAGCTTCTATTCTTGTCAGTATAGTAGTGAACTCCTCAAATGTAAGTTTTTGAGCCTTCGAAATCTTGCGCAAATGGGTCTTAAAGCTCTTCACACCGGCCTCCCAGAGGCCGCCCATATGTGGAGCCCCGGGGAAATGAAATGCCATTCGATCGATTGGAAAACATTTTCCGATACAGTTCTATGTTTCAGTTCAGAAAAGAACTTAGCCTGGTCCTTTTTCATTATATTAGCTGCGCCAACGCAAGCAGTTCCATTATTCTTATAAATATGTGGGGGGCAACCTCGTCTAGAGGAAAAACGAGTAAATGCCGCTAAAAAACAGTTAGTAGATATTTCATTGGTTGCCTCTAAATGAATTGCTTTTGTAGCAAAGCACACAAACACCAGCTAATATCCTTTAGTGATTCGGCAACCACGTCCAATAAATGATTTAATTTCAAAAGGTCAAGTTAAATCGAGACCAGTATGAGTGAAAGGGCGAGGTAACGTGGTTCTTTCTGGAGGAGCAGCCATAATTTGCTGACCAAATTCTTCCGATAAATCGTACAGATCTTAGAGTTATGAATGACGGTTTGAATTAATGTTTTAAGTCTAGAGATCCAAAACTCTTGCTGCATGAGGCGCAGCATTAGGGACAACTTTGCATGTACTAAGCATTTATGAATTTATATATATATATATATATATTTATGAATGAGTTCTATTGACAAGTATTTCTGAGATAACCGGTGGGTTTTATTAGCCGAATGGTAAAACCGGAAAACATAGGACAATACTCGTAATGTGCGAGACAAGTCAGAAAATTGGCCCAAAATTTCCTCAATGAACGTTGTCGTATTGATATTCACTTGAACCAAACATTTTCAAGCTGGGTATAGGGCTTGAATTATGATTTCGGCTATTCTGAACGTGGACGACTTAGCCAAGTAGGGCCTTTCCACCAGATGTCAGAGTTCTCGGGCTGTCATACCTCGACTAGCCAGATCAGCAGGGTTATTATGAGATTCTACATGATTCCAATTATCGATGCCAATAGTATCCAAAACCTACGAATGGGTGTTTCTGAAACGAGTCTGTCCAATAAAAAGTTTTCGAATTGGTAAAATTCATCTGTGTGAGGAGTGAATGTACCATTTTTTCCAAAAGTGTTGCACCGCAGAGCTCTAAACGGGGTAAGGTTTACACCTTTACTGGCGCAACCTTTGTCTTGGCAGCGAGTAAATGTGTGAATATTTTACCTGACGGGGTTTTGATTCAGTTATAGACGGTGGCAGATTATGCCAGAAGCATCACAAAATGCATGAAGTTCTACTTCATACTCAGGGTTAAAACTAACCCAGCGGGGGATGTTAATCCGTTCGATGTAAGGGTAGTCATCAACAAATTCGCGCCACCTGTGTAACTTCATGGGTTTCAAAAAATGGTCCCATTCAGTTCTGTCTTTCCAAATTTGTTGCATAAGTATCTTAGCGACAATTACTTTGGGTGCTAACCATCCAACAGGGTCAATCAGCTTGGCTATTTGACACAAGACTGAACATTTGGTGACTTAGTTAAAATCGTTCGCTGGAGATGGCTTGAAGAAGAATGTGTCCAAGCTAGCGTTCCAACGTAAATCCAACGTCTTAGCAGTACTAGCATTCGAAAATATAAAAAAATTGGAATCCAATAAGTGTTCGGGGGTAAGTCTTGAATAAGACTTTTTTCACCCGAGAAACCAGCCGACTTGAAAACATAAGTTAATTCGTCGCGATTATGAATTGCTTCTTGAATGCATTTGTGTACACAAAATGGTGGACGCAAGAGGGCAGCTTGACTCACAGTCACTAGCTAATTGATGCAACGTTCTGATTGACAAATAAGGGACACAGCTTACTCCGAATGTGACTGTTCTTAATTCATAATATTCGATACCTCCCCGGGGTTTCGGCGAAATAGTATTCGTTGAAAGGGTGCCTGATCCGGTCTGATCAGTATCTGCTTATAGATCTTTTCTATGTCAATATTATAGACATATCTGAATAGCCTACAACGCAAAACCAGGATAGTGAGATTAGACTGTAGAATTGGTCCGGGGTGTAGGATATTGTTAAAACTAACTCCGATTGAGGACGGGTTTGCGGCATTAATTACTACACTAAGTTTAGTGGTAATACTATCGGGTTTAAATACAGCATGATGTGGTAAATAAAAGTTTGAGTTGAGTACTGAGCTAAGTTCGCATTGACCTTTATCATATGACCCAAGACGGAATACACTTCAATTACAGAGTCATATTGATTCTTAACTTCGGGGGATTTCTATAATCTTTACTCATTCCTTATGAATTGTGATAGGGCTATTTTCCGAGAAAAACCAAGGTTTATACTATTGGAAATTCGGACTTAGAGGGTAGGGTAACTACATACCGACCTTCTTTATTCCTTGTGGTTGTTTGGAGGTACAAGTCTTCACAAAATTTATCCAATCCGAGACTTTCTTAAATTTAGGAACTTCGTATACTTCCCAAGAGCGAGTGATTTGGTCGGTCAAGTCCAAATGACTGAAAAATTATACGATAGAATTCAACGAATTCGGCTGAAGAATTCTACCAGTAAGAACCCAATAAAAACTGTCTTCTATTTTATGAGCGAACCCTTTCGCTTTCGATGTTTCGTTTAACATCGGTCAACATAATTTGTGAATCTATATCTGCTCCTAATAGTAAATCCATATGACAATATTTGAGATCCGAAGCTGGGATTTCCAAGAAATTGAAATCAATTACGTCTATCAGGGAGCAGGTGGGTAGACGTCCAGTCAGTTTCTCTACCACATAAGCATCCGTTTCAAAGTGAAACTTAGGGTCAATAGATGAACCCAATGAAGTCGTCAGATTTTAGGAGAGTTTGCTGCTACCGCTCCGTTCAAACCGAGTATCGTAGCAGCAGCGGCAGAGAATGTTGGAAGATCCAGGTTTCTCTGAAGTCTCCTTGAGATAAAAGTAGCCTGAGATGCAGAGTCAATCAATGCTCTAGCAGAACATCTTACGGCGTTGAGCATGATATCTACTACAGTTGTGGCCAACAAGACTGTAGAGTACGGGGTGGACTGTAGTTGGTTGGCAAAATATTTAAATGAGCGACCTTCGGCAGAAATTGATGGAACTTTTGCTCAATAGAGCAGTGTGCCCCGGTATGGGAGCAGAGTAACTTGATGCCATGGGGGTTAATGAATTATTTTCAGATTTGGGTTTAGATTGAATAGGGGCTTCAGTACGACGAAGCACGAATGAAGCTTCTGTTTGCACATATAACAAACATTAGTCCTCTGGCATCTTCTAAATTCGTGGGAGGTTGCCAAACAATTCGTGCAAATATTGTTCCATTTGGCAACATTTATCATTTCGGTGACTGACATCCTAAGAAACGTGGAGCACAATCGAATGCGATGGCTAGCAGAGCACAGTGGGCATTTTCTCGGGGGTATAATAGGAGTCCCTATTATCCCAAACTTTTAAATTTTCGATTCGATTTCGAGGAGAATGTTTCAAGTTTCGGGTACGACTGCTCCTTTGATTCGGGTTGTGACTGTCAGTAATGTCAGAGACAGAATCTAAAGTCCGAAATCGTGCAGTCAAAAATTCATCCATGCCACTCCACTTGGGCAAGCACGAGTTAGGACCCTGGGACTGTTCCCAAAGACCAAAAGTGTTCTCAAGTAATCTGGTGGAACAAATAAACACGAATATGATGTCCCAATTTTGCGTTTCAATTCTGAGCAAGGACAAGTTAGTTATACAATCATTGATTTTCCTCTGCATTCGCTTAATTGCAGGACCCGATTCTTTTTCTATGAGAGAAAGATTGAACAAGTTTTTTAATTGGGAATTTACCAATACTCTCTTGTTCTCGTACCGGTCTACAAGGTTTTGCCACGCCATATCAAAATCGTCATTGATCATAGGGAAAGTTCGGATTATATACCCCGCCTCACCTTCTGTTTTCTGTAGAAGATAATATATCTTCTGGATATACTAATGTGGGGATTAGTTCCGTAAAGGACAGAAAACATGTCTCTAAAAGTAGGCCAAGAAGCGTAATCCCCAGAAAATGTTTGGTTGTCACACGGGGGAAGGTGTATAAGGATATTACTAGGGGATGGGTTCGCAGTTTTCGATTTAAAATTATCAATAAACCCATCAAGATACGATATCAGTTCGAAATATAAAGTATACCCGGACATATACTTTACCTTGACATCCTGTTTTCCCGAAAATTGTTAAAATAATAATAATATTTAAAAATAAAATCAATAAATTTATACCCGGGATGTTTACTTTTTTCTTCCACTTTCGCACTTTTTTAACAAATTCATAAATATACCTTTATTTTAAATAATACTTATGTTTTAAATGGGGGTTTTGTTATATGATGGATGATGGGAATGATGGGGAAAATATACTCCTTTTGATTTGCCGGACCAATATGGCTGTCTCTTTAAAATCTTCTGTAAAGAGAGCTCAAATTAAAATATTTTATCCCGGTTTTATCCGGTTCGCATAGGACCAAATGTTTCGGGGAGAATTGGGGTAAATGCCCAAAATAAAATATTTCGTTTGAGCCACAGAAAAATAAATACAAAAGTATTAGAGAATAGGTAAAAATATATGTTTTCAAATAAAACACATACCTTCTTGTTTGGGGGTTGATTGAGGAATGAAAAAAATTTACATAAAATTCACAGTAAAAAAATAGTCGTATTTACACATTAAAGTTTTCAATCAAGGTGACCAGCGTAAACAATTAGATTTATTTTATTATTAGGTTGTAATAACGAAAAGAAGTTGAAGATAACTTTAAAATTCGCTTTAGCTAAAGTTACCTTTAACTAAACCCAACTATAACGGCAAGTTGTAATAATGGCCCTAAAACTAATATATAATATTATTAGTGATCCTTTTAATTAACAAAAGTAAAGAAATTTATTTAAAACAACCCTAAAGTAATTTACTAGGATATTAAACTGTTGTATAATTGTTTAGCTTATGCGTTGTAGCAAATCCCATTGCTTTTTATTATAATTTTTGATTGTATTGATTCTTGTGTATTTCTTATTCATAATAAACTTCGTATTTTGTATTAAATCACACAATTTTGTACTTAAAACATAGAAAACCTATCACATGAGTAGAAATTGTTTTAAAAATCTTTCCAAGTAGATAAAGAAACTTTTTATATAAGATACATTTCTATAACCAACAACGGGAATAACTCGTTTTATTAGTAAACTTGTAAAAAACACAAAAAATTAGGAATTACCCCTGATGAGGTTGGCCAGATTTGTCAGTGACATATTATATATATGTATGTTATGTAATATTCCGGAATTTTGTTAAGAATACAATTAAAGAAACAAAATATTTAAATGTGCTTTGCTCAGATATTTTTATTAATTTAAATTATAGTGTAAATAAATGGATATTTACTCGGGTATCAATTCTTTTGTATGTAAGTGCGGATGAAACGCAGTGTTGAATTTATTTTAAGGAATTGTTTTTAACATAAAAATTTTTCCGCGTTTTATACATAATAAATGCTGATCAAGCATTTTCAATTACAGTGTAAGGTATAGCGGTTTGCCTGGACATCTCATACCATATCATAGTCAATCGTCCAATAGAACGAGTGCACGTCGAATTGTTACTTATAATACTGTATTGCACACAAGACCCAACTACTGTGTTTATATTACATGCGTCTGGCTCATTGTATTCAATTTTACTGAAATTAAAATGTGGAGGCATGGTTCGTACACAAAGACACGCTACACCTCCCTTTTACGGAATAATGTTAATAGAACCTTCGGTTATAGGAACATTCTTTTACAATTTTGTATTATGATTAACTTATGTGGCAACTATTTTGTTACTTCAGTACTAATAATATTTATGATATTTAATTGAGCACAAATTTTATTAATCATGGTAATCCTTAAGTCTATTCTTATGAAATATTTGTTCTTTATTATTTTTCTTATCAACTACGGTTACATTATTTCATAAATCTATATTTTTAATTTTATAAGGGCCTTTGTACTGACTCTCTAATTTGTGTCCTACATCATTTTTGACTAAAACTAAGTCCCCTACTCTAAAATTTACTGCTAATAATGACCTATCATAATTTGATTTTTGTTTAATCTTAGACCTATCTATCATAGCGAGAGCTCTCTTATGTGCTATTTCTAATCTAATCTTCCTTAGCATAATTTTCAATATCATAACAGGGTGTTATTTCCTGGATATTATTATTTCCCATTTGGGAGCCTACAAAAAACTAAATCGTAAGGACAATAGCCATGAACTAAAGATGGCGTAGTGTTAATATAGTATGTGAAATCATACTACATACATCATACATACCAATCGGTTTTGTCAACGGATATGTATCATCTTACATGTTCGATGAAAGTTCAGTGACTTCCTAACGTCTGATGATGGTAAGCAGTTATGTAATTTTTTCTATACGGAATAGGTTGCAAAGTTCAGTAAGTATGGCATTTTTGTACTCTGTGCCCATGTCCGAAATGAACGTGTTCATTGGACCATAAGTAAGAATTAAATGTTCAAATACAGCTTTCGCAAATGATTTTGCGCTTTTATCTTGTATAGGTACCGTTACAAGATATTTTGTCATATCACATATTATTGTGACGGCATATTCATATCCGAAATATGATTTTGGTAGTGGACCTATTACCATATCAAAAGGTTTAGTGGGAGAGTTTGTTTGTCAATGTCAATTTTATTTTTGTTATTTTAGCTGTTTGGCATTTTTGGCATATTTTAATGTATTTTGTAACATCTCCAGTCATATTTATAAATTAATAGTATCTTTTTATTATATTAAGAGTTCTTGAAACACCGGAATGACCGCCCTCTGTGGGATCATCGTGGTATCGTTCCATTATCTCTGCTATTGATTTGGCATTTGTTACGTGGATCATCTCATTAACTAGCGCCACTTTTAATAATTTAGTGCCCATTTCTTTAAATTGACTAATAGAGACAAATTCAAAAATTTGCTCACTAGGTGCCACTTGTACTTTATGAATATTTAATTTACCGGCCACTTCTTCGAGATTAAGGAAAAATTGTTCTAAGTTTAATCTATTGTGATACATGCTATTTGCCCCGTTTAATGTAAAAATTTTGTGGGATAATCTTTAGCTTACAAAATTTTCTGACGTCATAATTTACAATTGGTACAAACATATTGGGCTTCTCATTTTCATCATTTAAATGCCGTTTATTGTTTGCAATTGGATATTTTTGAAGTGCCTTATTTGTCGTTGCTCGTGTTGTTACTTTATATACATTGTTGCTTTTGTTATTTATTTCCTTGAAATCATTAATTGTTATGCGCGACAAATCGTATTCTTCCAAGCCCGATCTCATTCCAGTTAACTTTGAGCTCGGTAAGGCAACGGTCTGTGATCAGTTCGGACTAAAAAATGCTTTCCATATATGTATATATGGTCTAAAATGCGTATTTCCCAGTGTATTTCAGTCAACTCTTGTTAAATTGTTGATTTATTATTCTCACCCTTTGTAAATATTTTTGAAGCGTATGATATTGGTAGATGTTTCCCTTCATATTCTTGAGTTAGTACAGCTCCACAAGCATGCTTACTTGCATCTGTTGTTATACAAACTACTTTCGTAAAATCGCGATATTGAAGTAATGTCGGACACATTAATGCTTTATTTAGGTATTCAAATGCCGAATCACAATCCATTCGAACTGTACGCCTTTCTTGGACAATCTTGTGAAATGTCTAGAATGCCCTGAAAAATTTGTAATAAATCTGCGATAGTAATTGCAAAAAGCTACAAATCTTCTTGCACAATCTGCATCTTTTGGTTGTGGGTAATTTTCGATTACTGCATATTTATTGTCGTCTGGGAGCATTCCTTTATCAGTACATTTATGTCCTAAGTATGTTACTTCGCTCATGAAAAATGAACACTTTGCAGAATTTAATTGTTAAACATTTGTTAAATTAGAAAGCATATGTTTTTCCGAACATCCTAAAACAACCAATTCATCCATGTAAAGGAATGTTTGGTCGGGTCGTAGACCACTAAAAGCGAGTGTCATCATTCTTTGAAATGAATTGGGCGTCACCCTTAAACCATAGGGCAATCTAGTAAATCTATAAATGAGGTTAGATCTCTAGAGTTTTTCTCTAGCCTAATTTGGTGAAAACCGGACATTAGATCCAGACATGAAAATACTTGGCTCTGCCGAGTTGGTCCAAGATGTCGTCTATTCTAGCTAATGGGAATTTGTCAGCTATTAATTCCTTTAGTTGTCTATAATCCACTACGAGTCTCCATCTTTTTGTTTCAGAATTTGGAAGTGATTTCTTTGGTACCAACAATCCAAATTGTACTCAGAATTTGGTGGTTCAACTATTTTGTGGTCTATTAGTTTTTTCACCTGTTCCTGTCTCCTTTTTGTGTGTATGAGGTATACGATAGTCCTCTACTCTCAACTTTTGTTCATAGAAATTATTAATTGTGTTAGTTTCTGATTCTAAACCGAAAATATCGCTGTATGCTGCACAAAGCCCAGTTAATATTTTAAAATTGTTCCGCGAAATTATTCTGTAAAATTTTTAATATTTCTAATTTTCTCTGTGCATTTTTGTTTGGATTTCTTTCGAGTATATCATGTTCAGAAAACTTTTCGACTTTTATATTACCTTGAAACTAATACAGAGACTGCAGAGATCTGCCTGTATTATCATTAGCGGTGCCTTGCGCACTATACCTACGTCGGCACTGGAGGAATTTTGGGCCTCTTTCCGCTTGAGCTTGAAATTAATACAGAGACTGCAGAGATCTGCCTGTATTATCATTAGCGGTGCCTTGCGCACTACACCTACGTCGGCACTGGAGATAATTTTGGGCCTCTTTCCGCTTGACCTTTTCTGTAGGGGAGTGGATGCTAAAATAAGTAAACGTCTCTGGGCGACTGGACAGTGACAGGACTCGGATATCGGCCACGCAAAGATCCTGAGGGAAGTTGGAGCTGTCGGGAGCGGTTACTACAAGACACCGCGGTACGACTTCACGAGGAGATTCAAGACATCGGTTCCGGACAACAGGGTCTGGAAGGTGGTGTGAACCACCCGGTAAGGGACTCCGTACATATCTACACCGACGGTTCGAAGCTAAAAGGAGCTGTTGACAGTAGAATATTTTCGGAATCGGTTGGAATAGCCCAGTCTATAAGACTGCCAGACCACTGCAGTGTCTTTCAGGCGAAGGTGGTGGCAATACAGGCTGCGGCGAGAACAATTGGGGAAGGAAGAGTCTCAAGCGGAACGTCACCATACTTTCTGATAGCCAGTCGACTATCAAGGCTCTAAGTTCTAACGTGATGAACTCCAATATATGATATCCATATTGTATGGGTACCGGGTCACAGTGGTATTCTGGGTAACTGCAGAGCTGATGAACTTGCCAGGTGGGGCACGACCATCGAACTCTCCGATGAATTCTCGAATCTGGGCATCCCTATGAGAACCTGCAAGCTCATAACTGATAATGCGATCGTAGACTCCGTCAACGACAGGTGGATGGCCTCGAACACAGGTAGAACGTCTCGTAAAATCTGGTCAAGGCTGGATGAGGGGCGTACAATGAGTCTACTTAAATTTCAAAGAGGTCTTGGACACCTTGCTAACGACTTCTGCAGAAGCTGCAGAGATGAGGAAGAAGAGGTGACTGTCCCTCACCTGCTGGGTACATGCCCGGCTCTTTGCCAAAGAAGAAGGAAGTACTTGGGTACTTACTACATGGATGATCTGGAGTAACTGTCAAGGAATGGCATTGGCAGCCTAAATCGCTTCATCAGGAACTCCGAGTGATTTGGAGACTAGGGGATAGCGGATAGCCGCCGTGGTCTAGCAGGTAGTGTGTTGGCTTATTAGACGAAAAGCCAGGGTTCGAGCCCCAGGCCAGACATCAAAATAAAATACAAAAAGTATTTCTTCGGCGACTTCCTCTCAGCAGATTTCTGCCAAAAACTCTGAGAGTAAATAAAATTGCCATGAAAAGTTTCTCAAAAATTTGTCGTTCGGAGTCGACTTTAAATTGTAGGTCCCGCCACTCATGTATAAAATTAACACACACAACATAAGTGATGTGAGAAACTAGGTCGTAATCCTGACTGAAGGGTTGTAATGACCAATTACGTACGTACGGATAGCGGATAATTGTGGTAGCACAATGAGCCCAATGCGGCCTAATGAGTCCATCCAAGAATTTTTCTTGGATGGGCAACCACCTCTACCTACCTACCTATATTACCTTTATCAACTGTTGTGATATTGTTATTTGTTTTTAGAATACGAATATACATATACTTGGTTAGATTTCACCAATGAATTCGCGATAAAAACACCTGGTTCAAATTTTTGATTTGGTATTAATATTTCATCATCGCTATCAATAAAATTAACTTTACGTATTACTTTTGATCTTGGTGGCGAAATAAGACTAATGTTAATAATTGGTATTTCCTGTATTGGCAATCCTGATTGAAGTCTACTATAGCATTATATTTCTTAATGAAATCCATAATAATGATTCCTTTGCTTGGTATTGGGAAATCATTGTCTACTACTTCGAAATTATCTGGTATTAGATAATTTTTAAATCAAAAGATATGCTACCTATAGATTTAATTTCACCTTGTCCTATTCCACTTAATGTTGTTATTTTGTTAGTATTTATTTGTTTTAAATCAAAATATTTTGATTTTATGAGTGAAATGTCGGCACCTGTGTCAACTAGTTGTGTTACTTTAGTGTTATTGTTATCTATATTAATCTGAATGAAATAACATAAGCTGAGGTTAAGGTTATATATTTCCTTATTCACTGCTCCGATCTCAGGGGATACTCGGAGTTTTCCGAACTATTTTCATTTGAGCCTGTTGCCCGTACGTAGCGCCTATTGCCACGGTTATTGTCATATCTTTGTCTGTTTCTATTATTGTAATTGTTAGCATTGTTATTACCGTTGTTAGTATTATTGTTGTTTCGTGGATAATTGTTCCTGCCACGAAATCTTCTGTTGTTTCCACGATAATTGTTATATGTAGATTTCTGCCTATAGTGTAATATAGCATTTTGTTGCCTGTTGCTTCAGTGCAACTATTTACGAATTTAGTGACGGCTTTGTTTATGTCACGAAAATGTCCTGCTTCCATGATAAGCTTCACTTTATCAATGTTGCAGTTTATGGTAAGTGCTTTCACAACTAGTTGTGTGACATATTTGTTCGCAGTGACATATTTGTCAGTCCGCCCGATATATATGCATTTTCTAGCAATTTTGTAAGGGATTCGATCTCTGCACAGTAAGTATTTGCGGTCTTATTATTTTGTTTCGTATTCATAATCTTTGCGGATAGAACTTCGACAGATTTACCCTTACCAGTTTGCTTTAAATTTATAAAGCTCCTCCTTTAAGTTTTGTCTTAATGCGTGATACTGGAATTTGTTCATGCGAGTCTTTAATTGATTCCACTAGCTGAAGTGAGTCTAGAAAGGAACTTAAATTTTCTGGTTTTCCGTCGAATTCAACTATAAGTTTGAGATTGAGGCATTTTTATGTATTTTTGTGACCTTTCCGAGTATGAATTTGATTCTTTTTCCGAAATGGGATCAAACTTTTCAGTATCCCTGCAAGTTAGTACAATATCTGTGTTAATTTTATATTTGTCTAAAATTCTCGCTAACTGGTCTATTAAAGTGCAGTATATTTCTAATGTTTCCTTCTTATGTATTGCTGTAAATTTATCCTTATATTCTAATGAGCTTACAATTATGTTTAGGTGTTTCCTTACTCTCTCTGGACGTACGTAAATATTTTTATTTATACATTTATATAATTTCTTAAAATGTTCTCTTTCTGATGAAATAATTTTATCAATTAATTAACACTGCTCCATTTATATTTTGTTTAGATTATCTGCCCTACTTACATATTTTTTCTTTACTCTCCTATTATGCATTTGACAAATGCGAAGCAAAAAGTTTATTATTATTATTACGGTGATTATTAATAAGTATATTTCTATTGCTGAAGAACTATTGGTTTTTCCTTCGACTACCTCTATGTTATTTACGACGTTGGCTTTAGGATTATAAAACGTTGTTGTTGACTTACACATTATATTCTCTATATAATATTCTTTTATTTACAAAAGCATAAATATAAATATATAAACGAAGTGTTAGTGTAATTTAAATCTATTAAGAATAAAAACTTATTAAATTCTGAAGTTAAAGAAAGAAATGACTTAAGGTAAAAAAACTCCATTGGCCAACTGAACATTTTCATTTAATGAAAAAAAAAAAATTTTTTTTGTGTTTTTTTATTGCCTCGAGCGATTCTCGCTTACAGACCCTGCCAGTGCGGATTTGACGTTAAAAGCTAATTTATTATTATTTTTTGTCTTCTCTGGAGGTCCTGGTTGATCAGGAAACTGATTTCATCAATTTTAAGCCACATGCGGGAAGCCTCCGCACAAGATGGTGGTCGATCGGCGTTTAAAATCCTTCAGAAGTTTGCCTTTTCCCTTTTTAGTTTTTGTAAATCGCCACTTCGACGTTTTCTCCTTGGGGCTTCGTATCTTCGGTGGGCAGAGACGGCTTTTATTGCCTTCTTCAGTACTCTTCTGTTGTTAGAGGTTGTGGGGCCTCCTTCATGCCTCTTGGCCAGGTGGTCACAAATGTGGAGGTTGCTTAAAATTTTAGCACTTCTGTTTTTCCTTGCAGGATCGCCATGTAAATAAATGAATATTTACTTGTGTATGAATTCTTTTGTAAGTGCGGATGAAACGCACTGTTGAATTTATTTTAAAGAATTGTTTTAACATAAGAATTGTTCCGCTAAATGCTGATCAATCATTTGCAATTACAGTGGAAGGTGTAGAAGTTTGCCTGGACATCTAATACAATATCATAGTCAATCGTCCAATAGAACGAGTGCACATCGAATTGTTACTTATAATACTGTATTGCACACAAGACCCAAGTACTTTATTCATATTACATGCGCCTGGCTCATTGTATTCAATTTTACTGAAATTAAAATGTGCAGGCATGGTTCGTACACAAAGACACGCTGCAATAGAAAATAAATTATTTTTTATTACTTCAAAACCCAAAACTACTATGTAGATCTTTAATGTCAATCATGTGTAATGCCTACTACGTTCAATTTCAAGGTTTGTCAAATCTCCTCCAAATTTTTAGCTTCACTGTCGAGGTCGGATTAGAGATAACCGGCTATGCAGTCGAATCGATTTATATACAGTACTTATCACCATGCTGTAACGTAGTAGGCAATTTTTTAAGGAGCTGATATTGCGCCTGAGGACTGTACTAATATTTTCTCCACGGACAGTGACATCATTTTATTTCCATTCCATCATTTAAAATTCCTCTGGCCCAAATGTCTGTGTCAGTTTATGTGGAAAAATTACATTCTGTAGTACTACTCTGCCTCAAACGTTATCTTGCTGTCTTTTGCTCCAAGACTTTTGTCCACGTCTCAAGTCCCCGCATCTAAAACATTCTAACTAATATCAAAAAAGGTTGGTATTTTCACTCGAATAACACGTTTAAATAGTAGTTCAATTGTAGCTTATCCTGTTCAACAAAAATTTCTAGTACTACTACTAAGTTCTATTCGTAGACGCTTAACAATAGAACGATTCATATTTTCGACTTCACCAATCGCCTACGGCCATTATGGCGGAAACGTCATAATTTCCATGTTTTTGTCCTTCCAATAGTTCTTGAATGAATCACTAACAAACCAATCCTAAGAAACTTCTTACCTCTTCCTTGCTGGTTGGCGGTTTAAATGATATTACTGCGTTGATTTTCTTTGAATCAGGATTTATCGCTTCTGTCGACAGATTATCTCCTAAAATGCGTATTTTTTCAATTTTCCAAATACATTTTTCCCTATTTAGCAACACATTCGCTTCTTTACAAACTGCAAGTACCTCTTTCGGGTTATCAATATCAGTATTGCCAAGCACAATAACGTCATCCAAATAATACAAAACGCACCCACGCAGTGTCAAAATATTTCCATAGTTCTCTGAAGTCAGTCCGAACAATAGCCTCTTGTATCGCTTAAGACCTTTAGACGTGATAAAAGAAGTTATCTTACCACTTCCTATATCCAGTACAAACTGATGATGACCATCCTTTATGTCGTCAGGAAAAATATTTAGCTCCTTTAAATTTTGTCAAAAATTAATCAAATGTGGGTAGTGGATAGTTTTCCCTCAATTTTGCCAAATTGGCTCTCCTCATATCAATACAAAGACGAATATCATCGACTCTTTTGAATATTATGAATTAAAAAAATCATATTTTATTGAATGAAATCATCATTTTTGAATACAAAATTTTATTTAAAAATTATAATTAAAATATATTAAGTACTTATGTTTATATGGTGACAAATCACAAACAGCGTTACCGTTGAGCGACTAAAGTCGCAATTTGACACTTTTTCAGCGACCCCGCCACTTTTTGTGCCCCCTTACTAAAATGAACTAAATCTGACACTTTTCAAGATTTTTGACCCTTTTTTCCCCTTTTTTAGAAAAAGTAAACCTGATATATTTCTACAAGAATTAAAAATATTAGAAACCAAAATTAATGATAAATCATATGAAAATATCTTTAAAATTACAAATCCAGAAGAATTTTGGCATAAAATTGGTAATTTAAAAAATAGGATTAATAATAATTTGTATCCTAATTTATATGAATTTGTTACTTACGTATTTACTCTGCCACATAGTAGTGCGTCGGCAGAAAAAATCTTTTCGTAACTAACATTAATGAAAAATAAGTTATCGAATAGGTTAAGAATGGACACATGGACCTGGAAAATTGGGTACCTGACGATGAACTTATAAAAAAGTACAGAAGTAATTTATCAGAAAAATAATTTAATCGAATGTAAATATACTAATATAACTATGAAATATATATTAAAACTCATTTTGTAAAATATATAAACCAAAACAATCATGGAAAATTAAGTAATATAGTCCTTTTTGACATTGAGAAATATCGCTGCATCCTAATTTCTAAGTATTTCATAGAACTACGAATAAATTACACAGACTAGTTTATAGACTTGTTCAATTGTTGTTGAACAATATAGAGCAGATTGTTAGTCAATATAGAGTGGATTTATAGTTTATTTAATACACCAGTTCAAAGACTAGTAGAGGCTATTTAATAGACCAGTCCAGATATATGTATAGTAGTCTATAGAGTAGTAAATATATTATACTAGTATATGATATAAAATATTGACCAGTCTATTGACTTCTGTGGTCTTTTAAATAGCATTTGAACTAGTTTTTTAAATAGACCATGAATTAATCAACTGTATTAGTCAATGGTTTATTCGATCGACTATTTTATAGACTACTACTAGTTTATGGACTGGTGTATTAAATAACTTATAAACTATTCTATTGATTAGTCTATTGAATAATCTATAATCTAGTTTGTGTAATTTGATTATTTTTGTTGTTTTAAAAAAAAAATCAAAATTTCAGAATTTTTATTTTCCATGCCTGCACAATAAAGTTATAAAAAATGTGCCTGCCATTATGATATATTTTTTCATAAAATTTTGATATATTATGACATATAAATAAATAACATAATATAAAATGTACAACTATATATCATATTTAACTTATTACAAAGTGTTTCTATTTACTTCTAAAATGAACCGTTGTAACAAAATTAGTATTTATATTTAACTTTATGACCTCAGTTTGTTTAACACAAAAATTTTCCAAATACTATGTACTCTAAGTCTTATCATATTAATTATTTGAAATGTAATTAGTAATTTTGTATAATTTTGAATTGTTTTTTTTTATTTTAAAATATATATTATATTTTTTGTTATATTTTTTAATTTGTTACAAAATACGCAATTTTGTATAATTTTTTATTTATCTTTAAAGAACTGTTTTTTAGTTATAATAATAGTATTGTTTTGTGTTTTGTATTATTATATAGTGGGTTAGCAAAAAAAGTTTTATTTAATGGAATTTTTATAAATTTAAAAATGCATTTTTTATTTTTGAAGTTTAAATGTCCTAACGTTCATAAATTTGAATGAAATTCAATCAAGAAATAAAACAGAACAAATAATTTTAAAAAAATTATAATTTTTGTTTAGGCTTATTAATTTTTGGCTAAAAATTTGTTTCTATTATAAAAATTGGAAAAATTATTGAAAAATAATATTATTATATGTTTGCTAATGTACATTACAAAATCCAATAAAAATTTATTTTTTTATCTATATTAGTTCATTTTCTTTTCTTTTAAAAATGTTGCCCCTTTTTATTGCCAAAATACCCTTTATTTGCGACTTTTTTTTCAAAAATCCCCTTTTTGTGCGACTTCTTCAAAATTTCCAACGGTAACGCTGATCACAAATTCACCAACCAACAGAAAGCTTAGAAAGCGTAATGTATGCATTCACCCATATATAAAATTAATGAAATAAAGAAAAATAAAAATAAACAAATGCAAAGTGACTTCACAGAAATATAATCGTAATATGCAGAGTGTGCGATTTCAAGTGGCTTGTGTTGATTAATATGGGTCACTAGAAATGCATTACAAATGAATTCGATATTACTACATATTAATATTAATGTAGGTCACTAAACTATTAACAAATAATGGATTAAGAGGAAAAGAAAACAGAAACCATAGAATAATAATAAGTAGGGGAAATAGTTTAAGATTATTGTAAAAAACATAGAATAAGAAATAGTATATAAGCTGAAGAAATTTGTAAATTTGTAAAAATTCCAAAATTGTTGTTTTTATTTCTCAGAAAACTTTGGCAATTAACTTTGTCATAATATAGAGCCGTCTTCTATTCTAAAGCTATGGTCAGACTGAGTAAATATTAATAATATAAATAAATAAAACATCATTTTTTTCCTTTGCTCTAATGTGACCATAAAATATTTTAGGGGTGCAAACAAGATTTTGAGAAAACAAATTTGTTTGCTTGCAAACAAAAATGTCTCTAAAGTGACCATAGTGTGACCACCAGTGTCAAATATTTTCTCCCTTTTTCGAGCAAATAAATATTTGATCTTGCAAAAATTTTGTAAGAGCAAACAGTGTCAAATAACAGCTGTTGCAAGCAGTGTTGTCCACTTTTAATAATAAATTATAATTTTTTTTATAAAATCACCAAAACGTAAAATTTTAAGAATAAACTTTATATGAAAAGTAGAAATTAAAAAAAATAGTGTAAAGACCTTTCGACAGGTTTATGAGCAGTTTTGGTCCATTAGTTCATTATGAACTAGAAACAAAAAAATATTATTTTTTGTCACATTTTTTAAATGCAAGTTTGTACCAAATGAAAGATCATACATGTAATTTGCTACAGAAAGTTATATGGAACGAAAAATTGATTAACCTACTAATTTCCAAGAATATTGCAATACTGTAAAAAAAATCAGGTAAAGATCATAATTTTTGTTTAATAGACGAATGGGTTGAAATTTTTAATACGTCAATCGAAAGCTATTTGAAAGAACTTTTCTTTGATATCCATCTCAGGGATGATTATATTTCAAAGTTTTATTAAAGCAGCAATTTAATACCTGGACCTTAGAGACCAATATATCCAAAACCAGTCTTCGACGGCATAAAATTTTTGTGTATATATACAGTATGGTGTTAAGTTTTATATTTTATCGTTTAAACGCAATTCAGTTGTCAACACTGGTGTAGAAAATGAAACAATTAAACAGCTGTGCGAATTTACTTTATTTTTTGGCAAAGAATATGGCGGCTGCTCCGCAACTTAAATAATGTCTTCTCATCTTCCATTTCGAATTTTTATTTGTTTATTTATTTATTTATGTTATATTTTTTCCCTTTATTTTTGTAGTTCTGATTAAACAAATTTGTTTATTTTCGTTTTTTAAAGTTTCTGTTTTGTTTTCGTTTTGTTTTTTAATCATACATATATGTATGTACCTTTTCGTTTGTTTCTCTTTTTCTGCCGAAACAAAATTTTGTTTATAAGAAAACAAAAATATTTACTTCGGTCTGACCGCAGGGAAACATGTTTGCTCCAAACTGTATTTGATGCTGTTTCATTATTTGGGAAAATACATTTTATCAAATATTTACCGTCAATGTGACCAGCAAACAAACTACAGAAAAATTTAATGCAAATACGAGTAAACATATTTGAAGCAAATATTTTCTCAGTGTGATCACAGCTTTAGACTCTGATTTTTAGATTCAGTCCAAAGATTTCAAATTATTACATAGATATTCTGTTTAAGGTCTCTTTTAACTCGCCTCTCACAAGGAAACAAATCTGTTCACTCCACTTACTCTGTATGGATTAATTTCCGGGCTTCATATCATCTAAAACAAATTGTATGCTGGAATAACTGCCTTTTCGATTTCTTGCGTCTGTATTTGACATTTTAGCGGGGCTAGTCTGACCTTGTTGTTCTCATCAACTACAATCAAATTTCACATTTGCTCTCAATTCTGTTAATATCCAGACATGGATTCTGTAATTTCATTGCTTCAGTTAGGTTCTTTATTTGTTCGTAAACGTATCACATTTCAGTAGCTTCGACAAGTCTATACTCTTTTTAAGGAGTCGTTTCTTCTCGTCGTTTTGTTGTATGGATTAATTTCCGGGCTTCATGTCATCTAAAACGAATTGTATGTTGGAATAACTGCCTTTTCGATTTCTTGCGTCTGTATTTGACATTATAGCGGGGCAAGATGTTCTAGTGCAAGTATGACCTTGTTGTTCTCATCAACTACAATCAACATTTCACATTTGCTCTCAATTCTGTTAATATTCAGACATGGATTCTGTAATTTCATTGCTTCAGTTAGGTTCTTTATCTGTTCGTAAACGTATCACATTTCAGTAGCTTCGACAAGTCTATACTCTTTTTTAAGGAGTCGTTTCTTCTCGTCGTTTTGAGGTCATACTCCAATAAGTTTTCTTTCAAGTTGGTCCCAATATTTCTTCTTTTGTTGTTTTTTCAAATTGACTGCTTAGTTAAGTAATCTTACAAGAAAAACACACGCCGTCTTTAGGGTTTAACGCACGGAATAACAGTTTTTCGAAACATGAATTACGTCCTGACGTAAAATATTTATTATGCTTTTCAACAAAAACTTTGTACACGGCTAATCCCTCAGTCAAACTTTCGGCTTCTACAAGTTCCCTAGGATTACTGTACACTACGTATTAAAGTTGTGTACCACCTAAATAAAGCAATTTATTTTTCTCCTTCTGTGAATCTTTAATTCCTTCTGCCTCAAGTATATATAGAAAATGCACGAAACCATTTTTCCCATTCGGAACGAAGCAGCGCCTAGTATATGGCATCACATAAGAAATGTAGTGTGTGATATTACGAGATCGTAGTTAAATTTAAAAGAATTAATGTCTCTGCTTTACAAACAACAAACAACTGTTCAAATTCAACAGACGTTTTTGTTCTTACCACTTTCGAATTATTGTAAATTAATTATCCTTATAATTTAATTTATTCTAACGCTTTACAAAAATCAATATTTCATACCAATTCTTACAATTAAATGTAACTCAAACTCAAATATTTCCTCTTTTTTCAATTTCCTTTTTCCCAGAAAAACGAGTACCAAAATTATTATTCAATTCAAAATTATTAATAAGCAAACCCACAAAAGATGCACAGAAAATCAAAATCATTATGTAAAGAAAATCATAACACAAATGTTTGCGTTATTATCTTCTTCTACCTGCACAAGTGATATGGTAACTTAGCAGGTTAGGTGACAACTGACAGCTCGAATAACCGTTAAAGATTATTGTAAATTAAATAGAACTGAATAAAGGCATAAAATGTTGTTTCTCAATTCTAATTTTGTGAAAACCATTTTTGTTTTTATTTAACAAGATTTAAAGTCGTGAGTAATAAAAAACTTATTACAAAACAACATTTTTGCTGATATTTAATAAAAATGGAGAAGCTAAGATTCGAATTCATTGTAAAAGCTTCACAAAATGACAATAAAACCAATATCATCGCCATAACCTCAATTGAAACAGGTTTATATTATGCCAATAGAATTTCAAAGCATTTCACTTCACGAAAAACTGAAGAACACACCCGCATTCCAGAAGGTAAAAGCAACGCTAACGAAAAGAGGCTTGTTCAGACATTCACAATGAATCTCTTTCATACGTCCGCATGTACGTTTGTATAAATGGACAAACATACTTGCGTACATATGCTTGCACGAAATTAGGTGAACAACCTTATTTTGCTGACTTCTTATAATTTTTTATTTGTGTTTATTTTGTTGGATTTATACATTTTCCCTTATTTTTGATGTTAACAGCTAATTGAAATTATGATAAAAGAAAAACCTTGAATTTCTGATTAAGTTTCAAGTTTTGCTTTTTTGTATTGCATTTGTCTGGGGTTTCATGTTTCCTGAAATGTTTTACACGTGTGGGAAAATGCATAAGTCCAAAGCAAACTTATATTATCAATAAATACTTTAAGAATAATTTGTTGCAATTCAGCAACAAAATAGAATTTCAATAAAATAAATTAAATATAAATATTTATTGCAATTTGGCAATAAAATAGTATGTAAGGCTAAGAAAAATAAAAATAAATGGAGAACAAAAGACAACGGTTGTTTTGTTCTCCAATCCTCCGCAATAACCAAGTTTAAGTGCTTGTGTTATACCACCACTATAACCAAGTTTAAGCGCTTGTGTTATACCACCACTATAACCAAGCTTAAGTGCTTGCGTTATATGGATAATTGTCCCGGTGATTCCACCCGGACAAAGCAACATACATTCTGATTGCCCCGGTGATTCCGCCCGGACAAATCAAAACCGACCAGCAAATCAGCTGAGTCAATACATTCTGGTGACCCCGACGTGATTTTCGACGTTAATCCTTTTGTGAGAAAATCTACTTGGAAGATTTTTATTTTATACGTTTGTTAGGTAGTTAATTCGAACTACTTTTAAATGCTCATAAACTAAATTACCATTAGTTTAAAGTGATTAACTTCAAGGAATTATCAGCCCCTCTTCCTAGAAACAAATTAATCGAACAGGCCACATCATGACTACTATAAGAAGGCACACTGTCATTATGTCATCATTGATTTGGATACTCGACACGGACCCTACGGCAACCAATATGAAGTTAAAAGAAAAACTGTGGGGAGAGATCCAAGAGCTACATTTCAAAATATGGGAATCAAGCGATGACCCACTGAAGGAAGGATACGACATGAAGTCCTACGAAAACCTGGAGAAGCGAGTCATTGAAAAATTCAAGCTAGTCTCCCGCACACCAGAGCAAGTTTTCGAACCAGTGCTACCGCTGACACAGGTCACAATCCAAAAATTTAATGGAGATTATTTAAAATGGAGATCATTTCACGAATTGTTTACACAACTAGTAGACATGCAGTGTATTCCTGCGGTACAAAAAATGTGGTACCTGAAATCAAACTTGGGGAGCGAAGCTGAGAAAGTAATAAGTCATCTTTTAGCCACAGCCGAAAACTACGCAACCGCATGGAGCCTATTGCAAGAACGATACAATCATCAAAGCGTTCTTGTAACAACACTAATGCAACAACTCTTGGATCAACCAAACGCTGGACCGTCAGCTGCTGCTATCAAACATTTACATGATACAACACAAGAATGCCTACATGCGTTAAACAACATCGGGATCGATACCACTTCATGGGATCCCATGCTGTTTCTCTTATTCTATATGAGAGGACCATTAGCAATCCAAAATAGCTACAAAAAATCAAAGACCTATTAACATTTCTTGAAAATCGTTTTCAATCCCTGGAAGCTATAAACCAGAAAGAAACATCATCAAATGTCTATGTTTCCACTACTTCAGCCAAACAAACAGAAGCCAAGTGCTCACTCTGCAAAAACAACTGTACTGTATATATATCACCAACTGTATCGGTGTCAGAAATTTCAACAACTGTCGCCTGCGACCGTCTCATTTTCATTCGGAAGCAAAACCTGTGTGAACTGTCTAAAATCAGGACACACGGCCAAAACTTGTGAATCAGGATCAAAAAAAAACAGAACTCGCTACTTCATCTGGAGAGCAGCACTCAGTCATCAAACCAAAGGTCAACAAATGAAAGGGTATCCAAGAAGTTATCATCATTCACGACCTATCAACCTAAAATAATTGAACCCGATTTCAATGAAGCGACATCTTGCCCTCCAGAAGCATCCTCATTAGCGGCAGCAAATGGTCAGGTGTCTAAATCATACGTTCTTCTCAGCACAGCTCTAATAAAAATCAAAACTGATACAATGGAGATTGAATGTCGCGCTTTACTTGACTCTGGCTCACAAATCAATTTGATTACGGAGCGTTTGGTAAGCCAACTTAATATTGCAAAACAGACTTCATTAGTAAACATCAATGGAATCGGGGACTCTAACACAAAAACAGAACACCTAGTCAATGTAGCTTTGCATTCTCGAATTAATCGATTCTCAACACGCCTGGAGGCACTTGTCCTGCCTCCAATTATTGCGCCTCAACCATCACAATTTATCAACATTGATGAGCGGCCACTACCGAAAAATATTATGTTAGCTGACCCAACATTCAATCGATCTAATAAAATCGATATATTGCTGGGTGCCGAACATTATCACCAACTGTTAGTAATTGGGAAAATATTTAATTATTTTTAATATATATTTAATTATGTCCACAACTTCCGATTTTGCAGAACACGGTCCTTGGCTGGGTTGTAGCAGGAAAAATAAATAGTGAACACCCTACAGACCCATCCTGTGGAATATGTACTGAAGATGAGGGGCTGGAAACTTCCATCGCTCGACTTTGGGAACTAGATGAAGTTAAAACAACTAAAAAACCACTATCAATAGCCGAAAGACAATGTGACGAGCACGTTGTACAAAATACAATTAAAAACCATGGAGACCGCTTCATAGTCAGAATACCATTTCATCAAACCCCTAATACCCTAGGCGACTCACACGCAATAGCTCTCAACCGATTTATCGCTCTCGAACGGCGTTTGTTAAAGAACCCAGAATTGAAAGCTAAATACACTGAATTTATGGATGATTATGAAACAATGGGACGCATGACAAAATTGGAAACAGACTCCATAATATCTCCAAACTACTACATCCCACATCATTGCTTGCTGAGGTCAGAAAGTTGAACCACTAAGCTCAGGGTGGTATTCGATGCCTTAACCAAAACCGTTTCAGGCATCTTTGAACGAGCAATTCAATATTTGGCTTCACTCCCTAAGCTCAATGAGGAACCCGAAGAAGAAGAACAACAATCATGTCCACAAATCACAGAACCAAAGGATAATCATGAGATGTTAGCAGAAAACGAATCATCAAAACAGTCATTGGATGGAAGGCCACTCGCTAAAAAACAGCGGACCTTGGCAAACTCAATTACGACCACCCTACTCACAATATTGCTATTGCTCCCACTCGTGTTCACAGATAAAATCGAAGTAACACAGTTTGAACCCAATATCGGCTTGCACTTTGAGGTTATTGGCAATACACGAATGTCGCGGTCAGAATGGAACATCATTTCCAACTATAACTTAAAACCATACTGGCAAGAAATAAGTTGAACAACCTTCTAATTCAAAGGACGACTTGTTCGAGCGTTCTCCAGACAGTCGATTTCAGTCTAGCAGGCCTTAACGTTAAAAACCTCTTACCAAAGAGGAGAGCTAAGCGTGGTGCTATTAACATTGTTGGCAACGTCGCTAATTCACTGTTTGGTATTCTGGATTCAGATTATGCTGAACAAATGTCAAACACCATCAATGCAGTAAACGACAATGAAAACCATCTCAAACAATTCCTCATGAATCAAACATCAATTGTTGATGCAACTCTAAACGTCCTTAAACAAGATGAAGAAAATGTGAAACTAAAGTTCAACAACGTAGAAAACCAATTAACAGAAATTGCATTTAGATTACAAGATAATGAAAAAGAACAAAATCAAGCAAGGCAGTTTCGAATATTCATGTTACAATAAGTTCAACTTTCTTTAACATCAGCAAGGTTACACCGAATTCAAGCAGAAATGATAGCAGTATTAACAGATTCACACCATGGAAAAATCAGCCCAATGTTTAGACACCGTCTCAACTTCAAGCCGAGCTAATACAAGTAAGAAAACATTTTCCAAGATCTCTAGAACCAGTAAGCAAAGATAATATATTACAACTGTATACAATTATGAATGTAAAGGGAGGTGTCACAAAAGACCACGTCATCTTTCACATATCTATTCCGTTATCTGATCCTGAGACATTCGAACTTCTGAAACCACACCCAATTCCTGTTCAAATAAATGGCACAATGCTCGCTATAAGACCATGCAGTGACTTCCTGGCCATAAATACTCATAAAGATCAGTATTTCATGTTGACAGAAAAACAGTGGACCACATGTGCAACAATAATAGAGAATGAATTGCTATGCCCACAAATGCAATCAAAATACACTGCAAACGCTGACAAATGCCTATGTCAGCTATCACTTCTTAATTTCAACAATCAAATGATTTGTAACATTATTCCTGTTGCTGATAGAACGTCGCTTACACAGTTAAAATACAGCAATCAATGGCTTTACACTATGCAGCAGACGTCCCGAATAAACGCTGTATGTGGGCAAGAAAAATCACAGCTAACCCTGAAAGGATCTGGCCTCCTTAAAATCTCGCCGGATTGTACAATTAAGATCAACTCAATCACCATCAAAAGCCATCAAAATGTCTCCACATCTCTTCAAACATCATACACCGCAATGAGTAATATAAGTGACATCAGTTATCCAGCCGAGGTTCGAACTGCAAGAATTCACAACAAGATCTATTCCGACCAAATTAAAAATATCTCCGAAATTCAAAATAAACCAAAGGGTATCTGCTGAACTTCCATCACAAATTAAGCACATCAAATATCATCACGGGACCATGGCCTATGCTGCTCTCGTTCTCGTAATCTTAATATGTCTGAGGATCATCTGGAAAAGGGCATATTGCAGGGGAATTAAAACAAATCAACAAACTCAACGTCCAGCTGTACTTCAACATATTTCAAGGCCAGAATTTCAAGTATCAGTAGTTTAAGCCTTTAATTCTAAGATATGTGAAGGGTAAGGTTGTCACATTTTTAATTTTGTTGAGCATGACTCAACGGCGGGGTACATGTTCAGACCTTCACAATGAATTTCTTTCATATGTCCGCATGTACGTTTGTATAAATGGATAAAGATACTTGCGTACATATGCTTGCACGAAATTAGGTGAACAACCTTATTTTGCTGACTTCTTATATTTTTTATTTGTTTTTATTTTGTTGGATTTATGCATTTTCCCTTATTTTTGATGTTAACAGCTAATTCAAATTATGATAAAAGAAAAACCTTGAATTTCTGATTAAGTTTCAAGTTTTGCTTTTTTGTATTGCATTTGTCTGGGGTTTCATGTTTCCTGAAATGTTTTACACGTGTGGGAAAATGCATAAGCAAAAACATATTAATAAATATTTTAAGAATAATTTGTTGCAATTCAGCAACAAAATAGAATTTCAATAAAATAAATTAAATATAAATATATGTTGCAATTTGGCAATAAAATAGTATTTAAGGCTAAGAAAAATAAAAATAAATGGAGAGACAAAAGACAACGGTTGTTTTATTCTCCAATCCTCCGCAATAACCAAGTTTAAGTGCTTGTGTTATTCCACCACTATAACCAAGTTTAAGTGCTTGCGTTATATGGATAATTGTCCCGGTGATTCCACCCGGACAAAGCAACATACATTCTGATTGTCCCGGTGATTCCGCCCGGACAAATCGAAAGCGGCCAGCAAATCAGCTGAGTCAATACATTCTGGTTGTCCCGGTGATTCCGCCCGGACAAATTAAAACCGACCAGCAAATCAGCTGAGTCAATACAAGGCTGTTCTAGAAGAATATGGATTTCTTTATATGCGGAGACTATCAAAGATTATAAAGACGATGATGGAAATATGCATTTCAAAATTTTTTCTTGGAAGAGCAAATAAAAGAAACTCAATCGGAAAGAATCGAAACAGCAGTAAGTGGTATTTCAACAGATACTTTACAACAGATTTTCGAAAAATTAAATACAGCATAAAATGAACAGAAACCAGAAGTACATAACTGAAAAAGCATTTCAGAAAAGCTCGTCACAGAAAAATTTACAGGGAAGAATGCAAACGCTTTACAATGGATGGACATTTTTGAAAGCGAATGTTTGAAGTTAGGGATAGAAGCAGATAAATGTAAAATTGAAATTTTAAGATTATTTCTAGAAGGGTCTTGTATTGACTGGTACAGTTCGATGCTTATCAAATATACCATAAATTCCAATTGGGGACAATGGAAAAAAATTTCTGTGACACTTATGCAGAGAAAGGTTGGACATCTGTGAGGTATGCAATTGAATACAAATATAAAAACGGGTTTCTGTTAGATTACGCTATATAAAAAGAAAGAATTTTTTTGGAAGTAAATAAATCACTAGAAAAACAAATTTTAATCGATTTAATTGCAGTTGGACTTCCAAATTACATATGCGATAAAATTGAAAGAGGTTTAGAGAAAAAGAAAATATATATACGGAGAAAAAAAAATAAAAACATTTGAAACTAAAAAACCGTGCAAGATGTGCAAAGAAGAAAAAAAGGTGAACGTTACCATCCAGAATCAAGTTGCTCGTTCATAAATAAGAATACAGTAAAAAACGTTAATATATCAGAATTAGAAGTAGAACTAAATGAAAAAAATCCAAAAAAAATAATTGTGCCACCATTAATAAAAATCAAGATACGCTTAAATGATACTTTTGATATTTTCGCAATTTATGACTCATGATCAAATGTGTCTTTAATAAATGCCAAATTATTGAAAATAAAGCAAAATAAAATAAATTATACTCAAACAGAAAATCTGAGGATTATTAATGGTGTAGGAAAAACAAATGGTATGGCAACCTTAAAAATAAGAATTTATGATATTGAGAGACATATGGATATCTTTGTCGTAGACGATGAAAACTTCAAGAGAAGAATTTCAATTAATTCAAAATGAGGATCTAAGGATCACACAAAGTAACCATATAACAGAAAATAAAGCTATGACAACAAGAAGTGAATACGCCAATATTGGTACTTTTCAAAATGAAAAACAAAAAATTAGAACATATGAATTAAATTTTAATGAACATATAAATACTGAAAATTTTGAAATATCGATTAACTTATTAAATTTTGATCAGCAATCAGAAATTAACAATTTGATTGGAAAATATAAAGCAGTGTTTGCTAAAGACAAATATGACATCGGCACTATTACTATGAAGCACATATTGATTTGATGGTTGATAAATATTGTTGTAAACGTCCTTACAGATGTAAGATTGAAGATAAAAAGGAAATAGAGAACTAAGTAGCAAAGTTGTTAGATTAAAATTTAATTGAAGAATCATACAGTCCATTTGCAACGCCGGTAACGTTAGCATATAAGAAGGAGGAAAATAAAAGGTCACGGTTATGTATAGATTTTAGAGATTTAAATAAAATTATTATCCCTCAGTCACAACCTTTTCCACTCATTGAAGATCTGATGGTAAAAACAAGAAATTGTAAATATTTCTCAACATTAGATATTAATTCTGCATTTTGGTCAGTTCCATTAAGAATACAAGACAGAGAAAAACGGCATTCGTAACTCAGGAGGGACATTTTCAATGGACTTGTCTTCCATTTGGTTTAAAAACAGCTCCGGCGATATTTCAAAGAATATAAGCAATATTATAAGAAAGCACAAGCTCTCAGATTTTACAGTCAATTATATAGATGTTATCCTGGTTTTTTCTAAAACTTTTGATGAACACATTCTACATCTTTCAAAATTACTAGAAGCGATACTAACCGAAGGTTTTAGACTAAAATTTTCTAAATGCAATTTTGCTGCAAACTCTGTGAAATACTTGGGACATATAATAGATAACCATTCAATAAAACCACTAAAATACTATTTAGTTGCTGTCAAGAGGTTCCCTGTGCCTGAAACAAGAAAAAGTGTTCGTCAATTCCTAGGGAAAATAAATTATTATCATAAATTTGTTCCACATATTGCTATTGTTTTGGATCCTCTGCACAATCTACTAAAGTGCCTCGGCCACGATCAAACAGATTGGATCAAATTTTGCATATGTGTTGGCAATTTTTGTTTGACTTAGCACGGCAACGCATCAAATTTTAGCCTTCAAATTTCATTTCTTAAGTGTCGTGGAGAAGAAAACATCATATGGTTTCATTGGAAAAAATTCTTGTTTTGGTTTTTTTTTTGAAAATATTTTTCTTTTAATTTTTCTTAAAGAACATATGGTTTTTTATTGGCAGATAGCTTTGTTTTTGTTTTTTTATTGCCAAACAGTGTCGTAAAGCAGAAAACAATATATGGTTTTAATCGGAAATTTTCTTGTTTTGGTTTTTTGTATGAAATATGAAAGAATGGTTGAAGAAAGGGATGAATTTACGCACGAAAATCTTCTCAATGAACTCAAGTTGAGTTCTCCCAATGATTTTCGAAACTTTTTAGGGATGGATGAAGGAACATATGAAGAACTTTTAAAGTTGGTTGGCCCGATATTCAAATGCGTGACGCCATCTCTCTGAATCAACGTCTATCTATAACATTGCGTTTTCTTGCTACAGGCAATTCCTTTTCTGATTTAAAATTTGTCAGCGCTATTTCGGAACGAGTAATTGGTCGCATTGTTATAGAAACTTGTTGAGAAATAAACAAGATTTTAAAATATAATATAAAAGCAATTAAAACAAATTATGGACTTAATTTTTTCGGCTTATAATTAAAATAATTTTTATTAAACTAAACCAAGTTTATAAAAATAAAGGAAGTGTCATAAATTTCATAAATAAAAACAACACTACATAAGAAATAACAAAACATCTACTTTTTATCATAATTTTTTTTTTTGCTACACACTTTCGAAACACCAACATTTTCTGCAGAGCAGGTAGCGAAAATCAAAACTATTTTGATATTCTTCAAACTCTTCTGAGCCTGTACGTGTGAGGTCAGTTTTCTGTACCTGTGAGTACAGTTTTACGAATACAATCACAAAAATGACAATTTGATCCAATCAGTTTGATCGTGGCGGGTCTACTTAAGAAAAGATGTAAAATTTATCTGGTCAAAAGAATGTCAAGAATCATTTGATGAAATAAAAAGATTACTTTGCTCCGAACCTATTTTGAAAATTTTTGATCCAGATTTACCAATAAACATATACACGAATGCAAGTATTAAAGGAATAGGAGCTGTGTTAAAACAAAAAGATGAAAACGGAATTTCTAAGCCAGTGGCATATTTTTCTAAGTTAGATGAAGCTCAAAAGAAGAAGAAAGCGATATATCTAGAATGCCTAGCTATAAAAGAAGCTGTGAAATATTGGTAGCTTTGGCTTATTGGAAAAGAATTTATAGTTTACACAGATCATAAACCTTTAGAAAATATGAACATAAAAACTAGAACAGATGAAGAATTGGGAGATCTTGCTTACTACTTATCCCAATACAATTTTCAAATAAAATATAACCCAGGAAAATCTAATCAAGAAGCAGATTGCTTCAGCAGGAATTCGGTTATGGAAACTTTTGAAAATTCAAAGGAAATACTAAAAGTTGTAAATTTAATAACGCTTCAAGATATAAGAAATGACCAAAGTATGAATAAAGTCCTAGAGGCAATTAAAAATAAATTCAAGTTAATGAATAAAATCTTCTACAAAACTTTCAAAGGAAAAGAAAAAATTGTTTTAACGGAAAATCTCAGTAAGATATTAATAAAAAACGTGCATAACACCTATTGCCATATTGGGAGGACTCAAATGTTAAATAAGATAACACCCTTTTATACGGCAAAAAACTTAATTTCTAACATTAAGAAAACTTGTGGCAAATGTGAAGTCTGTATAAAAAATAAAACAAGAAAAAAATACCATTATGGTTTAATGTCACAATTGGGTCCAGCAACACGTCCATTTCAAATTGTATCAGTTGATACTATCGGACGCTTGGGAGGATCGCCTTCAACATTAAATTTTTATTATTATTATTATTATTATTTATTTATTTATATTTATATTATTTATTTAACATTATTATTTTATTTAACATTAAAATACCAAAACTCTAATGATTTTATAAAACTAACTCAGAGTGTGACACAAGATCATCAAATAGACATAATTCTTGTAGATCAATATCCCGGCATAAATTCGAAAGAATTTAAAAAAATTTTAGAAACAAAGAATATACAACTTATTTTTACTGCGTTTAGCGCTCCATTTTCCCACGGTCGTAATGAAAGAATGAATCAAACGCTGGTCAATAAAATAAGATGTAAAATAAATGAAAATGATAAAAAGACATCATAGACAACTATTGCAAGGAAGTGTGTAGATAAGTATAATGAAACAGAACACACGGTAACAAAATTCACTCCCAAAATACTTATTAGAAGGAAATAACGTAAATATTTTACCATACGAATTGAACCTAAAATGTCCAAATGAAGACCTGGAAAGAGATAGGAAAGCAGCCCTAGAGAATACAGAGAAATCTCATAATTATAATAAAAAACGATTCGATCTACATAGAAAAGAAATTGCATTAGAACAAGGCGATTTGGTATATGTGGAGAACGGAAATCTATTAAATAGAAAAAATTAGATGAAATAAGAGTTGGACCATATAAAATACTGAGGAAAATTTCCAGCTCAATATACGAAATTAATACTGGGCATAAGAAAAAAGAATCAAGTCTCTTCCATATTACAAAACTAATTCCATACCTGAATGACACCCAGTGAACAATTGCCTTCGTTATCATATACAATTGTTCTTCTTTTGGAAGGAGAGATGTAAAGAAAATTATAACACAAATGTTTGCGTTATTATCTTCTTAAGCCCACTTCACACGGTAATACTTTACGTACGTAAAGTCTAATGAAAAAGTAAAATGAAATTCCATCCGTATGACAAAAAAGAGAATAAAAGTCGTATGATTTATATTTTTTGCATTTACATGATTATATAAGACAATAACAAAGTAAAATGAAAACAGCTGTTACACTTTTTTTCTATGTGTTTACATAAAAATACATCCCTGATCTAATGCGACTTGCTTGTTTTTTGAATAATTTCAAAAAATGAAGAGAGGCATACGACTGTCAAACTTTTCAACCGTATTTTCTCTCAATGTGTGATGGTTTCATTACATAGTACGTTTAGACGATCACATCCGTACTCTTCTACACAAAATTTTGACAGATCATATTACTTGTGGAACCGTGTAAAGTAGGCTTTAATGGGTTAATGAATTGACTTATCGATCTACCTGCACAAGTGATATGATAACTTAGCAGGTTAGATGAAAACTGACAGATCGAATAACTGTTAAAGATTATTGTAAATTAAATAGAACTGAATAAAGGCATAAAATGTTGTTTCTCAATTCTAATTTTGTGAAAACCATTTTTGTTTTTATTTAACAAGATTTAAAGTCATCAGTAATAAAAAACTTATTACATATATGCGTATATTTTTTTCTTTTAATATAATCGCCGCCAATGTAATACTGCAATATTTTATTAAGAATACAATTAAGCGAGCAAAATATTTAGATGTGCTTTACTAATTTTTATTCCAAAATTTTTTAATATTATTATTATCAAAGATCAGTAATGAGTATTCAAAAAGATGAGTAGAATCGAATTTTAGTTACTTACTTAATTGGCCATAACAAACCGTTTAAGATTTCGGCCTGCCGCAACACATCCTTCCAGGCGCCTCTGCTTCGTGGGCGCCTACGACAGTTGGTCACAAAAACAGGGCTTCCTCGATTTGGTTCTTCCAACGGATGCAAGGTCGTCCTCTTCGCCGACTTCCGCAGATTCCCGCATCAAATACCCGTCTCAGAGGAGCATCCTCCTCCATTCGAACGACTAGACCGAGCCAGCGCAGCTACTGGATATTAAGACGCTGTACAACGTCTAAGTCGTTGAGGAGCTCATACAGCTCACTGTTGGATCGGATACGGAAATCATCGCCAACTCGCACTGGACCGAAGATCTTGCGTAGTACTTTTCTCTCGAACACTCTCAAGGCCGCTGCATCTGTACTTAATAGGGTCCATGCCTCTGCGTCATAAAGAAGCACGGGTAGGATGAGTGTCTTGTAAAGTGTTAGTTTTGTCGTACGAGAGGTCTCTGCTACTCAATTGCCTATTAAGACCATAGTAGCACCTGTTGGCAAGAGTGAGCCTGCGCTTGATCTCCAGACTGACATCATTTCTGGTGGCAACAGCTGAGCCAAGGTAGATGAATTCCTTGACCGTATCAAAAGTATAGTTATCGGCTGTAATCTGAGAATCAATACGCCGCGCATCTCTATACTATACTTTGTTTTGCCCTCATTTACTGCCAGACCCATTTTACTACACTCCCGTTCAATAGCACTAAAGGCAGCAGTAACATCTCGCTTGGTACGCCCTATGATGTCAATGTCGTCAGCGTACGCAAGCAACTGGACACTTTTTTGAAAAATAGTGTCATTGCGATGCACTCCCGCCTTTCTCGGAACACTCTCCATGACGAAGTTGAAGAGGTCGCATGATAAGGGGTCGCCTTGTCTGAATCCTCGCATGGTACCAAAAGGTTCGGAGAGGTCCTTTCCTACCTTGACACAGCTGCATTGCCCAACGTCATTCTGCGTAGCGTTTTCAGCTTCGCAGGTATACCGAGCTCAGACATTGCGGCAAAAACATGATCCCTTATGGGGCTATCGAAGGCTGCCTTATAGTCGACAAAAAGATGGTGTGTGTCGACTTGTTCTTCGTGGGTCTCTTCCAGGATTTGTCGTTGTGTGAAGCCGCACTGATAAGGTCCAATCAGTGTTTTGACGAGTGGCTTCAGTCGTTCATACAATACGCCTGTAAGAACCTTATATGCGATAGGGAGAAGGCTTATACCCCTATAGTTGGCGCATATAGTAGGGTCTCCCTTTTTTAGGACAGAACAGAGGACACTGAGGTCCAATCGTTGGGCATACTTTCCTCTAACCATAGTTTGTAAATAAGCTGGTGCATGCGCCCTACCAACTCATTACATCCGGTCTTAAACAATTCAGCGGGGAGGCCACCAGGACCCGCCGCTTTATTGTTTTTAAGACGCATAGTCGCGACTTTGACCTCTTCATGGCTAGGCGACGGAATCTCCACGCCGTCATCGTCGATCGGGTTCGGAACATCATCTCTAAAGGCAGCATTGTTGTCGTCATCACTTTGTAGCAGAGTAGAGATGTGTTTCCTCCACAATCTTAGCACCCCTTGGGAATCTGTTATCAGGCTTCCGTTCTCATCTTTGCAGGAGGACGCTCCGGGCTTAAAACCTTCGGTTAGACTTTTAAGCTTTTGATAAAATTTTCGATCATCATTCCTGCATCTAAAATCCCCGAGGACGATTTTGGCGTCATGGGCCGGGCACTTATTGTATACTTCCTCTAGTTTAACATAGAAGGCATCCTTAACCACGTCGTCCTTTTCTTCCGTCGCACAATGGGGTTTTTGGTTACTAAAATGCGAATTAAATCGTGGTAGCTTTCCTGGTTATTTTTTTTAGTTTATTTCGCTTAAAGAATATAAAGCCACAATAAAAAAAATCGTGACCTGAAATGAATAAGGGCCTAACAACCAAAAAATTCAAAATTGAGTTTTTGATTGATTCTGATGTACTGCATCAAAATATATGTATGTTCTGACAAAATTTTATAATCCTACTCTCAAAGATTATTTACCAACCAGATAAAATTAGAATTGAACATAGAAATGTTAATACAAATTAGAATAAATCATTTTGAGTATCAAACAAGTTTTCATTTCATATAGGTTCTTCCTCTTCTGTAAAATTTTGAAAAGTGTTGTTACGCCCTTTTGCATTTTGGGTGACGATGTGTTACTAGAATTTTTTTGAAGCAAAAACCTAACATCAGACGACAAAGGACTCCTTCAGCCCAGAAGCAAGTCACCAGCGAGTGGAACTGGTGGGCACGATGGTTTTATCAACCGTTCTCTTGGCAAAATGGCGGCACTTTCCCGACAACTAGAAGATCTTAAACTGGAACCAACAATGTCAACACAAACAACACCAGTTTTAACAGAAATAACAATTACAATAGAAACAATAATTTCAACAGAAATAATAGTAGCAGAAATAACCAATATCAAAATCAAAATGGAGAAAACAACAGAAATAACAACAACAACAGGAATAATTACAGAAACCAATCACAGAATATACGAATGATCGAAGATCAGGGAAACTGCCAAGGCTCGGAATACAACGATATTCCAGACAGCCAAAATTAAGAGTATATAAAATATCAACCCAAAATACAAACTTCATAGTACTCCAACATAAAGGTCATCATTTAACATTTTTAGTAGATACTGGCGCAGATATTTTACTGTGCAGAGTAACAAAGATACTTAATAATAAAGAATACTACGCTGATGAGAAATGCAAATTAACAGGTATTTCAAAAGAAGAAATCTACTCAATGGGAACCATCAATTTAAAATTATCAATCGGTAACAATATTTATACACACAAATTCCAATTGGTCGACAACAAATTTCCAATAGAAACAGACGGTATAATTGGCAGAGATTTTCTAAAAAGATATTTATGTTAAATTGACTACGAAACATTTACTTTGTCATTAAACGATGATGAGAATATAATAACTTTACCCATGCATTTAAAACCACTTGACATACTTACAATAAGAATACCACCCAGAACTGAAATAATACACCCTGTGAAGTTAAATTTTAGGCGTATTCATAAGTAATGCGATAGTACCCAAAAGTGGAATGTCACACATTAAAATACTAAACACCAATAACAATGAGGTAATTGTAAAAAACATAACATTGGAAACCGAGCCACTTGAAAATTATGTCATATTGCCATATAAACAAAAAACACCGATAAAAGATTCCAAATACTTAAAGAAAAAATAAAAATAAACTGCAATGACGACAGAGCAAAGGAAACGCTATACAATATTTTCAAAGAATATCAAGAAATTTTCCATCTGGAGGGTGAACCACTATCGACGAATAATTTCTATAGCCAGAAAATAGTAACGACAGATAATACACCAGTTTTCATCAAAAATTATAGACTGCCGCATGCACATTCCAACGTTAGTAAAGAACAAGTAGAACAAATGCTTAAAGATGACATAATAGAAAATCCGAAAAGTCCATACAAAGCACCTTTGCTACTTGTACCAAAGAAAAATATCGCAGATAAGAAGAAATGGCGTGTAGTTGTAGATTTCAGAAAACTCAACGACAAAATTTGGACATGAATACCGTACCAACGTTCTATTGGACTGACCCAAAAATCGTGTTAACATGGATAAACTCCAGGTCATCTTCTTTCAATACATTTGCGGCAAATCGAATAGCTTCAATTCAAGAAAATACGGCACCCGAACAATGGCGACATGTCAGCTCCAAATATAATCCAGCGGATATCATATCTAGAGGATTAGAAATCCAAAATTTACAACAAGCACCGCAATGGATGTACGGTCCGTTTTTCCTTTATGGAAACGAAAAACATTTGCATAAACCACATAAACCACCGAAACTCATTTAAAACGCTTCAATGAATCATAGGATATGTTTTAAGATTCATAAAAAACGCTAAAACTAGCAAGACAGATCGACAAACCCGCTGACCATCATTGTTCGAACTAGACAGCAGTCGAACTTCAGGGAAGATATTCAACAATTGCAAAGGCAAAAAGAACGCAAAGCATTAAGTCAAATTACAAGCCTAGCACCATTTTAGGATAAAAATAATATCTTAAGAGTCGGAGGCAGATTAGAAGCATCTACTTTGAGCTTTGAGGCAAAACACCCAATGCTCTTGCCATATAACGACATAATTAGCAGACTAATAATCGAGTCAATACACAAGGGAAACAAACATTGTAGTCCTACAGCACTCCTTGCAACCGTAAGATAACGCTTTTGGCCCATCAAAGGTAAATATTTAGTACAAGAAACTGTTCATCGATGTGTATTCAGCGCATAATCAAAACCAAAACTTCTTCCGCAAATAATGGGAAATTTGCCTAAATCAAGGGCGACTCCAGCAACACCCTTCATCAATGCAGGAGTGGATTATTGTGGCACGATTATTGTGGGGAGGAAAACGACCCCAAAAGACGTATATTGCGGTCTTCTGTTGCTTTTCTACGAAGGCAGTTCATTTAGAACTAGCAACAGACCTTACAACCAATGCTTTTATAGGGGCTCTTAAAAGGTTTATAAATCGTAGAGGTCACTGTCAGAATCTTTATTGCGACAACGCAACAAACTTTGTGGGAGCTCGCAATCAACTAGCAGAATTGTCAACTGCTTTATTTTCTACACCAGCTCAAGAAAAAACTCAACGAGAATGCGCGGATAGAAACATTAATTTCCATTTCATTCCTGCGCGTTCTCCGCACTTCGGTGGACTATGGGAAGCCGCAGTCAAGTCCGCCAAAAGGCTTCTGGTTAAAGAAATCGAAAACGTATCCTTGATCTATGAGGAAATGGAAACCGTAGTTAAAGAGGTTGAAGCGATCCTCAACTCGAGACCAATTGCACCATTGTCGAGTGATCCCAGTGACGGCGGCCTTAACCCCTGGCCATTTCTTAATTGGAGAACCTTTGACAGCTCAGGTTGATGCAACAGCACAATCAGCATCAACCTCTTTAGTAAATCGATGGGAATTTGAATATCGAATAAAACATCAATTCTGGAATCGATGGTCGATGGAATACCTAAATGGACTTCAGCAGCGGAATAAGTGGCAAACCAAGTCTCAAAATTTGCCACTTGACTGTAAAGTATGAAAACCAGTTTTTTGTTTTTACCAAGTGGGCCAGAGAAGCGCACAGTTTGGCTATATTTTATTAATTAATTCTTATCCCTAAAATTACTCAGTATTTATACATAAATAATGCTGATCAAGCATTATGTCTACAGTGGAAGGTATAGCAAGAATTTCAAAGAATTATTAAGAATATGAAAATATGAACACTAACAGTGTTGATAGCATTGACTATTAAATTGCAAACGCAAGCAAATTGATCATTGCTTGAATTTACCAAACAGAAGTGCCGTTAACAATGTGTGTGTATGTATATATGTACGTTATTGATAGTTTGTAATAAAAGCATAATAAAAGAATTACTTTAAACATGTGTCGGCAATGATGACATCATGAACATGCTACATGGCACCACAGTTGTAGTCAAAGATAATCCGTCACCTGGCATGACATGGCGGCTTGTTAAAGTAATCGAAACATACCCGGGGACAGATGGATTCGTTACGACTGCTGCTATTAAAACATCTACCGGCGTCATTAAACGAGCAATTCATTTACTAGCTCCGCTTCCTTTGGAACCACCAATAACTAATGTCGAAAATAAAAACCCAGATATACCGCCACTCGTCAAAAGAAGCAGGGCATCAAACGACAAAGATAAAAATCTGCATCCTCCAAACGCTCCAGTTTGACCACTACAAGCATGCTAATGCTCTTAGCATTGTTCGTTTTATTGGTAATGTGTTCTCAGGTTACTTACACACAAATCACTAGTAATCCTGGATTACATTTTGAACATATTGGTCAAATCAAGCCGATCATATCAGAATGGAATCTTCATATATACTTTGAATTGGCACCATTCTATAATGAATTGCAGCTTTTGGTTAACGGAACATCTGCTATGGTGGAAGCCTGCAACCATTCGCGCCTCACCACTCAATGTACCGGATTAATTAACCATTTTCACATTCTCAAGGACGAAATGGAGGCCGGTTTAAACAATTTCGCAAAACGAAAAAAAAAACGCGGGGCAATAGATATCGTCGGCAATGTGGCGAATTCCTTATTCGGGATATTTGATTCAAAATATGCTGAACAAATGACCGACACCACTAACGCCATAAAACCAATGAGGCCCACTTCCAAGGTCTTCTGCGGAACCAAACATCATTTCTCGACTCTACCCTGATTCTTATGAAGCAGACCGAAGCCCGCACTCAAGCCAATTTTTAAAAACGCAATGTTAAAATCAGTAGACTCAGGAACCTCACAAACATTGATATCAACCACCAATCGTAACTAATCTTGTCCCTCAGAATGCAGTTGTTTATCATAGCATACAATTTACAACGAATACACACATCTATGATTAATTTATTAGCGGATACTTATCATGGTCGAATCAGCCGCGTAATGTTGACTCCACACCAATTTTCTACTGAAGTTGACAATAAAGGCAAATCTTCCAGCAGATGTAACACTACCAGTGGTGGATATCATTCATCTGTATAGCATAATGACAGCTCATGCATCCATTTCAAACCAGCACATTATTTGCACATTGCTTATCCCCTTGACGCATCAAAATGAATATGATCTACTTTACCTTACTCCAGTCCCACAGCTCGTAAATAATATATTAATAGCCATTCTACCGACTACACAAATGATGGCTCTCAACCCTCACCGTGATGAATATTTTGCCATGGGTCATACTAAACTCCTTGAATGCAATACCCTCGAACACAACACATTCTTATGCTCAAATACCCAAACCATATACTTAAAAGGTGCACCACTATACAGCTGCGAAATACACTTATTTAACAATGAATCTGACCCAAGTTGCAATATAGAGCTGATGACCAATAACAACGTGTGGTACCAATTATAAAAAAGGGTCAGTGGCTGGTGGCAACCAAACAACAACTCAAATTAAGTACAGTGTGCAAAGGAAAAAGTAGCTACAATTTTTTGCAAGGGACTGGAATACTCGCAATACCAGCAGGATGCACCATAAAAAACAATATGATCACGATTCACGGGCACCAAACTATCACAACAAGTCTGCACCAATCCCATACAAGCAATGGGATGTCATTCTCCAAATTACGCCAGAATGGAAATAACTCCACACAACCCTTACTATACCTTTCGAGTATTGAGAACATAAACCGATTGCTGGAAGAAGTCACAGCGCAGCTACACGATATACCAACAACAATAGCCGATCATAAAACACACGGCTTGGCGGTCAGTTATACTGCGCTTGCTCTCATTTTAACAATCATCATTATCCTACTTATAAAAACATTACTGAAGAGAAGAACTAAGTCTACCCCTGGTGCACCAGAGCCTGCGCCGAGGTCAACCTGAAATATCTCTTTAGACCCAGTAGCTTGATACTACAATTTAGTGAAATATAAATTGCCTGATATTAATGCTAACTAAAGGTGGCAACAAAATAAAAGAATCTCAAATTGAATTAAAATAATATTTTAATATTTCTTGTTCCTACAATTTGGTCAAGCAAAGCGTGAGAATTCATACGTCAGCAAGTGTATCAAATATTTTTGTCTACACGCGCCAGACAGTATGAAATTCAATATGCATTGTGCATTGATCAAACTGTGGGAATGTCTTTTAATTTTTTGCATTTTTAGTAAACATTAGTAGTAAGCAAATTTTGTTTGTATTTTTTTATTGTATTATTTTTATTATAAATAGAGTAACTAATAATAAACTTCACTTCACTACAATCATTCAATTTGATTTATCGCTCGTCTTGGTGAACCACCTTGATAAGCTGAAGTAAATACTCTTATCCTTGTGAACTACTCGGATAACTTCCATTCTTCTTTTTTTATATTATATTTTACCATAAAGACAAACGCGCCTTGATGGGAACAACCCGATCAACCCCCCAACCCGAAAGGTACGTTTGTGTACAATAAATAATAATTAACTATTTGAAACTAATACTATTGTATTTTATTTACCCCTACATCCACCTCCACATTTTGGTGCAATCGAGCCGGATTATTCCTTAAATAAAATAAAATATTCGCGAGAATCTATTTGCAGATTTTGTCGAAGATGGCCACATTGGATTTTGTTTTTGGATAAATTACACTCTTTTCTCCACTTCGTATTATTTTTTTAATACAATTTAGTATGATTTAATTATTTGACAAGGTATGTAAAATATACTATTTTGTGCTGTGAAACAATTTATTTATTAAAAAAAAATATAATAGTACAGTGAAAGTGTAAGACTATAAGAAGAGAAGAAAAGCATAAAAAATAAACAAAACTGAAACATACAAACAACACAGTGCATTGATTTAGCCGTGCTGTTATTATTGTATACTTATTAACAGTTGGAAGATTGTCACTAATTAAGGATGGCCGTGTTTTTTTAATATACTTTGGTTTGTTGCGCTATTTGTGTCTTATTATATTCTTACACTAATATAAATCGTAATATATAATTTTCTTTCTAGGTCTCGCCGCTCATGTATAAAATTAACACACACAACATGAGTGGTGTGAGAAACTAGGTCGTAATCCTGACTGAAGGGTTGTAATGACCATTTATGTACATATATATGTATAATTTTCTTTCAATATTTTTAATTGAAGTTGTGATATTTTTATCACAATAATATATGCGAATAATTTTTTTTTGATTTTTTAAAATTAAAATTATTGTCAGTTTGAGGTACCCCCTCGTCCTAACAAATAAGTTTTTGTTCAAATAAAACACGTCAAAAGCAGTAAATTTCAAAATTCTTTGCTTTACTGAGTTCCAAACTTATACTAATCTTAATAACTCAATATATATGCGTAATTACTTGTATTTAAAATTCAAATTAAGTTATTTACATATACTTATGTATAAAGAAAAATAAACTGTTAGTTCAGCAAAATATATAAGGTATCGTTCCATTAAAGGAGAGAAAAAAGGTTTTAAATTATTGTTGATAATTAAATGAAAATAAGAGTAAAAGTATATACTAATAAAAAGAGTACAAACAAGAGATAAAAAAGAGATTTGTTGAACACAGTTCAACATCACCCGGGCGAGAGTGTGAGTGGCAGGAGCAATCATTACATACGCCTGATATAACAACCAAATATTGACTTCTGAGCCTTCTTGAGGGCACTTTTATTCACGGCATCCATCAATATGGTCGGCAAAGTTCTGCTGTCAAATACGCCGTCGATGGTGCGACAAGTGTCAAAGTAGGAGTGTGCTCCGGGCATAACCACCTTAAAATGTTGAACGAGCTGGGAATCTTGTATGGGTGGATAACTCCATATTAAGCAACTCTAGAAGAGTGGTTTTGGTGTTGTTGCTCTCAGAGAGGACCAATCAAATTGGGTATGGTTCGGCTGCTGGTGTGGTGGTAGATGATGTTTAGCCTTGCAAAGTGCACAACGATTCTCTGATTTGCACTCTGATCGTTGATTAGTTTTCACCAAACAGTTCAAACAGTAATTGCCATTCAATAAATATATTCGGCGTCTCTCAATGTCCATAGCAACAAAACCAGGGCAGTGTCGTGCAGAATGGTTTTTAAGGCACAAATTGCAAGGCATGAAGATAGCTAGAAGGGAAGAAAAAAGCGTTTATACTGTGTTATCAGAAATTTTGTTTTTGCGACTTTTTGATTACTTAAGAAGGGTTTCGCTATAGATTGGGTGGTTTTTCTCTTTGTGGGATGTGTTAATTCGAATTAATTAGAAATGGGAGGTAAAAGGCATAATTTAGCAATAGAACGCACTATAATTCCATTTTGAGTTTTTATTTCTGCAACTTGCACTTTGTTATCTTTCCCATAGATGACTTTAATGACGCGTCCTAAGCGCCACTCGGTGGGTGGTAACGAATCCTCTTTGACTACAACAAAGTCTTCAGGTTGAATATTGCGTTGTTCGGTTTTCCATTTAACGCGAGTTTGCAGCCCAGTTATGTACTCGTTCTTCCATCGACGAGCGAAAATATGTTGAATAACCTTCAGGCGGTTCCATCGTTTTATAAGACTTAAACTTTCAATTGGTGGTTCTTCTGGAGCTTCAGGCGAAGCAATAACTGGCGCATCTCTCAAAAAACGACCTGGTGTCAAGGGAAGTAATTCTTCAGGATTTTCAGTTAGTGGTGACATCGGTCGTGAATTCAACACTGCTTCAACTCGAATTAACAATGTTCATCGAAGAGTTCATCGTACGTAAATTTCAAATTACCTGCGACTTTTTAAGATGCGTTTTCATACCCTTTACGGCAGCCTCCCAGAGGCCACCCACGTGGGACGCGTAGGGTGGTATAAATGACCACTTAAACCCGTGAACAGTGTATTTTTCTGCTAATGCCTTTCAACTGTTTTCAAGAATTCGTTATGAGTTTTGAGTAACGATAAGCTTGCTCCCAGAAAATTTCGACCGTTATCAGAAAACATAGTTTTTGGAAATCCTCTACGTCCAGTAAATCTATCAAAGCATGCTAGAAACGCTTCTGCAGAAAGATCTAAACAAACTTCCAAATGAACTGCTCTCGTGGAGAAGCATACAAATACCGCTGCTTAATCTTTGATGTATTTGACATTCCGTAAATTCGAAGATTTTAAATCGAATGGTCCCAAAGTTCACTCCGGTGTAAGTAAATGGCAAAGAGAAGTTTACTCTTTCATTGGGAAGTTCGGCCATAATCTGTTGTTGGACCTTATGTTTGTAGATTACACAGACCTTGCAATTTCGAACACATTTTCGAACTACATTTTTAAGACGGGGAATGTAGAAGCCTTGTCTGATAGCTCTTAGCATGATATGGTGCTCATCATGAAGCAAAATCTTATGTGTCCAATCAATGAAAAATATGGCAAAATGAGTTCTATCAGTAATTATTATGGAATGGCGTTCACCATAGCTAAGGCCAGAGTTGCTCAGCCTGCCTCCAACTCGTAATAAACCATTTTTGTCGAGAAACGGATTTAGAGAGATTAGTCTATTTTTCTTGTTAATGCTTTGTTTGCTTTGAACACACTCGTATTCTTGGGGAAAATGTCTTAACTGGGTCAGGGTAATAAGACGATTTTTGCTAAACTGTATTTCTTCTACTGTAAGAAACTTCTCGGATGCAGGCTTACGTTTTCGAAGGGCATTATAAAATCGAAAACAATAGCTGATAACTCGAAGGTATTCTAATATATCGTCGCACTCTTCTTTTTGATGGTGATTTTAAATAACCTTTGTGTGATGCGTGGCTATCTTCTTCGTTTCCAAGTCAGTAGGGTCAAAGACTAGTGGCTCTGGCCAGAGTTGAACAGGCTGTGTTAGCCATGGTGGCCCATGCCACCACGACCTGGACTCTATTAGTTCCAAACGTGTACACCCACGGGTACCAAGATCAGCAGGATTGTCTTCAGTTTTAACATGCTTCCAAGAATTGCAGTTGATCATGTCGAGAATCATTATTACGCGATTCGCTACAAATGTCTTAAGGGTATGTGGAGGCTTTTGAAGCCATCCAAGGACTATGGAGGAGTCCGTCCACATATGGAGTTTATAGGGAAACTTTGCATCCTGTAGTAACGTTTTTACTAACTTTGTGAGTAAAACAGCACCACATAATTCCAGCTTAGTGGAGTTTTATCCAGGCAGTATTCCGTGAGAGACCCAAATAGATATCAGATGGGTAATCTTATTTAAACGGTAACCTTACAACATATCGGACATCGGAACGCCTAGTCGTAGTTGCTTTGTAAAAATTTTCACAATATAAATCTTCTTCTATTCCTGGCAGCTCTCTTTTGACCTCCTCCAGTTCCCAAAACCTTTTCATTTGTTCGTGGAGAAGAAATTCGTCTGAGGTAGAAACTGTGGTTGAAAAGGTGTTGATTTTATTAGTGCTATCTGGGCCTGATAAGTACCACCCAAAGTATGACTCTCTTGCTTCAATATTACCTGATATATTTTGTAGCACATTGAGTTAAAATTTTCTACTCTAACAGGATTAGAAGGTAAAAGATTGGCGATTTTAGGTGACACAATGGCTAACATTTTTAATCTGAAATTTAAGACTCTTGATTTTATCGTTACCATACATATTCCTTTTGAACTACCAATGACCGTTCCACCAAACCCAGAAATTTGACTATGATGTTTCTCAATTGGTAAAGAAAGCTTTTGCCGAATACGTGAGGTAATGAAGCTTTTTTCGGCACCCGAATCTAACAAAGCTCGTATAGTATACAATTCTCCGGAACTTTCTGTGTTAATTAGCGCTGTTGGTAACAATGTAATTCCTTCACGATGAATAAAATAAGCTATTATATTGCTCTCAATTTCCTCATCGGTTCTTGATATATTTTCGATTTGTGTATTAAAAGCGCAATTTTCCGTTTGATCAGTTGAAGCTGAATTTTTCTCGTTATTTTGCAAATTGGATTTTGACTGAATTTTCGATGAATTTGCTGATTTGTCATTTTCAAGATTTCCATTATGTAACATTGTATGATGCTTTTTATGGCATATAGAACAGGAATTGGTACTAGTGCATTTAGATTTAAAATGAGTAGCCGATAAGCAATTTACACAATATTTATTTGCGAACACGAATTTGATATGTTCATTAGGTTGCATAGACTTAAAGTATTTACAAACTCTTAAAGGATGATTTTGCTTGCATTTCTTGCAGCTGTAGTTTTGTTCATCCTGCGTATGAAGCGACTGAACTCTTGGAGAATTTTCTTTTTGTGCAGGTTTTCTTCTGTCTGACACAGTTTCTAGAATTTATATTCGTTCACTGAGGAATCCATTTAATTGCGTCCATGTGGGCAGTTCTCCGTGATTCTTCAAGGTAACCTCCCATTCCTTCATAGTTTCATCTGAAAGCTTTGAAACCACGACATGAATTAAGAATGGATCGTAATCATGCAACTCTATTTTATAATTCCTTAAAATTGCCAGGCAATCATCTACCGTATTCTGAAGATACCTGAACGACTTTACCGATTCGTTCTGAGCTGGGGCTACCGCGTGAATCTTCTTAACTTGATCTTGCACTAAGAGTCTTTTGTTTTCGAACCTGTTTTTCAATTTTTCCCAGGCTAAATTAAAATTATCATCTACCAAGTCAAAGCCCTTTATGGCTTGGTAGGCCTCGCCCCTCACTTTACTCCTCAGGTAGTACAATTTTTGCGCTGGAGCTAATAAATTATCTTTTCCTATTATGGCCTGAAACATGTCTCGAAATGCCGGCCACTTGGAGTAACCACACTCGAATGTTTGAATTTCGCATGCTGGCAACTTCAATGAATGTCTGGTATTTAATGGCGGACTTACGTTCACTACAGTCGGTTGCATTTTCTCTAAAATAACTGTTTTGATGGTCTGGTATTTGTTGCAAGCTTCCTCATAGCGTAACACTGCCTCTTTTTTGCGTCTTCTCCATCGGTATCATCCACTATATATTCATCGTATGATTCTAGAAATTTTAACCATCTTCTCTTTAATTCTTGTTTTTTACATCGAGGAATATTGCGGACCAATCTGATTGGCACGTTTCGTTAAATTTATCGCAAAAATTAAATAATTGACTGATATCATAGTTGAATCTTCTCTTTGATGCTGCCATTTTTTTTTTAGTGTTCTCTAAGACTCAACTATTGATGTGAGATCAATTTCCTAAATACTCTTTTTTTTAAGTCTTTTCTTTATTTTATTACCAAATCTTTAGCGAATTTAAGAGAGAGAAAAAAATTTTTAACTCACCGTTGTTTTATAACGACCCTTAATATTGTGGTAGGGAACCTCTGACATTAAATATAAAAATACTTCTCATTTACAACTTGTAGTTGGTCGTTGTTTTTGTAAATGTGCTGTGTTGTTTCTTTTCTGTATTTTATTTCGTTTTCACAATTTTAACTATATTCTTTTTCAATATCTTTTCCTTACTTTTCCTGTGTTCTTCTGTGTTACTGTTCTGTTGCTGTTGCTTTTTAATTGTAATAACAATATTAATATTTTTATTAATATGTGTATTTAATTTTTAATTTGTTTTAGCACCATTAACGTTTAACTAAAGTTTGCCTTGTTCGCTCTCCTTTCTTTTTATTTGTTAAGTGTTGGTACATGGGATTGAAACATTAGTTGTTGCGTGAAGTTGATCTATTTTCAATGTTGTCCCGTTCTTTCTCTCTCTTTTTTTATTACTTTCTTTTGGGTAATTTTTTAGTAGGAAACTTTAGCGAGTATTTTTTTAAGATGGTAAAATTTGTTCTATTTTCTGCTTTAATAGTGACGTATTTTTACCATGTATATATTTAAATTAAACGATTTTAGGTTATGTTCTCCCTTTATGAAAATTTAATATTAATTTTCAGAAACCACTTCTAGAATTTACCAAAACTTTTTTCTATATGCAAAAAAAAATGTCGCACAAAATAACTGATAAGCACAATACGTACCTTACTCTTCTCAGCATTTATGTTACTTGCCTTGTAATACACTTTGCCTTGTGGACCCTTTAGATACTGTGTTGTAGCCAGAATTGTATGCGCATTGAGACCTGATAGTTTTGGATTTCTTACTGGCACGGGATGTACAGAGCAGTACCTTGCTGTTCACCTTTTGCTTCTTTTTACTGCCGTAAGCAAAAAGGCTTTTATCTGTCAGCCAAATAACCCTTGCCGATTTTCACTTGAAGTTGCCGTCGGTTGAGCCAAATTATTGTTATTTTAAAGTTGGTGGGCTCCTAAGCTCTGAGCCACTGGATCTTTCCTGTCCTCGCCTATTCTAGGACTTCTTCGAAGGACCACTTGTTAGTTTGAGGTACCCCTCATCCTAACAAATAAGTTTTTGTTCAAATAAAACACGTCAAAAGTAGTAAATTTCAAAGCTCCTTGCTTTACTGACTTCCAAACTTATACTAATCTTAATAACTCAATATATATGCATATTAACCTGTATTTAAAATTCAAATTAAGTTATTTACATATACTTATGTATAAGGAAAAAGAAACTGTTAGTTCACCAAAATATATAAGGTATCGTTCCATTAAAGGAGACAAAAAAGGTTTTAAATTATTATTGACAATTAAATGAAAATAAGCGTAAAAGTATATACTAATAAAAGAGTACAAACAAGAGATAAAAAAGAGATTTGTTGAACACAGATCAACAATTGTGATTTTTTTATTATAATATAAAATAATTTTATTTATTTAAATTATATTTAAATTATTCGATCGATCTCTACTCTTTTTTAATTTTGTTTCGAAAGTTTTCGCGAACTCTTTTTTACCGTTTCAAAGTTTATCGCGAATATTTCTTTAATTTTTTTTATTAAAAGTAATATTTTTCATATAGTTATGTTTAAATTTTCGGTTTTCTTTGATAAACCCTATTCTTTCAATTACAAAAACCCGAATTTTGATAATAAAATTGGCTGCATTGAGGAATTTTAATAGAAATTACAATCGCTTAACGGACTTGGAAAGCTTTATTCAGGTTATTCCCCGAGAGGAACATTCGGTTCACTCTCTAGGTGTTCATCGGAAGGAGTTGACCCGTTTGTGGGAAGTCTTTCGTGACAGTTACGAAGACTTGTTGGAAAATGCCGAAGACACCAAAGCCTCAACAAAAGACCTGAATGCCAAATATATATCGGGATACTCTTTATATTTTCAATCCGCCTCATTTATTGATGGATTAATTGACAGGCTTAAGAGGAAGGCCGCGAACCCAATTGTTAACACTGTCTCCATTCACCTTCCCCCATGCGATACCCCGAACCTTTTCTGTCGATTATGCTTCTTGGCCAACATTTCGAGATATGTTTTCGGCCATTTACGGAACTAACCCCCATATTAGCAACATCCAAAAGATGTATTATCTTTTACAAAAAACATAAGGTTAAGCGAGGGACATTATTCGAACTTGCCCCATGACGAATGATGGTTTCGACATGGCTTGGCAGAATCTCGTCGATCGTTACTAGAATAAAAGAGTATTAGTCAATTCTCAATTGAAAACTCTTTTCAACCTCCCTTCCATATCTAAGGAATCTGGCCCTTCCATTAAAAGTTTGCAACGGACAATTAATGATTGTATAACGAATTTGTCGTTGCTAGGCATAGAAACTCGGAATTGGGATATCATATTTGTTTACATTTGCTCCACTAAACTTCCCGAAAACACCCTAGGTCTTTGGGTGCAGTTTCAAGGGCCTTGCCCAGGCCTACCTAAGTGGAGCAAAATGGATAAATTCCTGACTGCCCGATACCGAACTCTGGAATCAGTTTAGGATATTATCGGCAACCACAATTTTACCCAATTTTTTTTCACTACTGATAGCCCCCGAAAATTCAGAGCTTATGAGATTGTTGCCCCGAATATAACCCAAAGAAAATGTCGAATTCGTAATCAGAATCACAATATTCGTTTGTGTTCTGATTTTCTAAGAATGTCGGTTAGTGAACGCTTATTATCTGTTAAAGGTTATAAGTGTTACGCGACTTGTTTGGCCATTTCCCATGAGTCAAACAGATGCCATAGCTCTAACGTTTGCTACATTTGCAAACAAAAACATCATTCGCTACTTTATCGTAGCTAATCTTCTACCCAGGAGAGACCGAGAGCTGAAACTAGCCCCGTTAACTCATTTTCCCCAGATCGCTCTTAAGAAATTCCCCGGTCTCCTGCACAAAAGCGAAATGATGAGGATAATTGTCCATCGACATCCGCTCCTGCACGTTCTTTCCACAATTTCTCTACCCGTCTACAGCCCACCCAGTCTTCAATAGTTCTGTTAGGAACTGCCAATGTTAACACAGAATTGAATCATGCTAGCGTCTCAAGCTACTTTCATCTCTCACATGTTGCAACGGAAGGTAGATCTTCCAACCTATCCGGCACCTACTGCCACTGTTGTGTGCTTTAATGGCGCAGTGGTAGCAAACTCAACAAAAGTTTGTACTATATCTCTAGGGTATCCTATTGATCCATCGTTTGAATTGACTACGGAAGCGTATGTTGTCAATTACCCACATGCTCGTTAGGGAAGTATGCTGATTTTGATGCACCCGAACTCCCATTAACGGATTTTAAATATGCCCATATTTATTGGTATTGAAGTCGCCGTAGTCTAGTAGGTAGTGTGTTGGCTTATTAGACGTAAAAGCCAGGGTTTGAGCCCCAGGCCAGACATCAAGACAAAATACAAAAAGTATTTCTTCGGCGACTTCCTCTCAGCAGATTTTCTGGCAAAAACTCTGAGAATAAATAAAATTGCCATGAAAAAGTTTCTCAAAAATCTGTCGTTTGGAGTCGACTTTAAACTGTATGTCCCACCACTCGTGAATAAAATTAACAACTAGGACGTTGTACAATGCGTCAATTCGACCTCCGGGTACTGTACTTGTCTTAATTGACAAGTACACGTCCTCTAACCTAACCTAACCTAACCTATTTGCTATTGGGTGGAGATGTATACCGCCAAATAATGCTTTCTATATTTCGAAAGGACCCCAAAGACCCATTGATCGGCCAGCAAACCGTTTTTGGTTGGGGTGCGTTTGCTCAAAGATTGCTACAGAGCCCCGAGATTAAAACCTAATACGACTAAGTAATTGGGGAATACCTTTCCCTATACCACTCACCGATCATGACTCTATTTTATTCTCCTCTAGTTACTATTTACCCTATCACACCGTTTTTAAGTCGGATAATTGATGTTTTGTTTTATTTTGCCTCCCGAACATCTACTAGATTCCCAATTTTTGTAGTTGTCAGAGGCCAGCACCACTAAAACTTTGGGTTTACGTTGAAATGCAAGCATTGAAACATTGTGCTCAAGCCAGCACGAACGCCCTATTTTTCTATAGTCAAAAAGTTCTACCTTGTCTCAAATAGCCAAAGCTATTTGACCCCGTTGGATGAGTGGCACCTAAAATCGTAGTTGCTAAGATTATTAAGCGACAATTTTGTAAAGGCAGAACAGATTGTGACGAATGTTTGGAACCCATGACGTTTAACAGATGGCTTGAGTTTTTTGATGATTATTCGTACATCGACAGGATTAACATCCCCCTTTGGGTTAATTTTAACCCTCAGCGTGAAGTATTTCATGCAATTTGTGATGCTTCTGAGAAGGCATATGCTGCCATTCTGTATAGTAGAGTCCTAACCCCGTCTGGTGAATTTGTCACCCACTTACTCGCTGCCAAAATAAAAGTTGTGCCTGTAGAAGTGTAAACTTTACCCCGTTTAGAGCTCTGCGATGCAACTCTGTTGGCAAAAAATGGTATTTTCACTTCGTAAAAAGCCGAATCTTACCAGATTGGAAGCCTTGGTGGGACAGTTTCGACTATCGTTCTGTCCTGGCTTCAAAAACCACCCGTGCCGTTGGCCAACTTTGTGGCATATAGAGTACCGCTTATCGTGGACCAGGTAGGCACTGACATTTGGAATCACGTGGAATCTCTACATAAAGTTGATACCCCAAAATGATCGCTTTTAGGCATCAGGAAATTCATTGACAATATTTTGTTGTTGTCGATCATGTTGTCATTCGTTATGACAATTAACCCCATAACGATCGAAAATTTAGTCGAATCGAACGATTTTATTTTGTCGCTGATTCAAAGTGCGAGTGGTCGAAATTCGAATTGCCAATGGCGTTCTAATACGGCCAATTGTAAAGCTCGTGACGCTTTCTAATCTAGAGCAGTATTAATTCGTTCTCTTTTTTCTGTTGTGTGTTCGTCGTTTTCATTTACAGATCATCTAACACCCCGTGAGCTATCTGTCGAACGCCCTAATAACGACGACAATGATTATTGTTGATCCCATCCCAAGAATCAAAAAATATAAGGTTTGAAACCAAAGGCTATAAATATACAATGATATTACACATACTACATCAGAATTTAACAAAAATTTTCTGCTTTTTATGAATGAGGAGTGAAGTAACAGGGTTGCAAAAATTATTTAAGAGAATAGAAACCAATATGGAGTAATTTAAAAAATGTGCGCATTGTTTTCGGAAAATTGTTATAATTAATATTGTGGTTGGTCAGCAGGAAACAATAAAAAACACAATATTTTTCGAGAATAAAAAACACAAGTCTTGATTTTCAATATAAATTGTATTTTTTTACTGTACATAAACGTACATTTTATTCCTTATAATTTACAATAATTACAGGCTTATATCTAAATTTAAAAGGACCCAATACAACATTTCTACAACAGGACCGAGAAGTCACCTGCGCAGAGATAAGAAAACAATCCAGAATGAATAAATCTTTAATACAATTTTTGTGTATAAAAGTAAAGAACTATAAAAAATATCTAAATAATTCAAGAATTGTATAAAATAAATTAATTTGCTAAAAATTAAAACGAATTAAACGAATTTTCTTTTGAAGTAAAAAATTTTCGATTTTTTTTTTAAATCTTTACAGATTCATTTGAAGGAACAGACACTTCGCCTTCTTCGTTAGAATCATCATTGGCTACATTATTTAAACTGTCATTCTGCTGATTTTGTACGTCAATAATTTGGGGGCCAGTTGTAATTAATAATTTTTAATAGATTAAGGGCCACTATTACAACTTGCCGCTAAAGTTGGGTTTAGTAAAAGGTAAATTTAGCTAAAGTAAACCATAAAGTCTCTTTTAACTTTTTCGTTATTACAACCTACGGATAAAAAAGTTCACTTTTTTAAAAATATGAGATAAATATGATATATGTCGGAGCAATATCAATAACTTTTGCAAAATTAAAAAATTTTTTTTTAAACGCAGTGGAAACGACGAGCTCCTTAAGTTGTTAAGTTTGCTCACTTTGTTTTTATTTGCAGTTGCCATATTGAAAATAGTATATAATATGGCAATTTCAAACATAAAATTAACCTTAAAAGTTACAGTTAGGATGATATCCCCTTTAGCTTAATGCTCACTTCTACCTTTTGTGCACTTATAATAATGAAGAACAAATTATATGCCCGTTAAAATCCTGCCTTTAGTTAAAGGCAAGTTGTAATAATGGCCGGAATAAATTAGACTTGTTTAATATTCTTATAGATTCACAATAATATTTTGAGTTCGTTATAAAACTATTAATTTATATGAAAATTTATTAAAGGGTACAGAAAAATGTGTTCTTTATTAGGAAAGTTCGCTATAACCGTTTTCGTTATGAACCTGCATGAATGATAAGAAACCGTAAAATTATGCATGCACTACATTATGAATTGTGATCTTATTCATCCTTTTATATGTGTATATTTCCTTAATTTCCATTCATTCTTCTCTGCATTCACTCACATGTGTGTAAAAGGATCATGAGCACACCCCAGCATACCAAATTGTGACCAAACTACAATAGAACTTAAAATTAAGCTTATGTAAACAGTGAATATTAAGTTTTTCTAATGTCACTTAAATTAATATTGATAGAATTTTAATACGCAAACAGTTTTCAATAATGATTGATAAACAATTATTACACGCAACTTTTTCTAAAGTGTGCTTACGACTATTGAATGACGCAATAAAATGCATGAAAAAAGTAATACATTCTCAAGTCATGTACCGTTATTTTTGCTTCTACAGCTTTCAAATATTGATGAAAATGTTTTGCGTACACATTTAGTTTTAAATTTTAAAGGGAGTGGACGTAGTATGGTTTGGCAACTCTGTGGATAAGACGTAAAGAAAGATCGAGCGAGATAATTTATTTTACAAGTTGAAATAACTACATAAATTGTTGATAATAATTCAAGTATATATGTTAAAGTGAAGAGAGAACAACATTTTGTCTCGTGAGAATAAAAGACAATGCCGGGAAAAACACGTAAAAGTTTAAATAAGAAAAATAATAAAATTATTTGTTTGCAATGCAAAACTGAAGTATTGGAAAGTGAAGATGCTTTCCAGTGTGATTGTTGTAACAAAACTACATTATGTGTGTATGAAAATGGATAAAAAGCAAATTGAAAAATTGTTAAACGATAATTCTCTTGAATATAAATGTCATTTTTGTTTACCAGTTGGAAATGAAACAGTGTCAAATGATATAGCTGAAATTAAAATTGAATATTAGGGTATTCGATGTCCGATGCGTTTTATATTGCAAAAGTTTGCACTTGCAAATGTTTTGACATTGATTGTGAGCGCTCTGTTTATTTCGTACTTCGCAATACTAATGCAATTTATGCACTAAAACAGCTGATCTACATAAACAATTTCTAAACTTCTGTTGGTACCTAAAAATAAAATGAAAATATCTTGTAAACAAACAAACTTATTTGATTAAAAAACTCACCTCTATATTAATGGCCTCCTCCAAATAATCTAAAACTATTTTTATTTCTTCAGGTGTCCACTTTTTGTTTGGTTTTTCTCTTTTTATTTACTTCTGTGGAATTGTTTTGCTCCATTGTTTTAATTTTATTTATTTTATTAGTGTTTACATCTGTCAGCTGTTTAAATGTCAGAGTTGCAAACGCAATGCACGCAACGAAAAAACTATACCATTGACGCAATGTTTTGACAAATGCAATTTTGTTGTTGGATTGCAATAAAAAGATACGATGTTTTGCATTTGCACTTTTACAAGTAATTTTACAAGGTAATTTTGTTATATTATAATTAAAATGCTAAATAACTATAAAAAGTGTTAGAATACAAACAAAAGAAGTAATTGAACTTCTTTTAAATAATAAAAAACAAAAAATTAATGAATCATTAGAGGATTTCAGTGCTGGTGTTCCGAGAAGCAAATCAATGAAAGAAGATAATTGTATAAATAGCCAATCAAATAGTTGCAGCGATTCAGCCGACGTTAATTAGACTGACAAATGAAACTTTACACAAGGAGTTGCGGGAGCTGAAAAAAGAAAAGATTCAAATAAAACAAAAATACACGGCCCTTCAAGGAAGCTGAGAAATTCTTGGGGTTTGAAAAACTATTGAAAGAAAACGGAGAAAGCTTTGCTTCTTTTGTAAGTTTAACTTTTATTCTATGTACATATGAAAACTTTCTTTAATTTTTTCTTTATCGCATTTTTCAGGAAAACTAACTGACAGCTGTTGCAAAGGGACCAAATTTTATAAAGAAATTGTTAGAGAAAAATAATTACTGACGAATTAGGAGAACAACTATGCTGGAAAGGTACTGAGACCAGAAAGTGTGCGATATCTGAGCACAACAAAAGCAATTCGAAGTTAGTCAAATAAAATATGTAACTAAAACAAAATAATAACAAATCTCCAAATTTAATAGATGCAGCTATATCAGTTGGTATTACAGAGGACCAATTTATTAAGGACAATTTAAACATTACATTTATATATTGCATAATAATTATTCATTTTATTAGTAACTGAATTATACTTAATTTGATATGTATAAAAATACATTAAATATTGGAAGACTCTTCGTTATACAAATAAACTGAAGAATAAATAAATCAAAATTTGTTTAAACTGAATATTATATTTGAGAAACCTATTCTACAATTAAGTAGAAAAGCTTATAAAAATATTGAGATCGTAAGCTTTTTAATACAAAATTTAATAAAAGATTATTCCCGCAAAGTTATTCTACAATTATGTGAAAAAGCTTACAAAAATATTTAGATAGTAAGCTTTTATTTATAGAAGTTAATAAAATATTTTTTAGTAAATTTATTCTACAATTGCAAAAATAAAGTTTAAAATAATTTTACACATGTAATATTTTCACGAGGGTTCCGTTTTGATTTTTCTACAATTGTTACGATAACCTTTTTCAACATAATCTACAATATTTTTCAAGCTTAAGGCTTGCATTAAGTAAAATTTTTAAAATATTTTCTCAAGCTTTTTGGTATGCTGGGACATTTATTGTGTTGTATGTGTTAGAGCCTGTTTTTGTAACGAAATCGTTCGTCACTATGTACGGAAAATACGATCCATATTAAGTGTTTTTATTTGTGCTTTCCATATAAAAAGAGGACCGTGTGAAACCATTCGTCTTACAGAAACAAAACATAAGTAGACAAATACAAAAGAAATGAAAAAAGTTCAAGTGAATTTTAATAACTGAAAGCATATTTTAATGAATACATGATTTATTCACTATTTAATTCTATTGCTACGCTTTATAGGACAGAGTTATAAGAGGATTCATGTTTAAGAGAATGAAAAATTGCTGAATAAGTTTTTCTCTGTGTAACTCAATACGTGAACATAGGGTGCGTTGCGTAGCACTACTCCTTACACTATAAGTTGAATTTACTGTAGTGTTTTGTATGAAAAGCAAATGATTCTGGGTTGGGACTTTCAAAAAATGTTCGCAAGATGCAAAGTTTGTTACAACCGTGTTTGCCATAAAGATGTTTCAATGTATATGCCTACTTAAATTATGTAATTTAGTTTTGAATTCTTGTTTTTTCTTTACTATTAACTACTTTCACTTCAATGGTTCGATATTTAAAAATTTTCAATACATGATGACTGGTATTTATGTATATGGGCAATTTCGTGTCAAGTGACTCAATTTTTAAAATCGATGTCTTCCGATTTGGATGAAATTTGTTCGAATCGATGGCCAGAATGTCCAAATGCAGAAGAGGATGGTTCTCTGTAACCTGAATGAGTTATATGCAACATTTCAATCTGAACACGAGGACGTCAAAATTGGATTTATAAAATTTAACCAACTGATGCCAAAGCATTACGTTTTGGCAGGAAGCAGCGGAACTCACACAGTATGCGTTTGCATTTACCATGAAAATATTAAACTCATGTTGAAGGAAATCAACAAAATCAAGTTCTTGACTGATAGAGCTGAAAATTTGTGTCTGGCCTACTATCCAATAGTACTAACCTTGGTACAAATTTCATCCAAATCGGAAGACATCGATTTTAAAAATTGGATCACTTGACACGAAATTGCCCATATGTATAATAATATAATAATTATTTATTCTGATTCAACTAAAAGTAATAAATTTTATTTTTTTGTACTTTTACAGAAAATTAACTTAATGTTTTCTATTTTGTTTTTCAGAGTAATTTTATCAATAAATGGAATACAGAAATTTCCAAAGTAGGATTTTTCATCGAAATTTTTTGACGTGAACAAACTTTTCCAAAAGATATGACAAAATTAGAACTGGTTTAATTACATATATCTTGTTAAAACAGTCAAAATCTTTTGTAATGGTCGTTTTGATTCCTAACTTATTTTATTTTTTATAAATTTAAATTCTTCAGACAAAGCAGAGAAATAATTGATTACTTTGATTTTTCGGTTCATAATTGGTTAAGTATCTATATAGAACACTCTCTTTACTTAATAGTGTACTAAATACCATTTAGAAAAAGAACATAATAGAAAGAAAGAAAATAAGATTGGGGTTGCCATAGTGCAAATCGTTGGAACTTCACAAGGTCGTAACTTTTTCATATAATGGAATTTCGAAATTGGAAGCTTCAAACTTTAATATTTACAGTTAATTTCGAGCAAGCAGTTTTATTCGTATGCGCGATCACGCGATCTTAATCGATCTATTTTGCTTTTGAAGTTAAAACGGTCACATTGTGAACATTGGGATTAATTAAGATATTTTATTAAAGTGTGACACTAAATAAAGTTTTTTTTGTGTGAGTGAAGTTTTTGTGCATTTAATAGAAAAAAATAGAAAGTAAAAACTGAAAATAGAAGATGTCACCTATTATACGCAGAAAGAATAAAATAAACACCAAAAGTGAATGAAGATCATGTGCATCATTTAATCCTGAAATATCGGGATTTGTCAAAGTGTTACTCCATGGCAATATGGCTATATACATATATACGTATTCTTAATTCTTATTAAAGTTATTATTAATAAAGTATCCTAATTTTTGCTTATTTTTGTTAAAAATCACATAAATTATTAAAAGTGAAGTAAATAATGAAATTATGTGTTTATATATAATCAAAGATTGTTGAAAACATCATAATTATTATATTGAATTAACTTGAATTTGAAAGTAATGTTAAATGTAATAATTTTAAATGTTTTAACATTAAATAATAAGATTTATAAGGAAAAATTTAAAATTTAAAAACAGTAATCTACGAATTTTTATTATGTCAACCCAAAAATAATTCCTTTTCTTATATTATCATAAAATTCTGCTGAAATATTTGTACCTAAATTAATAACTGAAAAGAAAATATAATATCACAGTAATTTTGTATTAAAAAAGTATAAAGTTATTAGACTAATATTAGATTAAGACTTAACCTAGAAATTTAATTATAAATTTTCATTACTGCATTTAACATATTTCCTAAAAGATTTTAAATATACACAGTGTTCCTATCAAGACTCGTTTGCCTTGATATTCACAAGGATAAGAGTATTTACTTCAGCTTATCAAGGTGGTTCACCTTGATTTATAATAAAAATAATACAATAAAAAAATAAACAAAATTTCCTTACTACTAATACTTATTATTATTATTTTAATTCAATTTGGGATTCTTTTATTTTGTTGTCAACATAAAGTAAAGTATTATCCATGGCAAAATATTCATCACGGTGAGGGTTGAGAGCCATCATTTGTGTGGTCGGTAGAATGGCTATTAATGTATTATTTACGAGCTGTGGGACTGGAGTAAGGTAAAGTAGATCATATTCATTTTGATGCGTCAAGGGGATAAGCAATGTGAAAATAATGTGCTGGTTTGAAATGGGTGCATGAGCTGTCATTATGCTATACAGATGAATGATATCCACCACTGGTAGTGTTACATCTGCTGGAAGATTTGCCTTTATATTGTCAACTTCAGTAGAAAATTGGTGTGGAGTCAACATTACGGGGCTGATTCGACCATGATAAGTATCCGCTAATAAATTAATCATAGACGTGTGCATTCGTTGTAAATTGTATGCTATGATAAACTACTGCATGCTGAGGGACAAGATTAGTTACGATTGGTGGTTGATATCAATGTTTGTCAGGTTCCTGAGTCTACTGATGTTAACATTGAGTTTTTCAAAATTGGCTTGCGTGCGGGCTTCGGTCTGCTTCATAAGAATCAGGGTAGAGTCGAGAAATGATGTTTGGTTCCGCAGAAGACCCTGCAAGTGGGCCTCATTGGTTTTTATGGTGTTAATGGTGTCGGTCATTTGTTCAGCATATTTTGAATCAAGTATCCCGAATAAGGAATTCTCTACATTGCCGACGATATCTATTGCCCCGCGTTTTTTTCGTTTTGCGAAATTGTTTAAACCGGCCTCCATATCGTCCTTGAGAATGTGAAAATGGTTAATTAATCCGGTACATTGAGTGGTGAGGCGCGAATGGTTGCAGGCTTCCACCAAAGCAGATGTTCCGTTAACCAAAAGCTGCAATTCATTATAGAATGGTGCCAATTCAAAGTATATATGAAGTTTCTATTCTAATATCATCGGCTTGATTTGACCAATATGTTCAAAATGTAATCCAGGATTACTAGTGATTTGTGTGTAAGTAACCTGAGAACACATTACCAATGGAAGGAACAATGCTAAGAGCATTAGCATGCTTGTAGTGGTCAAACTGGAGCGTTTTGGAGGATGCAGATTTTTATCTTTTCGTTTGATGCCCTGCTTCTTTTGACGAGCGGCGGTATATCTCGGTTTTTATTTCCGACATTAGTTATTGGTGGTTCCAAAGGAAGCGGAGCTAGTAAATGAATTGCTCGCTTAATGACACCGGTAGATGTTTTAATAGCAGCTGTCGTAACGAATCCATCTTGCCCCGGGTATGTTTCGATTACTTTAACAAGCCGCCATGTCATGACAGGTGACGGATTATCTTTGATTACGACTATGGTGCCAAGTGGCAAATTTTGAGACTTGGTTTGCCACTTATTCCGCTGCTGAAGTACATTGAGGTATTCCATCGACCATCGATTCCAGAATTGATGTTTTATTCGAGAAACCGATTCCCATCGTTTTACTAAAGAGGTTGATGCTGATTGTGCATTTGCGTCAACCTGAGCTGTCAAAGGTTCTCCAATTAAGAAATGGCCAGGGGTTAAGGCCGCCGTCACTGGGATCACTCGACATTGGTGCAATTGGTCTCGAGTTGAGGATCGCTTCAACCTCTATAACTACGGTTTCCATTTCGTCATAGATCAAGGATGCGTTTTCGATTTCTTTAACCAAAAGCCTTTTGGCGGACTTGATTGCGGCTTCCCATAGTCCACCGAAGTGCGGGGAACGCGCAGGAATGAAATGGAAATTAATGTTTCTATCCGCGCATTCTCGTTGAGTTTTTTCTTGAGCTGGTGTAGAAAATAAGGCAGTTGGTTGTCCGCCAATTTAATTTGCCCAATAGCGAGCAATTGATGGTAATATTTCGCCCCTAATAGGATATCAATTTTGTCTGGACGGTTGAAGGTTGGGTCAGCCAAAGTAACATTGCTGGGAATTGACCACTTATCAATATGAACAGGTTGAGCAAGCTGAGGAGCAATTATTTGCGGCAATACAAATGCCTCTAAATGCGCTGAAAAGTTTTTGAGTCGGGATTGGATGATAACGCTGACTCGGTGTTGAACCTTAGTTCGGTTTTTTCCAATACCATTGATTGATATGGATGCAGCCCTTGCTGGGAGTCCTAACCGTGCAACTAATCGTTCAGTTATTAGGTTGACTTGTGATCCTGAGTTCAGGATTGCTCTGCATTCGGTTCCCAAACCGTTAGCCTTAACCTTCAACAACGCTGTTCCTAAAAGGACATATGATTTTTTGTGTGCATAACTAACTGCTATATCTTTGCACTTTAAGAATGGGGTGGTAACAAGGGATGTCGCCTGTTCCACTGAAGTGTCGCGGTCTTCTGGTACTCAATGAGCAAGCTCCAGAGGGCTGATCGAGCACGTTTGTTGTTGTATCGATCCTCAAGCAATCGCCATGCCGCTTGGTAATTTTCTTCAGTTATAGCAAGATGGTTGATGAGCTTTTCTGCTTCTACAATTACGTTAGTCTTAAGATACCACATTTTATGAGCATCAGACATCTGCTGTTCATTGACAATCCTTTCAAATAAGTCTGAAAATGATGACCACGGCATGTAATCGCCGTCAAATTTAGTGATGGTGATTGTAGGCAAGGGCAATGTATTTTGCCCCGTCAATGCTTCTTTGGCTAAATTGGATGAGTTTTTGTTGGCAATTGTGAGCTGGATGATCGCTGACTGGGATTTGTGCTCGAGGCAAACATATATCTTTGAGTCGTAACCAGCTCGGTCTGGATCAGGATATTTGTCCAAGACCTCATCATTAAGATGTTCTAATTGCTGCCATATCCCTTTTTATATCATAATAAGATTCTTCTTGACCTGGTTCAAGTTGAAGATCTCCTAGTTGTCGGGAAAGTGCCGCCATTTTGCCAAGAGAACGGTTGACCATCGTGCCCACCAGTTCTTGACTTGCTTCTGGGCTGAAGGAGTCCTTTGTCGTCTGATGTCAGGTTTTGGTTATCAAGCTCACGTTCCATTAACGAGCTATATTTGGACGCCAGGGCTTGAATTTTGGAGTAATAATCTGATGTGAAATACTCATCACATTTGTCGAGGTCCTTTATGTTCCGCAGTTTGTTATCAAGTCATCAAACACACCCCAGGCTTCTTGAAGACGCTTCAATCGGTCTTCGTAATAGGCTGGGTTTTACGGCTGCTGGAATCCTTGCTAAAATTTCGTATTAAGGTGGCAATGTTTTCTCCATTCTCTTTAAGCTGGCGCAGAAGCTTTGATGATTGCTCCATTTTTCTTTTTTATAGTCCTGTCACGGTCGCCAAATGTTCCTATCAAGACTCGTTTGCCTTGATGGTAAAATATAATATAAAATAAAGAAAACGGAAGTTATCCAAGTAATTCACAAGGATAAGAGTATTTCCTTCAGCTTATCAAGGTGGTTCACCAAGACGAGCGTTAAATCAAACAAATTGAATGATTGTAGTGAAGTGAAATTTATTATTATTAGTTACTCTATTTAAAATAAAAATAATACAATAAAAAAATACAAACAAAATTTGCTTACTAGTAATATTTACTAAAAATGAAAAAAATTAAAAAACATATTCCCACAGTTTGTAAATGCAAAATGCATATTGAATTTCATACTGTCTGACGCGCGTAGACAAAAATATTTGATACACTTGCTGACGTATGAATTCTCACGCTTTGCTTGGCCAAATTGTGGGAACAAGAAATATTGAAATATTATTTTAATTCTAAAGAATGAACATACACAATATAGCAACCACATCATCGACATCATGTTGGAGGCCTTCATCATTAAATCGATTGATTTGGTAAGTCAATAATGATTTTTATTATTCCAATTATTCAATTTAAGATCTTAAAAGTTAGAATTTTAAACTAACCTTAGAATGTTAAATTAAGGCTTTAAAATATGGGTGTTTTCTAAATATGAAGATGTAGACGTAGAGCAAAATTTGGGGTTTCCGCAAAGAACTTTTTTTTGCCTAGGAAACTTGGAAGGCGTGAGTTGTGAGGCAACATCCCTCAACGACAATAGAGGTGATGATATTTATCTGAGAGCTTTGACTCATCCAACCCATAGTTAAACTACCAAAACAATCCGAAACATATGCAAATTTAATATAAAGAAAAGAAAAGAAATAAGAAATAGAAATAAAGAACAAAACAAAATCAAATACACAAACAATAACTAAGATCGGAACAGTTTATAAACCGTTTTTTTACAACAATTGAACATAGAAACAATAACTACAGATATTAAAATCAAATAATAAGCAAATTTAATACTCAACAACAACACTATAGATCACCTCTTTTTGTTTACTTGTCAAGTTGAATAATAGAGTTGCCATCTGATTCAGACTTATTCTACACTGAGCAAAACACTATATAATTAATTTTGAAAATGGCTTGCTTATTAAAAAATTGTAATATAAAAAACGATGATGAAAGAATGATTGTTTGTTGGCTGTGTCACGAATGTCATTTTAAATGTAGTGGCCTTTCGGGACTCGTTGCTGAAGCCGTATCTAAAAATAAAGGTCTGAATTGGTGTTGCGAAAACTGTAGAAAATTTGGAGCAAATTATTACCGTTTTTTTCCAAGAGACTAAAAACAAATTCACCGAACTTCAAAAAGAGGCAATTAAATTAAATGACCGCACATCGGCATATGGAAAATTATTTGATGATTTTAAATCTTTGGATAATTTAAAATCTCCTCCACAGTCTTCTCCAAAACGTCGTAAGTCGGCAAGAAATATGAATAAAGATAAACGTGACAACCAAGCAAATGTTTCTGCGCCCCCATGTAACTCTGCATCCGATTGTAATGTTCAATTCACCAATATTACTGTATTGAATAGTAATAATATATATCGTGAATCCGATTGCATTGTTCCTTCTGCCAATATTACTGAATTAAATAGTACTAATTTATTACCTAATGTAAGCAATCCTCCACAATCAATAAATATTAATCCTCTCGGATCCATAAATAGTGATTCCAGGTATATTCCTCTCCGAGCAGTCCCTCCAAAAAAGACAATTTTCATTTCGCGCTTACATTACGATACAACATCGGAGTCTGTTGATTTCTACATAAGAAATGCTATTGGTAGTGATGCGGATATATCAATACAGAAATTTAATTTTTCTCAACCTAGATCTATCTCATCATTTAAAATTACCATTTCTACGGATATTTTTGAGACTCTAATTAATCCGAATTTCAGGCCAACAAATACTCTAGTTCGGGAATATATCTACAGAGCTAGACCCCAAAGTATTGCCGTACTTCCACAACGTGAATCTTTTGTTCCAAAAAACTAACAGATGATTTTATGTCCATCGCTTATCAAAATGTTCGTGGCTTGAGAACAAACCTTACTACATTATACACGAATTGTTTTAACATCGATCAGCAAGTATTAGTATTACAGAGACGTGGTTAAATGATAATTTTGTGAATACTGAAATACTTTGTAACAAGTTTAATATCTTTCGTCGTGATCGTGGCAACGAAACTACAGGAGGATGTGTCCTTATTGCTGTTTCATGTAGTTTACCATCTGAGCTTGTAGTAACTGATACACCTCACGATATAGAATTTATAGCTGTTTCAATAAAAATTAATGGTCATCGTATTTTTATTACCTGTTCATATATTCCGCCATCTTCTCCACAAGCTGTATACATAAAACATGCAGAAGCTATAAGTACTGTAGCTCATTCTTCAAAAGACGGTGATTTTATTTTTGTCCTCGGAGATTTTAATCTACCTTCAATTCAATGGAAATACTTACCAGATGATGGTTATTTCATTCAAATGAAGCAGAATTCAAATTTCGACGAATTTTTTAATATATTATATGATTTGGGTCTTTTCCAAATTAATGGCATTCCAAACATTAATTTCAAAATTTTGGATTTAATATTCGTAAATGAGGTGACTAATAGCTTTATTAAACGCTCGTTCCCTATTACCAGTCCAGAAGATTGTTATCATCCAACGCTCGTAGCAAAAACATCCATTCCATTTAATTTATCGATGCCTTCGTGTAGCAAAAATGAGAAAGTTTTTTCATTTAAACACACCAACTATAATATGTTAAATGAACTCCTAATCAATACGGATTGGCACTCCTTTTTCATGCTATACTAATGTTGATGATATGTCTAAAGCCTTTTACTCTAAAGCAGAGCCAGGCAACACTTGCTATTGGTCAGTTGTTGCGAGAGCGAAAAATAAGAAAAGAGACAAATTTATCCTCTCACATTCACTACAATGCAGGCATGGAAAATTTAAATTATTAAATTTGTAAAATTCGTTTAGACTTCTTTGATTATATCAATTTAATAGTGTTTTCACACCAAAATTTAAAACCTGATTTTAGCATTAAAACCATAAACAGCTGCTTTTGCGTTCACACTGCAAGTTTTATTAAAATTGGTTTTAAATTCATGACATTTATGACTGCGAGAAAAAAAATTTATGAGCAATATGCCTTATTTCATCTTGATATATTTAGCTTCTGACTTACCTTTCGCACAAGAAACTATATTCATTGTGACCAGAAACAACACACATTTCGATTAATAATTAAATATTTACAAATTTTTAAAATTTTCATTGAAGAAATTAAAAATATTCCAAATTTTTCCATTTTTAATACAAAATAAATGATTATTTACATTTATTTATTTATTTATTTATTTACATTTGTTTTTGTTTCTATCAGCTGTTTTCAGGTTTTCAGAGCTGGTAGCTCTGATTTAGTACATTTAGTACATCAAAACAAGGTTGTATTTCATAAAACCAACTTAAAACCAATTCAAAAAAGGTTTTATTTTGGTTTTAACACAATAATTTTGTATGGTAAAATCAGGTTTTATTTTTGGTTTTAACGTTAAAACCAACTTTTGCGTTAAAACCACTTGGTGTGAAAACACTATAAGAAAGCATTTTAGATTAAAATTTGTTTTTTATTTTGGAAATATACATATTTAATAGAAAACTTTCTGGGATATTTATACCGTACTCACAAAATGAATAAAAAACAAACAAAATCGATCAGTCTCGCTCGAGCTTTTATGCAGTGAGGCTTGCTGTGCGCTGTGTTTAATGTAGAATGGGAAAACAATTTCATGTTTCCGAAAATTTTTTTGGCAAACCGGAGTGCCTGATTTGTAAACGGACGATGGCATGAATTAAAAAATTTTATGTAGAAAGACATTATTTTACATGTCATAGCGAATATGTAAATATTACAGGTGACGCAAGAAATTGTCTTATTTTAGATTTAAAAAAAAAATTTCTTTTAAAAATTTGTTTTAGATTACGAATCTCAAAATAAAGATGATCTTTCGTTAAAAAGGAAAGCTTCATACGACATTGCTGCAGCGCTTGCTAAACGATGCCGTCCGTTCGAGGACGGAGAGTTTTTCAAGGAACTGAGCAATAACGTGTTAGAATGTTTTCGATCAAGAGCTGATGAAATTCGTTAAATAATAACAGATATTCCGTTGTCCTCACGTACTGTGGCTAGAAGAACAATAAAATAATAATAAATTAATAAATTTCGACAATTTTTCTTTTTTATACGATTTTTTTTGAAAAATACTTCTTTTTTATATGTTTATGAAGAGTGAAATATAAGTTGTTTTTGTTTTATTAAATTTGTTTTAATAAATTAGAATAATTTATTTTGAAAAATACTATAATTCTAAAAACGTACACCATACGCTGATGTTAAAAACATTAAGTTTTCCATCCCTGCATTAGCAGATCTTTATGTACAAAAGCAAGAAACATGCAACAACACAACCTCTTTCAATGAATGCTCAAACGAGACTGAGTGTGTTTTTAATACGTGTGAGTACGTTGTTGTAAATTTAGTAATGGCTGAAAAGCACGCGTGCATAGGAAATGCCGAGCTCTGATTTAGATACTTAACCAATTATGAACCGAAACATCAAAGTAATCAATTATTTCTCTGCTTTGTCAGGAGAATTTAAATTTATGAAAAATAAAATAAGCTAGAAATCAAAATGACCATTACAAACTGTTCACACGAGTGAACAAACTCATACATTCCCCAACCTGACTTCCAACGTAACATCACAAACATCTCTAAAAATAATAACAATAAGATCACCAACACATATATACATTCACCATACACATCAGCATTCACCATACACATCATCATTCACCATACACATCAACATTCACCATACACTTTCTTCAACAGGCTGTAAAAAGGATTGTTTAGATCCTTATAGAACAGTTGATGATCGATAGCGAGCAACTAAACAAACATACAATAATCCCTAGCAAATGCGCTGTACGAAGTGTTTTTTATTTGAAATTGTGAACATTAATAAATTGTGAAAAAATTTACAGAACATAGAATTAATATAAAGAACATTTGAATTTCTAATAAAACAAACAAATTGTGAAGTAATACATAGAAACATATACATAAACATAAATATATAAAAAATTAAATATATTTTATAACATTAAAATATACAGTGGCTCCATCGCATAATCGGACAAGCACTAGTCTGATATGTATCTGCTTAAAACTTAAAAAGAAAATATTAAATATATGTTTTTTTTGCTTTTATTTACACTCTACATTATAGACTTTCAGATTAATAAAAAAATAACAACATTTTTCATGATAACGGTGATTTTATAAAGAAAAAGAAAATTAACTCAATTTTTTGCGCTCAACGCATAATCGGACAAAGAAGAGCACCATTGCTAAAAATGACGAAAGAGAAGAATTAATACTTTGTGGCATATCCTTTGTTCTCAAGAACGGTCTGTAAACGTTTTGGAATTGATTTTACCGAATTGTAGCATACCGCAGGTTCTGTGGAGTACCACGTTTCCACTAAAGCCGCCTTAAGCTGATTCAAAGTTTTAAATTGTTGTTGGTATACTCTTCTAGCTAATTCTTCCCAAAGATGTTCAATTACGTTGAGATCTGGGCTCTGTGCAGGGGTTACTATAAGTTTGGGGCAATTATGGATCAACCAAAGCTTTTCCACACCCGAAGTTTGCTTGTGATCATTGTCCTGGTAAAAAGCAAAATCATTCGCAATGCCTAAGGTCTAAAAATATCTGTCTCACGAATTCTAGCTTTGACAAATAAAGGTGACAATTTAGCATTGAAGTTTTTCTCGGCACTACTCTGGGCAAAATTTCTTCTATAGGTTTCCTGGCCTACTTTAAATGTCTGGACTTTTGAACGAAGATTGTATTACTGTTGATTAGTTTTGTGTGCTTCTCTTAAGTGTTTTCTAAAATTTTTTCTTATTAACTGCAGGCTATCTTCTCTAGATATCTTCGCCGAAGGCTCATCTAGAAGATTAAGATTACGTAACAACTCATAGGAAGACGTATGAGTTGTTATGTTAAAGCTAAACAAAGCGTGATATGGTGAACTGTTTATGGACTGGTGGAACGAATTCCGAAGTACACAGCTAATATCACTAATCTTCTGCTTCCCGTAATCGATGATCAGATTTTAAATACGCTCTTATACCAGCGATAAGTGAACGATTCACCCTTTCAGATGCATTAGATTATGGAGAATATAATGCGGTATATATGTGTTTGTCACCATAAGTAGTCAAAAATGCATTGAAATCATTGGCACGAAATTGACTGCCATTATCTCTAATAATACTTTCGGGGACTCCATATGTATCAAATATTTGTTTCTGTAAAATATCTATTATGCCAGTTGAAGTGAATTTTCGTTAAGGACAAATCCAGTTAAACTTACTAAGATGATCTAAAACTATAAGGAGACCAATATAACAATTTTACTCCTAGTATATGGTCCAAAAAGGTCTATATAAAGATGTTGCAATGTCGAATTGACGTGGTCTGGTTTCCCATTGGAGGTTTCATAATAAAATTAGAAGCTCTTGTTGTTTTACATACTTCGCAATGAGGTACGTAATCGCGAACATCTCGAACTAATCCAGGCCAAAAGAAATTTCGTCTTAATAGTTCTAACGTTTTTGCCATTTCACTATGTGCTGTAACCGTACTATCGTGTGCTGTAGCAATTGCGTGTTCTCTTAATTTAACAGGTACCCATAGTTTCCAACATCTTTCGTCAATATAAATCAATAATTATTAAATCTGGATATTTCGCGGCATTTTCCTGTACCTTTTCCTTTAATTGCTCATACTCTTAGTCAGAGAAATGAGGAGAATTCAAATCAATTTATGGTTCAGTTGTTTCTACACTTGAAACTTCATTTGAAGGTATACGGGACAAAGCATCAGGTACTACATGGTCTTTACCTTTTCGATGACTAATAGTAAAATTGTATGGTTGAAGCTTGAATAGCCATCGTGCCAACCTCCCACTTAAATCGGGTTGACGCGTTAACCACAATAAACTGGACTGATCGGTGATGACCTCAAATTCTTGCATTTGCAAGTAACAATGAAACCGCTTCTACCGCTGCTAAACATTCTTTTTCGGTAACACTGTAATTCCGTTGAGCGAAATTTAACTTTTTACTCATGTAAGCAATTGGTCGTTCTTGTCCTCGATCATCTAACTGTACTAGTACTGCTCCTATACCGAAATCACTAGCGTCGCAATGAAGGAAAAATTTCTTGCTCAAGTCTGGATTTGACAACACTGGAGCTGAAGTTAACAAAGTTTTAACCTTATCAAATACTTCTTGTACTTCTTCTGTCCATTTGAACGCCTTTTTTCGAGATAATAACTCTGTGATGGGGAATACTACAGTAGAGAAGTTGTCAATGAAACGTCTGTACCATCCTGTCAATCCAGGAAAACCTCGAACTTGCCTAATAGTCTTAGGAACAGGTCAAATATGTATTGTCCTAATTTTCTCCGGATCTGTTGTGATACCACCGTTTCCAATCACATAACCTAAATAATTTACTTCTGTCACACAAAATTTTGATTTTGAAATGTTTAACGTTAAGTTGGCTTTTCGAAATTGTGATGCTATACGAATCAGAATTTCAAGATGGCTGTGAAAATCTTCTGATACAAGTACTATGTCATCCAAGTAACCAAAAACAGAATGTTTTAGATCTGGAGGAATAATTTCATCCATTAATCTACACACTGTCTGTGGTGCATTGCAGAGGCCAAAAGGCATGACAACAAATTGATAAAGTGGTCTACCTGGCACTGTGAAAACAATAAGATTTTTCGAATTTTCATCCAAAGCGATTTGCCAATAAGCATCCTTTAAATTCAACTTCGTTATGACGTTTGTTTTTGTAAGCCTTGCGAAAATGCCCTCAAACGAACTTTATTATTATTTATACCTAGTTCTAACATACGATCGAGTTCACCATACATTAATTGCTCAACTGCTTGAGAAACCAGATAAAATCTTGATATAATTGGTTTAGCGGAGCCTACATCAATTAAATGTGTAATAAGACTGGTTCTTCCTAATCCTTGCTTTTCAAAATTAGGAAAAAGTTCAATGACAGCATTAAGCTGTAACTGTTGGCTTTGAGAAAGTGGACAGAAGTTTTCTCTTGTGGTTTCTGAATACTTTACATTTTCAGAATGAGGTTTAAGTTTGTCGGAAATATCAGTTAACTCAGAAAGAAGCGTGTTTGATGATTTATCAGTGTGTATCAGTACATCCAATTAAGTCTGGAGAAATAGCAAAATTAGTCTCTGTGCTAACGATGGTACGATAAATAATTTTAATTGTTTAGATTGGTTTTTGAAATTTACTTCAACATCCAGCCATAAACTGTCTGCGGATGACCATCTGCAGTTTTTACAAAATTTTTACATTTTGTAAAGCTCCGTAGCTTTGAAAAATCATAAGATGCTAAATCTGAGCCTATACAACTTACATTTGCTCCTGTGTCAATTAATCCTAATTCATTGAAATTTAAAAACTTGGCTTTTACGTAATATCGCAAGTCTTTTTGATTAGATACTATAGACGACACGAGAAGTTTACGTAATCGGGAAGTGTTTAGGTTTTGTTTTACGTTGATAATCAAATGAAGATAGACATAAAATCTGTTTACGTTTTTGCAAATATAGTTCCCATCATCTATGATAGGGCATTTTTGGCATAATAATTTTGGAGACGTCCATATTTTCAATATTTTTACCATTTACTTCACGTTTAAGTATACAAATTTTTGTAGTTTTATCACGGTTTAAAGTAATATTTTCAGAGTTATCAGGTTGTGAAGATCTATTCGAAGTTGTGGTAACATTTTGTGCTCAGTTTTCTCTTTCGATATTATAGGTCGAAAGTTTTTGGGTGTTGGTGTTTATTGGCAACACATTTCACACAATTAGTGTGAACAAAATATGGATCTTATCTCAAGACAATTTTCCCAATGGTGGCCTATCTCGTCACAATTTCAACATTTTGACTTGATCTCACTACCATGAATCAGTATTTATGTTTAAATCGACATTAACTTCAGTTTCATCATTTAAAAACTTTTCTCGCATTTGTACAAGCTTTCGTAGATGAGAAATAGAATGTCAGTTAATGATTGATACTTACATCCATTATAAAACAGCTGATTTTCACGTGAAAAGAAAAATTAAAACTTTTAAAATTTAATATTTAATTTACGGCAATGTCCACAAAACGTAGTAAATTTTGGGGAAATAATCCAAGATTTAAATATCGAAAAGTAGCTGAAAAACCTGCAAATAGATTCCATATATAGATTCTTTATCCGATCTGGATGAAACTGATTCCGAAGATGGAGAGTTTAAGGAAACTCCGGTAAAAATCCCACCAATTGTGGTGGACGTGTCTCATAGCTTTTCAAATATAATCGGACTATTGGGTGTAACCTGCAAATATAAAACGATGTCCGTGGGCACAAAAGTCTTGCCTAACACGCTAACTCTCTATGATGAAAGATAAAGACCTTAAAGGAAAGGAATATAATGTTTTATACACACCCTATAAAGGATCAAAATAAATTTAACCCTGCTGTTAGGTTTGGACCATTTTGGTAAAAAAAATTTTTAATTTTTATTTAAGTTTGCAATGGCTTATCGTATCAACTTAAAACTTCAGCTCAGGCATTTTTTTATATTTTAATGGTTTCAGTGCAGAGCTCGGCATTTCCTATGCACGCGTGCTTTTCAGCCATTACTAAATTTACAACAACGTACTCACACGTATTAAAAACACACTCAGTCTCGTTTGAGCATTCATTGAAAGAGGTTGCGTTGTCGCATGTTTCTTGCTTTTGTACATAAAGATCTGCTAATGCAGGGATGGAAAACTTAATGTTTTTAACATCAGCGTATGGTGTACGTTTTTAGAATTATAGTATTTTTCAAAATAAATTATTCTAATTTATTAAAACAAATTTAATAAAACAAAAACAACTTATATTTCACTCTTCATAAACATATAAAAAAGAAGTATTTTTCAAAAAAAATCGTATAAAAAAGAAAAATTGTCGAAATTTATTAATTTATTATTATTTTATTGTTCTTCTAGCCACAGTACGTGAGGACAACGGAATATCTGTTATTATTTAACGAATTTCATCAGCTCTTGATCGAAAACATTCTAACACGTTATTGCTCAGTTCCTTGAAAAACTCTCCGTCCTCGAACGGACGGCATCGTTTAGCAAGCGCTGCAGCAATGTCGTATGAAGCTTTCCTTTTTAACGAAAGATCATCTTTATTTTGAGATTCGTAATCTAAAACAAATTTTTAAAAGACATTTTTTTTTAAATCTAAAATAAGACAATTTCTTGCGTCACCTGTAATATTTACATATTCGCTATGACATGTAAAATAATGTCTTTCTACATAAAATTTTTTAATTCATGCCATCGTCCGTTTACAAATCAGACACTCCGGTTTGCCAAAAAAATTTTCGGAAACATGAAATTGTTTTCCCATTCTACATTAAACACAGCGCACAGCAAGCCTCACTGCATAAAAGCTCGAGCGAGACTGATCGATTTTGTTTGTTTTTAATTCATTTTGGGAGTACGGTATAAATATCCCAGAAAGTTTTCTTTTAAATACGTATATTTCCAAAATAAAAAACAAATTTTAATCTAAAATGCTTTCTTATAGTGTTTTCACACCAAGTGGTTTTAACGCAAAAGTTGCTTTTAACGTTAAAACCAAAAATAAAACCTGATTTTACCATACAAAATTATTGTGTTAAAACCAAAATAAAACCTTTTTTGAATTGGTTTTAAGTTGGTTTTATAAATACAACCTTGTTTTGATGTACTAAATGTACTAAATCAGAGCTACCAGCTCTGAAAACCTGAAAACAGCTGATAGAAACAAAAACAAATGTAAATAAATAAATAAATAAATAAATAAATGTAAATAATCATTTATTTTGTATTAAAAATGGAAAAATTTGGAATATTTTTAATTTCTTCAATGAAAATTTTAAAAATTTGTAAATATTTAATTATTAATCGAAATGTGTGTTGTTTCTGGTCACAATGAATATAGTTTCTTGTGCGAAAGGTAAGTCAGAAGCTAAATATATCAAGATGAAATAAGGCATATTGCTCATAAAATTTTTTTCTCGCAGTCATAAATGTCATGAATTTAAAACCAATTTTAATAAAACTTGCAGTGTGAACGCAAAAGCAGCTGTTTATGGTTTTAATGCTAAAATCAGGTTTTAAATTTTGGTGTGAAAACACTATTAAATTGATATAATCAAAGAAGTCTAAACGAATTTTACAAATTTAATAATTTAAATTTTCCATGCCTGCATTGTAGTGAATGTGAGAGGATAAATTTGTCTCTTTTCTTATTTTTCGCTCTCGCAACAACTGACCAATAGCAAGTGTTGCCTGGCTCTGCTCTAGCTAGTTGTTGTTGTTTTTCACCAATGAGATGATTGTTGTTAATTCTGTAGCAAGTGCTACATAGTGCAAGTGTGTGCATAGGAGAGTACTGTGAAAATACAACACAACACGAATACAATACGCGAGTACAATAAAAACAAAAAGCAAAACACAAAACTGTCGATTTAGTTTGTTGTTAAGTTGACAATCACCACAATAGCACAGTGAGCAGCAGCATATGATTGTAAACCATACACAATCATTTAAATACAATAATAACAACAATAATAATAATAATAAAAATAATACAATTTATACAAAAACAACAACAAATCTTATGAAAAAAAATTATATACAAAAAAATAGTTGAATGAATATGTACATACATATGTACACATAGTATGTATGTACGAAGTATTATATTGTATATTATATACTATACCGTATAACATAAAACATACATTCGTACATATTATAACAGCTATTGTATTAAAAATAAGAGTAAAATATCATACAGAGAGTGGGAGAGATATAAAAAGTAGTTTACATACTTACGTATGTATGTATGTACATATGTAGCATGTACTCATAAATATGATTTTTTTAATTATATTTAAACGGTTTCTTTTTATCAATTAAATTAAAATTCTAAATAAAAAAACAGAAAAAGAAACAACAACTACTTACAATAAAAATAATCCCAAAATCCAAAAAAAAAAAAAAAAGAATTTTTTTTTTAAATTTTTAACAATTTAAACTAGAATAATAGTGTTTATATCATTTGATATTTAAAATCGTCTAAGAAAGCATGAAAGCAAGGTCTAAAATTAAATTGGAAAAAGTGATTCCTACACTCCCAATTGAATACTCGTACCTCCACAAGATATACCATCGTCTCGAGAAGTTTAATACTCCTTCGTTTTGAAATGCCAATAAAATCGAATGTACCTTGATGGTCTTTCTTTTAATAGAATAATATTTAAGAATGGTAGGAAAACTAAACTACGAAAGAAAAGTAATCAACTGCAACTGCAGCTGTATTACATTAGCATCTACTGTGTGAAAGATCAAATCGACGTAGAGAAACCGTGGTACAAAAACGAAATATAAAAAAATATTTCTTTCGGCTACTTACTCTCAGTAGCCTGCTGGCAAAAATACTTAGAATAAACAAAATTGCCATGAAAAGTTTCTCAAAAATCTGTAATTCGGGGTCGACTTTAAAATGTAGGTTCCACCTCTCGTGGATTAATTTAACACACTCAAAATGGGTGGTGTGAAAAGCTAGGTTGAAATGAATAATTAAGTAAGTAAGTCTGAAAGATAATCAGCAAGATGCTTTCTAATCGCATGCTGCATAAACATCTCCATAAAGAACAATACGGATTAAGCTGCAATCGCTCTTGGGTAGATCATCGAATAAAATGTTGCTTTATAGTCAACGTTTATAGCTCTCGTAAGCAGATGCGTGCCGATAAAAATAATTAATTTTATAAAGGCAACATTGATATCATACTGGAATACTTAAACAAATAAAATAAGGTAATGCAATGGAGCATTTCAATTAGCAGCTCCAAGACTTGTCATGGCCACTTTTAACCTCTCGCAGAGTTTTTGCCAGGAACCTGCTCAGAGGAAGTCGGAAATATTTCGTTAAGTTTGAGATGTGTAAGCTAAGGTGTGAATAATGGACTCTTGTCTAATAAGCTAACGCTACTACATACCAGACTACGGCCGCTACTTGAGTTACGAAATTGCGGGATGTTTGTTGAAAATTTCATTATACTTCCAACACTAGAGCCTGTGATCCAACCTATGCCTCACACATTTCGAACAAAACGAAATTTAAAAAAAAATATTTCTTTCACTAGCAGATTTCTGGCAAAAACCCTGAGAGTAAATAAAAATGGCATGAAAAGTTTTACAAAAAACAATACTGCTTTCTTTTTTTCGCTTTTAATGTTTTGTTGTAATTTTTTCTTGATGACAATGTTTTTTAAAATTGTCAATAGTTTTCATACAGATCTCTATATGAAGTTCTCTTTTTTTTAATAATATTCTTTTATTTGGACAACTGATTTAAAAATTGCCAAAGAATATTTTATAAAATAGTTTATAGTTTCATTTTTATGCAGAAAAACTTTTAATAAAACTTCACTTATGGAATTTTTGTTTTTCTTAATAATTAAACTTGGTTCGTATAACGAACCAACTTAAACAACTTAATTGATTAAAACAAAAAAATGTGTTTTTTTAAATTAAATGATTATATATGATTCCGAAAATTATAAATTCTTTAAAATTTTTTTGGGTTATCAATTCAAAATGCACTTATATTCTAGCCTGTTTGTTACAATATTCGGCTCTTTCATATAGTTTAAAAATAACAGTAAGAAAAATAAAGATAATATAATTTAAAAGAAAATAGTTGATAATTTAACAATTAGAATTAAAGCAAAATAAGAATTATAATAAGTAATAATAAATTAAGTAATAAGAAGAATTCAAGTTAAATTAAGGAATGTAAATATAAAGAGATAAAGAAAGTATTAGGGTAGTTCGTAAACACGTAACTACCAATGACTCTTTCTAGTTATCGGGAAAATTCCCGTTTTTAGCGATTTATTTATAATTTCAAGCAAGATATTACCTACTAAATCCCAGTTATCCTTACGTCTTTCGATATTCTTCTATAATTTTTTTTCTTAATAGTTTTACATATATTCCTTAATTCTAATAATGAAATTGCACGGAATTTAAATCTACAGTCTATCACAGGTATTTGGTTCTTATATTGCACGTCTTCTATGGAGCCTCTTATTTCTTTAATACTATTAACGAAGTAGTTATTAAACTTTTCGGCTATTTCAGAATTAATATTATATTCTACATTATTAAATATCACAGATTTTATGAAATTTTTAGGAGTTTTTAGGACTAGTTCTTTTATTTTATACCACATTTCCCTTTGGTTGCTTTTATTCGTAATTTTATTGCTTATAAACTTATTTTTTTCATTACCAATTTTAACTTTATATATGTTTCTTATGACTTTATGCTGTATTTCAAATAAAGCTTTATGATATTTTATAATTTTTTCCCTTTTCAACATTCTAAGTTACCAAACCATTCGTTACCAAACCATTTATTATTATTGTTTACGCGCACTTTTTTCTCACTATAAATTTCTTGTTTGTTCAAAAATAGTATCAAAATTATATACGTATTCATTTATGCTATCTATTTCATTAAATTCTATTATTGCATTTAGTTCGTTATTAAATCTTTCCTTATTGCATTTGAATATGTCTATCTCCGTGTGCTGTATTTTCTGTTCGTTTTCATTCTCGATAAAAATATCTATACATTCGTGATCCGTTATTTTATTTTATAGTCTATATTATTTCTTGCCGACACCATGTCATTATTTGTGATTATATAGTCTATTAATGTTTTAGAATTTTTCATTGTTCTCGTATGTTCCTTCATTATTTGCCTTAGTCCGTTATCATTTAATATGCCTTCCAATTTACTTTTAGAAAAATCTAACTGCCAATCAATGTTGAAGTCCCCTGCTACTATAATGTCATTGCCTTCTTCACACAAGTCTTCTAAAAACCCTTGTAAATCTTCACAAAATTCCGCTTTACTATAGCTTGGTGATCTATATATTATAATTATTATAAATGATATGCTTTTACATTTCGCCATATATGCGCTAAACCAATGTTTGAAGTCCTTTACGTTTTCTTTAATTCTATTCAATTTCCATTGTTTCTTAAAATATAATGTTACTCCTCCTGTTTTAGGTGAATTTGACATTGTCGTGTATTGATCGTAAAGATCCAATTCTGTCTCACATTCATAGATTTTTCCGCTATGTGCGTTTCGGATAGCATTATAAAATCTGGTTTAATGTTTTCGGCAATTATTTCTAGTTGATTAAAATTATTTAAAATTCCCTGTATATTAGTATATATTCCTTGAATTTTATTTGGTTGTTAAACAGCTAATCCAATTCTTCTTTCTCTTAACATAATTTTGTTTTGACAAACCGGACATTCTCTATCAAATGTTGCACGTTCTTCGTCTAGTCCTAGATTAAGTCTTCTATTCTCTTTCATACAACTGAAACATTTTTTACTATTTCCTTATAACATTCTACATGAAGTTGCCGTGGTCTAGTAGGTAGTGTGTTTATTAGATGAAAAGCCAGGGTTCGAAAGTATTTCTTCGGCGACTTCATCTCAGCAGATTTCTGCCAAAAAGTCTGAGAGTAAATAAAATTGCCATGAAAAGTTTCTCAAACATCTGTCGTTCGGAGTCGACTTTAAACTGTAGGTCCCGCCACTCATGTATAAAATTAACACACACAACATAAGTGGTGTGAGAAACTAGGTCGTAATCCTGACTGAAGGGTTGTAATGACCAATTATGTATGTAATTACATTCTTTGCTTTTATGATTTCCATGGCATTTAAAACAGGAATCTTCATTTTTGTATTCCGATTACTTGTGTTTATAACCTTGACTTTTAAAACACTTCAACACATCAGTGCCATCGAAAACCAGCCATCTATCCCATTCTATATTGAGCTTTAATACCCATATAACTTTTGCATTAAATATTGTTCTATTAAATTTCTTAGATTCATATATTTTGATGAGTTATATTTTACTGTCCTTCAATATTTCATTGTGATTATTCAATTTTTCTATTAGTTCCTGCTTATTATATCTGTTAACAATCAATACTGAACTGCTTTCATAAAATATTTTATTCTCTTTTTATATAAAAAATTTACCGAATAAACTTAACTAACTTAACGAATAAACTAACTTAACGAATAAACTTAACTATCAGTGCTGGCACTATAAACAATGGTAGCACTATACCTCCCTTTTATGACAATAAAAAAAAATTAATTTATAATTATATTTTTTTCTAAAACTATCTTATCACTAAATTTAAAACTATACTTAAAAATAAATACATTGCTAGGGATTTCCTTTCCTTTTGGAGGAATAAAAAAAATTATAAATTATTACAAAAGTTATTAATTATTACAAATTTTTTAATTTACTTATAATTTTTTTCATACCACAATATTTAAGTATATATAAAGTACATTTTTTTTAATTTTACATTTTTCTCAATGAACAGTTTTTCCTCATTTCTTTTCTTATTATAAATGATTACATTGGATTATGGAGTGGAGCTAAATATTGAATTGCTCGTCTAAAGATGCCTGAAGCTGTCTGGACATCCGCTACTCTTACAACCTCGTCGTGTCCTTTGTATGTTTTTATTACGCGCCCCAGAGGCCATTTCATGACTGGAACGTTATCTTCTTTTAAAATAACTATCGCCCCCGGTTTCAGATTTTTTGATTGTTCTCGCCATTTGTTTCGATATTGTAGCTCATTAAGGTAGTCTCGTGACCACCTCTTCCAAAATTCGTGCTTAAGCCGAGACACTAATTTCCATCGTGTTTCCAATTTAAGGTTTGTGGGCTTTGCTTGAGCATCAATTTGGGCTTTTAGTGGTTCACCTATTAGAAAATGTCCCGTAGTCAATGCGCCTATGTCGTTTGCGGCATTTGAAATGGGTGAAATGGGTCTGGAATTCAATATTGCTTCAATTTCGACAACTATGGTTTCAAGTTCTCCGTAGGTTAGAGATGCATTCCCCAATCTCCGTATTTTGCTGACTGAACAGCTGCCTCCCATAAACCACCAAAATGTGGGGCCCTTGGTGGAATGAAATTAAATTGTATACGCTTTTTGCTGCAAGCATTCGTAATTCCTTCCTTTGCATCTGATGCATGTATGATTGTGGAAAGTTCAGGTAATTTATTCCTAGCTCCGACGAAGTTTGTCGCATTGTCGCAGTATAAATTTTGGCAATGTCCACGCCGGGATACGAAAAGTTTAAGAGCACCTATAAAAGCTTCATTTGTGAGATCGCTCACGAGTTTCAAGTGTACTGCCTTTGTGGAAAAGCAACAAAATACGACAACATAGGTTTCCCATTATTTGGTGAAATAGTTCTGGTTTGGCTTTGCTGCATGTCGTGCATCGATGAACAGTGGCTCTTGCCATAATTTTTCCCTTTATCAGCCAAAAACGTTGTCGAACAATTTCTAATAATGTATGCGACCCGCAATGCTTGTAATCTTCATGAATCATTTGGAATATTAATTTGGAAATGAGATCATTGTATGGAATAAGAAGTTGATGTTTTGAATCGTATTCCAACAAAGAAGCTTCGAGCCGACTACCGACCCGTATTAATCCATTCTCATCCAAAAAGGGTGTTAGATTCTGAATAGTGCTTGTTCCTTGTACTTGTTTGTATTTTCTCAGTTGTGTCATTTCTTCCTTAAATTCTGAGAGTTGCATTTGTGAAATAATAGGAATCAGTGCTTGGCTGAGTTCCGTTGTTGTTAATAATTTTGATGGTTTTCGCATCTGCTTTTGACATCTAGTGTGGGCAATGAAGGGTAGAACATATCCAACAATTCGCTGCGGACGATGGAATAAGTTTTTATGGTTGATTTGGTAAATAAAAGTGGGTTCCGTTCCGTTCCGTTCCACGAGATAATATATCTGCGGGGTTGCACTTTGAACTTACGTGACGCCATTGTTCTGCTAGGGTTTGTTCTTGAATTGCTGAGTTTCGATTTGCTACAAACGTGTTGAATGAAGCTGATGATGAATTTATCCACGAGAGCACAATTTCTGAATCAGTCCATAACCATACTGGACATGTAAGTGGAAGGTCAGACCGTCAGGCTGCATATAGTTTCAATCGTGTTATTGTTTGCCGTTTGAGTGGAGCTATGCAGGATTTAGCACAGAGTAAGTGTACCATGATGGTGCAGTCTTTGAAAACTGATCGGATGTAAGCTGCAGCCCCATAAGCCTTTTCGGATGCGTCTGTAAAAATATGGAGTTGTAGGGATTCTGGAATTCTTCCTTTAAATATATGTCTTCATATTTGAAGATTTTTCAAGATATTTAGGTCTGTGAGTTAAGTCAACCTCCCATTCCAATAACTCAACATATTCCTTGCCAGTCAGTTGGCAACAATAACAACAATACAATAGTTCAACAAACTTAATTTTAATTAATAAGCAATATCAACAGTTGCAAAATTATTAAGTTTGATGAACTACATATTTTTCATAGTCAGCAATAATTATTATTTTTCTGGAAAGTATTTATTTCAACAAACGTAAGCTAAATTTAATAATAATAAAATTTATAAATATTGTAATTACTTTTAAGTTTAGTCTTAGTCTTGGTTTGAATGTCAATTAAATAAAACAATAAAGAAAAAGAAAAAAACAATATAAATTGTTTTTTTTATTTCCAATGAACCCTCGGACATCGTAATTGGCGCAGTCGTTGTAAATGAATCTAGTGACACAAAAGTGCACAAAAGAACAAAAAAATAGTCTAAAGACTTTATTGTGAAAAAAGGAAAAAAACAAATAATTAAATTAAAAATTGTGTAAATGAACCAACCTAGTGACACAAAAGTTTTGACAAAAATAGTCTAAAGACTTTATTGTGAAAACAAAACAAAAAAAAACACAAAACAATTAAATTTTGTGTTTAAAAACAGTTAAGTGTAATTGTGATCGAGTAATACTACATATAAAAGTAAATACAAACCAAAAACAGAAAATGTCCGTCGAAACCAATCAACAGTTCTATCAGGGTCTGACCTTCTGAAAGAAGCGGCCCGCATCAAAGTGTTCCATGGTACAAAAGAATATGATTTGTCGTCTTTCATCAGAGAGGTGGAAATAATACTGCCATTGTTCAAAGGAAACCCCACCTTACAGCAGTTTGTGTTCGAAAGGTACATCAGAAACAAAATTCAAGGACCAGCCCTACAAGTAGTGAGAGCTTTAGGATCAGACACAACATGGACCCAAATTAAAGAGGAACTTGTCAAGAATTTTGGAGTTAAGGAAAGCTACCACAGTCTCTACCACCAGGCTATTAACATGAAAGACAATAATGTAAGTGAATATTTTAAGAATCTTAGAAATATATTAGATAAGTTAAATAATAAATATGAATTCGATATGAATAAACCTCAAGAGTTTTCACCTTCTACTAATGAATCAATCATTCTTAAGACATTTTTGAACAGAATTCACCCAAGCTTATCTAGCATAATTTATAGTAGAGATATATCCGCACTTAGGGAAGCTTATTGCGTTTTAGAAGAGGCAGGAATACTAAGATAATATGACAATAGATTTCCAAAATATTCATATACACGTCAATAATACCAACAACAAAGACACTATAACGAAGACGGACAGAACAGGACATATCAACAAAAACAGACATATCAAAGACAACCATTTCAAAACTCATATAATTATAGTCCTTCTCCAATTAATCATAATATTAATTATAATCAGTCTCGACAAAATCCTTTTAACACAAATAACACTCAACAATCCAGACGTAGCCAATATTTGAACCGAACTTTTGGTCATACTAACAATGGGCCTACTCCAATGGAAGTAGACCATATTGAAAACAATAGTACACAGGAAGTAAATTTTCAATGTCATGCCCAAAAATTCGTTTACCGATAGTCGATCTAAAAATAGGAAATACAAACCTCAAATGTTTACTTGACACAGGATCAACAACCTCTTTGCTTAATAAAAATCTACTACCGGAATTTAAAAGAACAAAATTAAAGAAACCAATATTTTTTAATACAATAAATGGAAACTTTTGTATCGAGGAGGAAGTTATTACAACTCTTCCCAAAGAATTTAAAGAAGACAATCTGATGTGTTGGAAATTGACCAACTTTAGTAAGAAAAATTTCGATGGTTTAATAGGTCAAAATATATTAAAAGCCTTTTCAGCAATTATAAATCTCGAGGAAGACTTTCTTCAAATAAATGGTAATAAAATCAAATTTATAGACTCCTGTCCATATAGCCCAGAAGAAATTCAAACCTTAGAAGTGCAATCAGAAAATATTTTAGATAAATTAAAACGTGAAGATATGAATAAAGAAGAGGAAAATTTTTTTTAAATTCTGACCTTTTTTCAAGAAGGCAACAATCTGACCCACACTCATGAAGTACAACATGAGATCACAACAACTATCAACAAACCTGTATATTCCAAAATATACAGATATCCCCAAATACATTAAGAAGAAATCAATAGGCAGATGCGAGAAATGTTGGAACAGGGAATAATTGTACCCAAAAAAGCGGACAATTCGGGAAAGAAAAAGTGGAGAATCGTAATTGATTACAGAGCTCTGAATGAAATAACTGTTAATGATAAATTCCCTATTCCAAATATTGATACCATGTTAGAGAAATTAGGTCAAGCACAGTATTTTACTACACTTGATCTAGCCAAAGGCTTTCACCAGATCCTCATAAAAGAGGAAGACAGAAGAAAAACAGCATTTTCTACACCACTAGGATATTACGAATTTGTGCGGATGCCTTTTGGATTAAAAAATGCACCTGCAACGTTTCAAAGACTCATGAATTCAGTACTTAGAGAATATATCAACAAAATATTTGTAGTATATCTCGATGTAGTTTAATTTTTAGCAGTAGAGTACAGGAACATAAAGATAGTATACAACGAATTTTCAATGCGCTTAAAAAGCATAATCTTAAGATTCAAGTTGATAAGTGTAAATTTTTTGCAAAGTCTACCGAATATCTAGGACATATCCTTACTACTGAAGGGATTAAACCTAACCCAAATAAAATTGAAACTATTCAGAAACTCAAAATTCCTGAAACTCAGAAACAGATAAAATCATTCCTAGGCATAACTGGCTATTATAGGAAATTTATTAAAGATTATGCCAAAATTGCCCATGGATTGACAAAATATTTGAAAAAGGATACGAAAATAAATAAAAATGATCCCCAATATACAGATGCATTCTACAAACTTAAAAGATTGTTAATCAACACACCCATACTTAGGTATCCAGATTTTAACAGAAAATTTAAATTAGCAACCGATGCCTGCGAATTCGCAATTGCTGCAGTGCTAACACAGGATAATCATCCTATTAGCTATGCCAGCCGAACTCTAAACGAACATGAAAGGAAATATTCCGCAACAGAGAAAGAGTTGTCGGCCATCGTTTGGAGCGTAAATTACTTCAGGACATACATATATGGAAGGAACTTTGATCTCATGACAGATCACCAACCACTAAAAGGGCTTCAAACAAAATATAAAGGAAAAGACATAAACCCTAGACTTCAACGTTGGTTACTTAAACTTGGCGAATATGACATCAAAATTGGGTACATCAAGGGCAAAGAAAACACTTTGGCCGATTTCCTTAGCAGAATCAATGCAGACACAGGAGAAATTTGCGCAGTAGATGACGACACAGGAGACACAGATTTAGACAACTTAAGTACACTCCCAAGAGTTTTCACACCCAAATAATATTAACGGAAAGTAAAATGGAGGAAATTAAAATTGTTGATAATAAAAGAAAAATTTTTGTAAGCCTAGACGATATTGAAAGTGGTTTCATGTCGAACATTTTTAGGAGATATATAAAAACAGGAAAAGTAGGAATATAGGTATTTCAGATTCCGATTACAATGTAGTCCAGCAAAAACTTATACAGTTATTTAATACAAGCGTAAAATTTTATAGATGATCATACCATGCTAAAGATATGAGAAATGAAGAAGAAGCTTTCAGGTATATTCAAAAGTATCACAAACAAGAGACTGGTCATGCTGGAATAAATGAAAATTATCAAGGTTTGAAAAACAAAATATACTTCAAAAATCTTAAAACTCTTATTCAAAAATATATAAATAATTGTGATATCTGTTGTAGAGTCAAATATGATAGAAAACCATATAAACCAAAATACTTCATTACTGAAACTCCCACGGATACGAATGAAATAATACATATAGACACTTACGTTATTAAAAAACAGTTTTCTAACCATAATAGATAAATTTTCCAAACAAGCTACCACCATTTATTTAGAAGACAGAAATAGCATAACACATATAGAAAAACTTCGTTTATATTTTTCTCTCAACTCAAAACCAAAACGAATTGTTGCTGATAATGAATTTAATTCGACAAATGTAAAGGACTTTCTCTGACAAGAAGAAGTAGAAATTCATTTCACAAAACCAAACTCCCATACAGGAAACGCAGACATCGAAAGATTTCACAACACCTTAGGAAAACGATTTAGAATGCTAGAAATAGAAAATAAAAAAATAAATCTGCATTTAACAGTCCAGGAAAAAGTATACAAGTGTACTGAATGGTACAACAAATCTATCCACTCTGTAACCAGGGAGAGACCAATAGACATAGCAAATGGAAGAATTGAAAGAAATAAAATTTACAATTTATTACAAACCACAAAAGAAAAAAATCTCAAAATTAAACCTTAACAGGCAAGAATATCAAAATACGAATCAGGAAGGTTATGTAAAAAATTATAAAGCTGTTAGACACAAACAAGAACCTAGATACGTAAAGATGAAACTAGAAAATATTCATCTAACAAATATAAAAAGAACTACCAAATTTTCAGGTACATATAACGCTGTCAATGACAATAATAATGACGCTTTTCGCTTTGAGCAACACCACTCTAATTGTTGAAGACATCAATAGCAACAATGGTTTCGCAGAAATTGCATTAGAGGACGTGGACAAATACATACAGTTACAATACTATTTTACACATCATTGACCCTAGAGAAATTCAGAATATCATAGAAGAACTAGAGGAAAATACAAAAGTAATCTTAGATAAGAATGACAAACACTTTTTGAATATGGAACTATAAAAGCAAAATTGAAACTTCAAACTATAATCCCTACCAGACATCCAAGAGGATTAATTAACTTCGTAGGTACCGGAATGAAATGGTTATACGGGACAATGGACGACTTTGACAGGACAGAAATAGAACGACATTTACACACAATTGATAATAATAACCATGCTGTAATAGAAAAATATTGAAATAAACTACATATTCAATGAAACAGTTTCAAAGCTAAAAGACGCAGTAGAAAGTGACAGAACACAGATTAATTCAAAATTGAATCAAATAACTAAGAATGATGAAGAACTAGAAAATAAGCTTATATATCTAGATTTATTATTAAAAATTAAAAATTTGCTAGATAATATTGAACACATACAGAACAACCTTGTAGCAGCAAAAACAAACACTATAAATAACAATGTACTAACAAGTGAAGAAATAGCTCGTTATAATATAGATCTTTATAAAATGCAAAATACCAAATTAAGTGCAGCCCAATACAAAGAAAATAAAATTATTTTTGTAATTCAAATACCTAAAGATATACGAAAAATAAAAAGATCATTTTTATCCCTATACCAAATGAAAACCAAGAGGAACTTATTTTTAAAAATAAAGAAATATTAAAAATAAATAACACAATGTATGATTTTACTAACGAAGTAAAAAGAAGCAATTTAAAAAAATCTAACCTTTGCATTCTTACAAATAATTGTCTAAGAAAAAAGAATAAACAAATAGAAACTGTAGAAATAAAACCGGCTTAATAATCTTAAAAAATCATGTAAACTCCATAATTAACAGTACTTGTAACAATAGACAATTTAATCTGAACGGAAATAAACTCATAACATTCAATCATTGTAAAATAGAAATAAACGGAGATTTGTATTGTAATTTCGATGACAAATTTGAACAACATTTTCTAATTAATAATAACTTTAATATAAGTAATATCACGCCTCATCTAACGTTTGATGAAATAATATCAAATCAGATCAAAAATATTCAAAAAAATTGAAGAATTAAAATTTCATAAAAAATACAACTACACTTTTAATGGCCTCGCTTTGATATTCAGTCTACTAGCTCTAGGCATAGTAGTGATATTTTGCATTTATAAAAAAATAAAAAAGAATAAATTAAAAATAATTGAAAAAACTCAGGAGAGTTTTCAGTCAAACGGGGAAGGAGTTACGTCAACCTCCCATTCCAATAACTCAACATATTCCTTGCCAGTCAGTTGGCAACAATAACAACAATACAATAGTTCAACAAACTTAATTTTAATTAATAAGCAATATCAACAGTTTCAAAATTATTAAGTTTGATGAACTACATATTTTTCATAGTCAGCAATAATTATTATTTTTCTGGAACGTATTTATTTCAACAAACGTAAGCTAAATTTAATAATAATAAAATTTATAAATATTGTAATTACTTTTAAGTTTAGTCTTAGTCTTGGTTTGAATGTCAATTAAATAAAACAATAAAGAAAAAGAAAAAAACAATATAAATTGTTTTTTTATTTCCAATGAACCCTCGGACATCGTAATTTGTGCGAAACCATCCATCCATGTATGCAGGGATTCAGGCAAAGAAGTATCCCAATCCAGTTTTAACTCCCAGAATTCTTGAATAAACATTTTTGCCATTACTATAATGGGATATAGAATCCCCAATGAGTCGAATAATCTTGCAAGGTCCGATGTGACTGTTCGCTTAGTTACTCTCTTAATGTTGCCAGTATTGACCTTAACACCTAATTTATCAGTTTTCGGCAGCCAAACAAGTCCTAATGTTTTGATGGTGCCGACTTCTGTGCTCTCAAAATCTAAGTTTACCTCCAAGTTGTCTTGTGGAATATTGTGGAGTAATTGTGGATGGTACGCACACCATTTGCGTAACACGAAGCCGCCCTTTTTCATAATCTGCACAAGTTGCTCTTGTGCATCGCTGTTGATAAGCTATTTGACCTGCCCAAGCCATCGTCTACATAGAAATTTTCTTTAATAAATTGTGAAGCAAGTGGAAAGCGTATATTATGTTCTTCAGCCAGTTGATCAAGACATTTTGTTGCTAAATATGGAGCAGCTCTTGTGCCATAAGTGACCGTGTTGAGTTAATAGTATGAAATGGGCATTGTGGAATCCTTTCTCCAAATTATTAGCTTAAATTTGACGATCTTCAGGAGCAATCAATATCTGTCTATACATCTTTTCAACGTCAGTGGTGAAAACGAACCTTGGCATTCGAAACCTTAACAATATGGAGAATAGTTCGCTTTGTAGTGTTGGTCCCGTGAACATCAGGTCGTTTAAAGAGTAGCCTGAGGAGGTTTTGGCTGAGGCATCGAATACCACCCTGAGCTTAGTGATTGAACTTTCTGGCCTTAGTACGCAATGATGTGGGATGTAGTAATTTGGAGACATGATGGAGTCTGTTTCCAATTTTGTCATGTGTCCCATTGATTCATACTCATCAATAAATTCAGTGTATTTAGTTTTCAATTCCGGATTCTTTTGCAAACGCCGTTTGAGAGCAAGAAATTGGTTGAGAGCCATTTTGTACAAAATGCTCTTCACATTGTTTGTCGGCTATTGATAGTGGTTTTTTTGGTTGATTTAACTTCATCCAGTTCCCAAAGTCGAGCGATGGAAGCTTCTAGCCCCTCATCTTCAGTACATATTCCACAGGATGGGTCTGTAGGGTGTTTACTATTTATTTTTCCTGCTACACCCCAGCCAAGAACCGTGCTCTGCAAAATCGGAAGTTGTGGAGATAATTTTATTTGCCCAATTGCGAGCAGTTGGTGATAATGTTCGGCACCCAGCAATATATCGATTTTATTAGATCGATTGAATGTTGGGTCAGCTAACATAATATTTTTCGGTAGTGGCCACTCATCAATGTTGATAAATTGTGATAGTTGAGGCGCAATAATTCGAGGCAGGACAAGTGCCTCTAGGCGTGTTGAGAATCCATTAATTCGAGAATGCAAAGCTTCATTGACTCGGTGTTGTATTTTTTCATTGATGTTTACTAATGAAGTCTGTTTTGCAATATTAAGTCGTCTTACCAAACGATCCGTAATCAAATTGAGTGACTTCACAAAATATAATCGTAATATGCAGAGTATGCAATATCAAGTGGCTTGTGTTGATTAATATGGGTCACTAGAAATGCAATACAAATGAATACGATATTATTATTGTAGGTCACTTAACTATTAACAATTAATAGATTTAAGGGGAAAAGAAAAGAAAACATAGACAAAAATAAGTAGGAGAAAGAAATAGTTTAAGATTATTATAAGAAAACATAGAGTAAGAAATAGTATATAAGCTGAAGAAAATTGTGAATAAAATTAGAAATAATTCTGACTTCAAATATAGTTGTTCTTATTTCTCAAAACTTCGGCAATTAACTTTGCCATGATATAGAGCCGTCTAATATTCTAAGGCTCTTCAAATAAATAATAATAATATAGGGACACTATAGGCACATTGACACAAAACATATTACACTCCATTGTATCAGTTTTGATTTTTATTAGAGCTGTGCTGAGAAGAACGTATGATTTAGACACCTGACCATTTGCTTCTGCTTATGAGGATGCTTCATTGAAATCGGGTTCAATTATTTTAGGTTGATAGGTCGTGCATGATGATGTCTTCTTGGATACCCTTTCATTTGTTGACCTTTGGTTTGATGACTGAGTATTGCTCTTCAGATGAAGTAGCGAGTTGTGTTTTTTCTTGCATGTCATGCATGATCCTGATTTGCAAATTTTGGCCGTGTGTCCTGATTTTAGGCAGTTCACACACAGGTTTTGCTTCTGAATAAAAATGAGACGGTCTGGTGGCGACAGTTGTTGAAATTTCTGACACCGATAGAGTTGGTGAAAGTTATTTTTGCAGAGTGAGTGAAGTAGTGGAAACATAGACCCTTGATGATTTTTCTTTCTGGTTTACGGCTTCTAGGGATTGAAAAGTATTTCAAGAAAAATTAATAGGTCTTTGATTTTTTGTACCTCCTTTGGATTGCTAATGGTCCTCTCATATAGAATAAGAGTGCCTCGATCCAATATTTTTACAAGTATGTGAAACAGCATGGGATCCCATGAGGTAGTATCGATCCCGATGTTGTTTAGAGCATATAGGCATTCTTGCGTTGTATCATGTAATTGTTTGATAGTAGCAGCTGATGGTCCGGCGCTTGGTTGATCCAAAAGTTGTTGCATTATTGTTGTTACAATAACGCGTCGATTATTGTAACGTTCTTGCAATAAACTCCATGCGGTTGCGTAGTTTTCGGCTGTGGCTGAAAGATAACTTATTAGTTTTTCAGCTTCGCCCCCAGGAATACACTGCTTGTCTACTAGTTGTGTAAACAAGTCGTGAAAGGATCTCCATTTTAAATAATCTCCATTAAATTTTTGGATTGTGACCTGTGGCAGCGGTAGAACGTTGTTTTGCATTGGTTCGAAACCTTGCTCTGGTGTGCGGGAGCCTAGCTTGAAATTTTCAATGACTCGCTTCTCCAGGTTTTCGTAGGACTTCATGTCGTATCCTTCCTTCAGTGGGTCATCGATTGATTCCCATATTTTAAAATGTACCTCTTGGATTTTTCCCCACAGTTTTCTTTCGGCTGCATATTGGTTGCCGTAGGGTCCGTATCGAGTAGCCGTTGTAATGATGACATCATGACATTGTGCCTTCTAATAAAAGCATTTATTGAAGTACATGTCAAAGATGTTCTTGCAGATGCTGCAGTCGCCTTACTGGTATTTTGTTGATAGGTGTCCAGCGTTGGCTTTTTCGATGTCTCATCTATGCCTGATTCAAATATTTCCCTGTATTTTGTGACGAGTTCTTCAATCTTTTGATAGTAGTTTTTGGTGAAATATTTGTGGTCTAACTGGGGCTTCTCAAGACATCGTATTTTATTATCGGTGTGTTCGAATTCTGCCCAAGCGGAGTCTAATCTTTTGATACTTTCTTCGTAATAATGGACAGTCTGTCTATATGATGGATCCTTTTTAAAATTCCGAACGATGGACTCAATCAGTGATCCTGTTGCTCGCTGAGCAGTTGTAAGCTGTTCCATTGGGGAGGTTGTTTCAGCAGTAGCCATGTTGTGGCCTGTTGGAGGAATTTGTTCCTGGGAAGGGGAGCTGAAGATTCCTTGAAGTTGATCAATTTAAACGAATGTCAATTTAGTAGTTCGAATTAACTACGTATACAAATTTCCCAACTCGATTTTCTCACAAAAGGATTGACGTCGAAAATCACGTCGGGGTCACCAACATGTATTGTATAAGCTGATTTGCTGGTCGGTTTTGATTTGTCCGGGCGGAATCACCGGGACAATTATATATACAACACAAGCACTTGAACTTGGTTGTAGTGGATTTGAATAACACAAGCACTTAAACTTGGGTATAGTAGATTTTGAGAATAAAAACAACCGTTGACTTTTGTTAAACAATTGTTTCTATCAATTTATTTTCGTCAATCATGGTCTTAAATAATATTATTATTATTAATAATAAATATTAATATTTGCAAAGCCGTACCGACATGAAACTTGGTACGTTTATAGATTTCATCAATATAAACAATTAGAAAGAAAAAAATCAAATGTATATGTGTGTGTATGAATGTATGTATGTATGTAAATTTGTTTTTTGGGGGTCTGTTTGAAGCCTAAAGACGACAAAACGACTGAACCGTTTTTCGTAATATTTTCACACCGTATTTCTATATGTGTTATATCAATTACACAAACAAATTTTTTTAATTGTTCTTATTATTTTTTCACGACAATTTCACTCGCACTGTTAAATGTCACTTGAGATATTAATTTTTTAGCAAAGAAGCAAAAATGTTCTTCATCATCTAGTGTTGAAGGATGCTTGGATGGACCTTCGACCTCCAATTATTCCAAGGAATTTTTATGTAAAACTGAGAGAACAAAGCGTAGAAATGTTGTTCCTTTATTAGAGACTTGGTCGGCAGAAGAACTGACTTTTGCTGCTGGAACAAGTATTTATAAGTCCGGGAAACGAAGTGCAGCAATCATAGTCAAAACTATAGATTCTACTCCCTATAAAGCATTAAAAATAAAAAAATGAGCTTTTCTCCTCCACAACCAATCCCTTACACAAATGAGGAGGCGTTAGCTTTGTATGTTGATGGTGGATATACAAGACACACTTATAGTCTATTACGTGTAGGTGCCAAAAATCATAATGCTGACGTTTACCTTTCATACCATAAAGCCGCCTATTGTTAACCAAAATATTAATATCGACACTAAATTTCATCATACATGATTTGGGGATTTTGACTGTTAGTTTTCCCAGATAAACGAATTTTAGTATTTGATTTATATGGGAGGTAACACGCCCACTGTAGCTAGTTCAACCATTTTTCCCACAAATGTTCATGTGGCTATCAAAGTTGTCCGTGATGAATTCGAAGATTCTAGCTGTTGCATTTTCCATGATATAAGGCTTTAATACTTAATTCTTAAGGTAGGCGTGGCACTTCACCCATTTAAAACTTTTGAATAAAAGATAGCCTATAATTCCACCCACACATACAGAAATACGGTGTGAAAATATTAGGAAAATCGGTTCAGTCGTTTTGTCGTCTTTAGGCTTCAAACAGACCCCCAAATAACAAATTTACATACATACACACACTCATACACACACATATACATTTGATTTTTTCTTTCTAACTGTTTATATTGATGAAATCTATAAACGTACCAAGTTTAATGTCGGTACGGCTTTGCAAAAGTGAGTTATAACTGTTGTCCGGCTAGATTGAACATTTGGACCACTGTGGTCCGGCTAGATTGGGGTTTTGGACCACAGTGATACGCACGCACTCAATATGATGAACGTTCTCGATGTGGAAGATTCTTACTCTCGCCTTCTCGAGAGCTCTATTGCTAGTACATTATTGTGTGTGTACCTTGCTTACGGTGTCCATCCTTTTTGTCACATACATATTGTTGTTGGTACCAGGTGCAACCAGGTTCGTTGTACATATGTGTGTGTGCAGCTTCAGATAATCAACCCATTCATTGTATTTTTAGTGTTAGTGTGTATTTGTATCGTGTGGCTTCTGTTTATCATTTTTGTTGTTAATATTAGGTCGTTTCGATTTGCGTAACAATATGTTTATGTCCGCTGATCGCGAAATTCCATCCCCGGCGATCAACTTGAAGCGGCCTAGCCGCCAACCGAGGGCGCTACAATATTAGTTTAAGCTTTCTATTTTTTTCATAACATTGTAATGTAATGTAATTAAAGCTTTGGGATTTTATAACATTGTGCTGTAATTTGAGTAAAGCTTTTGCATTTTTTAACATTACACTGTAATCCCGGTTAATTTAGACTTCTTTATTGTATAAGCGGAGACTGAAATATTATTCTAGTTTTGTTAATCCAAAGTGATACAACTTGTTTACTTAACAATTTCATATTTGATGTGATAATTTTGTTATATTTAAAGTATAGAATTTTGTGGAAAAAAGTAAAAGAATAAAAATTTGTATGTATTTGAAATTAAAAGAATAAAAATTGATATATATTTAAAATAGGTGAAAAAGGAAATCAAAGAAAGTGAATTTATTTTTGAAGAACCTAAAACCTCATAACTTTATATAAAATCAAGGAAAAACCAGAAATTTAAAAAATTTAAGTGGAACCGAAACTGAAGCCCCAATTGTCTAGTTGAGTGGAACAAAAAGAAAAGTGGAAATTAAACAGGCAACAAAAAAAGGAAAGTGTCTTGTTTCTTTGTGAATTTGTTATGAACTTGGAACTTATTTTAATTTTGGTTCCCTTTTTTCATAGTGCTCCACAACTGAGGTCAACAGACAGACGACTATTTACATCATTTGCCCTTCACACCTTATATACAGTTCATCAGAAGAAACAATATACATTTTTCACAGTTTCTAACAAATTTTGCTCTAGTCATTTTCTTCCAGTAATATTTCGTCCTAAGCTTTGCATATAATTTCTTCTGACCGCAATGTCCTTCTAAAATAGGGTCATTATGGTAAGTTTCCATTAATTTCTGTTTTTTGTCTTCTTCTATTATTATTTCAATTGGCTCCGTAAGAATAATTTCAAAAGTTTTCAATAGCTTTATACCATGGTTTTTTAATTCTTGTATTGAGACAATTGTAAAAAATACATCATTTCTTGGCCATTCTGCTCTGTAAATTTTTCCATTGTTGGCTTCAGTTTGTAACCTCGAAAGCATATTGTCTAAACTAAGTGTTTCGTTCACAATTTCGAATTCAACAGATATCAGTTTCTTAAATTTTTTACAAATATTTATACATAGTTTTTATAATTATTCTGATCAATTATTTCGGTTCTAATTTTTGGAATATTCTTACTGAATTCCTGAGAAAATTTGTCATAAATTTTTAGTTCAATTTCTTCATTATCGGAAGATTGGCTTAATTTAATTTTGTCATTATAATGTCTTTTTGACATAGCTCGAGTCATAAATACTACTTGATTATTATCATTATTCTTTAACTCGTCTATTGATATTCTAGATAGAGCATCTGCTCCCACATTCGATTTTCCTTTAATGTATTCGACAGTAAAGTTATATTCTGACAGCTGAAGTCTAATATGTGTTAATTTAGAAGGGAAGATATTGAAGAGGTAAACTAAAGGTCTGTGATCTGATCTGACAATAAATGAAGTTCCATAGACATAAGGTTTAAATTGAGTCAATTATAGGTTTTTTCTGTTCAGAATGTGAAAAAGATTTTGAAGCAAAATATATAGGTAAATCATTACCATTAAAATTTTGGCTTCATGTGGCACCACAACCTAGTTTTGATGCATCTATAGTTATTATAAATTGTTTCGTAAAGTCAGGATATTGTAAAATTTGACGTGAAAGTAGTGCAGCTTTCAAATTTTCATAAGAGATTTGACGTTGATCATTCCAATTAAACTAAACGTTTTTCCTGGTCAGGTAATTTAATGGTGCTGCTATTGTAGCAAAATTTGGAATGAAACGTCGGTAATAATTAACAAATGCTACAAAATTGCATCTTTATCAGAAGCTGTTGAATAATTTTTTACTGATTTTATTTTTGAATCATCTGACAAAAGGCCATTAGCGGTACATTTATGTCCTAAAAAGTTAACTTCAGATCGGAAAAGATTGCATTTATAAGGATTTACTTTTAAATTATAATGCCTTAAAGTATCAAAAACGTCTTTCAGAATATTCAAGTGATGTTGTTTACTACAACCGATAATAATAATATCATCAACGTATAAGAATGCATTATTGGGCGTAAGGCCAAAAAATGCAATGGACATCATTCGTGAACAAGAATTAGGTACTATGTTAAGACCAAAAGGTAAAACTTTCCATCTAAAAGATCCTTTATCAGTGCTAAATGCTGTAATGTCCCTTGAATGTGGGTGTAATGGAATTTGATGGAATCCAGAGAATAGATCAATTACTGAAAAATGTTTCGCACGTCCTAAATTGTCTAAAATATCATCAATACGAGGCAAGGGAAACTTATCCGCAATAAGTTTTTTATTCACAGCATGGTAATCTACACATATTCTATAAGATTTCTGATTATTTGTGCTCTTCTTAGGAACAAGAATTATTGGACTATTGAAATTTGAACTACTTGGTTCGATTAAATTATTAATATTATAATAAAGTATGTACTAAAATTAAGGGGATGCACTACACTGCAGTCTTGTTTGCGTAAAGCTTATTGATTACAATTAGGATTATTCTTTTCGTATTTAGTTGTACTTTAAGACTGAAATGTTTCCCTCATTAGTGGAAGGTTGCGTAAGCTAAAATAACACCGAAGGCAGGTGAACATCACCTGACCCATTAGCTTACAAATATTCAATATATTTGTTTCTTTTGATATTGATGTTTTGAGTTCAAACCATTTATTAAATCTCCATTGATTTAATTAACAACCGCTTTCAAGTAATAATTCAAAAATCTTTATTTCAAAAAATACATGTGACAAATATTTAATTATTTTAAGAAACAGACCAAGCAACGTCTGTTGCTGTCGGTTGTAAAAAGTATCTGTGTTCTCAACAATAACTTTATGTGTAAAGTAAAGTTAGAAAATAAAGAAAAGACAATAAACGAAATTCCTTTTGCATAGTGGGACGAGTATTTAACACCCCTTAACGCCTAGATGGTGCATACACATGAGGAACTTTTATTATTCGTTTAGAACGGCGAGGTGTCGGTTGAGCAGGCATAGATTCAGCATCCGTAGTTGGCTGGTGGCTCGATGAAGGTGACTGTTGTGGCTATGATGAAAAGCCTGTTGGGCGAAGGTGGTTGTACTGGCAAATTGCTAATATCGATGTAATCTTCATTATTGGCCGTAGCAAAGGCGTCAATATTAATTTCATTTCTCGTATCGCTGTCATTCCTTGCAAATTCTAACTCACAAGTGGTGGTTGACGCTCGGCCGCGAATTTGATCTAAATGGCGCTTTACTAAGCGATTATCTTGAAGACGCACATTGTAAGACAAGGGTCCAGTCTGCGATTCTATGTTAGCTGGTATACACTTTTGACCTGATGCGTAATTCCAAATCCATACAGGGTCTTCTTTTTTAAATGTTTCTTTAACAGGTAAATTTTCAGGAGAGTTTGACAATTCATGTGGATGAAACTTGTCGAAGTAACTTTTGAGTTGCCGATTGAACAAGAGCTCGGCAGGTGAACGACCTGTTGTAGCATGTGGGCTTATGTGATGACTAAAAACAAAACGAGCAAGATCCAACTAACGTTTGAATTAGATGGCATTTTCTTCAAGTAATCTTTTGTGGTCTGGACCATTACGTTCAACTTGACCATTTGACGAAGGATGAAAAGGAGCACATCTTACATGGCGTATTATCTTCCATAAAACTTTGAAATTCGGCTGAAGTAAAAGCTGTACCGTTATCTGAGACGATAACGTCAGGAAGTCCATGAGTTGCAAAGAGTGATAGCAATGATTTAATTGCACATTGTGATGACGTGGATTTGATGATGTGTACTTCCAACCATTTGGAATACGAATCGACCACTAAGAAAAATAATTTACCTTTAAATGGTCCGGCGAAATCTATATGTAGCCGCGACCAAGCAGTCTGAGTGGTTTCCCAAGTGCGAACCACTGCTTGCGGTTGTTCATGCCGAGTTTCTTGGCATTGCATACAATGTTTGTGTTCTCTACCTGAGAATCTATTTTTGGCCACCACACATAACTTCTTGACAACCCTTTAATTTTGACGATGCCCGGAGCCGATTGACCCAAAGTAGGCATTCTTTAAGTGAAGTTATTTCGTTACGGCGCATAAAATAGGGATAAGCTTGATCATCACGAGAAGTAAAACTGGGCCACACCCTTAACGCCCAGCTGAGAACCTTAGCTAGAGGTGGATCCTTTGCTGTTTGATTCGCCACATCTTTAGCATTAACAATTTCTAAAGGTCAAAAGGGTGTAAGAGGCAATTTTTCATCACAATGCATGAGTACATCAGTCACACGTAATTATTTTTTTTAAATTAGAGAATGCATCCTGATGCTCCCTTTTCCATATCTACGGGCGATTTTTGTCTAAAAGGTGGTGTAGAGGTTCTGCTATTGTTGCTTTATAATGCAAAAATGTATGGTAAAAGTTTAAAAGCCAAAGAAAAGCCTGAAGCTGTTTTTTGTCTGTTGGTGCAGGTGCATTTTGAATTGATCTTATCTTTTCAAGTGATGGCCTTATTACGAGAACATCAATTTTGAATCCCAAACAATTTATTGTAGTTACACCAAAAAAACGGCATTTATCCCTCCTTAAACGAAGACCTGATTTATTAAAATGATTCAAAACTATATTTAAACGATCATCAAGTTCTTATTCAGTTTTACACATTACCACCACATCGTCAAAATATGGTAAGACACCTGGAACGTTTCAATAAAATTTTGAAAAATGCCTGGTGCTGACGAAATACCAAATTGAAGACGATTAATTTTAAATGCTCCCTTATGGGTTACTATAGTCTGCATCAAAGCAGATTTCTCATCGACTGCTAGCTGTTGATATAATTGAGCAATTTCCAATTTTGCAAAAATTTTCCCACCTTCGATTGATGCGAGTAGCGAGCTAATTGGTGGAATTTGAAAATTGTATGGTAACAGTGCCTTATAGAGGGTCGATTTATAATCGCCACAAATTCTTATAGTTCCATCACTTTCAGGGACAGGCACAATCGGTATTGCCCAGCCTGAATACTCAACGGGTTCTAGAATACCTTGATTGCACAAATGGTCAAGCTCAGTTTCAACTCGACGCAAGTCTAATTAAACGAAGCGATATCGGTATACCGGTAAATTTTCCAAGCTCTTCAGAAAAAAGATGATTGTACTTATCCAAAACGTTGTTAATAGAGTTAAATTCTTCAATAACGTGGACGTTTTGAATACTTATACCCGATAGTTCAAACCAGTTACAGCCTAATATATTAGTTTGAGTGTCATTCACAACTAAAATGGGTAGAGCCTTGACCAATCTTCCGCTATACTAAATATCAACAATACCTTGTACAGGCGCTACATTATGTTGAAAATCTGTCAAATTTAAATTATATTCATAAAGTATCGACTGTACAATTGGCCATAACCGCCTAAAGGCCTGTGAGGACACTATTGTATAATCCAAGCCTGAATCGATTTCAAACGTACAAGGTTTTCCATTAATATTAAAGACTGTATATCGCTTACGGGTTTCTGACCCTAAAATATGATTAATTGATTGTGGGTTTGATCTGCTAAACTTTCGCTTGTATTTGTTAAATGATTTCGATTGTTCCGAAAAGGCAGCAGTCTGTTTTGAAGACCGACAGACACGTTCCAAATGCCCCTTGATGCCACAAGCTGAACAGACTTTTTCTTTGTGAATGTATTGTGTGCGGGGATGATTTCCTCCACATCCATTACAGGCTTTGGTCTCGCGCAACCTACGTCGATTTTGTAATTTTTTGTGCTTAGCCGACTGCTGTCGATGTTGCCCGATTTATGACCATTTGTAGTTTCAGGTTTGCTTCAGTTAGAAGATTTCGTTGTGAGCCTCATCACGTACGCCGCACACTAAACGGTCACGAAGCAGTGTCTTATCTTCAGCAATATCAAGATCACTCACATTTTTGGGAGATGCCAATGACGATATGAGATCATATAGCGGTGCACCTGCTAACGTCAAGAAAACTGCCTTTTGATGATCAGCTTGCACATCATTGGCTACAAGAAAAAGCTCAAATCTTGCATAATACGTTTGCCAGTTCTCCGGATGATTGACGTCAAATGGTTTCATTGTTTTTAGATATGTGGGGGCAGATGTCGAAGCTGTGGAATTCGCAATAACCTCGTACAATGTTTTAAAATTCGAAGATTCCTTTTCAATCTTTCACGGCATCGACTTTTGTCATTTAATTCAATGCCGGTGGTCGCTGGTAAAGATTGAATTGCGTAGATTCAAATATTTTTTTTTTTAATATCACAAGTGTAAATATTGAAATTATTACAGCCATTCCAATTTTCGGAGTATCACATCCTCGTCGCTAATATTAAATTTCTATTGATTTAATTAACAATCGCTTTTAAGTAATAATTCAAAAATCTTTATTTCAAATAATACATGTGACAAATATTTAATTATTCTAAGAAACAGACCAAGCAACGTCTAATGCTGTCGGTTGTAAAAAAGTACGTACGTGTGTTCTCAACAATAATTTTGTGTGTAAAGTAAGGTAAGAAAAGAAAGAAAAGACAATAAATGAAATTTCTTTTGCACAGTGGGACGAGTACTTAACACCGTTCGAATCATTTCAGAGAAAATGAGGATGTATTTGGAATTTATACCTCAAACTTACATTCTTAAATTTTAAATAAATACCTGTATGAACATGAAGTAGATTTGTTGAAATAAAACTAATAAACCGAAAATATATTGTTTTTTTTTTTGGAATTTTCTTTTTTATTGTATCTTCATTATTTATGAACTAACAATAAGTATTCAAATCTTATATCTATAGTTAATAAATGTTAATGTCCAGCCAATGCCAGACAAAAATCTAGTTTTCAACTCTTATAAAAATAGAAAATAAAAATAAAGCGCAGTATTCCTAAGTCGGTCATCTAAGAGCGATGGTATCCCTCCTTCTCAAGCGGGTATGTCCACGATGTTGTAAGATGTTTCGAGCGCGAGGATTTGGATGTGTTTCCAGCTTCTTTAAATACTTAACCACGTGTTTTGATATTTCGTTTTTGACAAGTGGGACATCAAGATCTTTATGGATGTTGCTGTTTTTTTATATACCAAGGAGCACCAGTTATCATTCGTAGGATTTTATTTTGACGGCGTTGAATTTTTTCAATATTAGAGGCAGAAGCTGTGCCCCATAACTGGATACCATAACACCATATTGGCTTCAATATTGACTTGTAGATTAAAAGTTTGCAGTCAAGCCGAAGGACGGAGTTTCTACCGATAAGCCAATTAATTTGAGCTGCTTTCGGTTTCATTTGGGTCAATTTTGCATCGATGTGATGTTTCCATGTGAGACGTCTATCCAAGTGGATACCGAGATATTTAACATGAGTGTGTTGTGGCACCATCTGGTTATTAATACTGATGGACGGACATGTTTCTTTCCGTAGGGTAAAGGTTATGTGGACGCATTTCTGTTCGTTGATTTTAATTCCCCACTGATTAGCCTAAATCTCGACTTGGGTTACATGGTGCTGTAATTGACTTGAGGCGTCTTGTGGATTTGTATGTGTGCAAAGAAAAGCTGTGCCATCAGCAAAAGTTAATGTGTGAATAGTACTGCTTGTTGGCATATCTGCAGTGTATAACAAGTACAAGATAGGACCTAGGATACCAGCCTTTATTGGTTGTGGGCTACTTAAATAATCACCTTCTTTAATTATGAACTGTCGATCGATAATGTATTTTTTGAATAGGTTGAAGTGGTTTATTGGCAAGATTTGCTTCAATTTTGTCAACAGGCCTTCATGCCACACTTTGTCGAAAGCTTGAGATACGTCAATGAAAAGAGCTGAGCAATATTTCTTTTCTTCAAACGTTTTCCGTATGACCTGCACCAATCGGTGTGTTTGCTCAATGGTACTATGTTCTCGTCTAAAGCCAAATTGATGATTAGGAATACAGTTGTTTTGATCCAAAATAGGTGTCAGCTTGTTGATTAACAATTTCTCGAACAATTTCGACATAGTTGGTAATAGACTAATTGGCCTATAAGAATCCACTTTCGAAGGATCTTTTCCAGGCTTAGGAATCATTTTTAGTAAAGCAACTTTCCATGCTGGCGGATAGTATTCAAGCCGCAAAATCGCGTTAAAAATATAGAGAATGATTTTCTTTGCTGTATGGGGCAACTCAATAATCATCCTGTTGCTGACTCGATCAATTCCAGGAGCTTTCTTAACGTTCAAATTGTCAATAGCATTTACAATATCATTGAATTGAAATGTTATTTTTACAGGTGGTCGAGCCACAACAGGTGGTAATTCACTCATGTCAATATTTGAATTGGGAGTAAAAACACTTTTTAGGTGACTAACAAACAGGCTACCTTTTTCAGTATCATTTCTCGCACAACTTCCTCTGGGATCACGCAGTGGAGGAATTGCCATTATGGGTCTTTTTAAATTTTTAGCTACACGCCATAACGAATAATTTGACTGTTCTGTCGCATCGAGACTTTGCAAAAATTTTCTTAGAGATGCTTCTCTTTGCGTTTGTAATAATTTTCTGAGCTGGCTTGTACAATTTTTTAATTTTGCTTTAAGCTGTGGCGATCTGTGCAGTTGCCATTCTCTTCGAGCTTTTCTTTTTTCGGACAAAAGTTGTTCTATATCTGACGAAGAAACTTTGGTGCATCTAGTCTGACGATAGGAGGAAGAAGCATTGTGGGAAGCTTTCTTCATTTGTTCATTCAGGCTACAAATAGCAGTATCAATATCCCCTGGTGTCCTTAGCAATAGGTCTTCTGTACAATGGGTACTAATATATTTTTTGTACTTTAGCCAATTTATGCGTTTGGCAAAAAATAAATCGACTGCTTCAATTTGCAGAGGGGTGCAAACGGTGATGATTGTGGGTGAATGATCTGAAGATAGATCCAGTGAAGCTTCAGTTTGGATAAGTTCAACGGGTATATTTTTTGCTATGCCGAAGTCAATAACATCGGGTATTTTTTGCTGGTCAGTTGGCCAATAAGTTGGTTTCCCAGTTGAGATGATATTCAAATCCATTTTGGAAATGGTATCATACAAAGTACGACCTCTTGGGCTAATTAGACGAGAGCCCCAGAATGTATGTTTGGCATTATAATCACCAGCCGCTATGGAACGAGGACCCAATGATTTAAAGTAGTTAAGATACAGATTTTCTGTTATCGAAAATCTAGGCGGAAAATATACAGAGGAAATAACGTGTTTGTGATAAAAAATTTTAATACAAATATTTGTCGCTTGGAGATAATTTTCAGAAAGTCGGCACAGTAAATAATGTTTAATACGTGATTTGATTAGTATTGCTGAGCCACCACATGATCTATCTCTCGGGTCCTTGGTATCATAAAAAGAGTAACCGTGTATTTGAAAAAAGCTTCTAGATGTCATGTGGGTCTCAGAAATCAACATGACATAAATTTTTTCGTTAATTAGAAAACATTCTAATTCGTTTTTATGTTGGCGAATGCCGTTTGCGTTCCAGAAACATATTCTTAAAGAGTTCATGGCCTGCTTAGTATGGCTTGCAGAAGCGAAGTCTGCATTTTTTGCTTTTCCTGCATCATACTACCCATACTCGTCATGAAGTGATTCATCGTTTGTAAAAGTTTTTCCATCATCCCTTCTAGAAAATATATTGTTTAAAAATAATCTTCAATATGGTTTCTACAGGTTCCAATATGGTTCCTACAGGTTGGTCAAGCAGAACGTGAGAATTCGTGCATATTTGATGATACAAAAAGTATAACATTTTTATTTACAGATGCCAAACAGTACGCAATTCAATACTAGTTTTGTTTTGATTAGATGTGAGAGACAATAATTTTAAGTTAGTTGAAGAATTATTTCAAACATAACATGTTTAGGTAAATGTGATGCCTTGACATGTATTCCCGGACATACTGTCAGCATTTTTTAATTCGAAAAAGGTATGAAATAATTTCCTTTACGTTTCCTTTTTATTTTTCTCCTTCTTTTGGCGTATCATACATACATTTCAACCCTTTAGTCAGGATTTTTTTATTTGTTTATGTCAATAGACAATTTTATTTTTACTGCTAAATACATGGAATAACTTTGTGAAAGGATCCAAGAAGAATGGAAGGATATCCCGGACGAAACTACTCATAATCTTGTAGAAAATATTCAAAGGCGTATTCAAAGTGTTAAAAAGAATAAGGGATTGTGGATAAAATATTAGAAATATAATAAAATTTATGTTTTTAGTTACATGCAAAACTGTTCGAATGGAGTTATTTTAAGTTTGAGTTAAATAAATGGATTAAATAATATTTTTTATATACTTGTTTTGTGATAAAATGTTATAAATAAACAATTTAACAAAAACAAAATTATTTTGTTTGCTTTTATTATAAAAAATTATTGAGCAATAATTAGTGAACCGAGCAACATTCATACACTTTTGCTCGCCACTGTATATACAAACACAGAGTTTTATTCGAATACAACAAAAACAAAACGTTCTTAACAATAAAAAAATGTACAGGGACGTCGGGAATAATTATTAGCATAATCCGATCTTTAACATTTTAGTGATAACAATTTAAAATTACATGTTGGTCTTACAAGAACATTGAATTTCAGTTGGCAAAGCCTCCTATTAAACTCAGAACATTACGACCTAGTTTCTCACACCACTTGTGTTGTGTGAGGGGACTTGCAGTTTAATGTCGACTCCGAAAGATAGATTTTTTGACAAACTTTTCATAGCAATTTTATTTACTCTCAGAGGTTTTGCCAGAAATCTGCTGAGAGGAAGTCGTCGCAGAAATATTTGTTCGTATTTTTTTTTTGTTGGAGATGTTTGACCAACACACTACCTACTAGAATACGGATATTTTTCTTTTGCCGTATTACATAGAATAAGGCAAACCAGCCCTAAATTTATTTCGATGAAGATCTGATCATTGCTTGAGTTATGCGCCGATGAAACTTAGAAAACTTTATTGCCAAAGTTAATTTGTGAGAGTGTTTTATTTGTATGGCAATTTAAGCATATCTCATCGTTGAATATCTTACTGTTTGGTTTTGGAAAGAAATTTACAATTCATGTACTCTGTTATACTATTTTCTTCTAATCATCCATATTTGGGGCAATAATTACTAGTTTCTCCGAGAGCACAAATTTTGTCGTCACAAATGATTTTACTAAATGATTCCGTATTTGTGCTAGATTACATACATAAATACATAATTGGCCATTACAACCCTTCAGTCAGGATTACGGCCTAGCTTCTCACACCACTCATTTTATACGTGAGTGGCGGGACCTACAGTTTAACGTTGACTCCGAACGACAGAATTTTGAGAAACTTTTTCATGGCAGTTTATTTTACTCTCAGAGTTTTTGCCAGAAATCTGCTGAGAGAGGAAGTCGCCGAAGAAATATTTTTTTTTCATATTTCATTTTTGATGTCTGACCTGGGATACGAACCCGGGCTTTACGAATAGTAAGCCAACACACTACCTACTACACCACGGCGACTTCAAGATTGTGCTAGATTATGTTTATTATTCTATGGTATGCAGTAAAGACGTGCAGTAGTACACAACAAAGAATTTGTAAAACAAATACACCATGGTAGATACCATGTACTATTGGTATAAATGAGAGAATGAGTGTAACTGATATTGTCTGCTTTTGCTTTTACTCATCTACTATACCCACAAAAACAATAACAGTTCCTTATGGTTTTGCGTTAAGTATTGTAATGTATTTGTTTCATGCTCTCAAAAAACTCTTGTACTACAAGTATTTTTGACTTACTTATTAGGTATTTTTAAATATTTATGGTGACACAAATATACAAGTAAACTTTGGTGTTGTAAGTAAATATTATTAACAACAAGGCGTGCGTCCAGTGAACAATTTACTGAAACCGCCTTATCTCCGGAACGCTTTCATCAATAGACCGTCGCGAGGCCAACAATTGATTGAACAACCTTTCACCATCAACTGACCCGCCGACACTTTAAGGGGAAAAACACTTTCCCCTCAACTTAGGCCCGCCAAACTCAAATCACTATGTCTCCAGACCCTACCTATTCCATTCCTTCTTTTCCCCTAAAAAAATTTTTTAACCTATTTTTTATCAAAATTATTCATTTCTACCTTCACTGTACAGCAATCATCATATAAATTATACATACAAAATTTTATTCGCGTAATACGATACGTTACTTATTTTATTCCACCATCAACTACAAGTATTTGCTTGTGAGAAATATAGGAAAACAAATATGTTACTCTCATTTTCTCTTTATCCATTCATACCCTAACTGTTACAAAAAATAACCATACCAGTGTTGAAAAATTCAGTACTTTGGTACTTTTTTCAGTACTTTTTCATTTCAAAAATACCGCAGTACCCCCTCGGTGTTTTCAGTACTTTTTTATTATTACAAATTTTATGTCGAACCGCAATTAAAACGGTTGCAGAACCGTATTGTTATATCGGTAAGCACTAGCATTGCTCTTCATATGCTAAAAACGAACGTTCCATCGGCGTTTGTACAAATGGGACTTTTACGTTTTGTTACGTTCCGAATCAGATGTTTTTGTCTTCTATGTGAGGAACACGAATAAGTCTTTAGTTTTTCTGTTCCGTGTAGTATGTGTATTAAATGTAAATAAATAAACAGCCTAATAGGTAGTGTGCTGGCATACTAGACGTGAACCCACGGTGAATCATCTATTAGAGACTTAATGCGTTACATTCAGGAGTCTTTGAATTTGCCTTTCTTGATCTTCTGGCAACAATTCTGAGAGTAAATAAAATCTGTCGTTCATAATCGACGTTAAACTGTTAAGCTACTCGCATAAACTTTATAATCCTGATTAAAAGTTTGTAATTATTAGACATCTCGGCGACTTCGTCTCAAAAGTCTTCGTGAAAAATTCTGAGAGTAAATAAGATTATCAAGGAAAGTTTCTCAAAAAAAAAGTCAACTTTAAACTGTAGTTCCCACCACTTATGGATAAAAATTAACGCACACAACGTGGGTGGTGTGAGAAGCTTGGTCGTAATACAGGCTAAAGAAGCACGTTCAACGTCTTTGTTGAAGGCATTATTATACACTGCGTTCTATATAAGCAAGAGATCGCGCAAAGGCCAATCCTCATCGGTTCAAATACAGCAGAATACAAACAACTAACACACACAACATAAATGGTGGTAGAAGCTAGGGCGTAATCCTAACTGAAAGGTTGTAATGACCTATTATGTATGTATGTATGTAAAAACAATCTATTTGTCGAACTCATGACTCATGTCAAACTCACTTTTCAATTTTAAGGAATAAAAAAGTTAAGTAGCTTATTCCACATATAATCCATTACTCCATATAATCCATTCAGAAAACTTTTGATTTTCCATATAGGATAACATCAACAAGGAACATCATCAGAAGATTCACCGCGGTCTAGTAGGTAGAGTGTTGGTTTGTTAAATGTTTCCAACAAAACCGAAATATTTCTTCGGCAAAAACTCTGAGGGTAAATTAAATTGCCATGAAAAGTTTCTCAAAAATCCTTCGTTCGTTAGGTCCCGAACCTCATATATAAAATTAACACACACAAAATAAGTGGCGTGAAAAATTAGGTCATAATCCTGATTGAAGAGTTATAAAAGTACCATTTGATGCAAAAAAGTACTCTTTCAGTTATAGTTCAGTACCATTTCAAAATTCCAATTTTGCAACACTGAGCCATACCAACTTGTATCTGCAACGCAGAACCATTTATCTATAAACACTCAGTTCAGCAAAGACACAGAAAATGTTCGAACAGTTGTAACTGTGCACGTCTTTAGTATGCAGTTCACCTTGTGACAATTAACAACTGTTCATAAGTAGATCCGTAAAGCATATTAGGTGTTTCGCTTGTAAGTTTCAAAACAATATCCTCATTTAAATTATATGATTTTTAAAACAGTTTGTCGGGTTCTGCACAGTATGTATGACAGTGGTGTAGTTTATTCTCTGTGAATGGTAGGCATTGCTTCTGACCGCGTGCAAAATTAAATATGTACAAAAAAATATTGCATTTTTGTTTTAATCTGAGTCAATATTTACCACAATTTCCATTATATATTTAATAATGGAAAATAATTTCATTCAAATGGTTGGCTCGGCTGGCCATGCAGTAGCCTACACGATCGGTCCAATTTTTAAGCACATTATCGATTGCGTGCAGCTGTATTTCACCAATGGCTTCACGAATATTGTCCTTTAAAGCGTCAATTGTCTCTGGCTAGTCGGCGTAACACTTATCTTTGACCGCACCCTAAAAATAATAGTCCAACGGTGTCAAATCGCTGTTCCGAGGGGGCCAAACGACATGATCTGCGGCTGATAATGCGATCTTCAAAAACAGGGCGCAAAACATCGAATATAGCTTCGGCTGTGTGGCACGTGGCGCCGTCCTGTTGAAACCAAATGTTGCCAATATCCTCCTCTTCAATTTTTGTCAACAAAAATTCGTTCAACCTGGCCCGATAACGATCGCCATTGACTGTAACGGCCACTCCTTGCTCATTTTCGAAGAAAAATGGCCCAATTATGCCTCTGGACCAAAATCCGCACCAAACAGTGACTCTTTTTGGGTGCATCGGCTTTTCAATGTATCCGTGCGGGTTTTCTGTGCCCCAAATGCGACACTTTTACTTGTTTACATACCCGCCAAGATCAAAATGAGCTTCATCTGAAAAGATGATTTTTTTTTTTTGCCAAAATCGGCATCTTCTCTAAGTCGATCGCAGGCCCACTTAGCGAAATGAAAACGCATTGGATGGTCAATTGGCTTCAACTCCTGAACCAATTGGACTTTGTATGGCGTCTTACCAAGGTCTTTATGCAAAATTCGTCTCAATGATGTCTCCGAAATGTTCAATTGTTGAGAACGACGGTGAATTGTTGTTGATGGCGGTTCACGCACACTTTCTGTCACAGCAACAATATTCTCGGGTGTACGCACTGTTTTTGACTTTTCACGCTTTGGTTTATCGAGGAGGATGCTAGTTTCTTTCACTTTTTTCACAAGATAACGAACATACGGAGCTGACGGTGCTTCTCTTCTTCCAAAATCCGTACGCAATTTTCGCACACATTCTGCAACATTACCATGATTTTCAAAGTAATGTCGCAATATTTCCCAGCATTATTCAAATGTATACACCACAAAATACACAGAATGGAAACTAGAGTTTGACAGTTAACCTTCCATTGAGAAAGGGACAGCAAATATTACCGAAAAGTATTTCTGTCCCACTCTGATTGTAACTCTGTTTTGTTTATTTATGTTTTTTTAGCTTTCGGGGTGGGTTTTTTATATTGGCGAGAGTTAATAAAACATGTAATTTTTGTCTAAAACTATTAATAAATAATAAAAAAAAATAATAACAATAACAATTTTTAACTTTTTCTTTCAAGAAATTAAAAAATATTGGCAACTTTCAGCAAGAAAAAATTTTTATGAGCAATACGTCTTATTTTGATCTTGTAAAATTTAGCTTCTTAATTACCTCTTGCACTAGAAACTATATTCATTGTGACCGATTTATATTTAAATATTTAAGAATCTTTAAACTTTTCATTGAAGAAATTAAAAAATGTTCCAAATTATCCCTTTTTTAACAAAATAAATGTTTATTTACATTTAGTTTTTCAACTTTAACCGCCAGTATCCACGCTGTATATCTGTTGCTTCTAGCACTTTTGATTCGCAAAACATTATAATATTTTTTTCTCCCCCTTACATATATTTTGTGGTATACACAACCATATTCGTTCAGCGGAAGGATGAAACTAATTATCTGTCATATCAGACATGAGCTAAGTGTTACCATTCACGAAATAAGCACTAGTTGGAAAAAAATCGTTAGATGGCGCACCCGATAGAATTTATAACAGTGCATATATATTCACAAAGTGGTGTGTTATAATTTCAATAGCAATGGCACACTTTGTGAATTTATCGAATACGAGAACCAAAATGTTCTTTTTATGCACTGTTATACCAACTTTTTGTGTCTTATAACAAAGTCAAAAGTGACTAGGGTATAAAATTGATATCGGTTAAAAGTGGTGTTATAATTGGTGATGGTGCTTTGGCTAAATAGCAAAGTACATTACCATTTATAACAATTCTTAAAATCCACCGGATACATGAAAGAGGGACCCATAATTAATCTGGAATTTTTTAACAGATTTTTTAAGTTAATGTAAAAGTGAAATAACACATTAAAATTTATTTATGGGCTTCCGTTTTATATTTATTTATTTGGAATCATTTTTATTTTTTGATAACTCTACATTTTTTTTGTATCTAATTTTAATTAGATAAATTTAATTTAGTGAAATCTGTTTTTTTTTCTTTTAATCTTGTTATTTTTTATTTAATTTGATTTGATTTATAATTTATTTAATTATATATCAATACCATATACATAGATTTGCATACTATATATACAAAGTGGATTAAAAGTCAGAACGAGTAGTTGTTCGAAACTGCTTTTTCAACTTTTGTATTTTTTTATTGTTCCTTTATTTGATTTTGGATGACAAGAATAGTTATCGGGTTATTGGCCATTGGGAATTCGTCCTGTTGGCTTAGTTTCGGGAAGTGCGTAATTTTTTTTGGAATTTATGCCCATTTTATTGGACATTTATTACCTTTTGTTAAGTTTGCGGTGAGGCGCTAATTTGGTCGCGGTAGTACATTGTCAGGGTGGTCACGGTGACCTTTTGTTTAACTTTTGAAATCTTTTCGTTTTTTTATTGTGTGCTAGGAGATTAATTACGATCGGGACGCGAGCATTTTCTAGTTTCGCTCAGGTTCAGGTTATTATTTATTTAATTTTTGAAAATTTGTACTTGATTTTAATTTCGTTTGGGGAATTAGTCTTTGAATAGTGTGGAACAGAAACTCAACTATTTTGTTAGTTCCCTTTGGTTTCCACCGTTGTTGTTGTTGCTAGCTACTATTAATAATATTCGATATGCCGAAGTCGAGAAGATTATTAACGTTTGAGAGGTTTCCCTGGATTTTGAAAGGGAATTTAATGCTACTCCTCAGGAAGGTAATACGACCTTCTCCATTGAGATCCAGAAGTAGGAGTTCAAGTCGCTATGGGCAAGGGTGAGGGATTCCTCTGAAGCATTTGCCACGGGTGACGAAGAGGATTTGGAAGGTGATCGGGAGGCTGCACGAGCACTTTTTGGACATTGTAGGTTGGGATACATAACTGTTGCCTCACTAATGGGTGAACTTTCCCAGAACAAGCTGGGATGTCATCGATACAGTGTCTCAATGGTCAGGGCAACGAGAACCGCATTCGGCACAATATGCAGCTGCCCCTTGTACCATGAAGGTGTTTCATGGGGATTATAGGTCTTGGCCATCTTTTCGCGACATGTTCACTGCTGTTTATGTGAACGCAGCTAACATTTCACCAGTGGACCAGCTCTTTTATTTGAGACAGTTCACGCGTGGTGAAGCCTTGAAAATTGTAAAAACATCTCCCCTGCCTGTTAATGGATTCCAGGAGGCGTGGAATAACCTGTAGGACAGGTACGAGAATAAGAGGATTTTGGTGAATTCTCAGCTAAAGGTTTTGTTTACTCTCGCACCGGTCAAATCCGAAGCAACCCAGGATATCAAGAGGTTGCAGCGAGATATTAATAATTCGATATAGGCACTTAAGATGCACGATATTAATATCTCCAATTGGGATCCAATTTTTGTTTATTTGTATTCCACCAAGCTGCCGGTGCTAACTTTGTCTCTCTGGGAACAGACAATCCAAAACAAGGTGGAGATTCCCAAATGGAAAGATTTAGACAATTTTTTGACTTCACGGTTTCAATCTCTAGAAACTGTGTCTGAAATTCGGAATTTTGAACCAGTTGGTAGTAGTTTTACGCCTGCCCCTGAAACTTTTCCTAATCCGAAAAGGGGAGTTCGATCCTTTTCTCCTAAGCTGAATAAAAGAGTTTGTACGCATTGTTCGAGAGACCATTTGTTTGTGGTTGTAAAGAGGTACAGCCTTTATATCAACTGTCTCACAAGTGGTCATAGACTCAATGAGTGTAGGAGTACTTTTGGTTGTTCGGTGTGCAAGTTGAAGCACCACACTCTACTGCATCGAGAGGTGTCTGGATCCTCGTCGGGCTTTTTGGATACGCCAGGTTCTAGCGGTGCAGTCAAGTCGAATGGTGAGGTGCAAAATTGTTTTGCTGCTACGTCGAGACAGATACTTTTGGGAACTGCGGTAGTTGGTATCCACCACCGAGGAGAAACGTTTAGAGCTAGGGCTCTAATAGATTCAGGGTCTCAAGCTACCTTCATTTTGGAAGGATTACAGAGGAAATTAGGATTGCCAACATTGAACATACATGCTCGAGTCTCCGGTTTGAATGGAGCATATGCTGGTGCTGTCCAAAGATAATGTTTGTTTCTCTTAAGTTCACTGTTGGGCGATCAATCTCGTGTTGGAGCAATCGGTTTGGTGTTGCCGAAGTTAACAGGAATGTTACCCAGTTCAACTGTTAACATATCGCGATCTGCAGCTTTTTCGGGGATCACGCTCTAATGAGAACGATCGCGTGGATATTTTAATTAGAGGCGACCTTTAGCCTAGCGTAATGTTGGAGGGCGTTAGGAAAAATCTTCTGGGGAATTTGAGGGCCCAGGAGAGTATATTTGGTTGGGTTCTGACAGGGTCACTACCCGAATTACGATCCAGAAGCTATAGTACTCTCGTGTCATATTGTACTGAGCTGGAACTGGATAAGCAGCTGGAGAGGTTCTGGAAATTGGAGGAACCTCTAATTCATTCGAAGATGTCGCCTGATGACGAGTAATGTGAACACTTTAGGAAAACGGTACGTGGGAATTCGGCTGGGCGATACATAGTATCATTGCCCATCAAGCCACACTGTGGTTCCCTTGATTGTCTTGGCTGCTCTCGCCCAAGGGCCTACAGACAATTTTTACGGAATGAAGCTTCCCTACTTCGAAACCCAGCTCTTAAATTGGATTATGATGCAGTTTTGTTAGAATATGAATCTTTGGGTTATATGGCGAGGGTGAATATGAAAGCCGCGAGTGAAGGAGGTTCATACTATTTACCTCATCACGCTGTACTTAAGCCTGAAAGCTCCTCCACAAAAGTTAGGGTTGTTTTCAATGCTTCTAGTAAGATGTCAAGTGGACTGAGCTTGAATGATGCGTTATTTACCGGGCCTGTTTTGCAGAAGTTGCCGTGGTCTAGTAAGTAGTGTGTTGACTTATTAGACGAAAAGCCAGGGTTCGAGCCCCAGGCCATACATCAAAACAAAGTACAAAAAGTATTTCTTCGGCAACTTCCTCTCAGCAGATTTCTGGCAAAAACTCTGAGAGTAAATAAAATTGTCATGAAAAGTTTTTCAAAAATCTGCCGTTCGGAATCGACTTTAAACTGTAGGTCTCATGTATAAAATTAACACACACAACATAAGTGGTGTGAGAAACTAGGTCGTAATCCTGACTGAAGGGTTGTAATGACCAATTATGTATGTATGTTTTGCAGAATGACTTGAGGCTTCTGATTGTTAGATGGCGTTTTTACCGATATGTCTTTAATGGGGACATTGAGAAGATGTATCGACAGATTCTTTTGGGCCCTGATCAAGTGAAATATCAGCGTATAGTTTTTCGGAGGAAATCGGATAGGGAAGTAGAGGATTTTGAATTGCAAACCGTCATGTTTGGGGTAAATTGTGCTCCTTTTTTTAGCAATAAGAGCGTTGCTTCAACTTGCTGATGACGGTGAAGCCAAATGGCCTTTGGCTTCTGAAATTTTACGTGAAATGATGTACGTAGATGATGCGTTAGCTGGGGCTCATGATGTCTCTGGAGGATAGAGGCTCGAGACCAAATAAGATCGGCTTTGACTTCCGCGGTATTCTCGATGCGGAAGTGGACCTCAAACGACAAGAGAATTCTTCAAAAATTGCCTTCTGATCACTTGTTGAGGGAAGATTTTTGGAATTTGAAGATGTCAGCTCCATCAAAACCCTGGGCGTACGATGGAATGCCAGGTCTGATCAGTTCTTCTTCACGACAACGACAATAGATATTAAGGAGAATTTTACGAAAAGAGAGGTATTAGCGATTATAGCCAAGCTCTTCGATCCTGCCGGATGGTTAGGTCCGATCGTTGTTACTGCAAAAATGCTCATGCAGAAAATATGGAGCGAGAAGACTGATTGGGATGAATTTTTGACCCCGGAGATTCTGCGAAATGGAAGTAATTCTTAATGAATATAGTTTCATTAACAATATAAAAATACCTCGATGGGTAGGTTTTCGGCCCGATTATAATGTGGAGTTTCAGGGGTTTTCTGATGCTTCGGAGAAGGCATACGGGGCGTGTATATACATTCGTTGTTTACGCTGGTCACCCTAATTTAAGTTAAGTAGTGTAAGTACGCTTAAAGTTGTGGAACTTAAATAAGAAAAAAGAAAAGAGAAGCAATAAAAGAATTGATCATTATTCTCGATCAACCCCCAAACAATAAGGTACGTGTTTGTTTTTCTTAACATAAATCTGTAGCCTTTTTTCTAATACTTTTGTATTTTATCTCTGTGCTCATATTGAATATTTTATTTTGGATTCTTACCCCTATTCCCCCCGAAACATTTGGTCCTTCGAGCCGGGTAAAACCAAAATAAAATATTTTAATTTGAGCTATCTCTTTCCAGATTTGAAGAGACAGCCATATTGGCCAAAATTAAAGGAGTATTTTTTTTGAAATCATCCCCATCTATCACACAACAAAACCCCCCCATTTACAAATATTATTTTATAAAAAAAGGTATGTTCGTGAATTTTTAAAGAAAAAAAGTGAAAGTGAGAATAATTAAATAAAATAATAATTAAATAAAGTGTAAGAATATATATGTATGTGCTGAATATACGGGATTATAAAGTGAATTGTTGTTGCGATTACATCAAAGTGTGTTTTGTTGTTGGTGAAAGCAATAAGTACAAAAAGTGTTGTTGGTTGTTTACTTCTTTTTTTTAAGTAAGTAAGTAAGTATATTTTATTAAGTCTTCTTCATTTTCTGATAACATTGATTTTCTTACATACGAGGAGAATAACAATATTCTTAGAGTTATATACGTCTTGCTCTAATAACACATTGATTGAGTAAAGCTACATTGCTAAAATGAAATAGTATATGTATACAAAATGTAATTGTACATAAAAACGAAAGTTTGACAAGGCTTGCTTCCGGCCTTTCAATATCGCAAACAGAGCAAATGTCTGTAGATAACATTCTTAAAACTAAATAACATCTAAACAATAAATAACGATTGTCTGTTAAATTCATTGACAAACATAACTAATACACAATATGCATACATATTATGTTATAAATACGAGTGTAGAACGAATGTACTCAAGTAAACTAAGTAACATCGAATAAATATTCATGTATAAGATAAATAATATAATATAAAATAACGAATGGAGTACAACTCCTGTATAAAGATAATTAATTAAATAATTAATGAACTCGTAGTAGTAAAATCCAAATGTTCAGCCCCTATGAGTGCCGGGAGTGGACTTCAAGTAGAATGATGGTACGTTATAAGGGTCAGGATCGTTGTCAAGATTCTCGTTCATAATCCCAAACGGAGACAGGTAAGCAGATCCACTCCAGTTTGCATTTCTCTCGTAATCATATATTTGTCTAACCAGAATGTTGTCGTGGTCCGGGATTTTCAGAACAAATTTTTCCAACAATGACAAGGCGTATCTACAGAATGGTACCACATTTGCGGTCTTGTACACATAACTATTCGAAAAACGTTTCACAAAGTTTTCATAGTTTTTTCCGATGCACTTTCTAAGGATCTTCCTTTCGAATGCTTCCAATTCTTTAGCCACTATAGGAGATATAGTGAACCAGATGGGAAATCCGTAAGTGAGTACCGACCTAATGGCGACCTTGTAGAGTAGGAGTTTGGTGTTCATGGGTAAGTATGTATTGTTCATTAAGCTTGCAAATATACCGGATATTCTTTTTGTTTTCTGTAAAAGGTTCCTGGCGTGTATATTGAATTTTAGAAGTTTATTAAAATGGATCCCAAGGTATTTTATAGAATTTTTAAAAGGTACGTTCACACCATCTAGGGAGAGTTTTAGCGATTTGCTCTCAGGAACTACATACCTTGGACATTTTCCCGAGGGGTTCCTGATGCAGATCGCTTCCGATTTGGCAGCATTGATCTTGATACCCCATCTTTTGTAGAAGACGCTTATTTCGCCGAGATGAAATGCTGCATTATTCAACGCTTCTATTGGCGATGTGTTGTGAGAGTATATTAGACAATCATCTGCGTAGAGAATAGCCCGGGAGCATCTGGAGAGATGAGGGAAGTCATGGAGAAAAAGGTTAAATAGTAATGGAGCTAGAACGCTTCCCTGTGGGACCCCACTTTTAATAGGGCCAAAGGCAGAAGTTACGTTGTTGATGCAGACTCCAAATTCACGATTAGAGAAGAAGCTAAGAAATAGCTTTAAAAGAAATGGATCAACGCCGAGGTTCAGTAGTTTATAAAGTATACCGTTGTGATATACTGAGTCAAACGCCTTCTCTATATCCAAAGATATAGCAATAGTGCACATTTTGTTCCTTAGGTTTTGGATAACATCATTATGGAATTTCAACAATGCATGATTTGTAGAGTGAAATCGTTTAAATCCAAACTGGAGGTCCGAAATTGGTTCTATAATAAATTCATTCTCAAGTTTTTCTTTCAGAACGTGCTCAAATAATTTGCCAATGTTGGATAAAAGAGATATTGGTCGAAAATCCTCTGGTTTATTGCTGTCCAGTTTCTTTTTTATGGGTAAAATTTTTGCTTTTTTCCACTCAACAGGGAAATAGCCGTTATTAATACAATTATTGAAAATTATGGCTAATAGTTTTAATGTTGTGTCAGGAAATTTTTTAATCAGAAAATTGGAAACGCCATCAAATCCCGACGATTTCTTACTATTGATGGTGTCGATATGTTTTCTGATATTGCTTACATTTGTAAAATGGAAGGAGTCAGAATTTTCGTCAGATTGGAAGTTGTCATCAAAAGTGTAGATATGTTGAGGAATCCCGTTAACACATTGTAAAATTTGATTTTCGATATCGGGGACTGGCCTCTCAGGTATCGCTTCTTGGAAAACATTGGTATAGTACTCTTTGAATATGTCAGAAACTTGATGACTATTGGTTATAGAGATATCATTGTGGATGAGCTGTGTACAAAATGGAGATTTTGGATTTCCTAATATTTGGCGAACTTCTTTAAAGGCCGTAGGTCCTGGAACTATTTTCGTGAGTCTATTACTAAAATTCCTGGCGTCTTCTATGTTGACAAGGTCGTTAATAATAATTTTCAATAGTTGTATTTGTTTTGATAGGATTCTATACTCACTACTTATTTGGTTGCCAGTTCTGTGAAATATTTTCTTTAGGTCTTTCTGCCAAGTGTACTTGATTCTGAAGAATTTTCTGATGTTTTCAGAGTATGGTCGCTTCCGATCATTAATCTCAAATTTATCCGAATGATTATCGTGTATCGAGGTAAGTGTGTTGTTGAAACAGTTAATCAGTACATCTAATTCATTATTATTTATATTACAGTTTTTAGGAGGAAGAATGCTAAGAGTGGCTGCTTCCAAGTCCCTTGAAAATAGACTCCAATTAGTGTTTTTGTAAGACGTTATTATTTGGGGGCTTCGTAATTGTAAGTGGCCCCCATTAACGTCAAGTTCTAAAATTAAGGGGAAATGATCAGAGAATGTTGATATTGATTTGATCTTGAAGTTGGGATAAATGGAGTTGATTGCGCTGGAGCTTATTAAGAAATGGTCCAGGAAAGAGGAACCATTCGGGAACGATGGGGATATATCACATATACGCTTGACATCCAGACAATTATTTTGTAGCCAGTCATAAAGTACTTTACCGTTAGAGTTCTCGAAAGTGTCTCCCCAATTAGGACTTTTGGCGTTAAGATCACCTCCGACTATAAATTCGTCATAACTTTTTGCGAGGCGAAGGATTTTATTCAAGTCATCATGTAGTTCGTGGGAAGGATATACACATGGAATGTATACAGAACCTATAAGGTATTTTTTGCAAGTGTTGTTTATGTACAATTCAATTTGAATAAAGGAATTATTAAGGCGGATTCCGGAGAAGTTTATTTTGTTGAAATGGATTGAGTTTTTAATGACTACAGCTACGCCAATATCTGAGTTGTCGTGAATGAAATTGTAGCCATCAATTCTTACTTTTCTGTTCGCTTGTAAGTGGCATTCTTGTATAAATCCTATGTCGATTTGATAATGGTGGAGTATGTTTGATAGCTCTATTTGACGGCTTTTACTTGCTAGAGAACGAACATTGAAAGTCATAAAATGTATAACTCTATGGACCATATTTAGTATTTACCTTATTTAAAAGACGAAGAAATTCTGACTTTGCTTCATGTTGTGGCATATTTTTATATTCAGATAAGAAATTTGAAATTTGTTGCTCCAGTGGTAGCTCCTCCGGTGTTAGAAAGACGTTTGCAAGTTTTAGGAAATCATCAATTATTGTAGGCTTTTGCATTGATTCATGTTGATGGAATAAATTAGCGAAAGTTTTCCCAGGGGATCGTAGGGACTGATTTATTGTTCGGCTTACGTTGGATTTAGCAATCAACTTTTCCTCTCTGGCTTTTTCCATACGCTCCTTACGCGCACCAATATATTTTTTGTATGTAGGGCAACCTCTCCAGTTTGCTGGGTGTCCACTTTGTCCGCAGTTTACGCAATGAGGAGCTTCCGTTTCTGATCCCATTCGCTGACACTCACCTTGAAGATGATTTTTGTCACATTTGACACATTTATACTCAGAATTGCAGTTTTTGGCTATGTGACCCCAACGCTGACATCTGTGGCACTGCACCTCCTTTTCTTTTCTTTTAGGCTTTTCCCAGAGAATTGTCTGACTTAGGAGATATTTTATATGAGAAATATCGCTAAGGCTTTTACCAGGGTTAAGCGTTACTAGGAACAATCCTGTATCATATGCATTTTTAGTAGAATATGGTGTTGTGAAACGCGTTACCTTCGAGACGACACCTGTGACTGTTTTTTCCAGGGCTCTCTTTACCTCATCTATCTCGGTACCATGGTAAAGACCTCTTAGGATAAATGATGTTTGTTTAAACTCCTTTGGTGTATAAGAATATGAGTGAATATTCTTTTCCTTTAGCAGGGCCATCATTTCTGTGTGCACCAGTGGGTCAGAGAGATAAAGTTTACTCTTTCGTTGGTTTACATTCTTTATTTTAAATGTAATTTTTGGCGTTTTAGCTTCCAACTGCTCGACTAACCGTTTAATGTTGACGTTAAACAAGAATATGGGTGGACAATATGAGCTGTTCATATTCTTGGGCTTTGTGTTGGTAATTTTAACTGGCTTTTTCGTCCTAGAGCTGTCCTCCGTATTCTCGACCTCTAGTACTGAAAGTAAGGCAAATCTATTCTCACCCAGTTGGGTGACGTCAATATTTGTGGGCGAAAACCCATCGATCCTTTTCCGCTTTGGGTTATTGTCCGACTGTGTGGGAGGATTTTCATCGGGCGCAGGCAGTAAGTTCACGTCATCCATACTTTCCATTTATAATCATGAATTTTCCGGAATTTCTGTATAGATTTACGCAGTGATTTGGCCTTTTTTGTCAATCACTTTTAAGGTTTTGTATGTTGAATAGATTGTCTTCTAGCAAAATTCCTTTGCATTTATTGTTTTAAATAGATGTTATTGTTTTTTAAATATTTTAATTATTCTTTCTTTTTTTTTAACAAACCGCTAAAAGTTCCGTTAATCTTCTTTTTCTAGCAAATTTCTTTAAATATTTTAATTATTCTTTCTTTTTTTTTAACAAACCGCTAAAAGTTCCGTTATTCTTCTTTTTCTCGTATCTGTTTTAACACAATTATTAATACATATCAATTTGTATGGTAGGTATGTAACACAAAAACAAATTGGACAACAAAAATTCCCGCACAGAAAAACTAGCCACACGTCCGCTTGCAAAGCAAGTCGACGATCGAATCTTCTTTTTTTTTAAGTAAACAGTTTATTGCTTTCTGCGTGTGTTGTCAATCTTCGTTATTGACATTATTTTTGCGTTTTTTTTTTTCGGCAATTCAGCAGTGCACTAAAAGTTATATTCTTACACTCAACCAAATTTATTATTAATTTTGGAAAATTTTAGTAATTTTATTACTTTAATTTTATTTCGTATTATTTCATATAATTTTTGAATATTTTATAAATTCATTTATTTATTTATTTTTATATTTTAAATATTTTTATTATTTTGAAAATTTTCGCGTGAACGGTTTATGTCGAACTATTTTTGAACGATTCCAATTTTTTCGGATTTTGAATATCTTTTATTCGTTTTTTTTCCTTAAATCATTTGTGTCGAGATATTGCGAAATTTTTCGTTACGTATCGCGATTTTTTTTGGGTTATTTTTTTTACGAGAGGTTTTCGTAACTCTACATTTCGTGTCGGAATATTGCGAAATTCACGTTACGTTCCGTGTTTTTCTTTGGTTTCTTTTTTTACATAAAGTTTTTTGTAACCCTTTTTGAAGTTCCTGACTCATACGAAAATGGAACGGAATTTAAGAAATTTCAGTAAAAATTTCAACCGCCTAGCGGATTTTGAAACCTTTGTTCGGGCTATTCCGAAAGAGGAACATTCCGTTCATTCGTTGAACACGCATCGGCAGAAATTAGTCCGTTTGTGGGAGGTATTCCGCGATAGTTATGAAGACCTTCTAGAGAATGCTGAGGATATCAAGATGTCGACAAAGGACATCAAGACAAAGTACACGTCGGGATATACTTTGTATTTCGAACTGGTATCATTTCTCGATAGTTTAGTTGATACTTTTAAGTCTAAACCCGCGAACCCTAGTGGTACTATCCCCATACACCTTCCCCCGTGTGACACCCAAACATTTTCTAGGGATTACGCGTCCTGGCCAACCTTCAGGGACATGTTCACGGCCCTTTACGGGACTAACCCCCATATCAGTAATATACAGAAGATGTATTATCTTCTACAAAAAACGGAAGGCGAGGCTAGGGATATAATCCGCACATGCCCTATGACGAATGATGGGTTTGATATGGCGTGGAAAAATCTGGTAGACCGGTACGAAAACAAGCGAGTACTGGTAAATTCCCAGTTGAAAACCTTATTCAATCTTTCTGTTATTGAAAGAGAATCGGGTCCTGCAATCAAGCGATTGCAGAGGACGATCAATGATTGCATAACTAATTTATCCTTGCTCGGGATTGAAACGCGAAATTGGGACATCATATTCGTTTATATTTGTTCCACCCGATTACCTGAGAATACTCTTGGTCTTTGGGAACAGTCCCAGGGCCCTAACTCATGCTTACCCAAATGGAGCAGCATGGACGAGTTTTTGACTGCGAGGTATCGGACCTTAGAGTCTGTTTCTGATATAATTGGCAGTCACAATCCGAATCAAGTGAATAATCGTACCCGAAATTCTCCTCAGGAGAATCGAAAGTTTTAGAGTTTTGGGACAACGGTCACTCCTAATATACCCCCGAAAAAATGCACACTGTGTTCGGATAATCACCCCATTCGATTGTGCTCCAAGTTTCTCAGGATGTCAGTGAGCGAAAGGATAAATGTTGCCAAAAGGAACAAAATTTGTACGAATTGTTTGGCAACCTCCCACGAATTTCGAAGATGCCAGAGCACTAATGTTTGTTATATGTGCAAGCAAAGGCATCATTCGCTGCTTCATCGCACTGAAGCCCCTAACCCTTCTCGACCCAAACCCGGAAATAATTCAACAAACCCCGCGACATCAAGTCACTCTGCTCCTATTCCGGAGCACACCTCTCGTTCTGAGCAAACCTTGGTAGAGAAACCATCAACTTCTGCCGAGGCTCGCTCGTTTAGAAATTTTTCGACACAACTACAGTCCACGCCGTATTCTACAGTCTTGCTGGCCACGACTGTAGTAGATATCATGCTCAACGACGTAAGATATTCTGCTAGAGCATTGATAGACCCTGCCTCTCAGGCTACCTTTGCCTCGAAGAGACATCAGAGAAAGCTGGATCTTCCAACATTCTCTGCCCCTGCTGCTACGATACTCGGTTTGAATGGAGCGATAGCAGCTAATTCTACTAAAATCTGCTCGGTTTCCTTGGGTTCGTCCATTGACCCAGAATTTCACTTGGAGACTGACTACGTGAAAAGACACAATTGATTTCGATTTGTCCGAAATCCCTGCTTCGGATCTCAAATGCTGCCATATGGATCTACTATTGGGAGCGGATGTATATTCGCAAATTATGATGACCGACGTAAAAAGGGACCCTAAGGGCTCTCTTATAGCCCAGAAGACCGTCTTTGGATGGGTCCTTACTGGTAGAATTCCTCAGCCGCATTCTTTACACTCTATCGTGTCATTTTTCAGTCATTTGGACTTGAACGACCAAATCACTCGATTTTGGGAAGTGGAGGAAGTTCCCAAATTTATGAAAGTTTCGACTGAGGACAAATTTTGTGAGGATTTGTACCGTCGTACCACCACTAGAAATAGGGAGGGACGTTATGTGGTTACCCTGCCTTTTAGGTCCGAATTTCCGACCAGTTTGAACCTTGGGTTCTCCCGGAGAATAGCCCTTTCGCAGTTCATGAGGAATGAAGCGAGATTACTTAAATCCCCGGAGGTTAAGAGTCAGTATGACTCGGTTATTGAGGAATATTCTACCTTGGGTCACATGACAAAGGTCAGCGCCGATTTAGCTCGTTCTCCCAACTCTAATTAGTACTTGCCACATCACGCTGTTTTTAAACCCGATAGTACTACGACTAAACTTCGGGTAGTCTTTAATGCCTCAAGCCCGTCTTCGAACGGTGTGAGTCTCAACAATGTCCTACACCCTGGACCAATTTTACAGTCTAACCTAACTATACTGATTTTGCGTTGGAGACTGTTCAGATATGTTTTTAACTCTGATATAGAAAAAATGTATAGGCAGATACTGATCAGACCGGATCAGGCGCATTTTCAGCGGATATTATTTCGTCGAAACCCCGAGGGAGATATAGAGGATTATGAATTGAGAACAGTGACGTTCGGAGTGAACTGTGCTCCTTATTTGGCAATTAGAACGTTGCACCAATTAGCTAGCGACTGTGAGTCAAACTACCCTTCTGCGTCCACCATTTTGCGTACTCAAATGTACGTGGACGATATTTTGTCGGGTGCACATTCTATTGAGGAGGCCATTCATAATCGCGATGAATTAATTCACGTTTTGAAGTCGGCTGGTTTCTCGTTGCGGAAATGGACTTCGAACGAACAAAGTCTTATTCGAGACTTACCCCCCGAACATTTATTGGATTCCAATTTTTTGAAATTTTCAGATGTTAGTACTGCTAAAACGTTGGGTTTACGTTGGAACGCGAGCTTGGACACATTCTTCTTCAAGCCATCTATAACGCCCGATATTACCCAAGTCACCAAACGTTCTGTCCTTTCTCAAATAGCCAAGCTATTTGACCCTGTTGGGTGGTTAGCACCCAAAATAATTGTCGCTAAAATACTTATGCAACAAATTTGGAAGGACAAAACCGAATGGGACGATTGTTTGAAACCCATGACGTTACACAGGTGGCGCGAATTTGTCGATGATTACTCGTTCATCGACAGGATTAACATCCCCCGCTGGGTTAATTTTAACCCTGAGTATGAAGTACAACTTCATGCATTTTGTGATGCTTCTGAGAAAGCATATGCTGCCACCCTTTATAGCAGAATCAAAATCCCGTCAGGTGAAATATTCACTCATTTGCTCGCTGCCAAGACAAAAGTTGCGCCAGTAAAGGTGCAAACCTTACCCCGTTTAGAGCTCTGCGGTGCAACTCTGTTGGCAAAAATGGTACATTCACTCCTCACGGAGTTGAATTTTACCAATGCGAAAGCTTTTTATTGGACAGACTCGACAATAGTTCTGTCCTGGTTTCAGAAACCCCCGTGCCATTGGCCAACTTTTGTGGCGAATAGAGTTTCGTATGTTTTGGATACTATTGGCATCGATAATTGGAATCATGTGGAATCTCATCATAACCCTGCTGACCTGGCTAGTCGAGGTATAACAGCCAGAGAACTAGTCAATTCCGACATCTGGTGGAAGGGCCCTACTTGGCTAAGACTTCCACGTTCTGAATGGCCGAAATCGTCATTCCAACCCTGTACCCAGCTTGAAACACGTGTGGTTCGAGTGAACGTCAATACGACAACGTTCACTGAGGAAATTTTGAGCCGATTTTCGCACTTATCTCGCGCGTTGCGAGTATTGTCCTACGTTTTCCGGTTTTACCATTCCGCCAATAAAACCCATGAGTTATCTGGAAAATACTTGTCAACAGGACTTACTCAGGACGAAATCAGTTTCGTGAAGCGTCGGTTAATTATTTTGTGTCAAAGTTCACACTTCCCCGAATATTCAATTTTGAAGGAGAGAGCTGCTTTGCCTCGTAAGAGCCCTCTATTGACCTTCAACCCCTTTATTGACTCGAATGGTTTTTTGAGAGTCAATGGAAGACTCTCTCGATCACCGACTTTGACCTACGATGAACGCTTCCCCAAATTACTCCCCTACAATGGTCATTTTACCCGACTATATTTGGAGCATCTTCATAAATGCTCTGTACATGCTGAGTTGTCTTTAATGTTGCGCCTCATGCGGCAGGAGTTTTGGGTCCCTAGGCTTAAAACCCTAATACGAACAGTTATTCATAACTGTAAGATCTGTACGATTTATCGTAAGAATTTGGGTCAGCAAATTATGGCTGCGCTACCCCCAGAAAGAACGACATTGACTCGTCCTTTCACCCATACTGGTCTAGATTTCGCTGGACCTTTTGAAATTAAATCCTATATTGGACGTGGTTGTCGAATCACTAAAGGATATGTGCTGGTGTTTGTGTGTTTCGCCACAAAGGCAATTCATTTGGAAGCCACCAATGAAATATCGACGGACTGTTTTCTGGCCGCATTTACTCGTTTTTCCTCCAGACGAGGTTGCCCCGCACATATATATTCGGATAATGCAACCGCGTTCGTTGGCGCAGTGAATGTGATGAAAAGGGATCAAGCTAAGTTCTTTACTGAACTGAAGCATAAGATTATATTGGATAACGTTTTTCAATCAGTCGAATGGCACTTCATTCCTCCTGGAGCCCCACATATTGGTGGCCTCTGGGAAGCTGGTGTGAAAAGTTTTAAAACTCATCTGCGGAAAATATCTAACGCTCAAAAGTTTACTTTTGAGGAATTCACTACCATGCTGGCAAGAATAGAAGCTTGCTTGAATTCCCGTCCACTCTGTCCCATGACGGATAACCCTTCAGACATTAACCCCTTAACCCCTGGTCATTTCCTTGTGGGAAGTGCTATCCTTTCACCCCCTGAACCTGATTTATCATTGGAATCTCTCACCTACGCTAATAGGTGGCGAAAATTGAAGGTTCTGCACCATTTGTTTACGCGTCGCTGGAAGGACGAGTACTTAGTTGAACTCCATAAGCGCAACAAGTGGAAATGTCCCCAACGCGATTTCGCGATTGATGATTTTGTCGTGATTCGACACGACAACTTGCCTCCGAGTGAATGGAAACTCGGTCGTATCTCGCGCGTTTATGTAGGATCGGATTTGAAAGTACGAGTGGCTGATGTTCGAACTGCCAATAGCGTTCTAACACGGCCTATTGTTAAGCTCGTATTACTCCCTAGTCAGAACTAATTCGTTCTTTCTTTTTTCCTCGTTTGTTTTGTCCTTTTTATTTATAGATGTCCGAAGCAGTACCCAGAAAATTTACGGTGGAACGTCCAGAAACCCAGAGTCTGGATGAAGTGGTCAAACGCACCCCCTCAAAGTGCCTTTTGTGCAACGGTCACCACTCCCTCCAAAAATGCCCGGCATTCCGCCGCTTAAACCCCTACAAGCGACTGAGCGCAGTAAAGAGACTGAAGTAATGCACGAAATGTTTGGCCCAGTCTCATTTTTCGAAGAGCTGCCGCAGTAGGGAGCGGTGTATGGAGTGTCTGGGCAAACACCACACCATGCTGCATTTCGGGCATCGAGACGACCGCAAACCTAACACTACCAAAAAAAGGGTTGTTCAACGGAAAGACAACAATAAGAGCGCAACCCGCAGCCATGCTCACGAATGTTCCTGCCAAACCCATAAAAGTAAGGACAACAACAACGTAGTTGCGGCACCCAGCTCTACAGGCGCAACAATCGTTATTAACGTACTTAGTAAATAAGTAATTCTCTTTCTTGTTTTTTAATTGTTACTTAAATGAATTGGTTTTTTTATGAAATTTTGTATAAAATGAAATTTTTATTTGAAATGTATCGTAACCCTAATTGAGTTGTATCTTTATTTCATTTTACTATAATTGAATTTGTTATTTTATTCCTATTTGACCAGGTAACTTCTCGTCTCTACTTGTTGCACCCTTGCAAGGGGGGCGGGATGTTTACGCTGGTCACCCTAATTTAAGTTAAGTAGTGTAAGTACGCTTAAAGTTGTGGAACTTAAATAAGAAAAAAGAAAAGAGAAGCAATAAAAGAATTGATCATTATTCTCGATCAACCCCCAAACAATAAGGTACGTGTTTGTTTTTCTTAACATAAATCTGTAGCCTTTTTTTCTAATACTTTTGTATTTTATCTCTGTGCTCATATTGAATATTTTATTTTGGATTCTTACCCCTATTCCCCCCGAAACATTTGATGATGATTTGGAGGATGATTTGGGAGCTATTCAAACCCATCTATTGTTGGCTAAATCGAAAGTCGCTCCGTTGAAGACAATTTCGTTACCTAGGCTTGAACTTTGCGGGGCAGTCTTATTGACCGAGATGATGGAAGCTGTGGAGGCAAATTTGAAATTTGACTCAACAAAAACAAAATTCTATGGGTGGACTGATTCTACCATAGTTTTAGCTTGGCTTCAAAAACCACCCAGTTCGTGGAAAACTTTTGTCGCTAATCGAGTTGCAAGGGTGACGGAGCACCTGAATAAGGCCTGCTGGAGGCATGTTCGGTCGGAGCAGAATCTGACTGATTTGATGAGTCCAGGAGCTCGACCGCAGGATTTGGCGACGGACAAGCTGTGGTGGCATGGTCCCCACTGGTTAGGTTCTCCTAGCGACGAATGGCGTGATCCTATTCTCGAGGAATATGACACTAAGGAAGAAGAAAAGTGTCACATTGTTTCTTCGCTTATTTTAGGGAGTCTGATGACCTTTTGAATCGGTTTTCTTCCTATTCGGGGGCGTTGCGTGTGATGGCCTTAGTGTTTAGGTTTTTTGATAGAGAACGTTCGAATTTTGATGCTTTGGAGATTGCTCCACACGAAATCCGGAGGGAGAGAGAAAAATTGGTAAAAATAGCCCAGAGGGCTTGGTACCCTCAGGAATACCGGCGATTATCTGAAGGAGATAAGATTTTAGAAGGGGAACTCTTGAATTTTAATCCCTTTTTAGATGAGGCTGGTTTGATGAGAGTCGGCGGCAGGCTGGCTAATGCGGTAAATCGCATATACAACGAACGGTTTCCGATTCTTTTGCCAACAGCAAGTCGATTCTCTTATCTGTTGATCGATTTTGTCCATAGGTTGACTATGCATGGCGGAAACCAATTGATGATAAGAGTCTTGAGGCCCGAATTTTATATGCGCAGGTCTAAGAATTTGATAAAGACCGTCGTAGGACTTGTACTATCTATAACGGAATGACTCAGAGTCAAATAATGGCAGCTTTACCTACGTCTCGTACCGTATTCACTCGTCCTTTCGCTAGCACTGGTGCAGATTTTGCTGGGCCCTTCGACATTCGCAATTACACGGACAGGGCATGTCCTATAACTAAGGGCTACGTGTGCCTGTTTATTTGCTTCGCTACGAAAGCTATTCATTTTGAAGCGGTTAGTAATTTGTCTACGTCAGCATTCTTGGGCGCTTTGCCTAGGTTCATTTCTCGTCGTGGATATCCTACGGATATCTATTCCGACAACGGTACCAATTTTGTGGGGGCGTCGAAGATCTTGAAAAGTGAATTTCGAAATTTTCTTAGGGAATCAGGTTCCCAGGTCAATGCTACTTACGGACCCAGGGGATTGACTTGACATTTCAACCCTGCTGGTGCGCCTCATATGGGAGGTCTCTGGGAAGCGGGTGTCAAAAGTTTCAAACACTATTCCAAAAGGCTGGCAGGGAGCTTGAAATATTCTTTTGAGGAGTTTTCTACTCTCCTAACACGTGTCGAGGCGTGCTTGAATTCGCGTCCATTATGCCCTTTGGCGGATAATGCAGATTGCCTGGATGCTCTTACGCCAGGTCATTTTTTGGTTGGTGGTCCTTTAATGTCCCCATCGGAATTGGAAATTGCAGATCCTTTGCCTTCAATAACGAATCGAAGCCCTAAACCAACGCTCGTGTCTTCGTTGGAAGGAAGAGTACCTGAAAGAGCTACAGAAGAGGAAAAGTGTTTGAGGAAGTACTTAGAGGTCGGTGATATGATGGTCATCCGCGAAGACAACGTGCCTACCAATGAATGGCGCCTAGGTCGTATATTGAATTTACACTCGGGTAGGGATAGTCACGTCAGAGTAGTGGATTTGAAGACTTCACGTGGAACAATTACTCGACCAGTTGTGAAACTGGTAATTCTCCCTACATGTTGAGTTTCAAATATTTCATAATTTCAGCTAACAGTATCATGGTTTCGGCGAAAAAGTACAAACAAGGCGACAACAATAAGAAGATGGTGTGTCGTGTCTGTTTAAAAACCGCCCATTAGATTTTGCGAACGATTCTCGAAGGCTGATTATGAGGAAAGAATGAAGTTGGTGACAATTTACAAATATTTTGCTGGCTGTTTGAGTCACGATCATACTTGGCGGACATGCGTTAGTACTGGCAAATGCAAGCGCTGCGGTGATATGCATCACACGCTTCTCCACAAGCCGGACAACAGACCTCGTTCGTCTGGTCCGAAGAAGGTCACGAAGTCGAAGAGGGGCAACCGCAATCGTAAATCGCCTGCTCGCACATGTAATAAAGAACCTCGTTCGTCCCAAAACTCCGCCAGGGGACCTCGTTCGTCCAATGATTGTGAGAGTCGAAGACCAAGTCCGTCTAACGCTCTGGTTCCGAGTCGAAACTTAAATCTCATCAGCCAAGAGAAATCTCTCGTTCGACAGTTGGTAGAGCTTTACCGTCTACGTCATATACGTTGACGGACAGCGTTCTTTTAAAACCAACTGCTGTGGTCAACATTGTAGCGCATGGACGATACGTCACGGAGAGAGCAGTCATCGATCCCACCGCAGAGCATACCCTCATTTCGGAAAAGGTGGTTCGTCGGCTTGGCGCGAAGACGATCAGAGTATGATGTTCGGAGCGTGTGCTCTTAGTAGTTAGAGATAACTGCGGGAGCAGCGACACGGTTGAAACCAATGCGGAGGTACGAAGAGAGTTGCATGGCCTCACACCGTCAAGGTCAGTAGACGGAAGAATAGCGTATGTGTTTCCGGGACTACAACTCGCAGACCCAACCTTTTTTATCGCAGCTCCAGTGGGAATTAGGTTGGGCTGTGATGTATATAGTAAGATCATTCGCAATGGTGTATTTGTTGGTACGATGGGCAAACTGTTGACCCAGTTTTCAATTTTCGGCTACTTGATTTCTGGCCTGTGTTCTTTGTAATACATAAATATGCAACATCGCATTGAATACATGATACATATTAAATACAATTTTTCATTTATAGTTCATAATTTCATTTTTCATTAATGCAGCTGACGGATACCGATTGGAGTCTAAGGGTCTTGAGCTGATATAGTTTTTAGTTTGATTTCTTTATATATGGGAAAGTATGGAAAAAAATAAATTCAGCATTTGAATTAATACAATAATAATTTTTGTTTTTTTTTTGATTTCCTTTCCTATAGCATTAATTTTTGAAGCCGTTTCGTTCTTGGTTGCAGTACTACAAGGGCGCCGGAATGTTTACGTCCGGAGATTGCAAAATCCCACCTCCGGCTATCATCTAGAAGAAAACTAACATCCAATAGAGGGCGCTACAATATTAATTTAAGCTTTCATGTATTTTTTATAACAGTGCAATGGAATGTAATTAAAGCTTTGGGATTTTATAACATTATACTGTAATTTAAGTAAAGCTTTGTCACTTTTTTACATTATACTGTAATCCTGTTTAATTTTGGCTTCTTTATTGTATAAGCTGAGACTAAAAAATTATTCTGATTTATTAATCGAAAGAAACACATTGTGTTAATAGAAATTTTTAAAATTAAATTCGAACTGATTTTTAGTATTGAAATTGTGTTTGTAAAGGCATTCGGCCTATTCAAAAGAAATTTAAAATAAAAAATATTGGAAATTTAAAATATATTTGCAAATTTAAAATTATAATTGAATATCTAATAATAAAATAAATTGTGATCACCAAGTGAAAAGGAAACAAATAAAACCTTGTGATTTAAAATTTGCTAAGAAAACAAAAGGGAAATAAGAAACATCGTTTGTGGTTTTTTTTTGCAAAGTGGCAAGGTCATAGAAGTCCATTACAGTGAAGTGCACAGTGACGTGAAGGATATTAAATCTAACAGTGTCAAACAAAAGGAAAGTGTTGTTTTTGTTGTGTATCAGAGATTTAGAAATCCTCTCAATTTTGTTTCCTTTTTTAGTGTTGGGAGCAACAGTTCTTTTTTTGTGCTCTTTCCCCTCCCCCACATACAGTCCACGGATTTAACAATAATTGTTGATATTGTTTAATATAAATGGTTATATGTTGTTAATCAATATATTTCCGTAATTTATATAAAGGTTTATAAAATACCTTTATTTTTATACATTTATTCGAAATATATCGGGTAAATTATAATATGAATTTATACGCATAAACATAGAGTTTGTTCGCTGTTGTTTTAAAAAGAGTCCTGCCAACTCGATCCTGCCTGATAATTAGATCCTTGTAAACTTTATTTTTTAAGAAAAAAATAAACGTATTTCATGTAGAAATATAAGTAAAGTTAATAAAAATTAAAAAGTTAACTTTACTAGAAAAAATGGAATCTTATTTAACGGAAATTAAACAATTACGTATACCACGCCCCAAATATGAACCTAGCGGTAATAGGCCACCACGTAGCAGCTATTATCCTCTAGATAGAAGCTATACACCACCACGTGACTATCTAGACAGCAAATGAATCGATTTTAATTAATCACCATCAATATCAATCATATCAGGAGGGTGGTGAGGATTTTCGACCAACATTACATCAAAAAAATTAAATAATTTTCGAAATAATTTTCACTTTAGTTATAATTATTAATGTAAACATATAATTTTAATTAGGAAAGATGAGGAATAATAAGAGTAAATTGTTTTTAAAATTTCATTTTAACAGAGAGTATATAAACAAGCAAAAAGAATTTTTTAGAATGTAAGTGTTTAATTTTATGAAAATCAAATTAAAGGGTAACCCCATATGTACGTATATATTATTGTATGTTTTAAATGTAAAAAATTAATAAAATTATAAAAAGCATTAGTATGTAATCAAAAAAAATATTATAATGATAAAACTTATTAATTATTAAAACTTATACATTCAATAAAATTTTTTAGACTATATCTATATGGAAGAAAATTCACTGTGGTAACAGACCATAGACCCCTCATCGCTCTATTTTTCCATAAGAATCCATCCTCAAAAATAACCAGGATCCGACTCGAGTTATCGGACTATGAGGTTGACATTATATATAAAAGAGGAGCGAATAACACTAACGCAGATGCGCTATCTCGTATTGAACTTAGTTCAAAAATATTGAAAGAAATGATTCCGTTCTGTATTGATGAAAGCTTAATAAAAATATAAAAAATAAAAAAGATGAAATTGGAAATAATAATAATAAAGAAAAGAATGACATATCTCAACAGGAGACAGGCCACCTCCATATGTGGAAATGTATATCAATAAACGATATAAAGAAGCTTCAAAGAATACAATTTATATATGAAAATAATGATATTAGCAATCTGCAGAATAAATATGATAATGAAATTACATGCGTGATATACAATGAAAGCGAAAATTTTCAGAAACATTTATGGAGAAACTTTTATTGAAAATAAATAAATTAAATGATAAAAAGTACGTACTATATAATAACGATCAAATTTTTAAATATATATCAGTAGAAAAATTGAAAGAAGAATATAATAAACTAAAGAATAATGACGTCGATATAATTATATACAGAATGCCAAGAAGAATTAAAGATACAATAAAACAATACAGACTAATAGAAGAATTTCACAACTCTCCTCATGGTGGACATTTCGGAATAAGAAAGACATTAATTAAATTAAAACACCGTTTTATCTGGAAAAATGTGAACAAAATGGTTAAGAACTACAGTAGCGAGCAAAAAAATGCAACGCTAAGCCGATTGATCTTTATGTATGCCTCTTTCAAAAAACAGTACGGAAATTAAATACTTTTTATTTTTATGCTCACAAACTTAGTTAACAAATGCAGGTTACAATATCACAATTTTTCTATACACTTATTTTTATTTTAACATTTAAGAAAAAAGTGATAAATTTCAGCGAGCAAACAAAATGCAACGCTATGTTATTCAATAACTTTGTTTAAATTAAGTGCAAATTCTTATAAAATGTTGGTTAAAAATATACTTAAAACTAATACTTGGTTGCGTAGCCTTTATTTTCTATTACCGCTTGCAGTCTGGAGGGCATAAGTTCCCATTCTGACTTTAAATTTTTTTCTAATTTCGCCAAATTTGAAGGATTTTTCTTCTTAACTTTCCGAACTAAAATCTCCCATAGATTTTCTATGGGGCTTAGGTCGAGAGATTGTGACGGTCAATCTAAAACTTGCACATCATGGTCGCTTAGGTAGCTACGAAACAAGCGACTAGAGTGCTTCAGGTCATTGCCTTGTTGGAATATGCTGTTTGGGGGCATTTTTTCCATAAGATGTGGGAGCATATTTTCTTCTAGGATCTCACAGTATTTAGTGGCATTCATAATACCATCGATTTTCACCAACGGACCAACTCTGTACCGAGAAAACACACCTACCAATAAATTACATAAAATAAAGAATTTCGCTGAAAAAGAAAACTAACTTACCCCACACCATTAGTGCATCAGAGAATATCTCTGTTTAGGTGGTCTTCAAATATATTTTATCCCATCAGAATCAAAAAGATTAAATTTACTCTCATCACTCCATAGCACTTTTCCCCACTGTTCACTTGGCCAATATTGATAACGCTTTGCAAAATTAAGGCGCTTGATTTTATTGGCCTTAGTTATTAGCGGTTTCTTTCCGGGACGTCTGGCAAATAAATTGGCATCATTCAATCTGCGGCGAACAGCATGCACTCCAATGGGAATACCCATTTGCTCATTAGCGTCCACAGCTGTCATTCTTGTATCAGCTTTAACCAGTCTAATCATCTGGCGATCTTCGCGCAGGGTAGATTTTCTTTGGCGACCGCTGCCAGACTTTCTTTATATGCTATTTGTTGTTCGAAATTTAGACGCAATTCGGCACACCTTTGATTTGTTTACGCCGAATATTTGAAAATTTTCTCCCATGATTTTACACTGTTCCAGAGCCTTAATAATGGCTACCCTGCTATCAGTTGATAACTGTTTCTAATGGTTAATAAATATTGTAAAAATTATTAACGAAAATTTTGTATAAATAAATTTGATCTACTTACTTTCACTAATAATTCACTGTGTTGCATTTTTTTTTTTGCTCGCTGAAATTTATCACTTTTTTCTTAAATGTTAAAGTAAAAATAAGTGTATAGCAAAATGTTGATATTGTAACCTGCATTTGTTAACTAAGTTTGTGGAGCATAAAAATAAAAAAGAAGTATTTAATTTCCGTACTGTTTTTTTGAAAGAGGCATACATAAAGATCAATCGGCTTGGCGTTGCATTTTTTTTGCTCGCTACTATATGTAAGAACATGTACATCATGCTAAAAGAACAAACAAGTAAGACATACAAAAGAACCCTTGTCAATAACGGATACACCATCAAGGTGTTTTGACATTGTAGTAGTGGATACAGTTGGACCATTAAGAACGTCGGGAAATTTTAGATATATACTCACAATGCAATGTGAACTATCAAAATATGTTATAGCTTGTCCAATTGAATCAAAAGCCGCCAAGACTGTAGCAAAAACCCTAGTAGAGCAGGTTATATTGAATTACGGTTTATTTAACGTTCTCAAGACAGACAGAGGCACTGAATTTACTAACGAGTTGATGAGAGATATTTGTGTATTATTAAAAATAAAACAGACCGTCCCGACACCTTATCTTCTTGAAACTCTGGGAACAGTAGAACGCAATCACCGTGTTCTAAATGAATATTTTCTAAATTTCGTAGAAGACAACAATTGGCATGAATGGATAACATACTTTGCTTTCGCTTTCAACACAACTCCCAATGTATATACTAATTATACACCATTTGAATTGGTATATGGAAAACTTCCTAGACTACCGGGTGACGAATTGAGAAACCCTGAGAAAGTCTACAATCTAGACAATTATCTGAATAAACTTAAGATTAGACTTCGCCACTCATTGCAAAAAGCAGGAGACATAATCTTAAAAGTAAAGAAAAAACGAAAATTAGAATCTGAAAAAAGACAAAACAGAATAGAACTAAATATAGAAGACCAAGTTTTAGTAAAAGCCGAGAATAAAAAACTCAAACCTCCTTACAAAGGTCCATATAAAATATTAGACATAGATGACTTAAATGTTACTGTAGAAATTGATAAAACAAAATCCTAGACCGTACATTAAAATATGATAAAGAAATTTAATTCTTAATACTTATAATAATGTATGTTATTATGTATGTTAGTATGTATATTTAAGTAATAAAAATAATAAGAACATTTAATTGCACAAAAATAATTTTAATTATTGTAATAATAAACCCCTTATTCTAAGTTTATTAACCGTAAGAACTAAAATATTTCTTTTAATTTACGTAATAATAACCCCCTACTATAAGTTCAGTTAACCAAACAATTGTAAATATTTTTTTGTTATGAATATATTTCATTTTTAATAATACCCAAAACTAGGGTGTAGTGTATGCATACTCCTTACCCGCACTTTATTTAAGCATTATATTATAAACATTCTTTTTATGAATTAATACTTTGTCAGCATAAATTCAAAGTTTACTGACACTTATTTTATTCTTTTTGTATCGATACTTCTTATTGTTTATTGTTATTTGAGCAAAATGCTGATTTAGAGTTAATTTAGTATATAAGCGGTGCATTTCTTTAAATAAAATACAGAATTAATCTAGGAGCCAAAAAATAAACTTCTTTTAATTCTCAATCCCAAAAAGGGCATTTTAATGCTCGTTGAATAGCGGCTGCAGAGCTAAGATAATACAGATAAAATAAAAATAACATATATTACTGCACTCTGCTTAAAGGAACATGTTTTGTAGCTAGAGAAGTCATTGAAACTAAGAAGAATAAAATTGAATGAACAAAATTACGTTCACGATACGAAAGGAAATCTAGCCCTTCTCAACTTACGCTCCCAAAATATCTCGGTGTTTACCATGACATACGCCTTGCTTAACAAATTTCTTTAAGTAAATAACGAAATTGTTCGTACAATATTAAAAACACAACAATGTGTAATGGTACCTTTTATGTTCATACATAAACATAAACAATCCAGTGGTGTTTACAAAACATGATGGGGAACCATATAAGTGGCAACGGACTTGGAAAATAATTTTTTTTCTGTATTATTTTTTATATATATAATTCATATATATTAATTAATTAAAAAACAATTGTTTAAGAAAAATAAGTTTAAACGTGCTTATTTACTGCACCCAGCATTCAAATTCAATAAAGTATTTTTCATCGGAACACATTCCTGGAACATGTGGGGCATTAATGCATCACAGGAAAAATGTGCATATTTAGAGCTAAGCAAGGAATAAAGTTTAAGGGGTGTATAATAGATCGTATGATCGATGTACCGAAGTACTTCTTCAGTCCAATAATATAAATCCTTGATTACCGCGGTCACATTCGTCTAAAAAAGAGGGTCACTTTAAGAAACTGAATTCATAAATGTTGTGGGTCTGATGCATACAATTTGTATATGTAGCTCGGTTATATCTGGTTATTCCCCAAAATCTAGAGCGTCTACATATCATTCTTAACCTTTACCGAGATTTACCTTAATAACAATTTGTATCCTTTTTTGTATCAAATATCCTTTTTCTTTGTACAGAGTTAAATTTTTAGTAATAAATATATTTTATAGTAAAAAAAGGAATTGCAGCCCTAAATCTGTTCGATGTCAATGAAATCTTGTGACAAAGCACATTTGATATATCTTGAAAGTCTTATTGAAATCTATTCGATTTTGATCCAAGTCTCATAAGCAGCAAGTGTGATCGGTTAAACAATAATTTAAAGATTTAATAAATAAATAACAATAGTCTTTAATACAATACGTCTCAGGAATACTCTGCATAATAGCGTTCAAAAATTAGACAACGCCATCACGTTTAAAAAGGAGTAATTTAAATATTGTAATTCTTAAATTTATATTTTAATTCATGGCTATTTTTTCAACGTTAAATTTAAGTACTAATGTTTTCATAATTATTTTTGTTGTACTTTTATTGGTATATATTTAACACATTTAATTTAATTTTTAATGTTAATAAAAAAAATTATGAAAAATTTTGATTTTTATTTATTAACCCATATGTGCTCATCGCCCAATTTTTAAAACGGTAAGATATTAATCAGCTGTGTGTTTAAAAAATAACGTATTTTTTATTTATTAATTTTTTTTTTTTCGAGAAAAAACTTGGGCACATACGGGTTAATTTTCAATTCTGAATTGAATACTTTAAAAATTTCGTATTATTACTAGCACTATAATTTGTAGGACGGTCAATCTTGTTGTGCTTTGATACATTTTATAAATAAGTAAAATAAAAATAAATAAAAAACACTGGATAAAAGTTTGCAATAGTTTAATATATACATATATATTTTAATTTTTTAATATTTTCAGTTTAGAAAAAAATTACAAAATATATGGGAAGCCAACGTTTTATTTAATTGAGCATACATATTCAATAAATTAAGTTTTCCAACCTCGTTATGTACAATTATTGCTTATTTGACATCTTTTCAAAATGAGTGAAGGAGATAAACTTGGTATTACTTTTTTCAACTGAAGTTGGCAACGATAGTTCTTGTTAATGTTAAAAGTTTCGTCAAATTTTTATATGCATTTCTGAGTAAATGGGATTGAATTTGTCGCCGGTTCCTATAGGAAGATATTGTAAATTTTGTAATAAAGGTTTTAGAAGAATTTCAAGTATTTTCTCATTTTGATTTTAAATAACATTTAGTGGTAAAAAATTGTTATCATGGGCTCCCATCAGTATCAAATTGCTAATTTATTGGAAAAGGTAATTAACCAACGCTTAAGAAAATTAAAACATTTTGTATAAATGTGTCATAATAAAGATAAATAGGTATTAACTTCCATTTACATATTTTTACAATATACTTCTTGGAATGTGTGTATTTAAGTATATGTATTTATTTATATATACATAAATAAATATAAATATATATATATATATTTTATTATATATATATATTTATATATGTATGTATAAGAGAATAAATTCCATATCTCCCTAATTTGATATGTTGTAGAAATTTAACTTTTTCGCATAAACTTATAACCCTTTTACATTATTTTCATCAAACAAGATGACATCCAATGATAAGGACTTCCGGTTTATGGCAACAAACGATTTAATGACAGAACTTCAAAAGGACAGCATCAAATTAGATGACGAATCTGAGAAAAAAGTTGTGCGAATGGTCCTAAAACTTTTAGAGGATAAAAATGGAGAAGTACAAAACCTTGCTGTTAAGTGTCTTGGACCCTTGGTTAATAAAGTTAAAGAAAACCAGGTGGAAACTATTGTTGATTCATTATGCGCCAATATGATATCCAATACGGAACAACTACGTGATATATCTAGCATTGGACTCAAGACGGTCATTTCTGAATTGCCTCAAACTTCAAATTCTCTCGCACCTAATGTGTGTCAGAGGATTACTGGAAAATTAAGCAACGCTATTGAAAAGGAAGATGTTTCCGTTAAACTCGAATCGTTGGATATATTATCTGACCTTCTTTCACGTTTTGGGGAATTTTTAATACCATTCCATAATACAATCCTTAAGGCTCTTGTTCCCCAACTTTCATCTTCTAGACAAGCGGTAAGGAAGCGTACTATTGTTGCTTTATCACACCTGTTAACGCTGGCAACAACAAATGCCTATAACGGAGTTATTGAACATCTACTAGATGGTCTTGAAAATCCCCAAACTCAAGGAAATATTCGAACATATATTCAATGCTTAGCTTCTATTTGGTAATAGTTAATCATATTAACTTTGTCTTTTTTTAATAATAATATTTTTTTTCCTAAGCCGTCAGGCGGGTCATCGTCTATGTAAGCATATAGATCGGGCTATGATACTTCTTAAAAAATACAGTCAACAAGATGATGACGAATTACGGGAATTTTGCCTTCAGGCATGTGAAGCATTTGTTATTCGGTGTCCTGAGGCAATTCGTCCGCATATACCAATGGTATGTATATCTTGTATATTGTTTCTGCATTTATAGTTTAAAATAATACGAATTTATACAGCTAAATACTCGTATATGTCGTAATGGTATATTGAAACATAATGCTTAAAACTTTATTATTAAAATATAGACGCAGTTTTAACGATATATTTCTTGAACTTTAGTTATACACTCAGGTCTCGTTTTATGAGGAATTTTTATGCTAGTTCAAATTTATGCGATTTTAAAATAAACGCTTTAGAATTTCAATATGTTTTTTTACCATTTTTAAATTAAACCATTTTTACATCGCTGATATAATCGGGGTTGTCATAGAAACCAACCTTGTCAGAATTGGTTTTAAAAACGAGGAGAAAAAATGCTATGTCGTCATGAAAAACGATATTATCGTTTTTATGTTCGAATTGGAATTAATATCGGTTTTAGGTGTCACAGAAACCAAGGTTATCGGTTTTCTTATTGGAAATAAACCAACCAGCTGACAGTTGTCAGTTTTAATAAAATAAACTTAAAAAAGACTGAATTTTGGTTGTTTTAGTTGTTATTATTAATAAAAAATATATCGTCATCCTATATCCAAAATGGTTTATCCACAGAACAAATATACTGCAAATAGAACATTTTTGATATAGGCCAACGATATCCTGATTTTTACTAAAAGTTTACATTTTTCTATAAATTACTTGCTATTTCATCCCTGATATCTGAGCTTCACTTTGTTGAGACGTTGGCAGTGATAATGGAACATTTTCCTCTTCTATATCATTGGATGGCAAAAGGATATCGATTTCGTTGTATAAATGCTCGTTAATGCTAGGTTTGATAATTTTTATGTGAGTCCCATCGATGCAACAATTTATTGAAGGAGTTTTATATTTGTTGGAGAGATAGTCTCTTGACCTACGTTTTTCATTTCCATTCATTTTCAGCTGGACCCACTGCCGGTAAATGTACCACTCTATGACCTTGATTACATCAGTCAAATCTTCTGATATTATACTTCTACCAAGGCTTATACATAAATCTTTCCCGACTGATCTTTGTTATGACCCTTTTGCTAAAAAGCGAAACGTAGCAGCAAGTTGTAAAATCAGAAGAATTTTAGATCGCGACAAATGTTCTTTAATAGCATTAAATACCATACGAAATGCTTCTTTGTTTAAGCGATAATTAGAAACAAATCTGTAAAATATAGTCAAATATATGAGTACAAGAAACTTCCTCCTGATTAAAAAACTACTTACATTGCCTCCGGCAGCTCCAGTGGATTGCTACAATCTCTCAGGATTCTTCTCACTCTTTCAGATCGCTTTTCTTCCAATAATAGAAATATCACTATTGCCGTTGACTTTGTATTTATTTCTTAATATAAATAATTTCAATTTTTAACAAAATTTTCTTTTTATAAGTGTTTTGGTATTTTTTTTTTATCAATTTTTATCAAAACGACTGATTCGAACATTCACGTTCGAAATTAACGAAACCAACTTGGTTTCATGACACCAAATGAAACCAACATTGGTTTTCAAAAACGACAATCACGAAAACTAACATGATTTCTATGACAAACCTGAATAATAATTTTATTTTGTGGATCTTCTGTTCATAAGAGATCCATATATATATATATGAGTGTTGTGTGTGTGTTATTCGTGAATGTACAAACTCGGCTTTTATATTTTTATTAAATATTTCATTTGTTTAATCACGGTGAAGTGAGTTAGTGATTCGAGTGCTTTAATACTTAAATTAAAATCAATTTTAGACCTCAATTTGGGAAAAAGTAGTGCAAAAAACATACATTTTAGAGGCTTTTTTGGTTTTTTGGGTGATATTGTTTTGATTTTTAAATTAAAATTTGAATTTATGTGGTTTTTCAGGTTTTTGGAACCAATCATTAGTTTTTATATAGAGCTATGCTATTTTTTGGAATGCGTCGCATAAATAGAGACCTGAGTATAATTAATAATTATGCCTATAAAATGTAAACCATTGATTGGACCATGGAAACAGTCTAAACATCTCACAATTTTTTCTCCTAAAGGCCCATTTTTTTAAATTTATTTATAAGTATTAAAAATACTTTAAATTTTCTAATTATACAAAATCAATACAAATCATTAAATAATACAAAATTAATCCATTTTCGTTTAAAAATATTTTCATTTAATTCATTTTTAATATTCGTTGGTAATAAATTGTATATCTGTAGAACTTTATAAAACAACGTTTTGACTTCACCCTTAGAATTCGAAAGTCGTCCGCATTCCTCAACATATATGGTTGGCTTTCTCCCACATATTTAATCTGCTCGCATAGGCATAGGTATTTAGGCACGTCACCTTTCTTTATTTTCCTAACAAACATTAAGGTGTTAAACTGTAATCTTTTTTTCTTATTTTTACATTCATCCATTTCAGATCGTAGAGCATTGTATTTATGTATATGCGTATACCGACGCATTTTAATATTATCCTCATAGCTTTATTTTGAAGTTTCTGTATTCTTGTCAGTTGAATTGCGGTACTGCATGTATACAATATATTGGAACCGTATTCAAAGTGCGGTTTAATTATGTCGTTATATATAGTTACTGCTGTAGATTTTGAAATTATTTCTCTTATTCTCTTCAGGAAACCAATTTTCTTGCCAATTTTCTTACATGTTCGATGTGTTCATTTATGTTTAGTTGTTTGCCAATTATAAAACCTAGGTATTTTATATGCTCAACGTTTTCTATTACAGAATCATTTATTTTAAATACTTCGTTAGAATTCATGTTTATCTCCATTAGTTTTGTTTTGTTCTCATTTAATTTTAATTTATTCATCTTAAGCCATTCATTTATTTCCTGAACATCGTAATTCATGTTATCTTGGCATTCTTTATCACTTTTTGCCACTGTATTTATAAGGGTGTCATCAGCGTACAATACAACTTTGCATCTTTCCAATACCTTTGGCGTATCGTTTATATGTAATATAAACAATAAAGCACCTAAAATTGAACCTTGTGATACTCCGAAATTATTAATCGCTTCGTCAGACACAGTATTATTTAATTTTGTTGTTTGCGTCCGTTTCTGTAGGTATGACTTGAACCATTCTAATTCAATTTGTCTTATTCCATACATATAAAGTTTCTTTAGCATGATATCTCTGTCAATAGTCTCGAAAGCCCTTTAAAATCAAGAAATTTTGCCATCACTCTATTTTCTTTTTCTATATCCTTCCAATCGCTTATAACATAATTCACTGTAGTTTCACATAAATACTTTTTTCGGAAACCTGATTGTTGTTCAGATAATATACCGTGACATTCAATAAACTGCTCAAGTTGTATCTTGACTACTTTTTCCAATATTTTTTCACATACTTTAAGTGTATTTGTAATGTATGTATAATGGCAATTTTTCAATCGGTGTTATCATTGATCTTTTCCAATTTTCCGGAAATATACAGGTCTCCAATGATGTATTAATTATTCGTAGCAAAACATTTCCTAATACATTCCAATTATCAATTATAATTTTATTTGAGGCACATTCATGGTCAGGCTTATTCTTCTGCTTCACAATGTTCTCAAGTTCTGCAATGCTTATCCTATGAAATTTAAATAAATTATTCGGTTCAAACGTTACCAGACTAATATTTAATTTGTTTCCACATTTGTCTCTGAGTGCATGCATTGTCAATTTTTGTATTTATGTAATTGTTTTTACTATTTTCAATCTGCACTTTGTATCGATTTCTAATTACTTTATATTCAGCCCAAACCTGACTAGACTTCTCAATTTTAGCTCTGAAATATTTTATTATTTTCTCTCTATTCATTGCCTTCAATTCTGTGTTGTACCATTTATTAACTTTATTATTTAAATGTGCCTGTTTTCTAATTGTTAATCTCTGTATTGCCCTTTTCAGTCCGCTATCAAATAAATTAAAATTTGAATTCAAATCTTAGCAATTGTCATATTTTATGATGCCTTTCAGCATTGCATTAAACATATGCTTATTGTATTTAAATACTCTTATGGTTTTTGCCTCCTTGTTCATGTTGCCCATTCTCGCTATTAATTATCACGTAATCTATTATTGTGCTTGAATTTTTCGTCCCACGAGTGTATTCGTTAACTAATTGTCTAAGGCCATTGTCATTAATTAGACTTTTAATTCTATTTCTATATAAGGAGTTTTTTTTTTCCAGTCAATATTAAAATCTCCGGCAATTAAAATATCACAGTTATTATCACAGATTTCCTCAATTGTTTGCTCAAATATATCACAGAATTCACATTCGCTATAGCTGGGCGATCTATATATTGGACCAATTAAAATATCGTACTTATTATAAGTAGCATTGCAGAATAAAATCCAATATTTTAAATCGTCATTTTTTTCATTAACCTTTGTAACATTCCAGTGCCTTTTAAAATATGAAATAACTCCTCTTGTTCTGGATGACGCGGATAACGAACAGATGTTATCATAACCATGTAATGAAATTTTCTTTTCTTCTATGTTTTTAGTCAAGTGTGTTTCAGATAATATTAAAAAATCCGGATATTCTGTTAACGCAATCACTTCAACTTGATTATATTTATTAATAAGACCTTGTAAATTTTTATATATAGCACTTATTTATTTTAATTGTTATATCGTTAAGCCTATATTTCTCATTTTAATCTTTAACTTATGTTGATATACGGACATACTTTATCATACCTAAAATGTTTTTCATCCAAATCCATGTTTAGCCTACTATTTACATTGGACCAATTAATACATTTCATTTTTTCTTGACTTTCGCAGTTTACTGTTCTATGCTGACCATGGCATTTAAGACATATATCCTGCTTTTTACAATCTCTCGATAAATGATTGAATCCTCTGCATTTCATACATTGAACGATTTCAGTTCCATCATATACTCTACATCTTTCCCATCCAATATTTTAATTTCACATTATTTAATTTCACATTAAACATTCTATTACCTCTCCTTATTTCATATTTCTCTGCGTATTTAATGTTAGCCGTAGCTAATTTATAATATTTTCTTAATTTTTCTATTAATTCATTTTCATCATAGTCAAATGACATAGCAATAATTTTTATATTTAACGCATTTGGGTTTGGGATTTGGACCTCGTACTGTGTAGATATTTTCTCCTGAATTGCATTTTTAATCTTTTCTCTTTCCTTAGAATTCTCACTTTGAATAACGATTGCTCCACTTCTACTTTCCACATTTATTATTTTTAAATTATCTGGGCTTACTTTATTTAATTCCTCCTTTGTTTTTAAAATTGATTGATTTTCTTTGGGTTGTACAATTATTGGTAAATTTTTATTTGCACTCGACAACCCTTTATTTTTTACTGTGTCTGCATAAGTTGTACTTTGTTTACAGTTTTCATTTATAACTTTCTTTATTTCTTTACATATGTTCTCGTTTTGTTCTTCTATTGATTTGCAAAATTGTTTGTTACTGTTTTCAAATTCGTTAATATTATCAATAAATTTTTTAATTTCCTCAACATTTTTCTCACTCGATTTCTGAATTTTAATCATTTTTTTATTCTTTCTTCATATCTTTTTTCTGTTATTTCTAGCAAATGTTTAGTATCATTTCGTTTTCCTTAAGTGTGGCTTTAAATTCGTGTTTGTATTCCACTAAGTTTTGTTTATTTTTGTGTACCTCATCTTGAACTCCAAATCAATGTTTTGTATATACATCAAGCAGTCGTCGCACATGAATCTAATAAAATTATTTTTATCCATTATTTTCGCCGAATATTGGTCTATTCCTGCGCATTTCTTTGATAGGTGATGCACCTTCTCCACACTCCACTGCACCTGATTCCACTTTCTCCTCTAACTGCTTTCTGCATTTATTACAGTCAGCCATTTTTATTTATTTTTGTTTTTTAATTTCTAATAAAATTTATTTTATTTTAAATTTAAAATTATTATTTTAAATACAATTCAATTCCTACGAATTGCTTTTTGTTTTTTTATGGTTTTTAAATAGTCCTATTTTTTATAACCAAATATTATTTTTTAAATTTTCAAGAGGTTTTTATAAACACTTATATTACTTCACAGAGTTGTTTAGAAATTGATTTAATGTGGAATGCTTCTACGTAAGTTTTCGAATTTACAATTGCTAGAAGGTTTTAGAAAATACTTTATCATATTTTCTAAGTTATAGGCCATTTACACTACAGCGAAATCTAGTAGATTAGATTACAAATCTTGCTCAAAATCTACATCGTTTACACTGGATTTATTTGACAGTAGTAAGATATCATTTTAATAACAAAAACAGCTGACTGAAATTTAAAAGAAAATAACAATATTTCCAAATTTAGTTTAATACCAATTAAAAATTAAAAATATAGGACATTTAGTGTTGTTTTCATCAAGACCAAATAAGATTCAAATAGAAATAATGTTGTTGCGAAAAAAAACGTCAGCACTTGTTGAATAAAAGATTTCAAAAAATAATGCAAATGTATTACTACACACAATTGTTAAATAGTTGTTGTTGTTGTAACAGTTCGGCTGTTGTCTCCGGAAGCTTTTCCCTGTATATAAGATAAAGATGGATTAGTAATTTTAGTTTATATGTTCTGTTGGTTGTGTGCCGTGTAATTCGGTGGGGATGGGATGGATTGGAGATGGGATTGTTGTTGTTGGTTGTATGTGCGTGTTGTTAACGTCATGTGGTAGGTAGTCCGAGGAAGTCAGCTGTTGTCGTAGTGTTCAGCCATAGGTCTACCGGTCGTAGGGCTGTCGGTTTCGCTGGACAGCTGAAAATGTGCACCGTATCGTGTGGTGTCTGGTTGCACAATGGGCAGCTATCCTGGGTTCCCGGGATGATCCTAGCCCTGTAGTTATTCAGGAAGTTCGACCATCCTGATCTGAGCTGGGCCAGAATAGTTCTCGTGACTCTTGGAAGCTGCCTTTCCGAACCGGCTATGGGTGGTGGGTGCCGATTAATAACCCTATTATGGCTGAGCTCGTCTCTGACCGTCGCGACGATGGTATTATGAAGGGCACTTTGTGCCTCCCTGACGGACAGTGTATCAGTTATTGAGGGTATGAGGTGGACGATGTCCGAGTTGTAGATAGTGAGGTCTTGTCTTATGCGGCGAGGAGGGGGATCATTCAAAACTATGTGGTGGTTTGGATGGGAAGGTTGGTAGCAGGCTATGAGGAATTGTTTAGTTAGCAGCTCGTTGTGTCTTCTAACCGTCAGCATCTTCGTCTCATCATGGAGGTGGTCTATACTAGTCATCCTCACGCATCCGGTGGCTATTCGCAGGGCGTTGTTCTGTGACGTCTGTAGTGCCCTCCACTTTGTGTCACTCAGGAATGATGTCCAGATTGGAGCCGCATAGTTGAGGAGAGACCTTATAGGTGGAGAGGATGGTTTCCTTGTCCATTCCCCATGTGGTGCCTGCCGGTGCCTTTAGGACCTTGTTTCTTTTCTTCACGCTGGCGTTGATGTTAGTCGCATGTGCGGCGAAGTGAAGTAAGTTGTCGAAGGTGACCCCGAGGATCTTTGGGTACTTAACTGTGGGAATGATGTTTCCTTCCATGTCGTGAAGAGGGACACCGTTGATTTTGGTGCAGATATTCGTAGTTTTCTTTCACGAAAGAATTCCACCAAAGACGAGAGGTAGGTCGTTATGTTGGAGCTGACCTCGTCGATGTTCACGCCCGAGGCAAAGACCGTACAGTCGTCCGCGTAAAAAACCAAGGAGATGTTCGGAGGTGGTGTTGGGAGTGAGGTGAGATAGATGTTAAACAGGAATGGCGACAGGACTCCTCCCTGTGTGACACCCATCCTTATCCTCCTGGGAGAGGATTTTTGTCCCCTAAACTCAACGTATGCCTGCCTACCTCCAAGGTAATTGGAGGTCCAGCGTTTCAGGTCGTTGCGCAAGGTGGTCGACCGTGTCAAAGGCCTTTGAAAGGTCAATGGCCGCAACGGCAGTTCGTTGACATGGTCGTTGTTGGTTGAGTCCGTCCGCTATCTTAGTTGTTATCTCGGTGAGGGCCGTGGTGGTGCTTCGCCCTTCCCTGAAGCCATGTTGGTGGTCTGACAGTGGGAAGTGCTGTTTGAAAGCAGGGAGCAGAAGGGCTTCGAGGATCGTTACCACTGGTGATAGTAAGGAGATCGGCCTATATGATTCTCCTTTGGTAGCTGGTTTGTTTGGTTTTAGGATCGGGATGATCCTCGCGACCTTCCAGATGTCCAGTATCACCAGACTGTGCATTGACAGGTTTATTAGTCTGGTAAGGAACCTCAAAGTCCTCTCGCCTAGCCTCCGTCGGGTCCCAATGCCTTTGATGGTTTGGCGTTGGTGTTGATGTAAGCCAACGCGGATTCCTCAAAGGACTGTACTTGTTGGTCTCTGCGCAGGTCCCTTAACAACCTCAGTGTTGCTCTCTTGGCGCATTTTTTGCCCTCAATATGTTGCCTATCCTCAAACTCAATGCTTCTCTTTTTTTATGCAATTAAAAGAAATCCCGTTGGAAAATTACGACAATATTTTTCTTTTATAACTAATCTACATATGTAAATTTGTGAAAATGACCAGAAGGCAAGAAACATCTGTATTGATGGATTTATATCTGGCAGGGGGGTATTGTTATCTGGCAGCTGGTAATTACAAAGGGGATACCAAATTGTTACACTTAGGGTCATTTTTTGAGTTTGAGATTAACGATTAAATTAACTTTAATCTTCGTATTGATTTTTAAACAGCCAATGTTACTCAAGAACTGTCAAAAGTAGTTGACAAATTTTATTTAAAGTGAGAGAAAGTCGAATAAAAATGATTTATTGAAACGCTCGCGAAGATTTAAATGACTATGAACTAAATGAAGCCCAAATTGACAATAGACATTTTTAAGTTATTTCTTATTTTTCAAAAATTATTTTTTTACTTAAAGATAAATCGCGTTCAGTTTCTTCTGTTCTATAGAAAAACAAATTGTTATGAAAAACGTTGTTTACAAGTGTGGCAGTTCCACAGGATTTAACACTTTCACGCCGGCGCTTTAATTCATGCTTGTAGCCTACTGGCGGCTGTTATATTAAGACGTTATTAATTATAATTGTTATTAAAAATAAATGTCTTTAAGAGAACGTGACTCAGGTATTTTTTTTCGGCAGTCGAAGTGTTAAAGATCTTAATATTTGGTATTACGTATCGTATAATAGCATGATCAATTGCGTACCACCGGTTGTAAACGCCGGCCGATGAGACAGTCTAGTGCGGGCCACCGGTGGTACGCGCCGGTGTGAACGCGATAAACGCTCACCCAAAAAATGCAAATTTAATTAACGTAATATTAAGTTAAATTGTAGATTAGCTAATTAGAGAGTTTAAACTTAATCTCAATGGCTCTTAGAGACAGAGTGTTAGTTGCTGACATACCAAAATTTCCAGAGATTAGGTCCAACAAATATCTGATGAACAGCAAAATCAGCTTATTGTTCACTTATCTGAACGTAAATTTTTTTGAATGAGGTGATCATACATAACATTTTATAGTTTGGATGAATTGTGCAAATATTAAGGTGACCTTATCATTTTGAAGCACACCTTATAATATAAAGCCGGTAATACTATGTTCAGACATGCACTTTTATTGAGTCAATATTCGGTTTATTGATTACAATCTTTTAAGCGTTTAGACATAATATACGCAGTTCAGCTGCTTATTCAATATTCATTTGACAGCTGGTATACAATACAGCTGGTATTTCAACAATTTTTTTTGTCGTTGATATTTGAGTTGTCATATATCAATAGAAAGTGTTCGGAAAATTGCTGTATTTCAAGTTTTAATCAATATTATAACAATTTATGAATTTATTGAGCAATAATTGACATTTTATATGAAATATGGAGATCAATATAAGTGCATGTCTGAACATAGTACAAGTGTGAAAAAAACCAATGTGGATTATGCACATTCAAGGAGCAGTAATTCACAAGAAAGAAATTATGAAACTGAGATACTTCTGTTATATTTATATTTACTGGAAACGACCACTAAAAGGTCAGAAGGGCCGTAATAAATGCTCCAAATATGCTATATATAGTCATGGTACTAAAAATTGCAATCGTGATGTAATGTGCTATGCCTGCAATGAAATTTAACAAGCTACAAATGCATAAAGAATATTTAGAGAAATATAAATCACAGGGTAGATGACCCAAAGTGCCCACGTCGTCAAGAATATTTGGATATACGTCAATGTCTTACATTCAAATCTTTGTCAGCGATTAAAAGATTATTTAACTCAGACGATCACTACTTTACTCAATTGCCAAAGAGAGGTCTGTTGATGCATTACAAAGCTGTCAAAACAAGTACGATAAACTTCGATATATAGGTATGCTTAAACATGGCAGGCAACTCAAGTTGTTTTCACAGTATTCATGTAATGCACTTGAACGCTCAAGGTATTGACGCAACGTTATGTTAACATCTGCATATATACCAGTTCACACTCGTCTCATTATGGATCTGGATAAATTAACAGCATCTTTTAACGAGTACTTCGTATTTGATAATCTCAATCACCAATATACACATTGGAATTCTTTATCAAATAACACTACGTGTAAGGAGCTCTACAGCCACTATCTTCAATCCAAGTACTACAAGTATTACCCGAAACATCAATTCAGTCCAGCAGACATTTCTTTGTTGAAGTCGAGTTTAGATTTTTCCAATCTTGAAGTACTTTCAAATGCCTTGTAGTTGGATCATGGACAAATATTCCGTTCTTTCTAAACAGCAGTCAGAATATTGGTGGAAAATGAGATTAGGAACTAGGTCATGAACCAACTTTCTAATTACTGATTGCGGTAATCTTGATTTTTATTTTGTTAAATTAATATCTATAGTTAATGAAGCAAGTACTGTACTTGTCTAAATTGACGAGTACACGTCCTCTAACCTAACCTAACCTAATGAAGCTTTTAAGAAAATACCCACCGACCTTAAGAAACCTTGCAAATGGAATATCTCTGACCTGCGTTTAATATTAATATGGCAAGTAGATAAGTATAGAAGAAAATTTGAGAGGTGTAGAGATATTAATATTGAAATGTTTCCTGGGGCTATTCAATAAAACAACGTGTTCCTTGATAGAGATCCGAATGTTTCATGTTCAAAATTTATTGAAAGTTTTGGAAATTAACACGGTTAACACTGAATAATTAATGCAGTAACGGACGTATTCGCTAGTTCTTATTCCATAACATTAAACAATTTGTCGCCTCAGATTACACATGTTCGTGATTATAAGAAATTGTAGGAGTAAGGACTAGTTTATAAACTTAGTACCTTTAATTGCATTTAAAGAAAGTCATCGAGTTTTTTTGTATCTGGTAATAACATGCTATTAAATTAAATGAATAAAAGTGTATATTGTCAATTAGGGTTTGATCAGTTCATTTTTATTCGGTTTTTCTGTCATTTAAAAATTTTTTTAATGAAATTTGTTAACTACTTTTCATAGTTTTTGAGTAAGTTCAAACCACCAACGTTGGCCGTTAAAACTAGTGCAGTGTATTGGTCACACTTATCCACTGTTGTGTGTTGGTTACGTTTGTACTACTTAAAAATGCATTTGATACATTCCCCAATAATATAAACAAAACTGTCAATCACCAACAAATTATGACGGCACGAGGTATCAAATTGCATTACACAAATTTTTAGTATGTAATAATTGCAAAGTAGCAAAATGCTGACCACGCACATTCAGAGTTAAGTAAAAACTAAAATAGGTCATAAGTATTAACATGTAAAGAAATTAGGCTTAAGAAATTAATATAAATAGCTGTAAATTGATTGACAAAATTAGAATAAAAATAATGATCAAAACGGCTTCATAGCTGAAAAAGATTTAATTTTTATTCTCACCCAAACTGCGGCTTATTAGCCATAATCAAGCGGCGTACTCGCCTTAATATTAAGCAAAACCGAACAGACACAAAATATGACTGACTGAAACTAAAATACATACACATACATTACATTTATTACACTAGCAAATAAAAGTAAGATTAGGTAAACTCAAAAAATCAATACGAAGATTAAAGTTAATTTAATCCTTGATCTCAAACTCAAAAAATTGTCCTAAGTCTCTTTTTTTACTAAAGAGTTAATTAAGTGAATATTTTTACAAAATAAACTATCAAACTTAAAACATAAATTTTGTACAATTGAATTGCATTTTTGTTTTTTCAACATCTATGATTCTAGTGGTATATACACTAGTAGCATAAGCTAAAATAACTGACTTAATATGTTAATATTTTCATAGCAATCTATTAAAAAACAAACCCGAAAATTTTGAAAGATAGCTATTTTAAATCTAAGATCCCATAAATTAAAAATAAATTATTAAAAAATTTGTTTACTTCGAAAAGAATAATAGATAAATTAAAATGTTTCAAATTTGGGTGGCAAAAACTAACAATTAATTGAATATTCTATATTATAACGGGTTATTTTTTAGCTATTATCTTTTTGGCAACACTGGTGTAAACAGCTCACTCACGTTTCGTGTTTTGTTTTACTGTCAAACATCTTCAGTTTGGTCTATAATTTAACCATGAATCGTCTTACAAACGAAGAACGCTTGCAAATCATTGAATTTTATTATCAAAATGCGTGCTCTGTTAAGAAAGTTCATCGCGCGCTTCTTCCATTTTATGGTCAGTTTAATGGACCCACTGAAGCGGCTATTCAGGCTATTGTGACTAAATTTCGCACCAAATTTACATTGTTGGACATTAAACCACCAACACGCTTACGTAGAGTGCGAACTGAAGAAAATATCGCAGCTGTATCGGCCAGTGTTAATGATGACCATGAATTATCGATTCGTCGCCGTTCGCAGCATTTAGGCCTCTGTTACTCAACAACATGGAAAATTTTGCGGAAGCCTTTCAAAATACAGCTGGTGCAAGAATTGAAGCCGAACGACCTACCGCAACGCAGAATCTTTGGTGAATGGGCTCTTGGAAAGTTGGCCGAAGATCCACTTCTTTATCGAAAAATTTTGTTCAGAGACGAATCTCATTTTTGGCTCAATGGATACGTAAATAAGCAGAATTGTCGATTTTGGAGTGAAGATCAGCCAGAAGCATTGCAAAAGCTACCAATGCATCCAGAAAAAGTCAGTTTGGTGCGGTTTATGGGTTGGTGGCATCATTGGACCGTACTTCTTCAAAGATGCTGCGAATCGTAACGTAACTGTGATTTGTGAGCGCTACCGTGAGATGATATCCAACTTTTTTTTGCCCAAAATGCAAGAGCTTGACTTGCATGACATGTGGTTTCAACAAGACGGTGCCACACGCCACACAGCACGCGTAACAATGGGCTTATTGAGTGGCGAGTTCGGTGAACATTTTATTTTACGTTCGGGACCGGTCAATTGGCCGCCTAGATCGTGCGATTTAACGCCTTTAGACTATTTTTGTGGGGCTATGTTAAAGCTCATGTCTATACATACAAGCCCGCTTCAATTCACGCATTGGAAGACAACATTGAAGCATTTATTCGTGAGATACCGGCCGAAATGTTGGAAAGAGTATGCCAAAATTGGACTAAGCGGATGGACCATTTGAGGCACAGTCGCGGTCAACATTTGCATGAAATAATCTTCAAACATTAAATTATATGGACCGTACTATCGGTTCAAATAAAGATTTAATGCATTTTTCTAAATTTTATGTGCTTTTTTTTTGAAAAATTTTCCAATAGCTCTTAAAAAATCACCCATTACAAACCAGTAGCATATCTGCGAGGCAGTGAAGCATTTATTAAACCAAAAAGCCGTTAGTACAAAATTAGTTGTTACTAGTTCATTTCCCAATAGGTGTGAATTTAATTACGAATGCTATGATAGCAGAGACTGTTGGTTCATTTAGAATTTATTCAATTAGAAAGGTGATAACATCTATTTACATCTGTTTAATGGTCTTCAGGTATTCTTCAACTCTACGTACGCAAAAATATCAGATCCTCGTCAGCGACCTAACGCGACAATAGCTCTTAAAGAACGCAGTTACTATTCTCGCCATGGGCTTGTTGAGCCTCAGCAGCTTAATAGTTCAATTACCGTCGCCAAAGACGCGAAAGATTCCTAGCCACATAACAATCCGATCTATATGAAAGGAGAGCAAGTTGACATCAGATTTAGTAAATTTGCACAAAATCGTACATGATCTGCTAAATAAATTCCTCTCTGTATTTGCCAGAGTATTTCCTCACTTGTTTCGTAATGGACTTACCTATAAATTAAAACAGATTAATTCTCCAAAGGATCTTATTAAAATTATACACAGCTTCATAACCGATCATTCATTTTATGTATATATAGGCACAACTCATTCTCAACTAACTGATGTTCCCCAAAGAACCTTGCTTGTCACCAGTTTTACTTAATATATTCACTGCGAAAATTCCTTATTTTTTGGATTGCACAACTTCCATACTTGTAGACAACATTTTTATATTTTGTTCTGATATACAGTGGCTCAAATGCATAATTGGACACTAGGTATGACATTATTTAAATGCCTATTTTTCCACTTCAAAGGAAACATAAAAAAATGTTGATGCGGATTTATACATAAATAAAAAAAAAAAAAATAAATTAAAAAATAATGTAGGTTTAGGTTAGAGGACGTGTACTTGCCATTGAGACAAATACAGAACTTGGAGGTCAAGATGACCCATACTACTACATCCTAAAGGAGAGAGGATAAAAGAGGATATAGGGAAAAGGATTGTTATTAATGACCACGTCTAAGCGAAAATTTTGGCAAGTATATGCATTTATATAAATATAAAAAGGGAAATTCCGGTAAATCCATTAAAATTGTGTATCATATATACATAATTGGTCATTACAACCCTTCAGTCAGGAGTACGACCTAGCTTCTCACACCACTAATGTTATGTGTGTTAATTTTCTACAGTTTAAAGTCGAATCCGGATGACAGGTTTTTGAGAAACTTTTCAAAGCAATTTTATTTACTCTCAGAGTTTTTGCCAAAAATCTTCTGGGAGGCAGTGGCCTAAGGAATAAATAATGTCATATTTAATTTTGTTGGAGATGTCTGATCTTGGGGTTGAACCATGGTATCATGTGTAATATGCCAACACACTACCTACTAGATTATTGCGATTGCCAAATACATACGTGTATTAAATATACTTGATATAAATATCCAACATAACAGTTAAAATAGTTTTTTTCATTACACGGTGGAAATACATCCGTGTACCTACACAGTGTAAATTGTATATTTAATTGAGTAGAATTTAAAAATATTTTGGCTGCCTTCCAAAATGTATCAATCCAAAGTTTGTATGCAGTTCTACTACTGTATATAAACTATGTAGATATGCAAAGTAACCAAACAATGCATCAACTATAAATCCAATTCCTGATTGCTTTTTGACTGCGTTAAAAATACACATTGACGACGTTTTGAAATAGAATACATTGTATATATTTTGTACAGCGCCATTATGAAACACGATACTTCGTTCAAACACAATGCAACTAACGTTTTGGAAGGCAGCCTATTTTGTATTCCTCGAATACTCCCAACTTGTGTTATTTGAAAAATATAGTTTTTTTTAACTTTTCACGCAAAATGATTGATTACTCAAATATTTTTGAAAAATTTTTTAAATTTTTTTATGTTAAAGGAAAAAAGAACCCTTTAAAATGGCATACATAAACATATTGTTCAGTCTTATATTTATGTTATGAGTTATTATCCGGTAAACTAGTAAATTTGCTTTAAATCCTTTTTTTTGAATTTAAACATTCTTAACTGTAAATTTTAATTTAATTATAATAAATATAATATAATATTTAATTTTTTTTTAATTTAATTTCTTTATTTCATTTAATATATTTATACTTTTTTACAATTGTCTTATATATATGTTAAAGAGTTTAGAAATTTTGTTTCTTTTTATACAAAAGGCAGGGAAAAATTTACAAAAACCTTTATGAAACAGTAGTTAAAGTGTAAAAATTTATACTAGAGTATTTTGAATATAGTTTTACGGCTGGACTTCATTTATATGCAGAAATTGAGAAAATTGACATCTTTTGTTGAAATTTAGAGTTAATCTATTTATTTTTTCCTGAACGAGTTCAATGCCAGATAATGTGTGGAGTCGTTGTGTAGAATAATGCCAAGGAAGATTATATAACATCTTAAGGGGCTTGTTTTGGGCTATTTGAAGTTTTTTAAGATGACATTTAGCTGAAGTAGCCCAAACTGGGGCACAGTAAAATATTAAAGGGTGAAATATGGATTTGAGTATCAATCTTGTTATCAATATTAAGAAAACTTTTCCTGTTCATAAGTGGGTACATTATATAGATTAATTTGTTAATCTTATCTAATAAATATGGTATATAGTTGTTAAAGTTTAGTTTTGGATCAAGTATTATTCCCAAGTATTTAACGTTGTTTTCCCAACTTATATCATGATCCATGAAACGAGAGGGTTTTGTGGTAACAAACATGACTTCCTTTTCCTTGTAAAATATATTGCCTCTGTTTTTTCCGGATTTATCATAATATTCCACTTATTGAAGTATGATTTTAAATTTAACAGAGCCAATTCTAAATTGGCTATGATGTTTACTGCATATTCATCGGAGCTAAGTACAGCTGTATCATCTGCAAAAATTGAGGTTACACAGATAGGAAAAATAGGAATGTCTGCTGTAAAAATATTATAAAGGACTGGAGAAAGGCAAGATCCTTGTGGACATCCTGCTGTTATGCTGATTTTTTGAGATGTCGTTGTAGATATATGTACAGAGAAATATCTGTCGTATAAAAAATTTTGAATAATTTTGATGAGCTCATCTGGAAAATTTAGTCTTCAACTTGTAAATGAGACCGTTGTGCCAGGCCGAATCAAATGCTGATTTTATATCTAAGAGTACCATACCCGTAGATTTAGCATTTTGAAAGTTTTCCTTTACCAGTTTGTTTATTTTTATTAAAGGTTTTGAAGTGTTACGTTCTTTACGGAAACCAAACTGTTGCGGAGGGAAAATATTATGCACATCAATAAAATTGTTTAATTTTTCTTTTAGAATTTTTTCAAGAATTTTACTTGTAGACTAATGGGCCTATATGAATGTGGTGAATCAGGAGGTTTACCCGGCTTTATAATTGGTATTGTTTTAGATATTTTCCAGTATTTCGGAAAGTACCACAATTTAAGGCTGAAATTAAACAGATTAGTGAGATATTTTATACCGTTATTTGAAAGATTTTTTAAACATTGGTTATTTATTCTGTCAATTCCAAGCGACTTTTTATTTTTTAGGGCCACTTTTTGAATGCAAGTTTAAACTCGAGATTAAGTTAATCTCCAGTTAAATTTAATCTTCAGTTAACTCAGTTTTCATTTTTTGAATGGGAGTTTAACTGGAGATTAACCTTGTAGAGCTGCCGTACTTATAAGCAAAAATGGCAACATTTTTTTCGTTTATTTTGTTGTGTTTACTACTTTTGCAAAGTGTTTCACAACAATTTGCTTTTGTGTATAACAAAAACAAACGAACAAAAGCTGAATACTGTTGATCTTTATGTAAAAAAAATTATTTTCTTAAAATAATAAATAAATTAAGACTGTCTATTGTCAATTTGTGTTTTATATAATTCATAGTCACTTAAATATTTGCATATTCGGCTTTCCCTCACTTAAAAGCTTTTTTTTTTAAATTAAATTTGTCAACTACTTTTCATAGTTAGTCTCGAGTTTAAACCAGCTACGTTGGTGGTTTAAACTTGAGATTAACTGCTTAACCATAAGGTTAAACTCAAGATTAAGTAAACTCAAAAACTGAAAACTAAGTTTAACTGGAGATTAACTTAATCTCGAGTTTAAAATTGCATTCAAAAAATGGCCCTTAGTGTTTTAATAATTTGATTTATTTGTGGACTGTTTACATAGTAGTTGTCCCGTGGATTTACATTGCAACTTCGAATTTGGTTTGCTACATTATCAACGTCAAATATTGTGTTTGTATCACTTAACCGGGATGAAATGTTGTCAAATCACAAACAAAACATTTAGGTAACGTATTTGCTTTCTCTTGTTGCGTAAAGCTTACGTGGCTATTTCCTTTCAAAATAGGAATATTACTTGTTTTTCGTTTTAAAACTTTAGAAACCTTCCAAAACGATGATGAAGACTTTTCCAAAGTAGTTAGCATATTATTCCAATTTATATTTCTAAACTTATTTGTTTCAGTACAGATATCTTTGTTTAGCCGTGTCATTTGCCGATGATCATTTATATCCCTATACCTTTTCCAATTTCGTCGATATATATTGCCTAGACGGATCAGATGGAATATAGGTGTTTTCGTGGAGAAAAACTATTTGAGTTTGGTTTAGTTGTAATTGGTTAAAAAGAATGTTGCCCCAACAATTACTTCTTTGACATCCCCAATGATTATGTCTGGAATTAAAATCGCCTCCTAAAATGTATTTCGTTATTTGTATTTTGTTTAAAATGTTGACTATATCTCATGTTAGATGAATTTGGCATTTCATATTGGTTTAACGTATTTGGAAAGTTAGTACTGTAGTTTGTGTTAACGTTATAATTTTGTGTATTTTTCCTAATGCGATTTGGTTGAGTTCTCTGTCTAATTTTGTTATAAGATTCCCTGCTAGGGCAATCAGGTGACATAGCTTTATTAGCTCCACTACAGTTAGCACATTTCTCGAATGAAGCATTACAGTCTGCGGTTTTATGGTTTCCAGCGCAATGGTGTCCAAACATTTGGCAATTGTAGCATTGGGTTACTTTATTTTTATTGGGTTTCTAATATTCCCATCTAACTTTAATAAAAATTATGGAGGAATAATTTTGCATAAGTTCCTTTAATGTTATAGATTTTCTTTTGAAATATACTATAAAAATTATAATTTCATTATTGTCTTTGGTTTTAGCGAAAATTTTAACGTCAATACATTTAAGAGCCATGCTAGTAACACGATTTTTAATAACGGCTGGATCGGTTTTATCTAAAACAAGTAAAATCGCTTGATACGGCTTTTCGCTTTTTGAGGCATATGTAAAATATTCAAGACTGAATTTTTTGATAAGGCTTCACGAATTTTATCAAAATCTTCCTTTTTGTCGCAAAAAAGTTTGAGACCAATAGATATTTTACGTATAGAATATTCTTTTACATCCATTATTCTACACATTTCATGTATTTGTTCAGTTTTACATTTTAATATTGTTATTGGTGGTATTTTTACCTTAACAGCTGTTTCTACGATAACTTCATCATCAGCATCGTCATCGATTGTTTGTAGAGGAGTATAATAGTTTTGACTAGCAGCTCTCTGAGAGCTGTTTGTTAATTGTTTTTTACTCATGTTGTGCCTAGAAGAGGCAACAACATCATCAACTCTTCTTCGTTTAATTTTGTTTTTTTTTTTAATTATTTTCAAATTTGAATTAAGTTGTTGTTTGATCACAGGAAAAGTAACCGTAAACTAGTAGAGTTGAAGTTCAAAGAAACACAGCAAATTACGTCTTTATACATCAAGTGGTAGTGACGATCTGATAATATAATATAATATAAAGTATATAATAAGTGTTGACAGACCATTCTCTTGGGGACAGATTATGACACTTCATTTGATAAAATCGCATAAAAACGCTGCAGTTATTATTTAAATAGTATAACAGTCACGACGTATTTTTATATATTTTTGTTTATTAAATGAACTTTTATTTTAAATATTTTCATATTTTTAATGGACCTTGGTTGTTTATTGGAAAATTTATTAACTTTCCTCAATCGGTTCAAAAATATTTGAGTAATCATTAAATTTGTGTAATTCCTCCGCTTCCTTATTCTCCCTTTCCTACTTCCTCTCCTTCCTATCCCCTCTGTTACCCTCTCATCTTCAGGACCTTTGTACAATGGGTTAACTTGATCTCCGGGTACTGTAGTTGTCTCATTGGACGAGTACACGTCCTCTAACCTAAACCTAAACCTATTAAATTTGTGTAAAAAATTAAAAAAGGGTTTATGTAAAACATTTATAAAACATTTTTGTAGGGTTCGGGAAATATAAAAAAATTTTTGAGTTTGACTTAACTAAATGTGCAAGTTAGACTATGTAGTTACTCGAGCGTAGTTAATTTTTTATCTCATAGTGTTATTCTTCAATTATATTAATGTATTTTGAAATACTAATTAATTTTAATTTCATGTTTATTATTTTTATTTTTCTTATAGATCTTAGAACTTTGTTTAAAATACTTAACATATGATCCTAACTACAATTACGAAGCAGATGATGTTGATGCCAATATTGCTATGGATACTGAAGAAGAAGAATATGTTGACAGTGAAGAATACAGTGATGATGACGATATGAGTTGGAAAGTACGACGCGCAGCAGCAAAATGCCTCGAATCAATAATAGCTACTCGTCATGATATGATTGAAGATTTTTATAGAGAATTAAGTCCAGCACTAATATCACGATTCAAGGAACGGGAGGAAAATGTAAAATCAGATATATTTCATGCATATGTTGCTCTGTTAAAAAACTCACGTTCTGTTGATGAAATCTCACATGATCCTGATTCAATGGAACAAGTTCCATCTATTTTGGTCCTCCTTATGGAACAAGTACCTCATATTATTAAAGCAACTTACCCATTAATGAAAGAAAAGTCAATGAAAACTCGTCAGGATTGCTTCTTGTTATTAAGAGAACTTTTGAATGTGTTACCAGGTGCTTTGGGATCACATTTAGACAATATAGTTCCTGGTATAAGTTTCTCTTTGAGCGACAAAAATTCTACAAGTAATATGAAAATAGAAGCCTTGGGATTTTTGTGTTCCTTATTACAAGGTCATCAGTCCCACGTTTTTCGTGATCACATACCCGTATTGGTGCCATTGGTAATATCAGCTGTATTTGACTCTTTTTACAAAATAGCAACTGAAGGATTAATTGTGCTTCAACAACTTGTAAAAGTCATTCGTCCTTTGGAGAACAACTCAGTTGCTATTGGCACAATTGAAGTTGCACAGTTTGCAGTTGAAGTTTATTCAGCAACTTTACAAAAATTAAAAGCTACAGATGCTGATCAAGAAGTAAAAGAGAGGGCAATCGCTTGCATGGGTCAAGTTATTGCAAATATGGGAGATATGTTACAGTCGGAATTAGTAACCTGCTTGCCAATATTTTTGGAACGTTTAAGAAACGAAGTAACTAGATTAAGTTGTGTTAAGGCACTTACTATGATTGCCGCCTCTCCACTTAGAATAGATTTAACACCTATTCTGAATGATGTCATGCCCGCTTTAGGCACGTTTTTACGAAAGAATCAACGATCGTTAAAACTTCATTCTTTGGACTTGCTTAATAAACTTGCTGATAATTATAATCTTGATATATTTGGACCACCATTGTTACAAACGGCAATTGCTGAAATACAGCCTCTTATAACTGACTCGGACTTGCATGTGGCTCAATATGCACTAATTCTCTTAACAACTGCTGCACGGAAACATCCAAAGGCCTTGGTCGGAATTCATGACCAATTTTTACCATCAGTTCTTCATTTACTGAGATCTCCATTGCTGCAGGTAATTATTTGTTTTAACGTAATTTATTTGTTGTAAAATAATTTAATTGTTTTTGTTATGGATGATGTAGAAATCTTTCTTAAACAATATCCAATATGAATGAATAGTATATAACATATGTATATATATTGTCACGGGGTTGAGTGGGAGAAAAAATCAATAAAATATTTCAATTTAAGCGACGGGAATATGCAAAAACATAGAATATTATCAGACAATAAATGTTTTCAATAGAAATTGTGAGTTCAGGGTTTGATAGTTGATCGAGAATGAGGATCTCTTTTTTGTTATTCTCTATGTATATACACAAAACCCACAACTCAGAATGTTAATCATATTTACATTATTTAAACTTAAAAATTGGGTGGTGAGCGTGAAAGTCCCGCACTCCTTCCAAGTTTGCAACAAGTGCAAATGGTAGTTCAAATACAATTTAGAATAATTCGATTACAATTCGTTTGTAAAAAATTTACGATAAAATATGAAATACAGTTTATAATAAATAAATATATAACGAGTGATTTTTTAGCTATTATCTTTTTGGCAACACTGGTTTAAACAGCTCACGCACGTTTCGTGTTTTGTTTCACTGTCAAACATCTTCAGTTTAGCCGAAAGTCCATACCATCCTTTTCATGCGCCTTGCGAATCTTGCTTTCTATGCCGATTTTATTGCAAGTTACACACAATGCATTTATGCGACTGGTTTTTTGTTTTGATCAGCTGTTGTGGTAAACAACAAACAAGCGAACAAGAACATTTTTCGAAAAAATAGAAAATCAAATTGTAATTTTAAAAGAATTTATGACATTAATTACAAATTTATGAGTTTATTTAAATTTATGAGTTTACATTTGAAAAACGCTCATAACATAAAAGGACAGTCCAATTTAGAGGGAGAAAAAAAATGTTATAAGTTTTGTGAGGCAAATGTGTTAGAAGCAACAGATATACAGAGTGAAAACTGGCAGATAAAGTAAAAAAATTAAATGTAAACAAACATTTATTTTGTGTTAAAAAAGGGAAAATTTGGAATATTTTTAATTTCTTCAATGAAAAGTTTAAAGATTCTCAAATATTTAAATATTAATCGAAATGTGGGTGAATTTCGGTTACAATGAGTATAGTTTCTTCAGCTAGAGGTAATTAAGAAGCTAAATATTATAAGATCAAAATAAGACGTACTGCTCATAAAAATTTTTCCTGCTGAAAGTTGCCAAAAATTTTTAATTTCTTGGAAGGAAAAATTAAAAATTGTTACTAGTTGTTTTTATTATTAATAGTTTTACACAAAAATTACATTGTATTGTGCTGTTAAGGCCTACGAAAATCCTCAAAAGAACATAAGACGAGTGTTTTCAGTTAATTTATCCTCAATTTTTCTTGTTTACAAATTAATAAATTCAAAATAGATGACACTCAGTACATAAAAACAATCATATATACATACATACATACAATGTATAAACAATCATCATATACATATTTTGTTCATGAAAGAAATTTGTTAAAAAATGTATTTTAATGTATTTTCCTCTTAAATTAGTAATAAACTTTATTATGAAATATGTTTTTATTAATATTTTTATAGTACAAATAAAGAAAAATGCGAAAATAGTAATGCACTATTTAAACATATTTGTGGAAACCATTCACAATAGTATATAATTTGGCATGCCAAGTTTAAAAAACTGCTGACATTTTCCAACACTGCATTAGTCGCATAGAAAAGTAGAAAGTAATCCTACTTTCCATGCGTCTATGCAATCTATGCTTTTTCTTCTGTAAAGCCGAAAGTCCATACCATCCTTTTCATGCGCCTTGCGAATCTTGCTTTCTATGCCGATTTTATTGCAAGTTACACACAATGCGTTTATGCGACTGGTTTTTTGTTTTGATCAGCTGTTGTGGTAAACAACAAACAAGCGAACAAGAACATTTTTGGAAAAAAATAGAAAATCAAATTGTAATTTTAAAAGAATTTATGACATTAATTACAATTTTATGAGTTTACATATGTGATATTTTGACATTTAAAAAACGCTCATAACATAAAAGGACAGGCCAATTTAGAGGGAGAAAAAAATGTTATAAGTTTTGCGAGGCAAATGTGTTAGAAGCAACAGAGTGAAAACTGGAAGATAAAGTAAAAAAATTAAATGTAAACAAACATTTATTTTGTGTTAAAAAGGGGAAAATTTGGAAAATTTTTTAATTTCTTCAATGAAAAGTTTAAAGATTCTTAAATATTTAAATATTAATCGAAATGTGGGTGAATTTCGGTCACAATGAGTATAGTTTCTTGAGCAAGAGGTAATTAAGAAGCTAAATATTATAAGATCAAAATAAGACGTACTGCTCATAAAAAATTTTTCCTGCTGAAAGTTGCCAAAAAATTTTAATTTCTTGGAAGGAAAAATTAAATATTGTTATTAGTTGTTTTTATTATTAATAGTTTTACACAAAAATTACATTGTATTGTGCTGTTAAGGCCTACGAAAATCCTCAAAAGAACATAAGACGAGTGTTTTCATTTAATTTATCCTCCATTTTTCTTGTTTACACATTAATAAATTCAAAATAGATGACAGACACTCAGTACATAAAAACAGTCATATATACATATATGCATAAACAATCATCATATACATATTTTGTTCATGAAAGAAATTTGTTAAAAAATGTATTTTAATGTATTTTCCTCTTAAATTAGTAATAAACTTTATTATGAAATATGTTTTTATTAATATTTTTATAATGCAAATAAAGAAAAATGCGAAAATAGTAATGCACTATTTAAACATATTTATAGAAACCATTCACAATAGTATATAATTTGGCATGCCAAGTTTAAAAAACTGCTGACATTTTCCAACACTGCATTAGTCGCATAGAAAAGTAGAAAGTAATCCTACTTTCTATGCGTATATGCAATCTATGCTTTTTCTTCTGTAACTTGTCACAATCAAATACTCTGATTCTACTTTTTCGGTATACGCATGTAATGCAAAACGCATGGTATGGGCTTTCGACTTTTGGTCTATAATTTAACCATGAATCGTCTTACAAACGAAGAACGCTTGCAAATCATTGAATTTTATTATCAAAATGCGTGCTCTGTTAAGAAAGTTCATCGCGCGCTTCTTCCATTTTATGGTCAGTTTAATCGACCCACTGAAGCGGCTATTCGGGCTATTGTGACTAAATTTCGCACCAAATTTACATTGTTGGACATTAAACCACCAACGCGCTTACGTAGAGAGAACTTAAGAAAATATCGTAGCTGTATCGGCCAGTGTTAATGATGACCATGAATTATCGATTCGTCGCCGTTCGCAGCAATTGGGCCTCTGTTACTCAACAACATGGAAAAGCTCATGTCTATACAGACAAGCCCGGTTTAATTGACGCATTGGAAGACAACATTGAAGCATTTATTCGTGAGATACCGGCCGAAATGTTGGAAAGAGTATGCAAAATTGGACTAAACGGATGGACCATTTGAGGCGCAGTCGCGGTCAACATTTGCATGAAATAATCTTCAAACATTAAATTACATGGACCGTACTATCGATTCAAATAAAGATTTCATGCATTGTTCTTAATTTTTTTTTTTTTTTGAAAAATTTTCCTATAGCTTTTAAAAAATCACCCTAGACATATGTATATATATGTATATAAATAGATATTTATCTGCTAACCAGGTTGCGCTCTTGTTGTTGTCCCTGTCCTAATTAATTTTTTTGTTAGTTTTGTTACGTGTTTGCTGTTGTCTGCATGGTGAAAGCGCAGGATTGTCTGATTTTTCTCCAGATATTCCATGCACCGCCCTCTACTACGACAGTTTTTCAAAAAGTGCGGCTGGTCGGGGTTGTTAATGGGGTACTTGTTTTTCTTCACTGCGGCCAGTCGCCTATAGGGGTTTAAGCGCCAGAATGCGGGACATTGCTGCAGCGTGTGGCAACTTTTACATAGTCTCCAATTAGAGCCGGCACGAACAATAAACTTTTCGAGAATTTTGTTTTCTGGACGTTCAATAGTGAGTCTGTTAGAAGCTGTTTGAGAAATTTATAAGCAACCGACAAAACCAAAAAGAACCCAGTTAGTGCTGCCTAGGTTAGGGAGTAATACGAGCTTTATAATACGCAGTGTTAGAACGCCATTGGCAGTTCGAACGGCAGCCTCTCGTACTTTGGAATCTGGCGCGACGTAAACACATGCGATGCGACCGAGTTTAAATTCGCCCGGAGGCAAATTATCATGCCGAATGGCGACAACTCGTCTACCATGAAATAGCGTTGGAGATATTTCAATTTGTTGCGGTTATGGAACTCAACTAAATGCTCGTCTTTCCAGCGACGAACAAACCTTTAATTTTTGCCATATTTTACCGTAATTCAGAGATTCTGTTGAAAATCAGGTTCAGGGGGTAAAAGTATGGCACTTCCGTACTTTTGAGAGTTCAAGCAAACTTCTTTTCTTGCCAACATTGTTGTAACGAAATATCGAAAGTAAATTTTTGAGCATTTGTGGAGCTCCAGGAGGAATGAAATGCCATTATACCAACTGAAAAGCGTTTTCCGATACAGTTTTATACATACATACATACATAATTGGTCATTACAACCCTTTAGTCAGGATTACGACATAGTTTCTCACACCACTTATGTTATGTGTGTTAATTTTATACATGAGTGGCGGGACCTACAGTTTAAAGTCGACTTCGAACGACAGATTTTTGAGAAACTTTTCATGGCAATTTTATCTGCTGAGAGGAAGTCGCCGAAGAAATATTTTTTCATATTTCTTTCAGTTGGAGATGCCTGGCCTGGGGTTTGAACCGAGACCTCACGTCTAATAAGCCAACACACTACCTACACGGTGACTTCCGATACAGTTTTATGCTTTAACTTAATAAAGAACTTATCTCTGTACCTTTGCATTATATTAGAAGCGCCAACAAAAGCGATTCCATTATCCTAATAAAAATGTGCGGGTGAACCTCGTCTAGAGGAAAAATGAGCAAAAGCTGCCAAAAAGCAGTCAGTAGATATTTTATTGGTTGCGTTCAAATGAATGGCTTTAGTAGCAAGGCATACACCCTCTAGTAATTCGACAGCCACGTCCGATTTAATTTTAAACTTACTTCATTTTAATATAGAAAATCTTCAATTACAAAATTCTTTTTCTAATTTATTCTTTATTAGATGGGCGTGTAGGAAAGACTAATTGTTTTTCGTCAGCTAAATTAACTTTTTGGTTTAGTGATCACGTTGTACCGCGCGAGTATGCAGGCGCTGATCCACACTAAATTATTATATGTAATTTGAGCGGCTGCTCGTGAATGGCGAAAACGTTTATGTTGCAAAATTAGTTATATCGGCAGAGTCGTTAACTTATTTAGATCAATTAATACAACTTGCCGTTAACTAAACGGAGAATTTTAACGGGCAGATAAATTGTTGTTCATTATTATAAGTGGACAATAAAGTAGAAGCGAGCGTTAAGCTAAAGGGAGGATCATCCTACCTGTATATTTTAAAGTTAAGTTTAAGTTTATCTTTGAACTTGCAATATTATATATTATTTTCAATATGGCAACTTCAAATATAAACAAAATGAGCAAATACAACAAAAAAACCCCGTCGTTGCCACTGCGTTGAAAAATCGTTTAATTGAGCAGTGTTATCGACATTGCTTCAGTACTGCCATATTTTTGAAAAAGTTAACTTTATTTTATCATTAGGCTGTAATAACGAAAAGAGTTAATGGTGACTTTAAAGTTCACTTTAACTAAAGTTACCTTTTACTAAAGCCAATTTTAACGGCAAATTGTAATAATGGCCCCTATATTGTTAACTTATATATTAATATACACACATTAGTTATGTGGTATTTTATGCAGTTAGTATTTGAAGTACGTATGAAGTGAACATCATTTTTTACGAATATATGTTTATACGAGTTTATTTTTTATAGAGCATAAATAGCTCCAGATAAATTCTTAAAGACCATATGCACTATTAAGCAGATGGAAATATCATTGTAGTAGTAGTGAAACAACTGATTGACAAGAATATGGCGTTGCTTGTTCAATTTTCAGTTGTTCTGTCATTTTATAGCATGAACAACAGCAAAGAACGAAATTTTTTGTAATTTTATGATAAAAGTGGCAGAAATTAAAAAAAAAACGTTTTTTAAAATTTTGTGGAACTCATCGCCGACTCGTTTGGACCGAAGATCTTACGTAGGACTTTTCTCTCGAATACTCTCAAGGCTGCTGCGTCAGTACCTAATAGTGTCCATGCCTCTGAGCCACAAAAAAGCACGGGGAGGATGAGCGTCTTGTAGAGTATTAGTTTTGTCGTACGAGGGAGGTCTCTGCTGGTCAATTGCCTATTGAGACCATAGTAGCACCCGTTGGTAAGTGTGATCCTACGCCTGATCTCCAGACTGGCATCATTTGTGGTGGTAATGACGGAGCCAAGATAAATAAATTCCTCGATTATATCGAAAGTATAGTTATCGGCCGCAATCTGAGATCCAATACGCCACATGTCCCTACTTGTCAACAACGTACACTTAGTTTTGCCCTCATTGAATGCTAGACGTATCTTGATAGTCTCCCGTTCGATAGCAATGACATTTCGCTTGGTACGCCCTATGATGTCAATGTCATCAGCGTTGGACAAGTGGACACTTTTGTGGAAAATAGTGAAATTGCGATGCATTCGCGTCTTTCTCAGAACACTCTCCATGACGAAGTTGCAGAGGTCGCATGACAAGGGATCGCCTTGGCTGAAATCTCATATGGTATCAAAAGGTTCGGATAGGTCTATTTCTACCTTGACAGAGCTGCAAGAATTGCTCAACGTCATTTTGCATAGACTAATTCGTAGGTATACCGAGCTCAGACATTGCGACAAAAATACAATCCCTTATGGGGCTATTGAAGACTGCCTTATAGTCAACAAAAAGATGGTGTGTCGACTTGTTTTTCATGGGTCTTCTCCAGGATTTGACGTAGTGTGAAAATCTAGTCGATGGTGGACTTACCAGGTCTGCAGCCGCAATGATAAGATCCAATCAGTGTTTTGACGAGTGGCTTTAGATTTTCACACAATGCACCCGTAAGAACCTTATATGCGATAGGAAGAACTACTCCTGTAGTTGGCGCAAATCGTATGGTCTGCCTTTTTCAGGATAATACAGAGGACACTGAGGTTCCAATCGTTGGATATACTTTCCTCTAGCAATATTTTGTAAATTATCTGGTGCATATGCCTTACCAACTCATTAAAATTCAGCGATGAGGCCGTCAGTACCTGCAGCTTTATTGTTTTAAGATGCATATGCGCGACTTTGACCTCTTCATGGCTAGGCTCCAGAATCTCCACGCCGTCATCATATCTAAAGGCTATATTGGTGTCGTCATTGCTTCGTAGCAGAGTAGAGAAATGTTTTCTTCACAATCTCAGCACCCCCCGCGAATCTGTTACCAGGTTTCCATTCTCATCTTTGCAGGAAGACGTTCCGGGCTTAAAACCTTTGGTTAGACGTTTAACCTTTTGATAGAATTTTCGGGCGTCATTCTTACATCTATAGATCTCATCAAGACGTCTCTCATCCCGTATCCTTTTTCTATAGTTCTCGACAATGGCTCGCGTAGCGGCGGACTGCAAAGTTTTCTTGTATGCGGCGTTTTTCGCTGCAGCTGCCTCGCGACACCTCATCATACCATTGATTTCGTTGGTGTGAGCGCTCGAAACCAAGGACTGCCTCTGCAATAGTGCTCAAGGAGTGGGAGATGTTGGCTCACAGTCCACCAATGTCACTGAGATTACGACGCAGCTTATCCCAGAGTTGAGCGGATAACGCCTCAGCTGTCCTTTGTGATCGCTGCTTCTTGATGTCCAGTTTTCGCAATGTACTAGAACGTGCAGATCTCGAGGCGCTAATGCGCAATCGAAACTTGGCTGCGACAAGGTAGTGGACCGAATCGATATTTGGACCTCTAAATGTGTGCACATCTAGTACATTGGAGAAGTGCCTTCCGTCAATCACAATATGATCAATCTGGTTAGATGTTGATTGATCAAGAGACATCCAAGTGGCCTTATGAATGTCGAGGTGCTGAAATTTCGCATTAAAATCTCCGAGGACGATTTTGGCGTCATGCGTCGGGTACTTGTCATACAAGTCCGCGAGCTAAGCTTAGTAGGCATATTTAACCACATCGTCCTGTTCTTCCCTCGGGGCGTCCAGGGGATTGGACTTCGCTGCACGCATTAGTTAACGTCGGGTGCTAGTATGTCATCCAAGTTGGGCCACGTAGAGGTTGCATTTCAACTTGAGGACAGCAATACAAGGATCGTCCTGGCGGTCGCCATGTTTACCACAATCAGAAACTTTATCTTGTTTGCATGCATCCCATCCCAATTATTATTATTATTATATACATATTATTGTAGACGTTTTAACCAGACTGATTCTCGGATAGCAGCAGTTAATGACATGAATTCCTCGTAGTTTCTTCGTAGACTACGAAATTGCACCGGATTGATGCACGAAGAATTACTTAACCAGTTCCGAATTGACGGTTTTGAATATCACCGGTCCAATCAGCATCAGAGGAGTCTTTTATTTCACTCCGTCTCATTATATATATAACAGCTGCCTAATGGGTTTTACCAGAATTAGTACCAAATTAGCTTAGGAAATTAACAACATAACAAATATCAGGTCGAGAAATTTGGTCTGTGAATAACAAATATCCAATGGCTTGCATATAAGGAATTTGTGACATCTCACACATAATTTTTGGTTGTAGTCCATTGGAGTTGAAGTTGGGTTACACTCACTCATACCAAATCGTGCCAAGATATTCGTAATGTATTCCGACCGATTAATCTTGATGGTGTCTTTTATCTCGTTATCTTGATACATAACACTGATGACTCCTATTCCATGTTCTTCATTTTAAACTTATTGTCAGTTTGGATTTCGGAGATTCGATTGTTGATACATCGTCGGCATAAAGAGCCACACAACGTCGGGTCATCATATCGAATTCAATCGTATCGCATGATAGGTGTAAATATTTCATACAACATTGCCATATTCGTCCTTTTACTTTAAACGCCCACTTCGATCTTACAGCCTTTTCACCTGGCGGTAAATATGTCAGAACTCATGTGTTGTTTGCCATTAGTGAATCAATCTCCTCCTTCGTTATAGCTCTCCCCTCGGCTGAGTTATCTGATGACATTGAATCCTTGTATGATATATACACACCTGGACAAAAAAATAAATACATTACGTTTCATTACATTTTTTATTATGAAAATTTCATTTGGCTGTAAATATAAATGGCAATTCTGTGCTATATTTTTTTGGTTCGATATAGCAATACCATTTATAGTTAAAAAAGAAGCAGAACGATCCGCTATTTTAAAATGTTGAATTTTTTATTCGTGGAGTGCTATCGTTGTCTGGACAAAAAAATAAATACATTTTATTTATTTTTGAATTTTTCAGTTTTTAACAAATTTCTTTTAAAGGTTCGTTTGGTTTTTAAAAATTCCCATTTAGTTATTGTTAAATAAAAAGAAAAATATTTATTAGATGGGTCGAGGCAAGCATTGCACCGTCGATGAGAGGAGAATTGCGTTAACGTTGAGAAATAAGGGAAAAAGTTTTCGTTTTATTGCTGAAACCTTAAATCGTTCTTTGTATTTTGTACAAAATGCCTTGAAGAAACAACCTTCAGTTGAACACCGTGGAAGGCCAAAGAAAACGTCTCTAACAACATATTATCGCATTATTACTATGGCAAAAAGAGACCCCTTCATTTCTTCCAGAGCCATTTCTGCAGAGATTGGTAACATTGTTCCATCCCGAACGGTACTCAGAAGATTATATAGTCCCAATTTACCTGGAAGAATAGCCAGAAAAATTCCTTTGCTTCGACAAAAAAATTTAAAGGCACGGCAAACCTTCGTCAGAGTTCATTCAAATTGGTCCGGGCCAGAAGGTGAAAAAAAGTGGCGCAATGTCTTATGGACCGACGAAACTAAAATTAATTTGTTCGGCAATGACTCGGCTAGGAACGTAAGACGCCCCAAAGGCAAAGAATTTCATGTCCGTTTTACTAAAAAGACAATTAAACACGGCGGGGGCAACATAATGGTTTGGGGTTGTTTTTCGTGGAACGGCGTTGGTCCTATACATCGAATTTCCGACACTATGACACGGTTTCAGTACAGGGACATTCTAGAAAATACTATGTTGCCCTATGCAATCGAAAATATGCCTCTCCAATGGGTTTTTCAGCAGGATAATGATCCGCAGCACACCTCAAAGCTGTGTCAGGATTGGTTCAGGGATGATGATATTATCGTAATGGACTGGCCAAGTCAGTCACCTGACCTAAGCCCGATCGAAAACCTTTGGGGAGAGTTAAAGCGAAGAATAGGAAAAGAACATTTTCAAAATAAGGATCAGCTGTGGACCTTTGTTCAGAAAACGTGGTACGAAATTCCAGTGGAGACCTGTCGTAAATTGATCGCTAGTATGCCAAAAAGGTTGGACAAGGTTATTCAAAATAATGGTGGATACACAAGATACTAGTGAACTTCAATTACAAATAACAAAAAAATAAAAAAAATAAATTAGATATGCTTTTCTTGTACTTTTGCTAGGTGTATTTATTTTTTTGTCCACTTATGAAATCTGTTTTTAAACATTTTTTAGAAGACTTATTTTTGTTTATAATTTAATTAACTTTGTATCTCTTAATTTTTGTTCAAATCATATAAGAAAAAGAATTTTTGGCTACTTTTTCATTTAACTTCAATAAACATCTTATAAGAAACTGGAAAACAGAACTTTTATTAGTGTATTTATTTTTTTGTCCATATGTGTATATGATGATATATACATACATACATACATACATACATACATATATACATACATAAGTATATACATATATATATATGTATGTATATATATACATATACATGTTGTACTGCATTTAACCATGGTTGTTGTTCGTGTTATTCTTACCATTTCTTATACTGGCAATTCCTAGAAATATACGCATACTCACGCATACTCGCTCACAGTTCTAGCACTAAACTGGCTTATTCTTCTTACTATAGGAATTTTTTGTGAACAACACAGCTGCCTTTTCCATACCTAATCCATTAAATCTTGCAAGAGAAGATTCTTAACCGCATCAACTTTTTCCTTTGAATTCTCAACAGCCATTACAAGTGGCCTAAAATCATCTGTCAGACAAGCTGACATCAACGATACAGTAGTTTCGGCGTCTATTTTGAAGCCTGCATTTTTTATCTACACAGCGCTAATTACTACCCTGTTCACATACTCTTGGATAGAACCAAGAATTGATATTTACTAACTGCTTTAGCAATTCAGCTTTTCGCGTAAGGCCAGTGCCCTCATAAGCATTCATCAACGCGTCCCATACCTATTTTGTTGTCTTAGCTTCAGCAATATGTTCATTATTAAGCGGATTCACCATTAAAGTAATTTCTACCAAAGCACGTTCGTTCAGGATTGCAGTACCGTCCGCAGTTAAGTAGGTTTTAATAATTTTCAGTATTCTTTCATGATTTTGCTTGCCTCTTCCACAAATCAAAATTTTCGTGTCCTATTAAATGCTCCAATGAAAATCTTGCAGGAAGACTTGCACAAAAGAAAAACATACTGTCACTAACGTGTACATTAAAGATTGGGAATAAAAACAATCGTTCAACGATACTTTAATTTTAAACAAAATAAGATAGTTTTATTAATTGATTTTCCGTACGAATACGTTTAAAGAAAATATTAAAAAGAATAAGAAAATAAAAATGTAGGATGCTTCTCGACTGTTCGTATCGCGCGCGTCTCTCCTACTACATAAACATAATTTTTTTTTCAAATAGTATATAAAGGAAAAGTTAACAACTATGCAGAGTTGTATTTTCACAGGGTGATAGCTCGGCCTCTTCTGACTCTGAATAGTCCTCGATTTCGCAAGATGACTTGTCAAGAGTGGGGCAACAGCTGCACCAGCGTTTGATCTTCTCAGCTGGGTAGACTGAAGAGAACTTTCGGTTCGTAATCTGAATTCCGGGAATGTCTTCAACAAGTTACTTGTCATTTCCCAGCACTTTGGTAATAATGTAAGGGCCTCGAAATTTTGGCTCGAGTTTTCTCGAATCGCCCGTAGCAGGAGCTTCATTTTTAATTACCACTAAGTCGTTTTCATCATATTTTCTGGGCGTTGTGTGTCTGGAGTTAAAACGCTTTTGTCATTTCTCTCGTTCCTTTTGAACATTCTCTACTGCAAGGCTACGCTTGTCGGCCATTGGGAGTTCGTTCCTCAACAATATCATCATGGATGGCTGCTACTAAATGGTTAGTTCACGTATCACGTAGTTTAAAATCGAATATAAGTTCGTTGGGCGTAAAGCCAGTTGAGTTTTTTTGAGAATTTACGGACCATTGAAGGTCAGGTAATGTAAAATCTCAGTCCTTTGGGTCTGCAACTGTAGTGCGAATGTACGAAAGAATGGTCTGATTTGCACGTTCGACCTGACCGTTCGCTCTTGGAGTGCGGACCGCAATTTTAATATGCCTTTTTGTATTGTGGTTGCAATGGTCTTCAAACGCTTTCGAAGTATAAGCTGTTCCCCGATCGCTAACAATACATTTACACGAAAATAGTTTGTCATTTTATTAAGAGCGTTGATGACCGGAGCTGCTTTTGTATTACGTACTGGTTTCACAATCAAATATTTGCTAAATGAATCAGAAATAGCCAAACTGTAGCACTGTCCCCTCTTGCTTCTCGTAAAAGGGCCGAGGTGATCGATATGAACCTTCTGAAACGGAATTGGCTAGACGTCATTATAATGTAATTGTTCTTATTGTAGCAACAGGCGATACAGCTGGCGATGTAGTCCTTCGTATATTTACGAATTTTCGGAAACCAGAATTTTTGTTGTATCCGCTGAATCGTCTTATCTAAACCAAAATGACCCATGTCGCCGTGGGAGTATTTGACGATTCTCCATCGGATGTCTTTTGGAATAACTAATTTTAGACCCTCTTTGTCCTTGTAATAAAGTCGGTGATTACGTAAGGAGCACACTGATCTTATTTGCTTCTCCTGGTCTGACTTTAGTTCACCTTTCAGCACAGCCATTATATTAATAAGTTTTTCGTCCTTCAGTTGTATAGTAGCTACCCAATCGTCCACGTCAGCGGTGACCTTCATAATAAACCCAGCTGGTTCGATTTCGGTTGGCAGGTTATCTGGGGCACGGTTTAAGGCGTCTACGTGTGCCATACGGCTACCTTCACGATGTACCAGAGTGAAATGATATTCAAGGAGCCGCATCCACCATCTAGCAATCTTTGGTTTGAGCTCCTTGTTAGTCTTTACATTGGTAATGGCTGAACAATCAGTTACCAGGCGGAAATGTTTCCCCAACAGATAAATCCTAAAGCGATCGAGCGACTCCACCACGGAGAGAACTTCAAGGTCGTAACTGTGGTACCGGCTTTCGGTTTCAGTACAGTGGCGACTATAATAGAAAACTGGTTTCCATTGATTACCATCGACAGATTGTAACAAAATACCAGCGAGACCTAAACTGCTGGCATCAGTGTGGACTTCATGATGTGCATTGCTATCGTAAAGTGCAAGGACTGGTTCATCAGTGAGAACTTCGATAAGTTAACGATTTTTGTTAATCTTCACCCCAAACAAAAACATCATCCTTTCGTAACATCATCGTGAGCGGTCTCGAGATCATTGAATAATCCTGCACGAATTTCCTAAAAAAAACTCCGTTAAGCCCAGGAATCTTCTTACCTCGGTTATGTTCCTCGGTGGACTGAAATTTCTACTTCGACTTGTCTTTTCGTTACCCGGCCGTATACCATTGCCATCAATTATATGCCACAGGTAGGAAATTCTTGTTGAAAGAAAAGAACATTTGTCGAGTCGTAAGGTAAGACCACTTTTGGTCAAGATGTCCAAAAATTTATCAAGACGTAATAAGCCTTCTTCAATAGATTTACTCGGTAGCACAATATCGTCCAAGTATGCTAGAATTTCACCGGGTTTCATTCTGGATACAAGCTTATTCATGACAGATTGAAAAACGGCTGGGCCATTCACGAGACCGAATGGCATTCGGTTATATTCAAAATGTCCATCATGAGCAACAAAAGCGGTTACTTTTTGGACTCTTCGTCAATCCCATCCCATGCGAAGATCTAACGTAGTAAAATATTGGTTGTTGGCAAGTTGAGCAAATTGTTCTTACATAATTGGCATTGGCTAGGGTGTCTTCTCTGTAAAAGCTTTTAGCCCACGGTAGTCAACGCACATACGGTGTTCACCATTGCTTTTGTTGACCAGAACTACAGGCGATGCGTAGGTCGAATCGGATGGACTGACGATTTCGTGTTCAAGCAGATCATTAGTGATGTTTGTCAAAATTGTGCGCTTTCCGAATGGAACCCGATACGCTTTCGCCTGGATGGGTTTATCGGAGGTAAGACGAATCTCCATTTTAGCGACATTACACTATCCAAGGTCAGAAGTGTTTTCCGCAAAACAACCACGATGTCCCTAAAGTAATTCCTTCGATTGGTCTCGCTAGGAAGGCGCTAGCTCTTCGAGGCTTGGATACTATCGAGCTTCTCCAAACGACAATCATCGTCTTCGATAATTAAGCGTTTACCATTACCACATAGGACGTCTCTACCCAATAAAATATTTTCACTTAAAAATTCATCTTCGACGACCAGTAAATCAACACCAAACGAATTGTCATCAATCACCAAGACAGCATGTACTTTACCTGTACACTTGTATTGTCCACCACCAAATCTTCCAAAGAAACATTCGTATCATCAACCTTACCGACTGTATGAGCATATGATCTACGGATCAGCGACCGGTTACTACCAGGATCTACAAACGAATTTGATTCGTGTCCGTTGACATTGACCACTTTCACGATATCATTTTCAACTGCCGGTACTGATGTTGAGTCAATTTGATTCACGGATGTTCTCTGCGTTGATTTCTCAGGGCATTTATCTACTGTTGGTACATCTGGGTTTCTAAGATGGCTCAGGGCAATTTACGGAAAAGTGTCCTAGTTCCGAACAGTTGTAACATTTTATCTTGCCCGATGAAGAAGTAGTATTGTTGTTTCTTTTAATACCTTTTGTACGGTTTGCACTGTTCTCATTTGACGCCGATGATTTGGCTTGCCGTTGTACTGTTGAATTCATGACATCATTGTAGTTGCAGCGGATTGCACGAATCATACTCATTCGAGATCTTCTTCCTTAAATCTGGTTCGTTAATACCATTTATGACGTGTCTAGATATGGCAGATTCGGGTAAACCACCTCTAGTACCTAGAGCGTACATCTTGAAATAATATTCATGCGGTGGTTTGTCAAAACGTCGTTTCGTGTGGCTCATTTTTATATGAACATCGGCTGAATTATCGACATAGGGAAAATCTCTCAAAAATTTGTCCACAAACTGTTGCCAAGAACCAAAAACAATTTGCAACGAATCTACCCAACACTTTGCGGGGCCATGCATCTTCTGCTGTACCGCAAATATTAGATTGTGATCATTCCACCCATGCCTTTAATACGTTTACACGTCTAACAAACTGAGAAGAACTTATTGATTCTTATATTGATGGGTTAAATTCCGGTAGAATTGCTATCATCTCCATTACATCATTATACGGGCTGGATATAAAACAGTTGTTAGGCGGTAAATATTATTGTTGTTGTTGTCCACAGACGTTGAACGTTGATGTCGGGAACTGTCGTTGACTACCGTAGTTCATTTGTGCGCAGTTTGACGATGGGCATGCAGCATAAGCACCTGTTACGTAGCACGAAACTTGTTGTGGAATTTGTATGTTGTTTGCAGAAATAGTATATTGTTGATCAATACGTGGTATTGTGGACGAAACATAAACTGGCGGCTGGTATGTATTACCACCTTCCGTAACATATTGTGAAGTCGGTAGCTGTCTGGCGGAGTTTGAAATGACGTGTTGTGTTAATGGAGGCAATATTTCAGACTGATGACATGCGGAGCTTTGAGAAATAACGTGTTGCATTGGCAATTTGTCCATAGTACATCCATTTGCGGCTGGGGCTATTATATCGACACCGCTAAACGAGTTGCCTGACGTAACAACAGGGGGGCTATTTCCGTGTGAAATAGCAACGTTTGCACTGCTCACTGGAGAACCTTCGATTGAAGCGAATGTCTGCATCGGCGATGACGCTTGCGACGGTTGGAACCGCATTGACGTTGCACGCATCTCTGCTAATGCCTTTTCCAACTGTTTAACTCGTTCCGTCATAGTATGTAAATTACGCATTTCACCAATATCCTCCAGTCGTTCAATTATTTGTTTCTTATTCCCCGAGCATGACACACAGATTTCTCTACACTTCGCTTGTAGATTCTTAACCGTCATACCATGTAAGTTTTCCATGTTGTGCGTTTCGTTTAAGTTCGTTGTCTAATTAGATTTCCAATTAGCGTTCGTATTTAGACTTATTGGATCCACGATCCCACTACTGAAATAATGTCACTAATGTGGACATTAAAGATTGGAAATAAAAACAATCGTTCAACGATACTTTAATTTTAAACAAAATAAGATAGTTTTATTAATTCATTTTCCGTACGAATACGTTTAAAGAAAATATTAAAAAGAATAAGAAAATAAAAATGTAGGATGCTTCTCTACTGTTCGTATCGCGCGCGTCTCTACTACATAAACATTCATTTTTCAAATAGTATATAAAGGAAAAGTTAACAACTATGCAGAGTTGTATTTTCACAGGGTGACAATGCTTTTCTTCACAAAAAAACTCTTCTATTTTTTTACTGCGTGACATGTAGCCCATAACCTATTAAGTTGAATATTTTTATTAGACTAAATAATTTTCTGATAATGAAAATTAAGAATAGAGTGCTCTAATTAAAATGTAAATTATACAGGTAATAAATACAATCAAATACAATATAAATTGATAGTTATTTATTCATTCTTCTCAACAAAAATATGTCTCATACCGGTAGTTAAGGTTACTCATGTCAGTAGTTATATTTCGATATAGTCACAGACTCTTGTTAATAAAGGTACGGTCCATTCTAAAAAATATTTGACCCAAAACATAAAATATTTTTTGCCATAATGTGACCAAAAAATAATTTTTTTTTAAATAAAATTAAATTATACCACCCCGTGTCAAATATTTTCGTGTTTTTTTTGGGCAAATATTTATTTGCTCTTACATATTTTTCGTAAGGTCAAACATAGGCAAATAACAGCTGATTATGGCTGTGTTGTCTACTAGCAAAACTAAATCACCAATATCGTAATAAATGAAATAAAATTTTAAGTAAATAAATAATTTGTTTTATGCAAACCTTTTATTTATACATTTATTTATTTATTTATTTTTCATTATATACATACGTATAAATATTTGGGTGCTCGCATATATATAGTACGTACTTTCAAAGTCTGAAATTTAAATACACATGAATGCATATGTATATCAGTTGCTATACTTTTCTACGTCAAAGCTACTCAAAATAAAAAAAAAAATTTTGTATGATGAGTAAAGGCAAATATTGAAAAATAGCAACAATTATTTCATTACGTATAAATATGTCGTAGTCTAGTAGGTAGTGAGATGGCTTATTAGAAGTGAGGCCACGGTTCAAACTGCAGGTCAGACATTGGCAATAAAATGAAATATGATAAAATATTTCTTCGGCGACTTCCTCTCAGCAGATTTTTGGCCAAAAACTCTGAGAATAAATAAAATTAACATGAAAAATTTCTCAAAAATCTGTCGTTCGGAATTGGCTTTAAACTGTTGGTTCCCGTCATTCACTGATAAAAATTAACACTTATAAGATGTGGAGAAGCTAGTTAGGAATCCTGCCTGAGGGGATGCAATGATTTGTTTTCAGTAAAATTGTTGTTTTTAATCTCATTAAAGAAAAAGATTTTTCTCTGAAACGACCTCTTCAGTACATAAAACTAAGGAGTTGTTGTTTCTGTTATAGAAAATTTTGAATATTTATTGCAATAATTTTTAATATTTTTTTTTTTTGCAAATTATCACGTAAACTTTATCTTTTTTATTTTGTTCCTTAAAACCAGCGGTAAAAATATTAACATTATAATGTTATGAATGGAACCCTTGAAGTGGCCGGTAGAAGTGATTGTAATGGAGATTTATAATTCAACACAGTAACAGCAATTCCAATTTTCCTTTTACACAAGTATAGTTCATTTTGAAATGCAATCACTTTGGAGGATAAATTTCGAACCAAAGTGTCAGAAAAGTTCTTCAAAAATCTCTATAAATTATATAAGTTTTCAAATTAGACCTAAAATTAATCATTTATTTTATATACATAGTATATTCGATTTGGAATTTTTAGATTTAACATCTATTTTAAGATGTGTACATCATTTTAGAGATTTTCAAATATAGCAAATAGCTACACTTGACAAATGTAAACATTTGTTTATGTTAATTTTATTGTGATTTTATTTATTTATTTATTTTTATTTATTTATTTATTCTTACGGTTTTTTTAAACCTAGATATATATACAATACATTAATTATTTTTACAATATGCAATTAAGAGTTTCTTAAATAAAATCATATTTTCACAATCCTTTATGTTACTCGTTATGATTAAAAACAGAATTTTTCTGGTAGAAGGTGTAAGTTTTTTTTTTGCTTACTGTACGCAAACAAAATATTTGACATTTATGTGGACTAAAAAAAGCAATCAGCTGGGCTGATAACACCACCTTCTATGAATTCGCCTTGACTCTGGTCAAACATTTGTTTTGCGGCAAATATTTTTTAAGTGTGACCATATGGCAAATATGTTTGCCCATATTTCTGTTTGCCGCTATTTAATGAAACAAAAATGGGAAAATAAATATGCGTAGTGTGACCACAAAACAAAAATTTTGTTGTTTCAGTCATATTTTGGGCAAACAAGGGAAAACAAAATTGGGGCCAACATTTCACATATCTGACCGTACCATAAGATAGAGTGAATTGAGTTCCAACCCAGAAAGGAGTCTGCGTTCGTATGATTCTTTCGTAGTTTCAGCATCATCTTAGGTAGTATACCCTTTCACTCTGATGGGTAATATGTTGATATACTAGGCAGTTTTGGTTACTAGCGGCATTTCTGCTAATAGCTTTCTTTGGATTCAGCCCAGAACAAAAATAAATTGAAAATAAAAACAAATATTAAAGCAAACATGTGTAAGAGCGCCTAACCTGAATTACTGTGTGGAACAAAACACCAATGTGTCCAAAACTTATTTTAAGACCTGATACTGAACAACCCCTCTCATTGCAGGTGTAACAACTAATATTAAAGGTACATACAATAAGCCCAAAGCGTTGTGAGAAAGTATTATGACATACAGTTTGTCAAAAAAATCTTTGCACATAGAGAAAAATAAAAAAAACTTCGAAAAATTCATTGATTTCTAATATAAATAACCAACTTTTTCATTTTTTTCCAACAGGATTTTATAAACATATGTTTTGTTAATATAATAAATAAAAAACTTTTATAACAATGAAAATATTCTAATGTAAAATATTAAAAAACAAAAACAATCCAATTTTACTACTGTCAAAAAAATGTTTGCACACTTGACAAAATTTTAAGACTTATGCATTTTTTTTTAAATTATAGTGCTAATATTTTGTGTGTCCACCTTGAGCATCAATCACCGATTGTAGACACCTTCTCATGGATTGAATAAGCTTCGGAATGGCATATTCTAAGGTATTTTTTTTTTCATTCTTCTTTGATGAACTTTATCAATTCGTTTTTATCTGTGGGCGATCTTTTGCTTTAGATGAACCCACAAATTTTCGATAGGGTTAATATCAGGACTTTGGGCAGGAGTATCAATAACTTTGGAGCAGTTGTAAAGTAACCTGTACTTACATAGATAAGATTTATGATTAGAATCATTATATTGATAGTACTTGTAATTAATTTTATTCGGATTAACCGGGTCAATAAAACCAAATTTCTTAATGCTGGCGGTCAGTTCATTTTTTTAAAATATCAAGATATACTTCCTTAGTCATTATTTCATCCAAAATCCTGATTACACCAACTCCCTTGCTGGATATACAACCCCATACCATTACAGACAGTTTTCCAAACTTTACTGTAGAATAATATTTTAATTTTCTAGTGCTGTCAGAGGCTTACGCCAAACTCTTTATGGTCCGTCATGATAATAAAGCATTATTTTCGTCTCATCTGAGAAAATAACAGAGTCCCAGTACTCCAGAGGAAGTGAAATGTATTCGGTGGCAAATCTTAATCTCTTTTCGACATTTTGTGCTGACAGCAGGGGTTTTTTCCTAACCACTCTTGAAGAATATTTGTGTTTTTGAAGAACATTTCTGATGGTTTCTTGGGAAACACGTAACCCAAAGTCTTTTTGCACTTGAAGAGCTAATCATCTCGTACTGGATTGTGGGCTACCATACACGATTCTAATAATTTTTCTTTCAACTCGCTGCGTCACATTTTTTGGCCTGCCTGTAAATCCTTTTAAGTCTAGTCCTCCTTCTTTTTCAGCACGGTTTATAATATTATATACAGTCCTGATGTTCAAGGAGAACATATCGGCGATTTACTTGGCAGATTTGCCTTTGTAGTAGTTGAAATAGACCAATTGTATAATATTTTTTGAAACTCGTATTCCTGGAATTTTTTTGTATTCAAATATAAGGACACCTGTTATATAAAAAACGATCACTTCATTAATAAAACGTCGTTTACCCCTTTCACATTCCATCTCATTTTTAAAAAACCCAAAATGCACAACATTCTTGGGAAATAACGGCATATTTTGTCATTTTTTTTATTATCTTCATTCAATATGCAAAGATTTTTTTGACACCCTATATACTGTGTAAAGTTCTTTTATTGTTGTTATTATTGTAATGTGTGTGACTATTAGAAAACTATTGGCGCCTTATGGTCGTAAACAAGTACAGTTATAGAATGTGTGCAAAAATAAAAAAGTATGTAAAGATTTTGTTGTTGGAATTCTAGAATGAAGATCACATTTTACATTTTTTTGATCTGTGCAAAGATTTTTTGACAAACTGTATTTATAAGAGTTTACAATTTTAATTTTTTTTTGTATGATTTACTTTTAAGTATTTAAGTCACTAAATTCAAAGAGAAAATCACTCATAGTTTAGAGATTGGTAGTAGATTGCATTAGATAATAAAACAATGTCGGCAGCGTAGGGGAAAATTTTAAACGTGGTTGTTCCCGTGGGAAGAGCATCGACTAAGTCGTTCAAGTACAAAGCAAACAAACCTTGTTTAACAATGACAATATATTTGAACATATTTGTACCATCATATGTCTGTTGTAAAAAACGTATTATTTCCTATTTTATAAACAATGAATTTTTGGGAATCAAATCAAAAGCACAGATGAAATCCAAAAACAAAAGAATGCGTATTTTTACCATTCCGTCCTTAAAATTTTTTTTGAAATGGCAATAAGTTCACACAATTCAATTGGAGAATCTAGAAATGCATTTAAGTAGTAGGGCAACCACTAATGAAACCTTTTAATGAGATATGAATTTTCTAAAATACTGCTAAAATATTAAAGAAAAACGTCAAAGTAAGCCGCCACGAATATGTTGTGAAGAAGTCTTTAAATCGTTTGACAGTTAACACCACTCCTTACTGCATTTCATTTATGTTAGTATTAAATTTAAATTTGTTGGTGTTTGTAATTTTTTCTTTTCTGTACTCCTTAATACATTCGCATCAGGTTATTCTCACTAAAACTGTTCTATAAATCGGGGTATTTTTTAATGTAATTTACCGTTTGCGGTGTAGATTTCAAGATTGTTTAACTAACCGGAATTAGTTTCGCATACAGAGCGCAGTCGATTTTGATTATCTTAGTCTTGTATAGAGATCTAAATAACTTCCCTGATAGTCAATTGACAATTAGAGCAGTAACAAGATATAGGATCAAAGATCGTCCTCCTACAGAAAAAGGTATGGAAATGTCATTGCATTGAAGATCAAGCTAAGAAAGTAAGCGGCAAACGTCTCATCGGCTATTGTGGAACAACAGCTTAATAGGAAGAACTGCGAACATGCTTTGCAGCAACTTTGATGGGAGAAAAACCATGAGTATATTAAGAATGTATAAAATACGACGTCAGTACACTGGTTAGCCCTACTTGTACACTTAAACTGGATAAGCGCAGTAAATAAGAATGAATGTTGGATATGGATCTCTTTTTACGTTATTGTCCATCTTTCGTGACTTCGAGATCCTAATATTTTAGGGAAGATACTGTACAAGGCATACCTCGTCTTAGAGGACGGGACTGGAAAAAGCTGAGAATGTTTTTACAAGATACGGACTTTCTATAGAAAATAATGTTGGTTCCCTGGAATGGTGAGTGCACAACAAGCTTACTTGTTCTCCAGCCGCCCTATCTACTTAGACGGATTGTAGGTTCTAAATATTAATCTTCCTCTCTAAGGAATCGTATCTTCATTTAAAATCTCTCGTGTAAAAGTTCTTAAAATTTTGGAAGAATGCATCCAATTTTAAATAGTCTAACGCATGGTTATAGTCACAGACACTGTGAACATAATTAAAAAATTTGGAAAGGGAGGAAAGAAAATCGATTAAAAATCACAAAAATAGGGATAAATTAGAGAAAAAAAAATGAAAGGAGACGAAGCTAAACTTTTGAACTTCACAAAAAAGCAATTTTTATTGGGCTGGATAGCTATTGGATCAAGGATTCCGAAACAGTTCTCATTATGGTCGGGTCAGCCTTGGGATCAGAGATATAGCCGACGTATCTAACTTTTTTATACGAGCATTTGTTTTTCAGTAGTCGCCGTGGTGTAGTAGGTAGTGTGTTGGCTTACTATTCGTAAAGCCCGGGTTCGTATCCCAGGTCAGACATCAAAAATGAAATATGAAAAAAAAATATTTCTTCGGCGACTTCCTCTCAGCAGATTTCTGGCAAAAACTCTGAGAGTAAATAAAATTGCCATGAAAAGTTTCTCAAAAATCTGTCGTTCGGAGTCGACGTTAAACTGTAGGTCCCGCCACTCACGTATAAAATTAACGCACACAACATGAGTGGTGTGAGAAGCTAGGCCGTAATCCTGACTGAAGGGTTGTAATGGCCAATTATGTAATTATGTTATGTTATGTATTTGTTTTTCACGATTTATATAGAGCATTTTGTTCCGTCACCCGGAATGTTTAATGTGAATCGATAGGCATATGATGTGAGAACTATTTACAAACAATAAGATACTATAAGATCAAATAATGTAATCAATCGAAGAATTACCTTTAGATCCATTAAAACTGAATTCACCATCATCATTCATTCTTCCATTTAACACTATAGCTCCAATCATGTCTTTAGAACATGTATATTTTTAATATGTGGTAGGTAGGTCTAACATACTTTCTTCATCAATTCGCGCTTATAAATCTCCTAAATGAAAAACACTATTATCATTAGCAAAATTCTAGAACTTTAAATTATATAACTATAATTCCTTTTTGACCACCATTTGAAAAGGCGACAATCGACAACATTATATTCCTATTAAGTTTTGTAATTTGTTAGTTTATTTGTATTATAACGTGTATTTTGTCTTCGGCATAGTTCTCTTGTACAAAAATAGTTCCTTTGCAGCTGAAATATAAGCAAAAAAAAGTGCTCTATATAAATTGGCTAAAATGGTATTCCAGATAGGAACTACTGTGATACTTGGGAAGCTCTTGGCAGTGTTAGAGGGCATAAAACGCTATCAGAAGTACTTAAAATGTCGACATTTTGTGCTTAGAACCGATCATTCCGCACTTAGATGGCTGTTTAAAAATAGCGGTGGGATGGAACGCGAATTTCCACCTTCTACGTCCTTGCAGTTTCGAACGCAGATATTATCTTAAGGCAAGAGCAAAGAGTTGATACCCGGCTAGAACTGCTGCACGTCCAAAATTATAAAGGCGAAGAAAAAGAATAGGCCGCCTACCCGAAACGAGATAACAGCTCTCTCGTAAAAGATCACTGAGCAGCTGGCAAAATGTCACCCAAACTAACAAGGTCAAGTAAGAGGACCAAGAGGATAGCTCTATCAATATAATCATCTATATATAATCTAATCAATATAATTCGGGAGCACCATTCGACGACTAGCAATTAAGACAGCAGGCTCTTTTTTTTTCCTTTCAGACTACTTTATTAAATGACCAGATAAACTATGGAATCGTGTCTGGAAGAATATCTGCAGAAAGCGAACGATATAATGACTCGGGTGAGCATATTCCATAATTTCTGTTGGCGTACCGGCCAGCTATCCACGACTCAACATCAAAAACAACTATCTAAATAATATTGTAGGTCTAACTGCTTCGAAAAGCAACAAGTTACATAACTATGTGCGTTTCCGAATTAGAAATGTCAGCGTATATCTGATAACTCGTTCTACTTTACAATCCGCAACTGAATAAAGCATTATATACCAAATTGCAGACTCCTTCGGGTGGACTTTACAAAATAATCAAAACATTAAATTTCACGGTCTAAAGAATTCAATCGCTCCAGATCCAAATTAGATTTTAGAGAAATTGGCGAATTATGGTAATGATAAATGTATTTATTTAGGAGGAATCAGTGTGAATAAGGCTACGTAGAAAGACAACGAACAAAATAAATAATCAGAGTAAATTAATAGTAACTTCACGATATTACTAGATCAAAGTAAATGAAATATAAATAAAGCGAAAGATAATGTTATCAGTCAGTTTTGATAAATACGTAGTAAAAAGTACGTTTAAACACGCTTTTTTATAAACTGGAAGTGCTATTAATTTGATGTTTGATTTTGTAAAAAAGAGTTGTGTGTTGCTCTATATACTATGCAAGCAATTCTTTGCAGTTTTTACTTTATTTTTTTTTTCTTTTTGTAATACTCGTTCACAATTTTTTATTGGGGTTATTTATATTGTTATTGTTTCTTTTTGTAATACATGTCTAAAGTTTTTGTTATTAGAGTTATTTATAACTTTTGTTTATCTTGGATCAAATTAAGCTGGTATTTATAGAAATACAATGAAATATGTATGTATTTTATTGTATGGTGTAGGAGCAGTTGTTTGCGACAGTGTAAGTCGCTTAGAGACATTTAAGAAAAAATAAGAAAACAAAGGTAAATTTGTGACAACTTAAAACAAAACAAAAATGAACTTAATAACTTACTGAAAAAGTGTAAAGGAAATAAGAAATGTGAGAAACAATAAATGAAAACTAAACCAAAAAAAAAAAAAAAAGAAAATGTGTAACGCAGAACAGAAAATGTATAATAATTTTGAAGGATATACAATCGAAACAGTAATTTTCATTATGGACTGTATTTATAATAATTTAGTAATGAGAGATAGAATAAACGAACCCGCTAATTATTTAAATAAAAGAGAATTAAAGACGATTTATATAAAAATGGTAAACCAATGAATTTTAAATGTATTAATATGAACAGTGGAAAAATTGATGGTGTTACGGATTTTATTCAAATCGTATCGGCTATACACGTTTTGTCAATAAACAGGTTTCGAAGGGCCGAATAAAAATGACAAAAAAAATGTTCTGTGGTATTCTGCAGACGTTGTGTGGTGTCTTCAGGCTCTGTACCTACTATGTATTGTCCAAAATAGATTCTGTTCTAATTTAAGGCAAATTTTTATTTGTATACATCTATCTAATTTCTATACAAGTTGGATAATTTTTGTCATAGGATAGAATTGGTTTGATTAAAAAATTACAGAGTCGGTATATATTTTAAGGTTTGATAATCCAGTTTAAGGATATACATTTTGCTGCCATGGTATATCGCTTTCCTGCTCGTGGTATTCGGTGGATCATCACCTTGGTCAAGTAGTAGCTTATGATTGAGACTACTTGCCTCTTGTTTTGAACGGCGGTAGTGCAGGTAGTCTTATGTATTTCATCTGTATGTAGAATATGGTAGCCATCCCTGTTTAATTCACAAATCCTGCCTTCATACAAGAAAAGCTCTTTAATGCAAATAATATCCGCTGTGTTCAAAGATAGATGGAGGTAGAGTGCAGCTGACACCGCATTATAGTAGTGAAGGTGACGTTCTCGTCAGATTCTAGAATGACGGCCTTTATCCCGTCAAAGAGGTCACCCACAAGTCTACAGACCAATTGAGTATAACCATTGAAATGAGGATGAAAGGTCTGACTCGTCATCACAACTACTTGTGTTTTTGTCTGTCGTCAGCTTCTTCAACCCTAAGGAATATGATTCCAAAACGAAAGAACACCTTAACGGCAGGTATTCCCTGTTCCAAGCGACAGTTGTCTTCCTTTTTCACAGGTTCAAAAATATTGGCTACTTTCCAGGCCTATGTGCGTATCTGCGGATTACTGACTTGAAGAATCGGCAGGATTTGTTCTTAATGGGAGTGTTTGGCGGGATGTTCCCCTCTGTGAAACAACGGCTGGACAAATATCTCGAGTTTTTACAAGGTTAAATTTTCTCGAGCGATTATTCTGCCATCTTGTACAGGTGCTTCGAACGCTCTTGAGGTCAGCCATTGGGGTATTAGTTCTGAATTTTTCCGTACAATACTCCTGAACACCCCTGATAAACTTTTGTGGTTGATCCCCTTTAGTGGGCTTCTTATTTAATTTTGTTATAAATTTCAGATTGCATTTGGATTACACGATTGTAGGTGAGAAGGAGGTCGAAGAAGCCGTTAACCTGGCAAAGGCAATAAATATTCACTGAGGTGGCCAGGTATCGGTGAATATTTTTGAAGGAGGCCTCTAATCAGACTGACCTTTGGCACGTGTCGCATTACTCAGTGATCAGCCTCCTATATTGTTGCTCACTTTAGCCATAGGCAAGTACAGATCCTGGGAACAGGATCCCATATTGTATAACTCCAGTTGTGGGATAATGAGAGTGATTTTAGGAACCGTAGAACGTTACCGGCAGCCGCCAGTCTTAGGTAGTAAGTCTTCATATGCGGATGTCCATAAGGATCGTCTGAAACTTCGCCTTGTGGGTCCACATCTGAACCCAGTTTTGTAAACTTAAATGAACTGATTGCTTCCTATTATTGGCCTTAAGTAGTTAAATATGGAATAAAAAAATCCAAAGCAGTTGAATCGATACTTGGAAACTTCAGCATAAAAACTAATTATAGACAATTTTAGAAAATCAGAAACACAATTGGTTTACAAAGAAAACTGCAAAATTTCTATAAAGTCAAAATTGAAAATAAAAAGATAATTATGTATATTGATTTACGAAGTCGCCGTAGTCTAGTAGGTAGAGTGTTGGTTTATTACTTGCAAAAGCCTGGGTTAGAGCCCCAGGCCAGGCATCAAAGACAAAATACAAAAAGTATTTTTTCGGCGACTTCCTCTCAGTAGATTTCTGGCAAAAACTCTGAGAGTAAATTAAAATTGCCATGAAAAGTTTCTCAATAAATAAAAATCTGTCGTTCGGAGTCGACTTTAAACTGTAGGTCCCACCACTCATGTATAAAATTAACACACACAACATAAGTGGTGTGAGAAACTACGACGTTGTACAATGGGTCAATTCGACCTCCGGGTACTGTACTTGTCTTAATTGACAAGTACACGTCCTCTAACCTAACCTAACCTATACTGATTTAAAAAATTTATATTTGTAAATAAATAAACAAAATTTGTAAAAAAAACAAAAGTTCTTAGTTATTATTTTTACGGAAGGAGAATCTAACTACGAATATAATAGCAATAATACTCAGGATTTTGTTTGGGTACCCTGATAGTTTAGTAAGTAGTGTGCTAATCTGTTAGAGTGAGGGTCGTGGGTTCGATTCTCACCAGAGGTCTGCAAAGTAAAATGTTTATTAAATATTTGTTATTGACAAGAATTACATCCCACACATTTATAAAAGGATCGGTAAAAAAAATTAGCATTTTTTCCAACAAATTACAATTATAATTGCGATTAATTTGTATAATATGGTAATACAACCACAGAAATTACAAAATAGAATAATGGAAATCATACTCATCTGCAGCATATATAAATTAATTAATTTCAACTAGAATCTTTACAATAGTTCAACGTAGAGCATGGGCTCAATGCCAATCCGGAATTCCTGTTACGATTCTAAGGAACTCTGTATCTAGACTCTAGACATATGCTCCGGAAGAGCATATGGTATGACCACTGCTAGTCGGGAGAAACCTCAACATTGCCATGCAGATTTTACCACCAACAATCCCTATTCCTTCCTTCGACCAAGAAATGTCTCTGTACAAAATACGATAACACACTCCTTTACTGAGTGCGCCTGAGGTATTGATTTACTCAGGCAGTTTTTCTTTTAAGAGCAACACTCAGCGAATGGGCCCTACTTATGCAATGCATTGTGTTTGAATTAGGAAAATAGATTATGAGAAGGAGGAAAGAGACGGTAGTGTTTGTGGACATTAGATTTGAATCTTTCGATATTATAAGGAAGCTAAACATGCGGATAGCCCGGTTAAAGAACGAATTCTGGCCAATCGACCAGAAACGGATGAGCTTTGGTGTTACTTAAGAACATACGAACTTTTTGATAAAGTCCCTTTATCTTGCTAGAGTAAAATCCGTTGTAGTAGCTTTAGAATAGTGAAGCACAAGCCACAATGCTCCAATGAATCAATAGAGTTGGATATCTTACCGTCATTAATGAGCAGTTTCGCCTTCAGCTGTACGCAGTCAATAAACCTCAAAATAGCCTTCGAGGCACCAGTTAATACATGAGAGTTGTATTCCGTTCTTGATCGGTTATGTGGTGCAAATAGTAAAAAGATCAGATGAAGTGAGTATTTCTTGTACCGTCAGAAGAAACCGAGGCAGTTGAATGCTTCGTGCGGCACTTAAAAAATATGATTTTTCTTCACATTAAATTTTCATCCCAGAACTTCAAGAGCTTTTGGCTCCCTAATACTTACACCACCCATAATTGTAGATGAGGCAGTATTGTTATTATTACAATATCAATACAAAATCTTTCGCGCGTTAATCTCAACTCTATTCATACAACCCCTTTCGGCAATTGACTGTAGGTCGGATGTAAAAGTGTCATTCATATTAAGTTATTTTTGTCTCAATCTCCAAACGATTCCATTAAAAGATAATTAACTGTAAATATTGCTGTAGAAGAATATACCGGGTGCGGCAAATTTTGATGTAATCAGAAGAGTCTTTGTAGGGATTAAAGCTTTCATTCCGAGGCATATTATTTTTTTAATAGCTGCTGTTTCACTGATAGTTGCGAGAGTAAATGTAACATGCATATAGCAGGATCATAATCCTGTGGTTATATTAACTAAGAAACGACAGAGAGCAAGTCAATTCGTAAAGTTTCTTAAAAAATTCTTCCTTCAACTGTCTTAAATATCTATAGAATATTTAAGAGTTTAAAAATTTCATTTTATACAATTTAAATATTTTTATATTTTCTAATTTTTACTGAATTTTTTTGTTACAGGGTTCTGCTTTATCTTGTACTCACGATCTCTTCCAAGCGCTTGTTCAAACGAATCTACCGAACTTGGACTACCACTCATTGCTGAAGAAACTCATGGAACCTGTAATGATTGAACCCATACCTGCAGGAATATGTCACAATACCAGTCATGATCAACTTCACAAACAAGCCTACCATTCATTGGCTAAGTGCGTCGCAGCTTTAACTCAACAATGTCCTGATGAGGCAATTCCCTTAGCTACGCAATTATTGGGAGATCTCCAAAAGAGAACAGTAATTGGGGATACACAGCTCGTGTTTTGCTTACTGGCAATTGGAGAAATTGGAAGACATTTTGATTTAAGTTCTATTCCTTCATTACCTCAAACTATTATAGAATGCTTCAGTGCCACATCAGAAGACGTTAAAGCAGCAGCGAGCCATGCTCTGGGTGCAGTTGCTGTAGGAAGCTTGCAAACATTTTTACCGCTTATTTTAAATGAAATTGAAGCTCAACCTCGGCGACAATATTTACTATTGCACTCATTAAAGGAAGTTATATCTTCTCTTTCAATTACACCAAATGGACTTTCCCAGTTGCTACCTTCTGTTCCATCCATATGGGAGCAATTGTTTAAACATTGTGAATGCCAGGAGGAGGGTTCTCGCAACGTTGTTGCAGAGTGTTTAGGCAAATTAGTCCTTGTAAGTCCAGATGAACTATTGCCAAGACTTCAGGAAGCTCTCGTATCAGAAAGCCCACTTATGCGCACTGTTGTAGTATCTGCAATTAAATTCACCATTTCCGACCAACCTCAAGCAATTGACGTGCTTCTTAAACAAAATATCGGAAAATTTTTATTTCTATTACGAGATCCGGAGCCTTCAGTTCGAAGAGTTGCATTAGTTGCATTTAATTCTGCTGTTCATAATAAACCAAGTCTTGTGAGAGATTTACTTCCTACACTTTTACCATGGTTATATTCTGAAACAAAAGTAAAGGCAAGTAAAGTGTTTTTTATTTATAATATAATTTAATATTTGTAATATTTTTTATAGAGCGAACTTATAAGAGAAGTGGAAATGGGTCCTTTCAAGCACACTGTTGATGATGGGTTAGATATAAGGAAAGCGGCGTTTGAATGTATGTACACATTGTTGGAACAGGGATTAGAACGAGTAGACGTTATGCAATTTTTAGATCACGTACAAGCTGGACTTTGTGATCACTATGATATAAAAATGTTAACTTATCTTATGACCGCTCGTTTAGCTGTTATTTGCCCCGATGCTGTTCTACTTCGTAAGTATTTGATTTTTAATTTTAAATGGGAAACAGTTTAATGTTTTTCTTTTTTATTTTTTTATAGAATATATTAAATAATATTTTAATTTTAATATATCGTCGTTAACATTTTTCGAACAAATTGTGCAATTACAAAAAATGTTTGAAGTAACCCTATTATTTACACTAATATTCAACCATATGATTTGTAAATTAGTGTATATATAACCCAAAAAAAGGGCTTTTCAAAATATTTAATTAAAAAATATCGGATGTTCTGGAATTAAAACTAGAATTTTGTGGTCATCGCATTGCTATCATTGTAAAATGATTGAAAGTTGAAACTTAGAATTGCCGAATTTCCGAACAAAGTTTTTTTCTCTAGGAAAAAACTTTCAGCACTTAGACAGGTTGATATTGAAATGTCTAACCTAGGCTTATGCTAATTACATAATCCCTTTCTAATAGGCGAAAGCTGGCCATGTACGATTGCTTTCAGACTGCTGAGAAGTAGCCAACAGAAGGGATCCGAATTCAGCTTTTATCCGTAAGAGAACATTTACTGCCTTAACGTCACATTGCCAAGATTAAACTTAATAATTTTTGCTTGGTGATTCGAAGCCCTGTGGCAATTGTTCAGTCACCATCTGCTTTAGACGTGAGTTGAGAAGCTGCAACGATTTATTTGATTTGATCCACAACTATTGAATCTATCTTTCAATATAACGCTAAAGTTTAATTTTTTCTGCTCATTCTCTTAATTGGATGTACTAAAATTTACTACATTTTATTTTCTCCAATCTGATTAATTAGATATTAAAACTAATAGCATAATGTGGGCTTAAACCTGTTTCAGAAAAAAAAACTATTCAAAATATTTTTGAAGAAATGCAAAGATTTATTTTTGTTAACAAAAATTAAATAGTCTTGCTAAATACAAAATAATTTTTAAACTTTAAAATATTAATGTCAATTATCCTTTTCATTCATTTTCTTTTTATGACTCGCATTGCTTCATATTATTTCTTCTTAGGGAATACAGTTTAGGAGTCCATTTACATCGGTAGTAATGTCCCAGCTTTGTATTTTCAGAGTAGCATTTCTTTATGTTTCAAATCATTATCTACTTTCAGATAAAAACAAAAACATTTTTCAATTCATTTGATTGGTTGTTTGGTTTGAGGAAGTGTTCAGCCATGATGACAAAATACATGATATCTCATTGCTATCTTCCTAAAGAAAAAGAAAAGAAAGCAAAAAAGGATACAAGGATGAATCACCGAGAAGAATCCCCTACTCAGAGCATTCAACCCTTTCAGGGCTCTTACAAAGGAACTGCTCTATAGTCTGAAACTCCACAGCTTCACATAATCGGCAATAAATAGCCATTCAAAATCTTTGCCTGTAACCTAAAACCGAAAGTCCATACCATCCGTTTCATGCGTATACCGATAAAGTAGAATCAGTGTAGTTGTTTGTGACAAGTTACAGAAGAAAATGCATGGAATGCATAGACGCATAGAATGCATCAAGTAGGTTTACTTTCTACTTTTCTATGCGACTCGTGCATTGCTGGAAAAGTCAGCAGTTTTTAAACTTAGGGATGACAAATTCTATTGTGAATGGTTTCGATAAATATGTTTGGATAAATATAAATAGTGCATTACTACTTTCGCATTTTTTTATTTGCATTATAAAAATATTAATAAAAACATATTTCATAATTAATTTAAGATTAAAATACATAAAATACATTTTTTAACACATTTATTTCATGAACAAAATTTGTATACTAGTATCGATTGTTTTTATGTACTGAGTGTCATCTCTTTTGAATTTATTAATTTGTAAACAAGAAAAATGGAGGATAAATTAGCTGAAAACACTTGTCTTGCGTTCTTTTGAAGCCTTTCGTAGGCCTTAGCAGCACAAAATATCATATATGTAAATTCATAAGCATGTTATTAATTCCATAAATTCTTTTAAAATCACAATTCGATTTTCCATTATTCCCAAAATTGCTTGCACAATAGCTTGTCAACAGCTGACTGTTCTTGTGCTGTTTCTGGCAGCCCACTCAGACAACTCATCCATACCATTATATTCAGCCCTACGAATAGTCTTCGGCGGGAGTCCCCAATTTTTATGACGGAAGAGCGTAAATATTCCCTACTACCTAACTTCGTCATTCCGATACAGGATGCACCCAATCGAGGGAAATAAGTACACGCAACACAGAACTTCTGATCTTCAGTGGTGAGTTATTCCATGTGTCATCATAATCTTGAATTAATCCAGGAAGGAATCCAATCGTTAATGCTGGATATACAATCAAATCATTCAGCGATTTTACCAGATCTTTTCGTCCTGTTACTAGGGATGCATAAACATAGAAAGTTTAGGAACTTCTAAATGGTTCATCAAAAACGCATGTTAATGTGCTTTAGGGCTTGTGTTTATTTGCGTTGTTTACTTTACATTAGTCATTATTTACGGTGTTACAATCAAAGAAACCATAAACACCGTTTAAATTAACGATTTTCTGTATACATATAATTTGTAAAAAAAAAAAAGGAGAGCAATGTTTTCACATAAAAAATCAATCCACATTTTGATCATAAAGTCGTCTTTTTTGATCACAAGAGTGTAAAATTGTACAAGAACATGTATATAGATACTGTGCATCGTAATCAATCAAGAAGCAGATTTTAAATTTTTTGTTAAGATTTTTTTTAAATCATATGACGGCCGCTGCACTAATATGTTGTTTCTAGGTTTTTAGATTTGTTAAAATGTGTGTTGACGATAGGAAAATAAAACATCAAAAAAACATCGATGTATCAGTTTTATCACCGATGTATTAACAAAGCTTATTAAACTGTGAACCGAAAACTCCAGTATTCTCCATATTCTCCAGTAACTAATCATCGACCTCTTCACATCGGAAAGCATAAAGTCAATTTCAGGATGTCGAAAACAGGATTCGACATTACTATAGAAAATAAGATTATCTAATGTTTATGTCACCACGTTCCGATAAGTTATGATGGATCTTATCACACGTTCCACAAGAAGACATACAGAGTCCTCAAGTGCCCAATTCGGTGCCATAGTCATCGCTATAAACGACGTCACATCACCTACACAAAAAGGTTAAATCTGATTTACTTTTAGCTGAAAAACATTATTGCGGACCTTTAGGAGCACCATTCTGCACTAAACTTTCCCTTGTCCTGTCTTTAACCACAGCAAAGCGGACTAATCTATGCTGATTGGAAAATCGCCATCCTTCTTTCTGTCCTCTCCACATCTCCAATAGAACTTTGGGTTTACCAATCCGTAATCTTGAATATCCTTGACCATTTGATGAAGGAAGAGATGAGGGCAGTATCCTAAGTATCCTAATTCTTCTCCATAATAGACTGGACAAGTCTTACTTCAATTAGTTGCCATGCCAAAATGGTTAAAGTGGGAAGGATCAGTTCGTAGCCTCCTTTTTTTCGGACAAATGGAACCAGAGGAAGGCAATTCGTCAGATTTAGCCCTTTTTTACAAAAAATTTTGCAAATTATCTTTCAGGTGCACGATTTTGAGTAATTAAAGAAAACTTTAAATTTATTTATTTTTTCTCTTGTGAAATTTTTCACTTATGAAATAATTCTTAAAGTTATATTTGTAAGGGTTGTAGGTTTAGCACTTTAGAACGTTATTCAATAGCTGGTGTAATTCGAATTGTGTGCTGGCACTTTGCCAGTAAAATTCCAATAGTGAATTGGGAGTTTGTCAATTAAATTTCAATTATAACGGTCTCTTCGCTTACATAAATTGGCTGTGCTTTTTTATATTTCATATATTTTTATGTGGATATAAATAAGTTATAATTATTAAAATTATTAATATTATCATTACTACGTGATTAGTTTTTGTTTATCTCATTTAAATGTATTAAATCTTTATTTTCTAACGAAGTTAATGTATCGTTATCTGTTATATCAATAATATCATAATTATTTATTCTCTAAGTTTTAAATATAAATTATAAATTAATTGTTTTATCAATTTTAGTTAGTTTAGTTTAGTTTAGTTTAGTTTTGTATTTCATGCGTGCCTAATTTAATTATTTCTTTTGAATTTTATAGAACTAATTTACTCTTTGCTTAATGAGTATGACAAAAATGTTTCATTTCTTAATTCTAAACAAAATGCATGTTTTACCTCTTATTTATAATTTTTGTATTTACAGCAATGATATTTAATACCTCTAACAATGGACTTAACTTCATAGTGATTACATATCTTGTTTATAATTGAATATTTAATTTAGATTACAATGTTTTTTATTTGAATACTTTTGAATATGGAAGAACCCAACAATTGTTATTCTATCCGTGTCATGTTTAATTATATCTTTAATCACTTTCATATTTATAACCCAAACTAACTCTATGTTTTAACAAATTTGCTTTCTATACTGTTTTTGCTAAACGTCTTTAACATGTGGTCAGTAAATATTACTTCGGATGTTTTTAAATGCATTAGTGAACGTATACTTTTATTGCATTGTTGCACTGCTCTATATATCGCTTCATTTATCAAATTATATTCTTCTTTAGTGAACCTGGATAATTCTATTATTAAATGTACTCTTTCCATTTGGTCGTTCGTACTGCTATGTGCACAATAAATCGCACCATTAATATGTTGAATTGGTAAAATGTGAATCCTGGTTCATTACCTAAAGTAATTCTTTTTTTTAATCCGGATAATTCTGAAATAGTTCTAAAAATATTTCATCTAAATTAATTTTGTCTTCAAAAATTTTAACGGCTAAATATTTTGAATAGGAATCAGTGAATGTTAAAAATTTTAATTCTTATTTTCGCTCCCTCATGTCTTGGAATTGGAATCTCTCCAATACATACTATTTTTGGATGTCTTCAATATTTCAAATTATCTGTGTGACTGTATATTCCTATTACTATGTTTGATTTAAATACTTAATAATGTTTTGAGATGTTCTACCGCATACCGCATACTCTATTACATATTTATTTATTTACTTGTTTATGCCAATAGATAATTATATCCTTACTGACTAAATATATACAAACCGCAGAGTTTTATTCAAATACAATAAAAAGAAAACGTTACTTCACAATCCAAAAATATAGTTAGGCTGTTTTTTAATATTTCATTACTCAGAGAAGTCAATTATTTGGTAACATTCATTAAAGGTTTTACAGCCGCGTCGGAAAGAGTCATTATTAGCATAATCCGATCTATAATATTTTAGTGATAAAAATTTAAAATATGTTGGTCTCACAGGAGCATTGAATTTCAGTTAACTAAGCGGGTACTCTGAATCAACATCACCTCGTATTAAACGGAGAACAAATAGTGTAATCAACAAAGATCGACGACTTTTAAGAGTTGGCAGTTTAATCAAAACAAGTCTACTATAATCCGACGGTAATTCGTAGAAGTTCCAACAAAGGCCTCGTGACAGAAAATTAAAAATTGTTTTTGTACTGATTCAAGACTGTTTATATGAATTGCATAACAAGGGTCCCATATAATAGAACCATACTCCAGAATATGTCGAACAAGAGATATAAATAACAATTTTGTTAAACAAGGATCAAGAAATTCCTTAGACCAGCGTTTTATGTATTCAGAATACATTTTAATAATTTTAGATATGACATTTCTCAATTTGACTTGTTGAGTTCTTTATAACAGATACGAGTTTAACCATTTTACTGCAGAATCACTAAAGCCAGTAAGTAGAAGTTTATGATTAACTTTATCAAATGCTTTACTAAAGTCAGTATATATCACATCAGCCTGCATTTTATTTGAAAGTCCTACATTAACAATTGTGGATTCCAAGATATTAGTTGGAGTTTACGAAAATCGAGTCGACAAGGTGATATTAGAGGCGAAATTTATGTTATAGGTGATCAGTTAGTATTTTCTCAAGAAAAACGAAAATATGAACAAATATTTCTTCGGCGACTTCCTCTCAGCAGATTTCTGGAAAAAACTGAGAGTAAATAAAACTGCCAAGAAAAGTTTCTCAAAAATCTGCCGTTCGGAGTCGACTTTAATCTGTAGGTCCCGCCACTCATGTATAAAATTAACGCACACAACAAGAGTGGTGTGAGAAGCTAGGCCGTAATCCTGACTGAAGTGTTGTAATGGCCAATTACGTTATGTTATGACTCAATCTACAAACCTTATTGGCACCTGTGTTTTGGGATTTTTAAAATCATTTCAAAAACACACATATTACTTAATCGCTCTCTGAATTGCTGCTTAGACTTGTACACATTTTGGTATCCGTCCACTTTTGCCGAATGAAGATCCGGCTTTGTCAGAAACCTTGGATAAGTCTGTTTTTGTTCCCGAAGTTGGTGAACACTACAATGACCTTAACGGTCCGTATTAAATTATATATAGTATATTGAAAAATTCTGTTAAAAATGTATGCAATCGTTACACCTATTTTTCTAACCACACGTGTATGTATCGAATAAAGTTGTAAACAAACGAATTTTTACTAATTTCATTTCAAATCCAATGGTTCCATGCCTTGAATTTGTATGTTTCCATAATAATATGATGAAAAAAAAAACAAAGTGGTGCTTTAATCTAAAAATATATTCTTTAATTCATTTTACATACATTTATATATTATATAATTCAATTAATTTATAATCTTTAAATAACTTACACTTGTGTCACAATTTTAAACTGTTTGCTGCAGTCTGCACGAAACGAATGAAATCTCTTTATGTATCAACGTTTGATACAAGTTTCGTTAAATTTATTGACATTGATTGTGCTGCTAGACCAAATATTTATTATATTAATATGATTATTTTACCACGCAACATTCCCCCCTCCGTAAACTTTGTGCAGACTGCATGAGGTTTACTTCTAATTTTGCCAACTTAACTTCAGGTCGAGTAAGCAGGCCACTATTCGTCTCGACAACGGCACTGCGAACCTGATTATCGAGCGCGATGAACATCGACAACTATTCCTTTCTACCAGCTGTTTCTCTCACCAATGGTAATATGACTTGACACACATTCGTGGCACTTGGCACGCCATGTCAGACTAACGCACTGGTGATTCGAAAACTTGCTCAAAGCTACTCCACTAGCATCTGATAAAGCTCACTCTCGCACACCACTCGAACAGCCAATTAAAAAATGATTTGGTGTAAGCGCCTCGCTGTCGGATGAATTTAATGGTATGTAAGTTAGTGGGCGCGAGTTAAAAATATTCTCAACATTCGCTTGTGCCGCAAACTTCAAAACTTCTTCAGGCAGACTATTTCTTGGGAGTATATCCATTAAAACTTGTTTTATTTATTAGTTTTTATTTTAGTAAAACAGATTTTATATAAATGTTCTTTCAATTCATAGTTTTTATTTAAAGTTATTTAATGCGTCTTGACTCAGTTGCATACAATAAGAGAATGAACAAGAATAAGAAAAAAGAAAAGGAAAATGTACTTAACGACATTTACGTTACAGGGTTGCCATATATTAAAAACCTCCAACACTCCCTCTTAATGTAAATATCGTTTTACAATCAAAGCATAAAATGCATAAATATATTAAATAAATTTCATTAATCCCATAAAATAATTATGTTTCGTCTTGGCCAAGTTCTTAGTCAGCACATCAGCTATCATGTCCTGTGATGGGCAATACTTTAGGACGACATCTTTGTTTTTGATAACTTCTCGAATATGATGATATTGATATCTTATGTCGATGTGCTTTGTCCTTTTATGGTACACCGGGTTGGAAGCTAATTTTTCTGCGCCTTGGTTGTCAATATTAAGAATAACTGGCTCACCTGAAATATATCCAAGTTCCTCTAACAGCCGCTTTAAAAATATAGCCTCTTGCCGCTTCCGACAAGGCCATATACTCGGCCTCCGTGCTACTGAGAGCCACGCATGATTGCTTCGACGATTGCCATGTTATGGGGCAGTTTCCGATAAAAAAAAATACAAACCCGGTATAGGACTTCCGGTCTAGCGCATTACCACCCCAATCTGCGTAAACAAAGCCTTCAACTCTGTTTTCATTAGCCTCGTAAATTATTTTCATGTTAATAGTGCCCTGAAGATAACGCAAAATACGCTTTACACCCTGCATATGTTCAGAATGAGGATTGGAACTTCTTTGGGCCAGTTTAGACAGAATGGAGAATATATGGTCTTGTGGTAATGGCGAGGTACATCAAGGCTCCAATTATGGAGTGCTAGTCACGTTGGTCTATTTGTTCACAGTTGTCCTCAGTGCATATTACCTGGTAGTTAGTCGCAAGTGGTGTCGCTACAGCCTTACAACAATCCATCCCATATTCTCTAAGCAAATCCTTAATATATTGGGATTGGCCAATAGAAATTGCGCCAGTTTCACCAACACGATTGACTTCGATACCGAGATAATGATGTATCTTACCTTTGTCAGTTATAGAAAACTTTTTGGCCAACAAATTTTTTACAGCTAAAACCTGATTTTTGTCTCTGCAAGCGATCATAAGGTCTTCGACGTAGACGGTTACCAACACCAATTCACCTTTTATTGTGGCCTTATAAAGGCAGCTTTCATTTATGAATTGCCCAAAGCCAATCTGCCTAAGGATGAGGTCTAATTTTTTGTTCCACTCCTTACCTGACTGCTTTTGTCCGTAAATAGCCTTATGTAGCTTTAATACCTTGTCAGGATTTCTACAGTGGATATTACTGTTTAAATAAGCTGAGCTTATATCTATCTGATGTAAATGCATCTTCCACTGGACTGCTAATGCCATTACTAAGCGTATTGTTGAATACCTCGCAACTGGTGAGAATGTCTGCTCGTAGTCAACTCCAAATCTCTGACTACAGCGTTTGGCCACGAGACGTGCCTTAAAGCGTTCGATATTTTCCTTTTCGTCCCTTTTGAGGGAAAATACCCATTTTGAATCGATCGCTCTAGCTCCATTAGGTAGATCGACTAGTGACCAGGTTTAATTTTTCTCTAAGGACGCGATTTCGGCTTTCATTGCATCGTACCAGCTTTTTCTGTTAGCTCCATTCATAGCCTCTTCAACAGTAAGTGGAACACCTTCCTGAACCTTGTTGTTTAAACGTTCCCTACGTGGTCTACCTCGTTTACCAGTTCCGACAATTTTCGGTCCACCGCGGATACAAGCTGTGGTATTCTCCTTCTGATCGTCGTAGGTCTTCTGACTCGTCACCTGATTGTATATCGCTACCATTAGCAGAAGGGGTAATCTGATTCACATTATCATCTTTTTATTGTTCATTAGAATTATCAATTACTATTGTTAAATAGTCTTCCTTTGTATTTTCAGGCTCATTTGTTTTGTCATTGTCGAATTCGTTTGCGTCAAACATGACATCACGGCGTTCAATTACGGTATGGTCATTTGTATATGATATGCCTTTGCAACTTGAGAGTAACCTACCATGATATATTTTTGCCCTTGGGTTTAAATTTGCCACAACCTTCATTACCTTTAATTAATGCCGCCGCGTAAGACCCAAATGTCCTCAGATGTTGCAGATTTGGTTTTCTCTTAAACCAAATTTCATAAGGAGTTTTTCGCTAAGTATTTTTGTTGGACATCTGTTGCGTAAGTAAACTGAGGTATTAATAGCCTCAGCCCACAAGCTTTGCTGGACTCCGCTGTGTACCATCATAGAGCGAGCCATTTCAACCAGTGTGCGATTGGCACGCTCCGCTACCCCTTTTTGTTGAGGTGTGTAAGGTACAGTAAGTTGCCGAGCTATTCCTTCATTTCTCAAAAAATAATCAAAATGTTTGTTGATGTATTCTCTACCGTTATTACTTCGCAACGCTTTTATTTTGCGACCTGTCTGCTTTTCGACATGCTGTTTAAAGAACTTAAAAGTTTCGAAAACTTCACTCTTGGCTTTGAGAAAATATACAAAAATTCTTCTTGAAAAGTCGTCAATATATGTGACGAAGTACCGCGCACCACCAGATGATTTCACATTGAAGGGACCACAAACATCGCTATGAATTACTTCTAGTAGGTCTTCTGTTCTTTTAGATGTTTCTTGAGGAAATGGTTGTACATGGATTTTGCTGTACATACAAGTCTTGCACTGGTCTACATGTTCACCATCTTCCAAATTCATACCTTTAACCATTTCTTTTCTGAACATATCATTTAACGCATTATAATTTAGGTGACCTAATCTGTTATGCCACAGTTGTCTCATATTAGTCATCACAATCACATCCAGAATAGATTTGTTGGCTTCAAACCTGATCTCTTCATGTTCGATAAAATTCGTAAACCACCCTCTGTCGCAGCACATATGCGAAGTAGCGCCGCTGTCGACACACCACTGCGTAACTTTTGGTCTCTGCTTTTCTTGAGTGTAGCCTGTCTCCCTCTTCTAGAAGTTTATGTTAACAGCATTCAAACTTGGCAACGTATCACGTGTTTCAATGGCTACTACGAAATTCTCGAACTCAGGTGGTAAACTCGACAGCAACATAACAATTAGGGGTTCATCTTGTATAACAATTCCAGTTTCCGACAATTTTTCGGCCAACTCCGTAAAACATTTTAAATGTTGGCTTATGTTACCACCATCTGCCATTGTTAAATTTACCAATTGTTTATACAATGTCACTTTTTGCAGTGGCCCTTTTGGCTTGTATGTTTCCTCTAGACGAACCCAAGCTTCTCTTGATGTTTGACAATTTCTTGACAATTTCTAGCTCTGTCATCCGCAGCATCGTCTTTTTTGACTGTTCCGTTTACAACCTTCCACAAGATTATCAATACACTGCGCATCTGTACGCACCAGCTATCGTCATTTGTATCATCCAGCTTTTCTATCTGATACAACGATGCCATTTTCCACCGAAACACAAATTCTATGAATTTTCTTCACAAAAAAGAAAAGGAAAATGTTATTAACGACATTTATGTTACTGACTTGACAGATCTAACCATTCTTTCCCAGGAGCCCTCCATATGTGGTGAGGCGGGCGGAATAAATGACTCAATTTCGGGATATTTACTATTTCTCCCGAAGAAATCTTCTCTGCTTCGTTCAACAGCATACGGCTAGCGCCTCTAAAATTCGTTGCATTATCTGGGAGAATACGCTGCGGAACTCCTCGTCGACATAAATTATTTAAATACCAGAAGAAACAAGTCCGTAGATAATGACGGCGTGATTTCTATGTGTACTGCACGAATAGTCATACACGTAACCAGTACTCCCCAGCGTTTCTCTCTGCGCTTGCCAACTACGACCTCAAATGGGCCAAAATAATCAACGCCGGTAAAATGAAATGGCCTTGTAAAAACCGCTAATGCTCGGATGGCACATTTCCCATCTCTTTGGTTTAGCTGATAGATTTTCGCAAATTTGGCAGAATTATTGGTCGTTTAACACTTGTTGCAACACCTTCAATTGAAACAATACGACCTTTTACCCTGAGTACGGCAAAGTCATCTAAGTAAGGGGAACTTTTATATATTGGGCTTTTACGTTGCACATGCTTTCCACAACTCAGAGACTTAATTTCTTTCTCATATTCTTCTTGACATTTCTGTATTTCGACACTATCGATATCCTTTAAATTAACCAAATTTTCAATACGTTTTGGATATGGTGTCTTACGAATAAGACTCAAGAACTTTAGAACGTTCCGTTGTGTATTACTATATTTTTCCCATTTGCTAAATCTAGTAGGGTTAGGCACGATAGCGGCCAAAGTGGACACAATTGGCTCCTTTTCTTAAATATTGTACAAAAATGCAGGTTCATTTTCTGCTGTTTTTTTTGAAGTCCATTACGGGCCAGTTAGCTTCATCTTTTCTCAGGAAATCAGGACCTACAAACCACCTTGAACCGGAAAACTTTAGGCTTTCCGACCACTTCGTTTCCTCGTTCGCCGCGTTTTCAGACGATGAGACCCAACGCCACTCTTTGACATGCGATCCCTCTAAAATCTCACCAATGCGCAAGGCTACGAATTGTTGATATTTTCTTGCGTCCGAACGAATCCAATACAAAGCGTTTTTAGAATCTGACCAAAATACCCGACGCGCGATTCACACTGACAATTCGGTGTTTACAAATTTCGCTAACCGAAGGCCCAAAACTGCTGCCAATAATTCAAGTTTCGGAATTGAAACAGGTTTCAGAGGTGCCACTCTAATTTTAGTTGCCACTAGGCTGCATTTTACTAGAACAGTAAGTACGCGCTTCGAATTCCAAATCCAGTTTCGCATTTTAAATCCGCCGCCTTGATGAATATTGCGAACAAGTTTTGCCATCTCAATCATTTCTTTCTCGGTATCTACGCTCTATAACCAATCATCCACAAATGTATTTTCAATAATGGCATCAAGAGCCTTTGGATATATTTTTCGAAAACGTTCAGCATTTTTATTTTTTTATATAGTTCGCTAGAGACGGGGAACAGGATGCGCCAAAAGTCATTGCCGTCATTGTGTATATATCTATGGGCTTATAAACGCCATAATAAGTTTTGAGAAACTTGATCTGCATTTGTCACATGCACTTGGTGAAACATACAAGAATGCCTACAAGTGATTTCAACAAATCTGTCCTTTCATTAGAGCTGAATTTATACTAACGCTATTTACCTCGGCTGCCGCGTCCCATACGATTCTGGTTTTATTTTTATTCTTATTAGTAACTGTAAAGATTGGTATATAGCACGACTTACCACCGCTAGTTATTTCGTCTTGCTTTAATTTACGAATATATCGCTTTTTTCATAATCCTTCATTTTATTGTTAATAGTGTTTTCACACTGAGTGGTTTTAACGCATAAGTTGGTTTTAACGTTAAAACCATAAATAAAATCTGGTTTTACCATACAAAATTATTGTGTTAAAACCATCTTAAAACCTTTTTTGAATTGGTTTTAAGTAGGTTTCATGAAATACAACCTTGTTTTCGATGTACTAAATCAGAGCTACCAAAATAAAAATGTTGGAAACAGCTGATAAAAACAAAATAAAAACAAAACAAATGGAAAAATACAGAAAGCCGGTTGTGTAAAAAATTTAAAATTTTAAATAATGAATGCTGCAACAACAATAAATAATAATATTATAATAATATTAATATTAATAATATTAATATTATTTCTTATTTTTATTTTTTCTTAAACAAAAACAGCTGTTGCATAGTCATAAATGTAGGAATGTTAAAACCAGATTTAAGAAAATTTGCAGTGTGAACGCAAAATCAACTGATTATGGTTTGAATGCTAAAATCAGGTTTTAACTTTTGGTGTGAAAACACTATAAGAAAAGTTTTTAATTCAGAGCTGCGTGTCATTTTAGCCTCAAGACAATGTAATCGACGTCGAGCCATAGGCAAAGAAATCGTCAAGTTTATTTGGTCATATTTCCATAGGAGGCAGGTCTCCCATAACTTTTCGCTCTCTATATATTTAGATGTTGCCTCCATAATTCTTAAAGCACGCTCATCATCTTTAGTGCGTAAAAAGTTATTAGTGTGAGTCACACCAATGGATTCAAGTGAAAAGTAATTTTTAAGCATGTCGTCCATGGGGTTGTTCTTGTTGCAGGGACATAAATGCATTAATCTTAGGGACTCAGAGCTGTTTCCAGCCAATTCTGCATTTAGCAGCTATTAGTCCATCAACACCGTTCTCTTTGACTTCAAGGGGAACGCAAATATTTGCATTGTCCAATCCAATTAAAATTCGAGGTTTAGCTGCGGTATACGGATGTATATTTATGTTTTTAAAATCGACACAGGAATCAATTTCAGATTTTTCTAGTGTTTCAGATTTGTTAACTCATTTTTCGAGCTATTTTCCTTCTGTGTAATGTCGTCTGTGCTTTGCAAACAAAGTCTTCTTGAGACTTCGTTCTCAACAAGACCTATTATTCCCAAAAAGCGTTACGGGTATGTACCGAAATAAAGTCGTTTTCTTTTCCTTTGCATGAAACAATATTGATTGACTGTCGCTGCTTTGCCGTGTTATATTTATCTTTTTTTGTTTATTGTTCTCAACACTCGTTTCGTTTAATGGCTTTTGGACCGACCCAGTAAAAATTGGAGCTTACATGTAAGCAGGTTTGTAAGGGAGATAAGCTACTTTCCCCCTTACAAACCTGCTTCCAGAAGGCATGATTTTTATATGGCGAATTCCCACTTGGAAGCATTACCTTTTGAAAAAAGAAGCGCGTTTTCACTCGTTACATTCAGGTGTGAGTAACAGCTATATGTAAGCGCTTCATTCATGTCTCTATGAAATTGCAACATTCATTGCTCAAAAGCTCTTCCATCATGTTTTTTCTGAAAACGTGAATTCTTTCCTGATATAAAGCTATTACTTCATGCTTCTTAAGGATCTGTGAAATAATAACTTCCGATTGATTTTTTGTTTCATTTTTTTTATTCAAGAGTAACAAAATAAATTCAATGTTAAAAATAAAAATATTATTAAAAATAAGAGAAAAATTACTTTGTTTCTTACGTGTTGAAAAATAAATTAATTCTAATCAGGAACACTTATTTTATACTTAAATAGATTTGATAAATTGTTAAACTAATAGTGTTTTCACACCAAAATTTAAAACCTGATTTTAGCATTAAAACCATAATCAGCTGATTTTGCGTTCACACTGGAAGTTTTCTTAAATCTGGTTTTAACACTCATGACATTTATGACTGCGCAACATCTGTTTTTGTTTTGATTTTGTCTTTTTTGTTTCTTTATGTTTTGTTAGTTTTCGGGGTGGTTTTTTATTATTTTAACGGGTGATTTTTTAGCTATTATCTTTTTGGCAACACTGGTTTAAACAGCTCACGCACGTTTCGTGTTTTGTTTCACTGTCAAACATCTTCAGTTTGGTCTATAATTTAACCATGAATCGTCTTACAAACGAACAACGCTTGCAAATCATTGAATTTTATTATCAAAATGCGTCAGTTTAATCGACCCATTGAAGCGGCTATTCGGGCTATTGTGACTAAATTTCGCACCAAATTTACATTGTTAAACATTAAACCAACAACACGCTTACGTAGAGTGCGAACTGAAGAAAATATCGCAGCTGTATTGGCCAGTGTTAATGATGACCATCAATTATCGATTCGTCGCTGTTCGCAGCAATTGGGCCTCTTTTACTCAACAACGTGGATAATTTTGCGGAAGAATTTAGGTGTGAAGCCTTTCAAAATACAGCAGGTGCAAGAATTGAAGCCGAACGACCTACCGCAACGCAGAATTTTTGGTGAATTGGCTCTTGGTAAGTTGGCCGAAGATCCACTTCTTTATCGAAAAATTGTGTTTAGCGACGAAGCTCATTTTTGGCTCAATGGATACGTAAATAAGCAGAATTGTCGATTTTGGAGTGAAGATCAACCAGAAGCATTGCAAAAGCCACCAATGCATCCAGAAAAAGTCACAGTTTGGTGCGGTTTATGGGCTGGTGGCATCATTGGACCGTACTTCTTCAAAGATGCTGCGAATCGTAACGTAACTGAATGGTGAGCGCTACCGTGAGATGATATCCAACTTTTTTTTGCCCAAAATGCAAGAGCTTGACTTGCATGACATGTGGTTTCAACAAGACGGTGCAACATGCCTCACAGCACGCGTAACAATGGACTTATTGAGAGGCGAGTTCGGTGAACATTTTATTTCACTTTCGGGACCGGTCAATTGGCCGCCTAGATCGTGCGATTTAACGTCTTTAGACTATTTTTTGTGGGGCTATGTTAAAGCTCATGTCTATAAAGACAAGCCCGCTTCAATTGACGCATTGGAAGACAACATTGAAGCATTTATTCGTGAGATACCGGCCGAAATGTTGGAAAGAGTATGCCAAAATTGGACTAAGCGAATGGACCATTTGAGGCGCAGTCGCGGTCAACATTTGCATGAAATAATCTTCAGACATTAAATTATATGGACCGTACTATCGATTCAAATAAAGATTTCATGCATTTTTCTGAATTTAATGTGTTTTTTTGAAAAATTTTCCTATAGCTATCACCCATTATTTTGATAGAAGTTGATGATATTTTGGTAGAATAATAGAATAATTTTGAAAGGAGATGAACCATTTTATTACGGAAACGTAATTCATTACTATTGTATTTGGTAACACCTTTCATCGATCGTCACTAACTTAGTATTTAACCAATTTAGAGGTATATTCATTAAAAGTTATGAGTATATATTTTGTTATATTTTTCTTTTTACTTACCTTTTGTACATGGAACTTTTTTCATTGTGAAGGGAAATTGCCTATAGTTCGATCAATAATGAAAAAATTACCGAATTTTAACTTTTTCATTCGAGAAATTAATAAATACTGATAATATACACAAAGTAGTTCTGCGAGAAAAAAATTTTATGATTTCATCTTGATATATTTAGCTTCTTACTTACCTTTTACACAAGAAACTATATTCATTGTGACCAAAAACCACACAGTTTTCGAATAATAATTTAATATTTACAAATTTTTAAAATTTTCGTTGAAGAAATTAAAAAATATTCCAAATTTTTCCTTTTTAACACAAAATAAATGTTTATTTACATTTATTTATTTATTTACAGCTGTTTTTGTTTTTATTTTGTTTTTTCCAACTGTTCAACATTTCTATGTTGGTAGCTCTGATTTAGTACATCGAAAACAAGGTTGTATTTCATAAAACCTACTTAAAACCAATTCAAAAAAGGTTTTAAGATGGTTTTAACACAACAATTTTGTATGGTAAAAGCAGGTTTTATTTATGGTTTTAACGTTAAAACCAACTTTTGCGTTAAAACCACTCAGTGTGAAAACGCTATAAAATAATTATAATTAATTGATTTGAAAAAGGTATACATTTATTTATATGTACATATACATACTAATTTATTGTTAAAATTATTTCTAATTTTTTCGAAAATAACAAAAATTTAATTAATATTTTAAGTTAAAAATATTAAAATAAAGTTTGGGGCAAAATTCATTTTTTTTAATAAAATAATAAATTTCTAAAATAAAATTGAAATTTTGAAATGCAATTAGAAATGGTACATTACTTTTGATTGTTTTGTTGTTGAAGTTTAGGGATTTTATTCTGCTATACCAGGATCAATATTTTCTGAATCCGAATCCTCTTCACTGTTTAAAAAGGTGTTATTAATTTTATTCTTTTTCTTCAAGCCCTTTTTCTTGTAGTAGCGGTTTTTGTTTAATCTAAATGCTATGCGTACATTGTGAAAAATTTTGTTTTAGAGAGACCATACATGCCACAGGCCCACAAAAGTATACATACGATTAACAAATTTCTGAAATTTGTTAACTTTTGTGGGCCTGTGTAGGGCCCAACCACTTTTGGCATATTATTTTAAACAAAAAAAAAAAACGCAACAACATTAAGAGAGAGAGAGAAAAACAAACACAGAAAGCCGTTAACTTTTCTACAAAAAAAAGAAGTAAACGCAAATCAAACAGACATTATATGCACAATAAGAATACCACGAACACAAAAACGAAAATAAAGCAAATACTTTAAAGTATTCCGTAGAAAAAATAATTGCCGTATACACACTTTAATAAATATTTAAAATTTAATTTCTTACATTTAATATGTACTAATTAATTTAATGTCACTTTTTTTCTTCAATTTTTATTTTATTTTTTATTTCACCGAAGTGATAACACATTCTTTGTGCTTTTATTCACGTCTTGTCTGCTCAAATGCATGTCGATGACTGTGCATGTTTTATTACATAATTTAAAATATTTTTTTTCGGAAAAGACTCGGTAAATCTCCCGATTTCGAAGTATTTGCAATACAACCTGCTTCCTCGTAAGGGACAGAGGTAAGCTCAACAATTATTTAAATGTTTCACTCACAACCTGCTTCTATGGAAGGGATAGTAGTAAACTTTTAATTTTTTTCGCTTACATTATTACAAAAATCCTTTCAATGGTATTAGCTTATTTCCTGCTTTTAGTAAGGCTTAATAGTAAGCGAATACAGCAGCAGTAAAGGGAACTTTAGCTTCCTAAAACCTAAATTTTTTTACTGGGAATCAACTATGAAGTAACGGATTGTGTGGCATTTTGCAGTCATCCACGCCGCATCTCTTTTTAGAATGACATCGTCCTAAAAGGTGTTTTTTAAAACGACGTAAACAGAGCCTTTGCTCTGGAATAAACTTCCACCGATCATCTGTTTTCAAAGAAGTAAAATTTTCGCATTCTGTCAAACGATGCTGCTTCGTACATTTTGGACATTCATTAATGTTAGCATTTACATTTGTGTTGTTATCAATGACATCATGTAGAAATATTCGCTCTTTTGATTATTTGCGATACCCTTTTATTTATTCATTTGTATTTATAGTTGTTAGAACGTGTGACGTCGCTTGAGTTGCGCATGTAGTTAAGTTAAAGAGCCAAGTACCAAATATAACAATATCAACTCGAGCAAATGCAATACGGTAGCGACCCCAGTCTAATTTTAAATCACTTGGCAATTTATCTCTCAACTCATTTAATAATATTGGGTCATTGAGATAGTCCGCAAGCCCCATTGCTTGCATTGTTGCCCTATAATTTTGCACAGAAAGAGCGAAATTAATTAGTGTCTCTAATTTATCTTTTCGCACAGGTTGCTCTTGTTTTAATTTACATTGAAGAGAATGATGAATTATTTCAGGTCTGCCATATAACATTCTCAATGTCTCAATAGCAAAGGGTACGGTGGCCGGCATCATCAATTTGCCACGAACAGCTTCTAATGCTGCACCCTTTAGACATTTTTGCAATCTTATCAAGTTTTCTTGGTCTGTAAAGCCACATCGTTATGTGGATTGTATATAATTCGTAATAAATATGGGCCATTTATCCATTTTCCCAGTAAAAATAGGTAAATCTTTGCTAATAGCGCGTAAAAATGTGTGGACTATTAACAGATGACGTGGCTGCGCAGTTACTATTCAATGTAACTGGCATCGATGATGTCATTAATTGCTGTCGCGGTAATACTTGTTGATTATTTGCAAAAGAACATAAAGAGGAATTATTTGGAACATTATATGGAATTGTTGTTGGGTAAGCTGAATACATATAAACCTGTATATGGGTTTTGTGTTTGTGAAAAACAGGCAGCTGATGCGGTAGCGTGATTAAGATAATTTGGATATATCATCGTCGTTGAGCAAGTCGTTTTCGTTTGTAGAGGAAAAAGTTTACTTAATAGTGCAGAGGAAGTGAGCCTGAGCCTGAGCTCCATTGAGTTGATGTGTTGCTGTGCGCGTTTGTTGGTTTATTGGCAACTTCGCATTACAGCAATCCAACGCTGCTGCGCCGTTGTCATCGGCATTATTGGCGTCAAGACTGCCAACAGCATCACCTTCAGGTACGCTATCTCCTGATTCGTTCATCCCTTGTTTGTTGAAAACTCTGCAATTTAGGTTATGTTGAAGCGTAATACGGATAACCAAAGTATTAAAGATTGTTAACCAGCGGGCGTCTCAGTAAAAAAACAATGTTTTTACCTTCCAATAGTGGTGCTTTATTCTATAAATACATTCATTAATTCATTCATATATATTATATATATAATTCAATTAATTTATATTCTTTAAATAACTTACAATTGTGTTCCAATTTTAAAGTGTTAAGTGTTTTCTGCAGCCTGCAAGAAACGAATGAAATCTCTTTACGTATCGACGTTTGACACAAGTTTCGTTAAATTAATTGACATTTCTTGTGCTGCCAGACCAAATATTTATTATATTAATATGATTATTTTACCATGCAACAATATCTATTCTTTCTAGAATACGTTATTCTTATCAAACTAAAAACAATAAATCTTACAACAAATTACTTAGCATTTTATTTATTTTTAAAACTGTTTTATTCAGACTTTTTTAAATAAGAATGTTGAATCATCCAAAATTTCAATGTCAGATTCTTTATCAAAACTTTTGGCGCGGTTTATTTAAATACAGGAATGAAAATATATATGGCGCAATAGAGGTTTGGAAATTTTTTAATAGAAAATTTCATTGGTGGATATATTATTTCTTTAACCTGTTTGAGACTAAGGTTATAAGAGACAAAGTAATAATTTTGTCTATTTAAGACGAGTCATTAGATGCCCAATGAGACATATTTTTAATGCAAATTACCAAAACCAATAGTGGGCTGTCTGTTTTTTCTTGGGACACATGCGTCCTTATGGTCGTTAATGCATGCAATTTATATAAACTTTTTCATTAGTAAAGATTACGGGAAAAGTAATTCTTTCTGTTTTTTTGGGTCTACTAAAAAGTATTTGCTGCTATTTTTATTGTGAGAATATCGTATCTTTAATTTCAATATCAGATACGACTTGGTCATCATCTTGTGTCGAAAGCCTTTAATATATTAATGTTCGTTGTGACTATTATGTACTATCAATATATACAAATTTAATTTTTGTTGGGATTAATAATTCCATGTCCTCTGCAAAGTTTAATCTACAATAACAAAAGTATGCAAATGATGTTAATAGTAAGGAATTGTAACCTCTGTATGTAAGTCGCCGTAGTCTAGTAGGTAGTGTGTTGGCTTATTAGGCGGCTTTCCGCAGCTTCTTTTGGAGATAATCCACATGAATATTCCATTTAAATTTATTATCAACGTAGACTCCCAGATATTTGTAAGATGTCACCAGTTCTATTAGCGTGACGCATGTCTCATTGTTGCTGTTGCTATTATGCAGACAATTTGTATCATGAAACTTAATTGCAATGTTAGAGTCAGTAAAATTTGGTCTTTTTATATGCATAAGTTTTGCTTTTTGGGCGTTTATGATAAGACCGTTATCGTGTCACCATTTGGATGCAATATTTAATTGGTTCTGCATTACCTCTGTAGCATCTTGGATAGACTCACTCGATACCATAATTGCTGTATCATCAGCGTATGCAAAAGTTTGGCTATTATGCAAAGTGTTGAGCATGTCGTTGGCGTACATCATATAAAGAATTGGACCGAGTTTGGATCCTTGTGGCACTCCACAATCTATTCGTACTTCTTCGCTTAGTTCATTATTTATTTTTACTCGATGTGATCTACATTCAAGATAGTGTTTAAACCATAGTAAAGTGTTAAATCTAATACCGTTTCTTTCAAGAATTCGAAGCAGTTTGACAAAGTGTCAAAGGCTTTACTGAAATCAATGAACAATGGTTAGGTTAGGTTAGAGGACGTGTACTTGTCAATTAAGAAAAGTACAGTAGCCGGAGGTCGAATTGACCCATTGTACAACGTCCTAGTTTCTCATACCACTTATGTTGCGTGTATTAATGTTATACATGAGTGGTGGGGCCTACAGTTTAAAGTCGACTCCGAACGACAGATTTTTTGAGAAACTTTTTCATGGCAATTTTATTTACTCTCAGAGTTTTTGCCAGAAATCTGCTGAGAGGAAGTCGCCGAAGAAACACTTTTTTGTATTTTGTCTTGATGTCTGGCCTGGGGCTCGAATAGGGTTGCCAGATTCCGATTCGTAAAAAGCTGGACATTGGGTTTTAAAAAGCTGGACAAAACAAAAAAAGGCTGGACATAAAAAATACTGAGAACATTTAATTAATTAATTATTAATAATTTTGGTTTTGTCTAAATAATTTTTATTAAAATATCCATTGTTATCAACATACACACAGTTACTAAAGTATACATACGGTTAAAAAATTGCCGAAATTTTTTAACTACTCCGTTTTCGTTGAAAATCTTTATAGTTTCCTTGATGTTAAGACGGTCTTTTGCATTGGTCAAAAAATTTCTAAAATTGAACTGAATTGTGGCCCTGCGCAGGCCCACAAAGGTATGCATCCGATTTACAAATTTCACAAATTTCTGAACCAATGTAAAAGACCGTCTTAAAATCGAAGAAAGATGTCAGACAATTATAAATATTTTCAAAAAAAAAAAAACGGATTGGTTAAAAAATTTCTGAAATTTGTTATCCGTATGTATACTTTTGTGGCTGAGTATTATGAGTATATTATGAGTATATGTATTATTATTTAAAAATATTACAATTAAATAAATTCATTGCATTCTTTAAAATTTATTTAATTAAACTTAAATTTTTTCTGTTCAGTCCGTCACATACATATTTGCATATGCATATGTATGTGAGAATTAAGATTAAATACTAAAAACAAACCAATAAAAAATAACAATTCAGTCTAGTTTGATTTTGTTTATAGTAGTTTGCACTTTGGTAAAAAAAACACGTTTGTAATAAACTAATGATTTGACAAAGATAACATGAAAATTATTGCCCAAGTTATTGCAGTGTACTAAAAAAATTTCTATTTAGCTGGACAAATTAAGTTTTAGCTTGAAACTGGACAAGCTTCAAAAAAGCTGGACAATCCAGCCAAGTCCAGCCAGGCTGGCAACCCTAGGCTCGAACCCTGGCTTTACGTCTAATAAGCCAACACACTACCTACTAGACTACGGCTACTACATCAATAAACAATACAAGGCAATGTTTTTTATTACTTAAACAGTTATTTATATAATTAGCAAAATTTCCTAATAGATTGTTAATATTTTTTCCCTTTTGGAAGCCAAATTGATGACTATTAATTATATTGAATTTTTTTTTAGGAAATTATTTAGTCTATTTACTCCAGAATCTTCTCCAACACAGGTAAAATTGAAATTGGCCTATAGTTATTATAGTTTGATTTCGTTCCACTTTTATATGCTGGTCTTATTATAGATGTTTTCAACATTTCTGGCACCACAGCATTATTCAGGCTTGAATTTACTAGTTTTGTTATTATAGGAGTTAAGAGTACAGCATTATTCTTGATGTCTTTTGTTCGTATTCCATCAAGTCCAGCACTTTTTTAAGGTTTAAATTGTTCAATATATTAAATATTTCCTGTTCATTAGTGTTTTCCATAAAAATTGAATTTTGTGTTGTATTTTCGACATTGTGTGAGGTTTTAATGTTACATTTGTGAATTATTTTATTTACATTTTCCTTGAAGTTTGTCGCAAAGGTCTTTTAAAAACTTGTAATATTATCATTTTTAACACTAAACCTACCGACATATTACATATACCTATTTCTACCGATGGCGGTCAAATGACCGCTTTTGAAATAAACATTGTAGTATTTTCAAGTTTCAATTAACGCAGAATTTAGCATAAACAATAAACGCAAAATAATTGTCATATAATAGTTAAAAACATTTATTTTTCGGGCTTTGAGAGCACATTTTTAGAAAGAAGGCTCGAAACTGAAAAATTATATGTTTCTTCAATAATTTACATACATATCCTTATTCAAACTAATTATCGGTAGTTATATTTAGCCCGCACCCTATAAATGGTTCAGTGAGTTTGAGAACAATAAATTCACTAAGTGGTATTGCTGATGGCCTCATCTTATCTGTTCCCAAATACGGAAATCTATTCGCAATATATTTACTTTCAACGTCCGATGGCCAGAACATGATTCTGAACTTATCGGTTTTATTGGGCTTATACTATTGCGTAAATCGGCATCTCGATTTTATCGCAAATAGCTGTTCATCAACAGTTATATTTGCACCTGGTTTGTAGCAATTTTGACTATTTTCTATAAATGCATTCCATACCTTGGAGATAAGAGCAAATTTGTCAGTCTGCAGACGCTGGCTTCGCTCGCTTCTTCTATCAAAACGAATAACTCGCATAATTTCTGTGAAACGATTTCTGTTCATTGTTCGTGAAGAAAATGCAGGACCCCATTTCTTATTCCATAAATATGAAACGTTAAAGTTTCTTGTTTCATATGCACCACGCGCATATAAAAGCATCTAACTCATCTAAAGTTATACTCCATTTGGATCCTAAAACTCGACGTGCATCTGATTCTGTGCACATTTTTATATGATTTATAATTCCCTGGTCAAGCATCAACGAAAATACACTCCTTACTTTGCCCTTCATAATGTTGCGTTTCGCATATCCCGTTGGCCCTGATATTTCTCTGAAAATTGTTAGAAGCGTAGATCTTCCAGGTATAGAACCTTGGTGAATTTTTTGCTAAACAGTTCCATCAACTGAAGTTGATTCTGATCGTTTTCTTCACATTCATCTTCGGAACTGGAGAACAATCTCATTCTTTTTCGTCCCCAACGCGTGAGTTACCAGCAGTTGCTCTGTACCCAGCATAAAACAAACTGTAAGCACATGGCGTTTTCCTAGAACACAATCGGATGACATTTTCTTAGAACTCTACTGTTTTTGTGAGAGAGTGAGATTTTGAGATTTCAATGCTGATAACTTCATAAAATTTCATATATATTCTAGCGGTCAAAAGACCGCTCAGGGTAGACAACGGTAGAGTACATATTATTATCAGGAAAAACGAAAGAAGAAGAGAAATATATATTGAAAAATTAAACTGCTATATATTACAGAAAAAGTCATGCAGTAAGTTCAAGAAAAATAAAAACCTGTAATTTAACAATTTTGATTAAAGTTTCAAAAGCGGTCATTTGACCGCTCTGGTAGGTTTAGTGCTAAAATTTTGTAAGATGTTGTCACCTATACTTTTTGATTTTTTTTCCAATTATTTCATTTATAATTTGCCATATACGCGATATTATTTCTATTTTCTATGAATTTATTCTTATAATATTTATTTTTCACGTAGATAATTTCTCTATTTATAGAGTTTCTATATTTTTTGTAATTATTTTCATAAAGTTTATTATTTTTATTATTTTGCCATTTTTATAAAGTTTATCACGTTTATCATATTTTTTTTACCCATTGATTTAATGTTCTTGGTGTGCTTATCTTGTTTTTTGTCTTTGATGATTTTTCGTAAATTTCTGCAAATTTAGTAGTATTTTCCATACAAATGTCATTAGTGTTTGTCTTTTGTTTAGTAAGAACATTTTAATTTGTTTCACTTATTAGTTTATTAACTTTATTATTATTTAGCTCTACACGTTTAGAGACATTTTCCGATCTCTGACTTCTTTTTACTTCATCGGTACAGTAGAAAAGAGAATAATGATCTGATATTGTTGTTGTTACAACTCCAGCATACGTGTTCGAACCTGTTTGTTTATTTTTTACGAACAGATGGTCAATGCATGTACTTGATTTTCTGTTTATATCTTCGACATAATCATGTTCATATAGTTTGTTGTTGTGATGTTGTCTCTTAAAATATCAATGTTTATGTCTCCAACCACTATTATCTCTTGTTTTTTGTTTATTTTATTTATTGTTATATTGTCGCCGTTATATTGTATTGTTATGAAGTCGCCGTGGTCTAGTAGGTAGTGTGTTGGCTTATTAGACGAAAAGCCAGGGTTCGAGCCCAAGGCCAAACATCAAAATAAAATACAAAAAGTATTTTTCGGCGATTTCCTCTCAGCAGATTTCTGGCAAAAACTCTGAGAGTAAATAAAATTGCCATGAAAAGTTTCTCAAAAATCTGTCGTTCGGAATCGACTTTAAACTGTAGGTCCCGCCACTCATGTATAAAATTAACACACACAACATAAGTGGTGTGAGAAGCTAGGTCGTAATCCTGACTGAAGGGTTGTAATGACCAATTATGTATGTATGTATTTATTGTTATATTAAGTTCTTCAATGAAGGCATTGACGTTAAGAGAAGGGGGTCGGTAAATTGAAATAAGAGTGAGCATTTTATTGTTAATATTTAAATCTAATCGTATATGTTCGAATGATTGGCTAGGTGAAGCAATTTGGGTATAAGTGTGAGAGTCTCTGATATAAACTGCAACACCACCTTCACCTATGTTGTTACCATCATTGTCTTTTTTATTAAAAAAAAATAGAATTAAACCCAATAATGCTGTAGATATCAGTTTCGTCATCGGAAATGTTCGTTTCAACTAGGACTATTATTTGTATATAGCTTGATGTTAAGAATGTGGAAAAGTTTGTTGTAAGTGAGCGGATATTCATAAATACTAACGATAACGGGTAACCTAAGAGATTTTGATTAATTTCATTGTAATTATTTAACATTTTGTTTTGAGATTTCATTTTAATTGTTTTTTATTTACTTATTAATTTTGCTAAATATTTTCACTTTTTTGATATAAATTTCATTCATAAGTTTGCTCCTGTTTAAGACTATTTAATTTCAAGCTTTACAATTATTTTTTTTAATAACTTTTTATTAATTAAATATCGGCATTATTATTGATTAAGACTATATTAGATGTTTCGTATTTTCTTGCACATATAGAGCCAGATCGAGTCCAAACAAATTTACAATCACATTCTCTCTTTTTAGCAGACCATAGCAAACGGCGATTATATGCTGTAAGTTGATCATTAATGTATACATATGTATTTATTGCCATCATCTACTTGGTATAAAATTTTCGCATCAATTCGGTGACGTTTAATTTTGTCCATTAACTCCATCTTTTTCCTTAGAGTAGTAAATTCAATTATAGTTTTCTTTGTGGATTTTGTTACACGATATCATTGTTTATGTCAAAATTATTAATTTCAACGTTTACTGCCTTAGATATTTTGGCTATTATTTCATTAGCTCTTATATCCCGGTTAGATACGTTTTTTATTTCTATATAATTTTTTAGCATGGATTGCTCCAGTTGGTTGAGTTTAGTATCTATTTTGGATATTTTTAATTCCTGTTGAGCTACCTTTTCATAAAGATCGCTAACTTTTGCCGCTATGGATGAAACAGATGATGCCATTTCAGTAATCGTACTTTTTATTCATGTATAATGCTATTGTTTTGTGTATTATTTGCATTAACCGTATTTTTTCAAAAGTTCTATTGCTGTTTTTATATCTTTTAATTCGCTAAACCAGAATTTAATGTACTCAAAGTCAGCGCTTCTTTAAATTTCTTTGTAGAGCCATTACTATCTTCATCATCTTCCCTTTGTTTTTTTTTTGCCTTCATACACAGAGGTTTGATATGTGTTGTTTGATTCAGACCTTGTTCTAACCTTACACCGATGGCATCTCCATTCGGACTTTTTCTCACTAGCCAAATTTTTGTATGCATTTTCTGTAATCGCACAGATAGGGGAGAAGTGATATGCGGAGTTACAGTTAGAACATTTAACATGGTTTGAATTTAAGATGTTGGAGTTGCATTGATTACAAGTCGTTTTCTCGGCCGTTGAACTCATTTTGTTTTTTTTTTTTATATATATACTCATACAATGTAACTTACAATTTCTTTTTTTATTTTTTCTTTCGTTTTTATTTTTAAAAAAGCCTTCACAAGTACACTTTATTAACGATTTTTATCAATATGATTATGATTTTATCACAGCTTTTCTATGACACTTTTTTGAAATTTTTTTGTATAACAAGAATTTATATAAGTTTACTTTTTGTGAAGAATTGACAAAAACACGACCGCTCGCAACGATATTTTATTATATTATTGATTGTTGTTGTAACAGTTCGGCTGTTGTCTCTGGAAGCTTTTCCCTGTATATAAAATATAAGATGGTTAGTTTTAGTTTCATGCATTTGGTTGGTTGTGTGCCATGTTGTTGGGTAGGGATGGGATGGGTTGGAGATGGGTTGTTTGTTGCTGGTTGTGTGTTGTCATCGTAATGTGGTCGGTAGTCCGAGGAGGTTCGCTGTGGTTGTTGGGTTCAGCCATAGGTCTTTGGGTCGCAGGGCTGTCGGTTTAGCTGGGCATCTAAAGATGTGCACCGTGTGGTGTGGTGCCCGGTTGCATAATGGGCAGCTATCCTGGGTTCCCGGGATGATCCTTGTCCTGTAGCTACTCAGGAAGTTCGACCATCCTGATCTAAGCTGGGTCAGAATGATTCTCGTAACGCTTGGTAGATGCCCTTCGGATATAGGTGGTGGATGGCGATTAATGACCCTGTTGTGGCTGAGCTCGTCTCTGGCCGTCGTGACAGTAGTTTGATGTAGGGCGTTTTGTACCTCCCTTACAGACTGTGGGTCCACTATTGAGGGTATGAGGTGGGTGATGTCCGAGTTGTAAGTTGTGAGGTCTTGTCTTATGCGGCGAGGAGGGGAATCGTTCATGACTATGTAGTGGTTTGGATGGGTAGGCAGGTAGCAGGCTATTTAAAATTGCTTAGTCAGTAGCTCACTGTGCTTACTAACTGTCAGCATTTTGGACTCATCGTGGAGGTGGTCTATACTGGTCTTCCTTACGCATCCGCTGGCTATTCGTAGGGCGTTATTCTGTGTCGTCTGCAGTGCCCGCCACTGTGTGTCGCTCAAGAATGATGTCCAAATTGGAGCAGCGTAGTTGAGAAATGACCGTCCGATAGCCTTATAGGTGGTTAGGATGGTTTCCTTATCCATTCCCCATGAGGTGCCTGCTAGTGCTTTTAGGACCTTGTTTCTCTTCACTTTAGCGTTGATGTTGGTCGCATGTACGGCATGTAGGTTGTCGATAGTGACCCCGAGAATCTTTGGGTACCGAACCGTGGGAATGATGTTGCCTTCCACTGCGACGTTCAACGTTCTTACTTCCTTCGTCCATGTCGTGAAGAGAGACATCGATGATTTAGGAGCAGATATGCGTAGTTTTCTTACACGGAAAAACTCCACCAAGGACGTAAGGTAATTCGTTATGTCGGTACTGATGTCATCAATGTTTACGCCCGAAGCAAAGACCGTACAATCGTCTGCATATGAAACCAAGGAGATGTTTGGAGGCGAGATAAATGTTAAATAGGATAGGTGGCAGAACTCCCCCTGTGGTACCCCATCTTTATCCTCCCGTGAGAATAGTTTTGCCCCCTAAACTCAACAAAGGCCTGCCTACCTCCAAGGTAGTTGGAGGTCCAGGTTTCAGGTCGATGGGCAAGGTTGAGTTTAGTATGTCTCTCAGGAGTATGGAGTGGTCGACCGTGTCAAAGGCCTTTGAAAGGTCAAGGGCCGCAACGACAGTTCGTTGACGTGGTCGTTGTTGGTTGAGTCCGTTCCCTATTCTTAATGTAATCTCGGTGGTGCTACGACTTTCCCTGAAGCCATGTTGGTGGTCTGACAATGGAAAGTGTCGTTTGAAGGCAGGGAGCAGAAGGGTTTCCAGGATCTTTACCACTGGTGTTAGTAAAGAGATCGGCCGATATGAGTCTCCTTTGGTCGCTGGTTTGTTGGGTTTTAGATTGGGATGATCTTCGCGACCTTCCAGATGTCCGGTATCACCAGGCTACATTGACAAGTTTATCAGTCTGGAAAGGAACCTCAAAGCCTTTTCGCCTGGTTTCTTCAGCATAAGCATGGACAGTCCGTCGGGTTTCAAGGCCTTTGATGGTTTGCGTTAGTGATGGTGTTAGCTACCGCGGATTGTTCGAAGAATTGTTCCTGTTGGTCCCTGCGCGGGTTCATTAGTATCCTCAATGTTGCTCTCTTGCCTTTGTTCTGCTCAGTTGGGTGTTCGACGAACTGTTTGCAGAATTCTTTGGCGCATTTTTTGCCCTCTATCTGTTGCCTATCGTTAAATTTGATAGCTGCGATGTTATTGTTGGTTTTAGAGCCAGATAGGTTTTTTATTTTGATCCTCCAGAGTTTCTTGGGAGCTAAGGAGCAGCGTTCTGGGTGTTCTAGCCATTTGGAACGTCTGTGCTCGCCCACCAAGTGGTTTATTCCGGAGGTCATAGATTCCAACCTTTCGTCCGCAGGTTTTTCCGCTCTTATGTTATCCCGCTGCTGTGCCAGGCAAGCGTATCTGAAGGGTAGTTCGGTCTTGTGTAGTTAATTCTACCGGCAGGGCTAAAACGCTTCGCCGCATTCCGAACAATTGTTCGGAATTGCCTTTCACCACTTCTAACGCACGTGGGGGAGGGTAGACGTTCGATTTTGTCCTCAATGAAGGCTCTGAAACCCTCACAGTTGGCCTTATTATAATTAACGTACGTGTGTCGGTCAGGTTCCAGGAAGTCGCTATGTTTTTCGATATTGACCACAATGGACATGTGGACTGAACTCAGGGCAGTATGTGTCTGCCAGGTGGTATAGGCTAGAAGTGACCGACTGACAATGGTTAAGTCTGGGGAGCTTGAGCATCTTGCTGTGACTCTGGTCGGATGTGGCTCATTTATCGTGGCGAAGTCTGACTCATCAATTTGATCAGCTATCGCAATCCACGTTGATCGTTGGGAAGTAGGGAATACCAGCTCTTGTGATATGCGTTGAAATCACCAAGTATAATTTTGTTTTCACCCTGGAGGAGATGCTTGATGTTCGGGTGGTACTGGGTTCAAATACTGTTTACTGGTGGAATGTAGACGTTTTTCGATTTCGATATCAGTATCCTCCGACCTTACCGATATGGACATCGCCTCGATGAGATTATCTGGATTGGGGGGTCTGGTGTATTCGTCACTTTATATTTTAAGTTACGTTCGAGGGTGAAAGCTAGTCCGTTATCCCTTACCCGGTCTTTCCTCACAATATTATAGTTGCCCGCAGATGTAGTGGGGCACTCCCTGGCTAGCTTGGTCTCTTGTATGGCGGCTATTCTGATGTTCTTGTTGTGCATGAACTTTGTGATATCTGCTATTTTATTTCTGAGTCCGTTACAATTGAACTGCATGATGCAGAAATTGAAATGTAGGCTATGGTGGATGTTAGGTTGTTTTGCTGTGGGGGTTATGGATGGGGGGATGGATAATATGGGTTGTGGGTTTATGGTTGTTGTTCGTTCCTGCCGATTGGGTTGTCGTGTAGTTGTTGCGCGTGTGTCATGTTGCGAGTCCCTATGTGTATTGGTCATATGTCCCGTGGGAATTTCGGTAGGATCTGCTGTGGTTCGTGGGCTTGTACAGCAGTCAGCTACGAAGTAATCGTTCCACTCCGTGTGACGTGTAAGGTTGGTGTACTTCTTCATGTGAAACCATCCACTGCAATTGTTGCATTTCTCCGAAGTAATGTTCCTCCTTACGTCGTCCCCACAGACAGAACAGGTCCAAGTTCTTCCTCTGTCATTGTTGGTCAGTGGGTCATTGGTGTTATGTCCATTATCCGTTGGTTCAGTGTCCTGTTGTCTACTACAGCAGTAGGCACTGTAGTTTTCAGACCATTCCCGATGAGAGGAGAGGCCAGAGCATCTCCTGAGGTGGCACCAATTGCCACAGCAATTACATCTCACTGGTCCAGTATTTGTCCTGATGGTCGTACGGCACACTGAACAATCCACACAGGACCTGGATTCTGTTCAATGCCAGCTCTTATTAAAAGGGTACAGAGCAAAAGTGCTGGCATATTTTGCTCACCTTGGGAAAAAACTTCCGGTTGATACAGCTTTCGCTGGGTTGACAATCCTTGGCCGATGTTGAGTCGGGTCGTTCCGGAGCGAAGATCCGATTGTCGTGGGAACGACATTATTGATGGTTGTGGCTGCTTTGATTTTTTCCGGAGGGAAAAAGGAGTTGGAGCAGACAATTATTATTATTATTATAATTTTTTTCTGACATAATTTAGAACCCTTTTGACCTGCAATAATTAAAAAAGATTTTAAAATATGAAACTGAGTAGTCACATGACTAAAATGTATAATGGAAACACCACAGTATACGATTTACCGCCATTTTTTTCCATTACCTATCTTGGGAGCATATGGCTCCCACAAAGCATTTCCATTTTATTCGGTTGACTGCTTCTATTTTTCCGTCTTCTCATGTAAGATTGCACTGTGAAAGGATTCCACACAAATGCCATTCTTGTTATACTATTAGTATGTTATTAGACGAGTATATTTTGCATATGATTCTGAGACACTTGTTGGTGAATATCTGTAGTTTTTGCGAGATGGTGTTCGATACTAACCAGGTTTCACTTCCTACAACAAGATATTCGAAAGCTTCTCCATTTTGGCTGTAGTCGTTCGAATGCTGTATTTAGCATTATGTTGTCGGTGCTTACTTTGTCAATTCTCATGGGTTTGGTTTTCTTAATATTTATCTCAAGTAAAACAATGCGCGCTATTCTTTCTAAATTTTCTAGCTTTGTTTGCATATTGGAGACTTTGTGTAAGAGTAGACAAATATCACCCGCATAATCTAAATTCTCAAGTTGGCGTAAGAGGCTACATGTTATCCCTCATCTCTCAGAACAAACTTCGCTCATGACATCATCCAGCACGACGGTGAATAGTTGAGGTGATAGGGCATCCTTATTTTACTCCAGCATTTGTGTGACTTATATTGCTGTTGTGAAGAACTGAGAGTTCTGCATCCTCGTATATAGCTGTGATGATCCGTATTATGTTCTGAGGTACTCCATCTAAATGTTCATTCTAAATGCTTTCCATATAGCAGTTCGTCCGCTGGTATCGAAGGCTTTCTTGACATCGGCGAACAGTATGCGTACTCCCCGCAGAATGTTGTATTATAATGCGTAGAATGTTGGCTTGGCCTACGTATCTCCTGTTTGGCCGGAAACCTGCCTGTTCGTAGATTTTCCTCCATCTTACTTTAAAGCCTCCCCTGTGTGTTGATTGCCAGTATCCTGCATATGGTGTTAAGCAGAATAGTTCATTAATAGCCTTTCTTCCTCCCAGATTGATATGATGTGGAGCCGTAGAAGTTCAACTGCGGCTTCCGTGTCTACCCGTAGAAATTCCGCTGGTACTCCATCTTTGATAATAAATCGAAAGAACTAATTGCAGTCGATCTACAAATCTGAACCCTAACACAAGAAACCATCAATTAATATACATATCACTGAACACAGTCATACCTCAAAAGTCAACAAAATTTCACAAAATAACAAAAAGGGAAACAGTCGTTTCAAACAAATTCATATTCATTTTTATCACTAAAATTTTTCAATTTTCATCTATGAATTACGAATTGTTTCTTCGTCACAATCGGCACACAACTCTACCGCAAATTCAAAACTAAACAGAAACAATTATATGGCAGTACTAATTATTAACTGATTGCCATTGTAAACGATTAGCTTTGCAGTTTTATGAATTTTAAGAGATGGGAATCCCTTTCACCTTGCAACTCATTGTTTCCTACTCCCTTTGAAGTCCCTCAGTACTTCCTTTGCTTAATTGTTTAGTCATCACAAATAATTCACACAGTAACGATCATCACTTCATTAGAATTACTAGGGAAATTCTGAAAATATTAATACTACCACTAAACTAAGCAATTTCTCTTAAAAAATGTGAACCTGTTAAAAAAGTGAACCTGTTTACAGCAGTGTGGAGGAAATGGGCTTGGGGGAGTTTATCTTACAACAACACAACGACCCCAAGCACACGAGTAAGTTCGCTAAAAAATATTTTGAAGAAAATAATGTTGAAAAAATTTGAATGGCCTGTTCAAAGCCCAGATTTAAACCCCATAGACCATCTTTGGGCTATCTTAGATGACAAAATCCCGATGGAGTCCAGAACAAATATTCAAACACTTGGGATTTCTACAAGTATTTTGAAGAACATTGCGCTAAATATGCCGATAAGATTAAGAGAAGTCATAAATAACAAAGTAGGAGCAACTTCGTACTAAATTTTGAAATTATTTAATTATTTATAATATTTTCTAGTGAAGTGTTACTTTATTGTGTCACTTGAAATTCCTTATGTGTCATATAGTTTCTTTTATAAATAGAAAATATAAAGAAAGAATTCAATGCTAAGTTCACTATTAGATAAAATATTAACCGAATTAAAAATGAAACTATAATTTATAAACATTTGAAAGCAATAAACACATGCCTTAATCAAAAAACGAAAAATATTTCAAACCGCACTTTATTTTGTCCGACAGTGTAAGTCGATATATTTCCAATACCATTTTTTTCAGACTCTCTAACATTACCTCAATCTTGCAGAAAGAAGGGGTGCTGTCTCCCACAAACTAGTCCTTGCTCTCAAAGTCCAATGCCCAATAAAAACCTGTTAGGATTCCAATAGATTGCCTACACAGATTCAGGTTTAGGCCATAATAATCTGGAGATACTACAATCTTCTATAACTACCTTGAAAACTTTAGAACCCTCTGTAAAGATCGTCTGACCGCCCAATAACCTACGTATTCACGCCGTTAATTTACGGTTGTTTTGGGTTAATGATCTATACTGCCTTGGTTACCCAAGCGTTAGAAACGTAAAATCGTAACGTACGTAGCCTTAAAAACGTTTGTGTAGTTATAGAAACGTTTAAAACGGGACATATGTCAACGAAGAATGTAAATAAAAACGAAACAGAACACGAAGCAACACACAAACAAACACAACACAATGCATAGAAATTGGTATACAGACTCATCATCAGTGTTGCCGTTTTTTGTTCAATGTGTAGATTATCCGGATTTGTTTATTATTTGTCTTATAAAAATAGCTTTTGTTTTGCTTGTTAAAATTAATTAATTATGAGACTATAATTTTGTTTTCTTATTTTCTGTTTCTTTTTCTCAATTATAATTTAAATTTGAAAAAAAATATAAAATAAAAAAACTGCAAATTTAATTTTGATCATATTTTTCCTTATTTGGTGATTTTTTCACAAATGTTGGTTACAATATTTTTTTTTCGTGGCAACACTGCACTCTCTCTCATGTTTTCTCTCTTATGTTCAAATGTCACGTAAAAACGTGGGAGAATTCTGTTTTATACAGATCGTTCCGTTTTGCTAACGAGAGAGAACGTTTCGGTAATCGTTTACATTGTTCTCCATATGCTAAAAAGAGAACGTTTTCTACGGTACGTTACGTTACGTGTGGCTAATTCACACTTACAACCCTTTTTACTACTACACGTAATAGACATTGAGCATACGTACTACTATTTTTGTTTTTACAGCTATATATAATTTTAAACAATAATAAAATTATGTATTTCTTTAAAAATCAAAGGAAATAACACAAATCATAACTATTTCACGACAAGATTTCTCATTTCTGTTTAAAAGAACCGTGTATAGCATTTTCGTATTATACGAACTATAGGCGTGCAAGAGTGTAACTTTTATTGTCAAATAAATATACCATATTTTTTTATTTATTTTATTTACTATCATTATTACAAGTTAAAAATATATAAATTTTTCTATATATATACAAAGTTTGAGATTTTACTAGTAAGTATTGCAACAAATAAAAACTTATTTTAGAGTGGACTTAAATTTACTATAAATATATTTATTACATTAAAGGAAAAAAGATAGTAAAAATCTTATTGAAATTTAAAGAAATTTGTATATCAACACTTCTGTCAACTTCGTACTGAAATTGAAGAAGTTGGTGATATTAAAAATTTCTTACTAAAGAGTAACTTGAAAACCTGTTGCGATTTTCAAAGCTTTGTGTATAATATTACGGGTTACAGTCATAAACATATCTTGGTTGTATTTTTTATGTAGTCTACTAGTTGAATATCGCCTAGATAAGTTAAAAATAATCTTTAAATTTTTCTTTTGTATGACCTGAAGTTTTTTAATGTGTGTTTTGGCACATCTTTCTGACCAAACTTGACAGCCGTAGGACATTATTGGACGTATGCACATTTTGTAGAGTAAAATCTTGTTTTTCCACTTTAAAGAAGACTTCGATTCAACAAAGGATATAAAGCTCTACAACATCGAATAGCTTTCTCACACGTTTGCAGAACATGCTGTCTAAATGTTAAGTTTTTATCTAAAACAGTACCCAAATATTTGATTGTATCATTGAAAGAAATTTGAGTTCCACCAATAGTCAGAGGAATCGTAGGAATTCTTCTCGGTGACTTGTTAAAAGGGAAAATTATAGCTTGTGTTTTTGCTTCGTTAATTTTAATTTTCCATTTGGAGATATATTTCTGAGAATATAGAAAACCTTTTTTCAAGTTCTTGACTATGGCATTTGATACTTTGCCCGTTGCTATTATTGCAGTATCATCTGCATACAATGCTGCCGATTGGTTTCTTAATATTTTAAAGTCAGCAATATAAGTTGAATACAGTATAGGGGATAATACTGACCCTTGTGGCACCCCGGCCAGGATGTTTCGCTGCGAGGAGTATTCGTTACCAATATTGACGACAAATGATCTCTCAGCTAAAAAGCTTTGAACAATCTTTTGTAGATACACTGGGTAGCCAAACGAATTAAGTTTATATATGAGAGCATTGTGCCATACAGAGTCAAAAGCTTTTTCTATGTCTAAACAAAGTATTCTCTTACGCTGGTTTTTATTATTAGTTATAAACTTAACAATACGTTCTACTTGGTGGATTGTGGAATGTTGCTTTCTGAAACCGAACTGCTCATCTTGAATAATATTATTGTCTTCAGTAAATTCATTTAATCTGCTTAGTATAATTTTTTCAAATACCTTATCAAGACAACTTAGCATGCTAATTGGCCGGTAGCTATTAGGTGTTTTAGCATCCTTCTTTTGCTTCAGTATTGGTATTATTTTTGCAGTTTTGAATTCTTTTGGCAAATAGCCGTTACTTAGGCACCAATTGGAAATTTTTGTAAGTAATGTGAAAAACAAATCTGTCATATTTTTCAACATTACAGAGTTTATTCCATCTAAACCAGGATCTTTGGAATTTTTTAACGACTTAACCAGCATTATAATTTCTTCCTTTGTTGTTAAATATTGTTGTACACTATTTGGTAAAGTCTGTCTTTTTAACCATTCTATATGTTTCTTAACTACATTATCCTTTGTAGATGACATATTAAATGTTGTTTGGTGATAGTTTTCGAATACTTCGGCTATAATGTTTGCCTTTTCTTTAGCATTATATACGTTAGCGCCATCTACCGTTAAGTGGCTAAACTCGTTTTTGTCCCCTTTGATTGCCTTTGTTAGTTTCCAAAACTTTTTGCTACCAGTTGGCAAGTTTCGTATAAATTGATTCCAGCTGTTATTTCAGTCATTGCTGATGTTTTTATTAATCAATATTGTAATCTGTTTTAATAGGCACTTGATAAGATTTCTCTCAGCTGTAATTTACGTCTATAACGATTTCTCTGGCCAATCAAGAATAAAGTTTGTTGTGAGAGCCTTTTTGCCAACAAAAACTGGTAATGACAGGAATTTTTTTTTGAAGCTTCTTGTAAAATATATATAACTTTAGACAAAACTTCTTCTATGTTTGCATTAATTAGTAAGTACATCAGCTGGCAGGTTGTTATTTTTAATCTCATTTTCAACCCATTTTTCATTTCTTTCCAGTTAGCTTGCTTTTATTGTGGAATCTGTTTAAAATTTTCAGAGAAAATGCAATCAATTTTACAAGTTACTGGCGTGTGATCCGAATTAAGTAATTCAGGATGGGTTTCAAGGGGCGAAAAATTTAAATTTGAGTTCGATAGTAAGATGTCAACTACAGATGGTTGCGTTGGAGCTATGTTTTGACTGAATCGACTGAAAGAGTTTGGATAGTAAATGTAGTAAGCTGAATTGAGCTGGTGGTTTTAAAGGCTGTTACCGGCTGTATTATTTTGGAAACAGTTCCAGCTCGTTTGATGGGCATTGAAATCACCAAAAATAAAATAATCTATTGTAGATGTAGTTATAATATCAAGATCATCAATAAAATTGTTTGTGTATAAGGGGCAATATACCGAAGTAAATCTAACAGCCCTGTTTGATATTTTAATAATAATAGAAACGCTTTCCATACTCGTTGTTGGAAATTTTGAAATTCGTTCATGGGGAATATTACTCCTAACTGATATTAGCACGCCTCCACCATGTGTATTACGATCTTCCCTGTGGGCTTTAAAATTTCTGAGCTTAAATTTATGTTTTGGTTTAAGGAATGTTTCATTTATTAATAATCAATTTGTTTTAGATTTAAGATATGCTCTAATTCTGTAATGACATTTGGGTTTGTTAAGCCATGAGCATTCCAATGCAAAATATTTAATCTAGCCATGAATTCAATATGATTTTATATAACATGCCTAAGCATGTTACCCAGTACTCTGAGTTTATCATATTTAGTTTTACACTTTTCCAAAGCATCGATGGCTTCGAAATAAATATCTAACAGTTGCTCATTTGACAAGTCACTATAGTCTGGTGCTTTCTGACTTTTACGAGCTATTTCCGCATATGTAAAGTTATTATTTTTACCTGAATTTTTATTGATAATGCTTGGTACTTCGGGTCTCACATTACATAGTTCTTCCTCTGACGAATAAATTTCAGTGCCATAACGTTGTCTTGAAGTTTTTGGCTGACTCCTAGTAGTTACTTTGCGTCGAATCTCCAAATACTCTTTTCTTGTCGGACAATGAGGGTCATCTTCGCGATGGTTAATAAATTCAAATTTCTTTTTATACAGTTGTAGCATTTGTTAATCACAGGACCTTTCGTTGGTAATTTATTTAGTTGGCATGTCGAGTAGTCGTGATTACCGCCACAACCTGTGCAAACAGCTCATCTATAACAGTTTGATGATCCATGACCATACATTGCACATTTGGAGCATTGAGTTGGTCCTCTAGAGTGTCTAAGAGGATTTTTCCAATGAACAGCAATACCATACACATATCTAATTTTGATCACCTCCCTCTTAGTAATCTGATCACGATTAAATTCTAGCATGTACAATGCATCGTCTAGGTTAGATCGAGTAGTTTTAATTTCTTTAATGTTTTCAGGTTCGATGTTAAAAGCGTTCTTGAATTCTTCTTTGATAGTATCCACACTTAGTTGTGGCAAACCAAATAACACAAGCTTAAGTTTTTTGTTGTCTTTTATCGGATGGGTGAAGAATTTCAGGTTGTTTGATTTTAACTTTTCCACGCATTCACGCATTGAGTTGGCTATGATCTTTGTGCCAATGGACATTCTTTTATATTTACAGGTATCTCCCATAAGTTTGAAAACTGTTGTGAAATTATGGCCGATATCTACTATTATTGGAGGGATCATAGAACTTTTTTCCTTAGAAGCATCGTTGTCTATAGATGAGGCATCCTCATCTTCCATGTCGGATAGCAATTGGAATCTGTTATTCGAGACAGTTTTTGGCACTTTGTATTTGGGGCATATTCCCCAGAATTTTTTGCGTTTTGTGCGTATTTAGAAATTTTTATTTTATAGAAATAAAATAGATTTAAGTTTGTTGTATATATTAAAGAAAAAACAGCTGATAAAATGATTTCTCTAGGTTAGATGCGCGCACTTTTACGTTCGAGCACAAACTGAAATATACCATATACATAACAGTTACTATGGATATAAATGAGAGAATGAGTGTAACTGATGTTGTATGGGTTTGCTTTTGCATACATAAAAACCAATACAGTTGTATTAAGTAGAGTATGTAATAGGCTATGTTTTTTCCTTTGAAATATCCGTTTAACCATACATACATAATTGGTCATTACAACCCTTCAGTCAGGATTCCGACCTAGTTTCTCACACCATTTATGTTGTGTGTGTTAATTTTATACATGCGTGGCGGGACCTACAGTTTATAGTCGACTCCGAACGACAGATTTTTGAGAAACTTTTCATGGCAATTTTATTTACTCAGAGTTTTTGCCAGAAATCTGCTGAGAGGATGTCGGCGAAGAAATACTTTTTGTATTTTGTTTTAATGTCTGGCCTGGGGCTCGAACCCTGGCTTTTCGTCTAATAAGCCAACACACTACCTACTAGACCACGGCGACTTCGACCGTTTAACCATAAGCATTTTTAAATATTGATGGTGAAGCAAATATACAAGTAAACTTTGGTGCTGTAGGTAAATATTTATAACAACTACAAAACGTACTCAAACCGCCATAACTCCGGAACACTAATCAATCTTCCTTGGATAAACGGCCACAGATATGCCGACGCGAGATCTATCATATAAATTATGCATACGAATTTTAATTTGCATAGTACAATAATTACTAATTGTATTCCATCATCAGCTACAAGTATTTGCTTGCGAGAAATGTAGGAAAACAAATATGTTACTCTCATTTTCTCTTTATCCACTCATACTTTAAGGGCCATTATTACAATTTGCCGTTAACTAAAGGGAGGATTTTAACGGGCAGATAAATTGTTTTTCATTATTATAAGTGGACAATAAGGTAGAAGTGAGCGTTAAGGGAGGATCATTCTACCTTTAAGTTTTAAAGTTAAGTTTATGTTAGAACATACCATATTATATATTATTCAATATTTCAAATATAAAATATTATTGAAAATAATATATAATATGGCAACTTCAAGTATAAACAAAATGAGGAAACAACAACAAAAAAGAGGCCCTTCGTTGTCACTGCTTTAAAAAAAAACTTGTGTAATTGAGCAGTTTTATCGACATTGCACTGCCATATTTTTGAAAAATTTAACTTTATTTCATCTGTAAGTTGTAATAACGAAAATAAGTTAAAAGTAACTTTACAGTTCCCTTTAGCTAAAGGTACCTTTAACTAAACCCAAGTTTAACGGCAACTTGTAATAATGGTCCTAACTGCTGGAAATAATAACAATACCAACTTATAACTGCAACACATAACCATTTGTCTACACACACTCAGTTCAGAAGCTTGTACGAACAGTTGTAACTGTGGAGGTCTTTTATATGAATCAGCTCTAAACCAAATTATTTTGATGGTTTAATTGTAGAATAGGCTGATACACATGTAGCATACCATTCTAGCCCCCGCGACTACCCAGACTCTTAAAGTTCACCAACTCCATAATCTATTTGATATTTCACATCTCTAATAGAAGACATCAGTGCATCAAATCTCCAATGGCCTATCTTTGGATCTCGCGGCTGATAGTTAAAATAAATCCGCTATAGAAATGAAACAATTCCTTTTCTGAAATATGAATATTCAGATTCAGAAAGGTTGCTCTAATCAAATAAGAATTTTTAAGTTTTCTGCGAGAAAAAAGTTAACTAAAAAGCCTCTGTTGGAGGATTTATTTATTTATTTATTAATTACAATACAATTACAAATTATATTCCAATTATATACGAGCGGAGTAACTTGACCATATGATCGGTGTAGTGTCACAGACCAGAGTCTCTGGTAGCAATCGAACCCACGACCCTCACGCTAATAGTCTAGCACACTACCCTAGACTACCAGGGCACCCTGGAGAATTTAAAAACAAAACTTTGCCTAAGTTGCAGTCGATGATCAAAGAGATAATATCTAATATGCATCATTTCACTGACAGTTTATTAATACTCTTGGCAATGTAAAAACCATATTAATGTCAAATGAAACAAAATCTAAAAATCGGGTATACGCTGACGTGGAGAAGAGAATAATACATTGGGACTTCCCGGTCGCAGAGGCTTTGTATGTAATAGTACAGCGTTACTAGTATTGCAATATAAACTTATTGTTAATAAAAAAAAACCAAGTTTTAAGATGAAATATTATCCTGCTTCAAAATTCTCAAGACGAAATTCTGTTTACTAGATCATTTGTTTTTTAATATAAATTCAATTTAATTACTTTAGTTTCTTACTTATGTTTTTAAATTTACAAATTTATTTAATTATACTGTACTATACCAAACTGGATTATAAAATAAGTAACAATTTCGATATACATATATTATTTTTTATGGAAATAAAAAAATATTGTTTCGTTTTTACCTTTTAAAAACGTTTAAAAAATAAAATAATTAATAATTAATAAAATAAAAATAAATTTGTGTTTAGTTTTAATTAAATTCGCGCATTGCTGTGTGCCACTGTTCATAACTTGATGTAAGCAACAACAATTGCCTTCTTTGCTATTCCTCATTGCACTCTTTGGCATAAACAATAACAACTACTAGTCAATTGTTCGGCAGATCTTTGTAACGGAGATCTTCAAACCACGATTACTTTCTTCAAACACACCGCGTCTTCGCACAAGACTGACTGAACTTTTACTGACTCAGTCGCCTGCTTTGCCTTGCCTTTTATATGGGAACGTAAACAGTCTGATGAATGTCCTTGAAGTCGAATGTTCGTGGTTTCGCCTTCTAGAGATCTCTATAACTATAAACATCGTTGTTCATCCTTATTGTTTGTGTATTTTGTTTACATTTATTTGTTTACTTGTTTATACTTTTAATGTTAAACGATGTAAAAGCAAAACACTAGTATCTAGATTTTTCCATTTTCGTAACACTGCCACCCACTTCGTCCCGAATAGGCTCATTATCTCTTCTCCCATATTTCACCAGTCGCTCTATTTGTACGACCTTATTTTTTGCTCGGGGGCTGTTAACTTTCTGTATCCTGCCCACGTCATCGTTTATTTTTTTATTTTATTTATTTATTATTAGTCACAGCACAACAAGATAATAAGCTTATAAATGAAAGTGCTATAGGAGTACATCAAAGAAAGAAAATAATAACAAATCGTTGATTATATAAGTAGTGAAATTGATTGATTATTATAGTGAAATAAATAAGAACATGTTAAAATCTCAGGACATAGCAATCAATACAAATAATAAGGATAAAAAACGAGCATATGTAAAAATGAGTTAGAAAAATTACAAAGAACAGCATATACAAATATAAAGAAATATACAAATAAAGAAAAAATATATACATACATATACTTAGATAAAGTGAAATTGAAAGGCTAATTTAGAGAAATGAAAAATTAATAATCATTAATACAAATAGAGAGTAAAAATATACAAAAAAACAAAATATTGTTACGCAAATCGAAACGACCTAATATCGTTTAACAACAAAAGCCACACGATACAAATACACACTAACACTAGCAATACAATGAACGTGTTTATCTATCTAAACGTTTATAAAAAGGTAAAAACGTAACAATATGCTAAAAAAAAATTACTACTACTACTAACAGATTGTATAACTCCTTTTTGAACATAATTGCAATACCTATGTTCTGAATATAATTAGGTAAAGTATTCCAAAGACTGATGGTGTATATAAAAAACTGGCGTTGTGACAAAAGAGTCCTATGTCTATGTTGGATAATTTTCAAACCGCTGTTGGATCTAGCAAATGTAATCTTTCTAATTAAGTATATCGGTTGTTTTAAAGTAATAATCTTATGGAGGAGAATAAAGCATTTTGTATTTAATAGATTATCAAAATTAACTCCAAATATCTGGTAAGAAAATTGTGATATATCGTCTCGACATCCCTTAATAAATACATATCTGGCTATATTATTATAAGCCAGGTTGAGTTTCCGCTTCGCATCAGTATCACAGTTTGTGAAAATTTCTGATCCGTATAAAGGAACAGAAATCAAAAGAGGCTCTAATATTGATCCCTGAGGAATACCCCTTCCAACGTTTAACGGATTCGATATCTTGCCCTTAGTTGTGATCTGTTCATAAGATAAGAACGTATACAGACTACAAGCTGAGTTAGAAAACTGAAACAGGGTCTGTAGCTTCTTCAATAATACTTTGTGGTCAAACGTATCAAAAGCCTTGGTGTGATCCAAAAGAACTAAAAACGCTATGTAATTTTCATCTCGTTCCAACCTAAGGTCATCAACTACATTAACTAAAGCAGTAGTGCAGTCCATAAATTCCGACTATTTATCAGATAGGAAATTATTACTGACGAGATAACTTATTTCTTAAGGACTCGTAGACAGATTATAAGTTAAGAAGGGAAGATCATGATTGGAAAAGCAAGAGGCTGAAATTTGATCATATAAAAGTACCTTAGTCATATCATTAACAAATACAAGATTGATTAGACTACTAGATGTTGAATTGAAGTGAGTTGGTAAGGACACATTCACAGGGCTAAGATGGAGAGAAAACATTGAGACAGTTAATGTATTATCTAGTAAAAGATTATTATTAAAGTCACCAATAATATTAATGTCGTCATATTGAATGGAAACTTCCTCAAGAATAGAAATAAAGGGATCAAAATTTATATTGGAATTCGGTATAAGCCCAACCTAATAAAACCTTCTTATGGGTGGATGAAATATCAAGAAATAAATATTCTATTTGACTACCAATTTCAGTCAATTTTTCATTACACGGAATACCGTTTCGAACATAAATTGCAACTCCGTCACCTTTTGCCCGAGTTGCTGTATTGTTAACTAAGATTTTCCTATCTGAACGGAAAAGTTTAAATCAATGTTGATTGTAAACTGAATCCTGAACATCAAGAGGAAACCAAGTTTCTGAAACGCAAATAATGTCTACTCCAGCTCGTAGCAGCGTACCCAGTTGTTCACAAAAACATTTACTATTTACGATACACTTCCGGCCATTTGCTGAAATAATCCATTATAAGAACATATCGTTTTCCGGCATTACTGACAGGAAAAGAGCCTGCTGCGTCCATCGCTATCCGCTGGAAAGGTGCGCCCGAAATATATTGCTGCAGCTGAACTCGACTTCTTACTGGACCTTTTGCTGCAATACACTGGGTACAGTTTGGTATCCAATCCGCCACTGCTTGCTAACATCTAACTCAACAAAAACGTTGTTTTAGTCTTTCCAGCGTCTTTGTCACCCCAAGGTGTCCTCTGCTAGCTCCATTATGGAACTCATGTAAGACTTCCTTCATTTTGAAGAAAGGCGCTACTATTGGGTTGGATGAGATCTTGACATCAGAGCTTTCCCAATGACGATATAATCACCCATTTTTCAATTTTAAACCCCCATTGTGCCCAAAATGCTTTTATAAGATACACCTTTGATTTCTTGGTGAGTTCAAGCAAGCTTGCAGCCACGTTAGCAAAGTTAGGCACAAAGCGTCTGTAGTATGTACATAATCCCAAAAAACTGCGTAGTTCAAGAAGGTTCGGGACGAGGCTAGTCCTTTATTGCTCGTATTTTATCTTCATCCGTGGATATGCCATCTGCTGTAACAAGATGGCCCAAATATTTCACCTGTTTTTGGAAGAATGCACATTTCTTTACACTTAATTTTAGTCCAGATATTGATATTCGTTGCAGAACTGCCAGGTTCTTGAGGTGTTCGTTGAAAGTTCTGCCCATCACTATTATGTCATCGAGGTACACCAGGCAAGTCTTCCAATGCAGTCCCTTTAGTACACGTTCCATAAGCCGCTCGAATGTGGCCTGAGCATTACAGAGCCCAAATTGCATAACTTTAAACTAACCAGAATCTTGTGCTGCTATCTTTCTTTTTGACTAAGACTACAGGTGAGCACGGAGCCGATGATGGTTCAATTACACCTCCCCTTTTCATTTTATCTACTAGCTCTTTAACCTCGTTACGTTCTGGGTGCCTGTTTTATCGGCCTCACTTCACCAGTATCAATTTCATGTTTGACCAAGGCTGTTCTGCCTTGATTTTTATTGTTTGTGGCGAAGGCGCAAGCGTACCTCCTCAACAGCTTTTTGGCTTTATTTCTCTCTTGAGCTGCTAGACCTGCCACCCATTTCTCCACCTTTACACGAAAGTCTTGTTGGTCCTTGGCTGGTTCCGGCAATTGTTCGCTGTTTATTACCACCTCTACTGGAGCGCATTGGCCCACCTCGGAGTTTTTACAAATGACTTTTTATGGCCTGATAGATTTAGCACTCTCACCGGGACTCTGTTTGCTGGATTTGACAAGGGCATTTGCTGATGACAAATCCGTCTTAATTTCTGCTGGCTCAACAACCCACAAGCGGTTTTCCTCAGAATCTCCTTCCATACGCGCCGACGTCAACGATTCAGTCTGAGGTGGTAATTTTTCTTCTGGCGTGCACCTGATGCTTGTATCCCACGGTTAGGTTAGGTCGGAGTGCTCACTTGAGCACTGATAGCGGCCCAATGTGATGTCCCGGGTGAACGCAGTCGCTGTACTAACCAAGTTCCACCAAAATCAGGGAAAAGAAGAAGTTGGTCAGCGCAAGGGCTATCATAAAATCGGCACCAATGGTAACCTCCTCTACATATCGGCAAAAATAAAGACGTGCCTTACACTGATGTTGGCTACAGTTATCTTCGCCTCTGTTTTTCCGTGGACAGTGGCAGACTCTCCAGTAGCTGTCCCTAGTCTTGCATTACTAAGTACCTCACGCTTCCCTTTCACTACATCTGGTCTGATGATAGACTGCGTCGCACCGGTGTCTGTAGTGAAGGTGTGTTGTCTGCCATTTATATACCCGCATGCTGTAAGGTTGTTGTTTTGGTGCATCGCCGATATGGAGATTGTGGGGCCCTTGCTTATGGAAGCCAGCACTTGCCCCTCAGTGCTAAGTCGTTTTAGTTTAACGGTTGTAGATGGTTGGTATTCGCCCGTTTATAATTCCTTGTTGGTGAGACGGATCTTGACCTTTTGCGTGAAGCTTTGCGGTTTCTTTGGAAATGACCGCACTTTAGTTTAGTCTTACCATCAGCGCTGTGCGCTATGTCTGTAGTCTTCTCTTCCGCCGTGTAAGAGTCCGGAGACTGTTCTCTGTCTCTGTTTTCTGTACTTTCGACACATGATGATCATCGCTACTCTCATGTTTTCCGCGCCTTCTCTTGGAACTACTCATTTCAGTCAGAAGCCTTAGGTGTAGCAATGGTAAGTCGTCTTGTCGGTAAGACGGGTCTTGATCTTTCGCGTGGCGCTTTGCAGGTTCTTTGGAAGTTGAAGCATTTCCACAGTTGAAGCATTTAAGTTTAGCATTTTGTCCGTTTTCTTCTAAAACTCATTAGCCTTTTGCGCGCGGGACCTTAACTCCATACAGTTCTCGTTTGTGCTCGTCGCCGAATTTACGCTGTAACGCCACCATTTAGTCGTTTTAGTTGTTTTTGCAGTTGGCTGGCGTGGTTTCTATAATCTCGGCTGCGACACCTTTTAACACCAAAATTAGTTCCAAAGCATTCTCCCCATCGTCCCATCCGTTTCTGCTAACTACTTTCACAACTTGGAATTAAATTAAATACGGATAAGGGTGAGCTACCATCAAAGTAAGGTGTTTTTATCCTGCTGGTACCTTCTGATACGATTCGCACTGGTTCCGGTTGCTGACTCTGGAGGTTGTTGATCTTCTCCTCCATTATTACTAGTTTTCCGTCAACGGTCCTTTCTAAATTTGACACCTTTTCCTCGACTCTAATAACTCTTTTGCTGAATGACTCACGTATTTCCTATTGTCGCTTCAAGTTTCTTTTCAATTTTAGACAAAAAATTTTGTTCTCTATTCTCCATTTTTGCCATAATTGCTGCTTGCATTTGTTCTATCTTTTGTTCACTATCTTTTCGAGACTCAGCCAGAAGTTTTTGATTTTCGGCTCCAGAAGCTTCTTGTACATCAGCAAATAGCTTTTGGTTTGCTACTTGGATTTTTTCCATAATAGCGGTTAGCAACGAATTTATGTCGATACTGTTAGGGATTGCAGAGACCTGTAACTCTCGTTCCTCTTCGTCTTCGAACTCGTAAGTTTCGATATCAATGCCATGCTGCTGAAGTTCTTCCCTTAACTTAGCCGCCTTTGGAGTTCGTTCTTCGTGTCCGTTGTTGGCAGCTCTAATTTACCCAACTCTCTTTTGAGCTGTTCCACTCTTAGTTCGGAGAGTTTCATTTTATTTTATTTTTTTTAATTTTGCAATCGCTTAACGTTTAAAATGTGAGCTTGTAGATTACAAATTAATAAAAAATACATTTGTGTTTAGCTTTAATTAAATTGTTTATTGTTGGCACAATTCTGGGTGCCACAGTTCACAACTTAATGTAACAACAACAATTGCTTTGTTTGTTATAATTAGGGTTATCTTTGTTTTTACATTTCAAGTAACATAGTTATTTAAATTTTGTAACAATTCTCTCCCTCCGGTAAATCGCCTTGTTAGCGGTTTTACCGAATTTAATTACCGGCGTCTAATATTGCTAATTTACGGCAGGCCTTTCTATGATTCCATTTGGAGTTTTTATTTTTGTCCTTCGCACTTGACTGGCTCTATCTTTAATCACTTCTAAAACCTTCCCTTAGCCCAGGACTGTTTGCTGCGTCTGGTGAAAGTTGACAGCATTTTTTAACCCAAACCAAAAACATTTAGCCAATATCGCTTTGACTTTTTCGATTTTTGTTTTTGTAATTACAAAAAGCTTTAGCTCTATTAATGACATAGTTTGGAGCTTCTTAAACTAGCATCTGTAATCTTTTGAATTGGGAAAATTTTACATATTTTATAGATGTTATTAGTCTTTTCCATGCTCCTCCATGTAAGGAGCCGCTTCCAGGATACTCCTATATACGCCAAATTTGGTTGAATGTCATTAAAGTTAATATTCCTCAACTCTTCTTTTACAAACCGCTCGGTGACGGGAATTTGTTTCATTATCGCTATATAATTCGGTATGTACTCCACGCCTAGCTAAGAAATTTCTTAAACACAAGAAAATAATGTGTCTGATGGCCAGACGGGTAAATATAACATCCCATCGTTTTAGTGACTTCCTGCCAAATTTTACTGCTATCACACCAAAATAATCCGTTGTAACACATGTAAATGGTCTTTGAAAAGACCCAAGACGAGCTGGTGGATGTATTGCCGTTTTAGGAGTGTTAAGTTTCGCGGATTCATTTCTACACCATTGACAATTTCTTCGGATACCTCTGTAGGCCACCCTTAGTTTAATAATAAAATAAAGTTGACGAATTTCATTTAATATAGTTTAATTGTTAGAATGATGCGACGCAAGATGATAACTGGTTATCATGGTATTAATTTTGTGACATGGTGATTGACTGGCAGTCATCACTTAATTCTATCATTCTTAATTCTAAAATATGATACGGATGCAAAGGTGTCTCAACAAAGGTATATAATTCCGCAGTCAAATTTGTTGTTGTAAAGCCAGCGAGTAGCGGAAGTAATTGTTAGTAAATAGCTGAGCCAAATCTTCCACTTCTGACAAAGTTCGTCGTTAAGAGGTTGGCCGCAATCAATTCCTGTTCGCCAAATCTCTTAAAGGACAACTTGAGACATGACATAAACCCTGTTATGTGCGACGTGTGCGGCTACGAGAGAGAAAAATTTGTTCATAGATTGTCAAATGTTCGCTGGATTTCGCTAATCAAACTTTTAAAAAAGTGTCCAATTATTGTCCGATGAAACAAAAAATTTTTCAATTTCTGTTGCGATTTGTGCCTGCCATTAACAGTATTTCTAAAGAAGCGTAACTCTCTTACGTTGTATCTTTCGGTGCGTTTTTATGAGCCATCATTTAAAAAGTACCTGAAATCAAATGTGATTGGTGTTAATTGAAATTTTTGCTAAAAACGTTATTCAGAAAAATATATAATTTCTATATACACATTTGACAACCTACCATCAATGTTAAAAAGACGTGTCAACAATTTTTATGCCAATGCAACCGCACTGTTAAATTCAGCTTGCCCAATCCAAGTGTTCTTAAAATTGTAAATTATTGAAAATTATAGCGATTCATTGGCACTCCCGGTAAAATTTTTGCAAAGTATTTTTGGTTCTCTTTATTCATTTGGAAAATATGTTAAAAAAAAATTGTAGTCACCGTAGTCTAGTAGACAGTGTGTTGGATTTATAATTAATTTAATTAATTATATATAATATAATTATTTAAAAAGTTATAAGATTCTTTTTCTTCGAATTATAACTTCTTTATCTATTTTGTGTTTTGTAGGACTTGATCAATTTGTTCAGCAGTTGCGGGAGACATGCACACACAAGGTAAAAGCAAATTCTGTTAAGCAGGAATATGAGAAACAAGATGAACTAAAACGCTCAGCTCTCCGTGCTGTATCAGCATTATCAAAAATTCCTAAAGCAGGTGAATTTAATCTAATAAGAATAATAATAAATTTAATCTAATAAGAATCTAATAAGAATATTACTACTATTAATTTATATTAATTATTTTTCAGATAAGAATCAACAACTCACTGATTTCTTAAAGTCAATCAAAGATTCTCCAGAATTAAGTAAAATATACGAACATGTTCAAAAGGACGCTATTTCAAATACTACAGACATCTCTATGGATCAAAGCTAAACAAACTACAAGTGATTGTTCTAAGTCACTGGTTCAACTTTTCAATATACAAATTATAACTTACAAATTATACGATCGATGAATATATTAAAAATGGCATATTAATTAAATCTTCAGAACTATTAAAGCTTCACATTATTTGTATAATATATGTTTTAGGTGATTGATTGATACACTTGCAACATATATACCGCTCGCTAATTAACAAGCTCTTTGATCGACTTGGCCCACTTCCTGTTACTGGTTGACTTTTCAAATTAACTGCTGCTTTTGACAGGGCATTTATTTTTTGGGCTAACCATATATATAACTTATATATTATATAACAGTTACGGTTATTAGTTATAAGTTGTATTTGACTATATAACTTATAAGTGGTACGGTTAGACCTTCCATTTAAGAACGATTTTTAAAAGCGAACTAGCTTTATTTAATTCTTGGACAACAGAACCTTTAAGTTCTCCCATATTTCTGAAAATCATTGCAAAACCACTTGTGATTGGCCGACTATTTTGCAATCAATTGAAAAAAATGTCGCTTTGAACTTTATTTATTCAACCTAAAACATACTTTTAAATAATCTAAATATGCAATTTTTTTAATTATACAGTCTTCCTTTATTTACATTTTCTACTAAACTAAATATTTACAATGAGATCTTATCTTAAAATATAGATATTACAACAAATGATTGTTTTTATATAGTGAGGTAAAGAAGTTTTATTTAAATAGTTGAGGATTTTAAAGGCAAAAATGGGTTTAAAAACCTTTATATGAATTGATAGATATTCCAAACATACAAAAGTTAATGTGTGTGTGTGACTATTATTTACAATAGTCTAAAATAAGCACTACCTTTTCATTTGATAATTTATAGATTATAACATTTTAAATAGAGTTATTACATCTCTTATTAATAAATAGGAGGAAGTTTAATTTTTTTCAAAGTATTTATTTTTAATCTGCTTATAAAATCTATTATCTTTTCGTAGCCTGTTTCTTCGTGTATAAGATACGTTGAATACCACCAAGGTTTTTTATTAATAATTTTAAGGCACTTGTTTTGTATAATTTGTAAACGTTTTAGGTGGCAATTTGCTGCTGAGCTCCATATTGGGCACGCATAAGTTAAAATTGGCCTTATAACGTTCTTAAAAAGTAAATTTTTGTTTTTGAAATTTAACCACGATGGAGTGTTTAACAGCGGCCATAGAGCTTTGAAGGCTTTCATTGCTTTTGAACATACTTCCTTAATGTGGCTCTTAAATAAAAGTTTTTTATCCAAAACCATGCCGAGATATTTCACTTCATTTACTATATTTATGTTGTTGGTTCTAATTACTAGTTGGTCTTGGTAGCCTTTTTGGAGATTTATTAAAGGGAAAGATGATTGCTTGCGTCTTATCAGGGCGGATCTGGATCTTCCATTTTTTGAGGGATTCCATACAATTTTTAAATCCATTTTCCATTTTCTTTATCAGTGCTGTTGTAGTTTGCTTGAGAAAATTAGTGCTGTGTCATCAGCGTAGTATGCGATTTTGAAATAGTTAGGTATTTGAAAGTCAGATGTGTAAATGGCATATAGCAATGGCGACAGAACTGAACCTAGAGGTAAGCCAGCCGTGATAGTTTTTGCTGACGATGTTTCATTATTAATAGCCACCGTAAAAGTTCTAGAGTCGATAAAAACAGCAATTAGTTTACAAATGTATTTTGGAATATTTGCAGCCAATAGTTTGTAAATGAGTGTCAAAGACCTTTTCTATGTCCAGTAGTATTAGTCCAGTAGATTTTCTGTTTTTCTTATTAATTAGTATTTGGTTTTTTATCCGGTTTAATTGATGAGTTGTGCTATGTTCTTTTTTAAATCCAAATTGTTCTTTAGCGACAACTGAGTTATTAGTAACAAATTCATTGAGACGAGCAAAGATCATTCTTTCAAAAATTTACTTTCTGAAGTAACTTTAGTATTTCCAACGTTTATATTTGGTATTTTGATTTTGCCTTTCCCGCGCAAGCTTCTGCTAACTTTCCAGAAAGACTTGTCGCCTGGTTTTAGCTTAGTTGGTTAAATTTTTGGTTACGCTCTTGATTAATTCTTTCGTCTATCATTTTACTTAGGAAGTTGGCATATTGGTTATAAAAATGTATTTCATTGATATTGGTGGATCTTCTACTTTTACGTTTATAGCTTCTTCTTAGTTTTATATATTTTAATATTTTATCGGGCATCATAAAATTATTCTGTTGAGTTCTTTTAGGCGTTGTATAGTCCCTTGCTAATAGAATGATATTAATTAATTTCTATATTACTTCATCTATAATATCTGTAGAGTTAAATTCGTTAGTATGAAACGTTATTCTATTGTCAATGAAATCCATAGAGCTGTTCCAGTTAGTTGTACTACAATCAAAATAGTTGCGATCAATTAGTGTTGCCTGTGAATTGCTTATAGTACACACTATGGGGCGATGATCCGACGGTAGTTCGTACTCCATTGTTATTGTTTCCATATTTAAAGTGGAGTTACTTATAATTATATCAACTGTAGATGGTCTACGGTTACGTTGGTGCGGGTACAGTGTTGGGCTATTGGGGTAGTGCACAAAGAAGTTATGTGATTGTTGTAAATTATTAAGTATGGAACTAGCAGTGTTATTTATAGCACAATTCCATGATACATGTTTTGCGTTAAGCACAATGAATTCCTTCGAGGGTGGAGTCAGATTTAAGATATCGGACGAAAAGTTATTAGTATAACGTGCTGAATAAGCAGAGGTTATTACTATTGGGCGGTTGTTGATAATAATTTCTGCAGAAATATTCTCAATTGACTTAGTGTCCCATATGTTGATATACTTATGTTTAATGGATTTATGAATTAGGAGGGCTACGCCACCACCTCTCGCGTCAGTTCTGTCATTTCTGTAGATTTTATAATTTTTCAAAAAAGGTTTATGATTATCTGTTAGTAATGTTTCATATAAGCAAGCGACTTTTATATTTAATAATAATTCGAGTTGGTTTGTTTTTGAAAAGCATGAAATACCGTTGACATTCATATGAAGTGTTTTAAATAGGGTGTTAGTATAATCCATGAGCATATTTAACCATAGACATAACTACTTTGATTTGTTGCATTTTTGGCGTGCATCTTTGCAAATCTTCCATGGCAGTGGTGAATATTTAAAAAAGTTAATCTATGCTGAATAAGTTGGAACTGTTTTTGACTTGATTTGCAAAACTGACATTACTTTTGTTGCCATTGTTGTTATGATTTGGCTGGAGCTACCTAGTATGGGAAATTCTGTGTTGTTAAAATGAAATGAATTAACCTGTTGTTGTCTGTTGTTTCTAGTAGTCTTGCGTGTCACTCTTGTTCTGGTTTCAAGGTAAACTGAACGAAAAGGGCAGTTTATATCATTAGTAGCATGATCCGTTTTATCTTTGCCATGTTTTTTGCAGTTAAAACATGTGAAAACAGCTGGGCGTTTTTCACTTGTATTGAATGGGCAAGCATTAGTATGATGTGACTCGGCGCATATCATACACACAGGACTTCTATAACAATGTTCCCCGCCGTGTCCATACATAAGGCAGTTCCAACATTGTGTTGGCTTGTCTCCATTTTTAGGTTTATACTTTTTCCAAGTAATAACGTTGGCAATTGTTCTCACGTTTTTAAGTGACGTTGGGTTGAAAAATTTTCGGCAAAATTGTATCTTGTATATTGCATTATTGTTGGAACTGTATTTGGTAGGGATTTCTGGCACAGTAGAGGGAGATAAGTTGTAGCTAATTAATTTCTTTTTTATATCCTCAGCAAAGTATAAAAGTAGTGTATAATTTATTGTCCTTTGAATTATACGAGTGAAACTGTTGTGGTTGGTAAACCTACCACCAGATGACAGTTTTATTGTATTTATCATCTTCTCTTCATACTCATCTTTCATTAAATACATATGTATGTACATTGTTCTAACTGTTCACCGTAATTTATTTTAGTATAAGTGTTATTCGATTGGTAGCGTTTAAACAATAAACATCGTTTTATAGTTGTGAAAATTAAAACAAATCTTTTTTTATATTTGACAAAACGGAACATAACAGTGGCGACGAGTGATAGTTTTTTTTTTTAATAAAAAAAGGAAAACACTCTTAATAAATATTGTCGGTTGTGAATAATTCTTTTGATGTGAATTTTTTTTTAACTCTGAAAAAATAATAAGTGATGGATCAAACGCTGAAACAAATTCTTGCTCAACAACAAGAAACACTGCAAAGGCAGCAAATTCGAATGGAGTAACAGCAAAGGCTAATGGAACACTTAGTAGCATTGTCTAGAAGAGCTTCAGCGACATCTGATGCTCCGTCAACAAGCTCTGATACCGTCATGGGTATGTTGTCCAAAAATATAAAGGAATTTTCCTATAATGCTGATTCTAACCAAACTTTTGAGGCTTGGAACTCCCGTTATGAACATGTTTTTGGCGAAGATGCAGACAAATTAAAGGATGCTGAAAAAGTGAGGTTAGTTTTGCGGAAATTAGAACCTGCTGTATTTGACAAGTATGCCGACTACATTTTGCCTAAAGTGCCTTGTGAACTGAATTTTGGGGAGACAGTTTCTACATTGAAAACTATCTTTGGAAGAAAAGAGTCCCTTTTTAGCGCACGAATGAATTGTCTTCAATTTACAAAAAGTGGTGGTATCGACTTTGTTACATATGGTGACATGGTAAATCGTAATTGCGATAATTTTGAGTTTGGCAAATTAAAGGAAAACCATGAATGAATTGTCTTCAATTTACAAAAAGTGGTGGTATCGACTTTGTTACATATGGTGACATGGTAAATCGTAATTGCGATAATTTTGAGTTTGGCAAATTAAAGGAAAACCATTTTAAGTGCCTAATGTTTCTTCGTGGCTTGCAAAGCGCAGAAGACGCCGACATCAGAGCGCACCTTTTGAACTTTTTGGAGGGAGGCACAGCGGGAGCATACACAATTGACAAAATGGTTACCGAAGTACATGGAGTAATAAGTTTAAAAAGAGATGCCGCCGTTGTTGAACAAAAAGTACATGCTGTAAAATCAAAAGAGCACAAAGGTAAATTAAGAGAAAAACACAATGCAAATGGAAAGCACAATACCAGTGAAAAACCAAAAAGGCCCTGTTGGCAGTGTGGCGCGATGCACTTCGAAAAAAATTGCACATACACTAAGCACTTTTGTGAACAATGCGGAGTGGTAGATCACAAAGAGGGGTATTGTTCAAGTTTCTCTTCACAGCGCACACAAGAAATATAGATAAAATAATGCAAAATTTAAAGCAAAATTAACGGTGTAAAACAACGGTTGCAGTTTGACACTGGCGCAGACATCACAATAATATCAAAAATTATGTGGTCGAAAATAAACAAACCTAACTTCACTCAACCATCACAAACACCAAGTGACGCATCAGGTAATGTTCTCAAGCTAATAACAGCAACACTTTTCGTGACAAGCCACAACCATTTGAATATTATGGGTGCTGATGTAATGGACCAACTTGGTATTTGGAGTTATCCAATCGAATCAATTTGCAACAACATCAGTGTTTCGGAAGTTCAGCAAATCAAAAATAAATTTCCGAATGTTTTCGCCAGCCAGCCCGGTCATTGTTCTACTTTCAAAGTACATTTAAAAGTTAAGGCTGATGCTAAACCAGTATTTAAACCAAAACGACCGGTGACTTATGCAGCAGTTCAACAAGTAGATGACGAACTTCACCGCCTGGAACGGGCTAATATCATTACACCTGTAAATTGCTCCAGATGGGCTGCACCTATTGTTGTTGTAAAAAGGGCTAATGGAAGAGTTCGCATATGCGGGGACTATTCTACCGGAATAAACGAATGCATGGAAACGCACACCTATCCACTTCCATTGCCTGATGATATTTTTGTTAACTTCAACAACTGCAAAATCTTCACAAGGATAGATTTAACCGATGCATACAAGGCAACTTGAAGTTGATGATTCCATAAATGGTGAGCATCTCACCATCAATACACACAGGTCTTTTTACTTTCAACCGTCTTGCACCTGGAGTCAAATCCGCTCCTGGTGCTTTTCAACAGGCAATTGATACAATTCTGTCTGGTGTTCAATATGCCTATCCGTATCTCGATGACATCATCATAGCAACGCCGTCAATGGAACAAAATAAAAAGGCAGCCAATGAAGTGTTTTCACGATTTGAAAGGTATAATCTTACTGTAAATTTTGACAAATGTAGTTTTTTTTTTTCTCGTAGCTGCACCTATCTGGGATATAAGGTCGATGGTACCGGCATTAAACCTGATCCAGGTAAAATTTCAACAATTTTAAAAATGCCAGCTCCAACAAATATCACAGAATTGCGGTCATTTCTTGTTGCAGTGAACTACTATGGTAAATTTATACGCAAAATGCGACAGTTGAGAGCACCACTGAACGCTCTTTTAAGACGCGATTCTGAATGGAATTGGACTAAGACTTGTGAAGAAGCATTTCAACAGTTTAAAGAGATTTTGTCTTCTGACCTTATGCTTACACACTACAATCCAAGTCTTCCAATCAAGGTGGCTGCAGATGCCTCCAATGTGGGCCTTGGTGCTTACATTTGCCACGAATTCTCTGATGGTTCGGAGAAAGCTGTGTACCACGTTGCCCGCTCATTGACGCCGGCAGAGCGCAACTATTCACAAATTGAGAAAGAAGGTTTGGCACTCATATTTGCAGTAAAAAAAATTTCACAAAATGCTGTATGGCCGTCACTTCAAGTTGGAAACCGATCACAAACCTCTTTTGGTTATATTTGGCAGTAAGAAAGGTATAGCAACACACACAGCCAGTCGATTGCAGCGCTGGGCCTTAACTTTAATGTCGTACGATTTTGATTTAAGTTATGTCCCCACATAACAATTTGGTTGCGCAGATGTTTTGTCGCGACTAATCAACAAAAATCAAAAACTCGAAGAAGACGTAATAATTGATTGTGCAACACTGGAAGCAGAAGTGAAATATTTGGTTCAAAACAATATCGATGTTTTACCCATCACATACAACATGGTGCGCTCACCCACTCAATATGATGAAACTCTACAAAACCTGATAAAATACATTAAAACTTCGTGCCGCACACAAAATCTGAAGAAGAGAGGCTATTTTATTTCCGTAAAGATGGATTGTGTGTTGTTGATGATTGTCTTCTCTATCAACATAAAATTGTGGTTCCAAATAGCCTACGTCAACGTGTACTTAAGCAGTTACATAAAGGTCACCAAGGTATAGTTCGTACCAAAGCTCTTGCCCGAAGCTATGTCTATTGGCCAAACATAGATAAAGATGTGGAAATGTTAGTACGGCAATGTACATCCTGTGCATCCACAGCAAAAGCTCCACCGAGAGCAAATCTTCATCCCTGGCCAACTGCACAAAGGCCAATGCAACGTATACACATTGATCTGACAGGCCCTGTGGAACACAAAACGAATTTATTGGTGGTGGATTCATTTTCTAAATGGTCAGAAGTTTACCCACTAAAATCGATGACGTCAGCAGCAGTGATCGACTGTCTTAACGATTTTTTTCTCACATTTTGGAAGGCCGGAAACAGTGGTGAGTGACAATGGAACACAATTTACCTCACAAGAATTTTTTGATTTCTGCAGGGAACGTGGAATTGGACACTTACGTACTGCACCATTCCACCCACAATCCAATGGGCAAGTGGAACGTTTTGTGGACACTTTTAAGCGGTCGCTTAAGAAACAAAATTCATCAAGTTTAATTAATAGTATTCGTGATTTTCTGCATGTCTATCGTGCTACAAACAACGACAATGCATTTGAAAACAAATCACCATCTGAATTTTTTTGGGGAGGAAGGTAAGGATCAACATGGATTTGCTTCTAAAACCAGAACAAGTCTCTAGTCATTATAATGACAAAATGGCATTGCACTATAATCGTAAATACAATGCTAAAGATCGCCAATTTAACGTTGGAAGTGAAGTCTATGCCAAAGTCTACAAATTCAATAAGTACTTTTGGGCACCTGGAATTATTAAAAATCATATATTGTTTATGTCTGACGATCTATACTTCCCATCACTGGTGACATAAACGGGATTGTTTGAATGATGGGAAGTCACCAACAGAGGGCGCTATATATTACATTTAAGCTTTCAGTAATTAACATGAAATGTAATTTAATGTAATATTAGGACTTTAGTCTATATAAGTTTTTTTCTATTTTTACATTCGTTTTGTAACCAGCACAAAATTATATTGTTTATTCTAAAGAAAAGTTTTTTAAAAGTTAGTTTGTAAAATCAAAAGTGAATCTTTTACTTGAAATAAAAAGTTGTTGAACAAAAAAAATAAAATATAAATTTGTATAAAAAAATATATCAACCAGAATTATTTTTGTGTTTATTAAATTATTTTCATTTTAATTGAGTGAGACACAAGAGGAAAGTGTTGCTTGTTTTTATTTTTTTTATTTGGAAGCATTTTTTTGATAATTTTCCTTTTGCTTGCCAGACATCTGAGCCCAATTTTGGTTTCGAGGAATCACCACAACTACCCACCCTTTACATACAGTCCACGGAGTTAACATTTGGTCCAGACGACCCGGATTTGGAATCATTTTTTAATTTGCATCTATTAATTTTAATAAGGTAAAGTTGTTTGTGCTTTATTTTTTTTATTGTTATTTGGTGGTGATTCATACACTTGTAAAGTTTTGTTGTCTAGTCTAACAGAACTTTACTTGTATATAATATAACAGTGTATGTTTTCAAAAGGTATTGGTGTTATAATTTCAATAGCACAGCCATACTTTGGGAATTTATCGGATATTAAAACCAAACGGGTTTTAATATACACTGTTAATCCCTTTTGTCTTGGGTTATAAGGGGATACATTTTTGAATAAAAGGATCAAATTGGGGTGGGAATAAATAGTTGAAAGTCGAGTTCAACAACCCAATTTGATTTTTTGTCCACAGTTGTGTGATAATTAGTAATTGTGCGTTGGGTAGTAGCAAAGTCTATTACCATTAATGACGATCCTTGAAATCCACCTTTTACATGACAGGGGTACTCGTAAATATGTGTTATTTATTTTTTTATAATTGGTGGATCTAAATTTTTGAATCGATGTTGGATTGAACAAAAATTTATAATTTTGTTTATTAAATTTTTGAATTGAATAACCAAGTAAAATTTATTTATGGGTTTCGTTTCGTGTTCTTTGATATTCGATCTATTTACCTTTAATTATTTGTAACTTTCAATTAGATTAAAATTTATTAAACTAAATTCATTGAATAAGGAAAGTTTACATATATGTATATAATTTTTTTTTTTTTTTTGAAAACAAAGTGGGGATAAATACGTATACGGAACTGAACGTAATAAGTTATTCGCGAATTATTGGATTTTTTTCATTCTTGTACTCGTCCTTTTGCTAAATTTTGAATTGGCCGTAATATTGTGGATGTATATGCCCTTCTATTAGCGTACTTTTCGGTATCGAGCACGTTGTTAATTACATCTTGTTTATTTTTCGAAATATTTTCGTTTAATTGTCGCTGAATTGATAGCGATCGGGACGCTAATATATTTCGATTTTATTCCGTCACAATTTATTATTTATTTAATAATTTCGTTAGAGGATTTTTCGTTGGATAGTGTGAAACATATTCAATCATTCTCTTATTTATTTCATCTTGCTTTTTTCTGATTAATTTATTTTGTAATTTAACTTGTTTAATATGCCAAAGTCAAGGAAATTGTTGACTTTTGAGACATTTGCACAAATGTTTCTAGATTTCGAAAGGGAATTGAATGCGACTCAGGAAGGTAATACGGCCTTCTCTATAGAAATTCAGAGGGAAGAATTTAAATCGTTATGGACAAAGGTCAAGAACGCTTATGAAGCCTTTGCCACAGGAAATGGGGAGGACTTAGAAGGTGAACGAGAGGCAGCACGGGAACTTTTCGCCCATTGTCGTTTGGGCTACATTACTGCAGCTGCTCTAATGAGTGAGCTCTCTCAGAATTTTGTCAATCGACCTGCGATGTCCTCGACCCATTCCCCAAATAGTCGGAGTAACGGAAATCGAATTAGAAACCACATACAGTTGCCACCTTGTACCATGGAGGTATTTCATGGCGACTACAAATCCTGGCCATCTTTCCGGGATATGTTCACAGCGGTTTATGTGAATGGTGCCAATATTTCACCTGTCGAGCAGTTATTTTATTTGCGGCAGTTTACGCGAGGTGAGGCATTGGAAATTGTAAAAAAATCATCTTTAACGACCCAGGGGTTCCAGGAGACCTGGAACAATCTTAGAGATAGGTTTGAGAACAAGAGAATACTGGTGAATTCTCAATTAAAGATTCTTTTTACACTGGAACCTATAAAATTAGAATCGGCTCATAAGATTAAGGGAATCCAAAGAGATATCAATAATTCGATATCAGCACTTCGGATGCATGATATTGATATTTCTAATTGGGATTCGATTTTCGTATATCTCTGCTCCACAAAGTTGCCCGTACTAACTTTGTCTCTCTGGGAACAGACGATCCAGAACAAAGTGGAGATTCCCAAATGGAAGGATTTGGATAATTTTTTGACTTCGCGGTTTCAATCTCTGGAAACTGTGTCTGAAATTCGGAATTTTGAATCAGTTGGTAGTAGTTCTAGGCCTACTAGGACTTTCTCTAACCCGAAAAAGGGAGTTCGATCCTTTTCCACTAGGCTGAATAGGAGAATTTGTACATATTGTTCGGGGGACCATTTGATGAATATTTGTCCGAAATTTTTGGATTTATCTCCTGAGAGACGGTTTTCGGTGGTGAAGAGGTACAGTCTTTGTATCAACTGTCTCACAAGTGGTCATAGACTTAATGAGTGCAAGGGCACTTTTAGTTGTTCGGTGTGTAAGTTGAAGCACCACACATTACTGCATCGAGAGGTGTCTGGATCCTCTTCGGAAATGGGCGTTTTGGATGCGCCAAGTCCTAGCGGTGCAGTCAAGTCGAATGGGGAGATCCAAAATTGTTTTGCTGCTACGTCGAGGCAGATACTTTTGGGGACTGCGGTAGTTGGTATCTACCACCGAGGAGAGACGTTTAAGGCTAGGGCGCTGATAGATTCCGGATCTCAAACAACTTTTATTTCGGAAAAGTTACAGAAAAAATTAGGATTGCCAACAGTTCGGATGAGTGCCAAAGTTTCAGGTTTGAACGGAGCTTCTACGGGTACAGTTCAGAGACAATGTTCGTTTGTCCTGACTTCGCCTTTGGACTACAGGATTATGCTAAAGGCAACGGGTTTAGTACTACCCAAATTGACTGGCATGTTGCCCAATTCGACGGTCGATATTTCTGGATCAGTAGCCTTTTCGGGGATTTCTTTGGCTGATCCGAAATTCGATAAAAGTGGTCAGATTGATATTCTTATTGGTGGTGACGTATACCCTGACATCCTGTTGGAAGGTGTCAAGAAGAATATTTTTGGGAACCTAATGGCACAGGAAAGCGTATTTGGCTGGATTGTAACCGGGCCTTTACCGGAGCTGCATTCGAAGGAGCTCTTAGCTTCTGCGTCCGGTTACGCGAGAATAGAGGTCAACGGAAAATCTAGGAGAAATGTGAGGCCGAATGATCGAGGTAATAAATCGTTGCGAAATGGGCCTAGACCCCACTCCGGTACTCGTAGAATGGCCTACCACCAATATTTAGGTAATTATGTTGAAGTTGGTGACACAGCGGCCATAAGAGAAGGTATAAGACCTATCACTAAATGGCGCTTAGGTAGCGTTCATAATTTGCATTTGGATAATAATGGTTACGTGAAAGCTGTGGATTTGGTAACTGAACGTGGGACAATTACAAGGCCGATTGGAAGTCTTGTAATTCTTCCAACGAAGAATTGATAAACAACTTTAACTTATAGTATCATGGTACTCCGAGGAAATCTAAGAGAGGTGAAGATGTCGAGGACGATGAATTGTAAGGATGCTTGAGCCACGATCATACCTGGTGGACGTGTGCGAATATGGGCCGCTGAAGTTAAACCTTCCATTTACCGGGCAATAGACCTAGTCCGTCTGTCCCTAGGAAAGTTAGATTAGAAAACTGAAGCATCGAAAAGGACACCCGCCCACTAGCCAAGAAAAATATCGGACCTCGTTCGTCCTGATAATCCACCAGTGGACCTAGTTCGTTCAATGGTCGTGAGAGTGGAAGACCTAGTCCGTGTGAAGCTCTAGTTCCGATTTAGCAGAGGAACAATAAGCCTCAAGAATTCGATACCTAATTTTAGACCGTGATACTTAATCCTGAATATATCTTTCCAGTGTAATCTTTTCCGTTCAGACAGATCAGAGTTGGAACTGCTGCAAGCTGTCAAGTTTTTGGTCTTCTATTATTTTGAAATATGAAACTAACATGAAAGTTTTTTTTTTCTTTTGTTTCGAATTTTTCCTTTCTTTAGCCATTAGATGGAGGATTTCTTTTTTGGTTGCAGTACTGCAAGGGCGCCGGCATGTTTATGTCTGACGATCTATACTTCCCATCACTGGTGACATAAACGAGATTGTTTGAATGATGGGAAGTCACCAACAGAGGGCGCTATATATTACATTTAAGCTTTCAGTAATTAACATGAAATGTAATTTAATGTAATATTAGGACTTTAGTCTATATAAGTTTTTTTCTATTTTTACATTCGTTTTGTAACCAGCACAAAATTATATTGTTTATTCTAAAGAAAAGTTTTTTAAAAGTTAGTTTGTAAAATCAAAAGTGAATCTTTTACTTGAAATAAAAAGTTGTTGAACAAAAAAAAATAAAATATAAATTTGTATAAAAAAATATATCAACCAGAATTATTTTTGTGTTTATTAAATTATTTTCATTTTAATTGAGTGAGACACAAGAGGAAAGTGTTGCTTGTTTTTATTTTTTTTATTTGGAAGCATTTTTTTGATAATTTTCCTTTTGCTTGCCAGACATCTGAGCCCAATTTTGGTTTCGAGGAATCACCACAACTACCCACCCTTTACATACAGTCCACGGAGTTAACATATATGTTAATTATGAAGTGGAAATTGTTACTTTTCCATATTTTAAATCCATGAAGTCGCACGCAAATCAATTGCGATTACGCAATAGCAATTCAACAAGTACTAATTCGTGGTTAGACATTTTTGATATCAGACCTCCAAATAAAAATACACCAAGCTCGAAAAGTGAATCCATTCCTATTCCAGAAGATATAACCGTCCCTGGTCGTATATCTGCTTCACCAGCTACAACTTCTGAGCAACGCTCTTCATCAGCAAATACAGAAGATATGCAGGCATATGTACCACAGACATCTGAACAAGTCAACAATCAGGAAATAGTTCACCCTGAACACTCTGACCAAACACTACGTCGATCGCATCGCAATAGACCGGAGCCGAATTGGTTTAGAGATTTTACAACTTAAAGAGGGAGATGTTGTGGTTAGTAACCCTACCACCAGATGACAGTTTTATTGTATTTATCATCTTCTCTTCATACTCATCTTTCATTAAATACATATGTACATTGTTCTAACTGTTCACCGTAATTTATTTTAGTATAAGTGTTATTCGATTGGTAGCGTTTAAACAATAAACATCGTTTTATGGTTGTGAAAATTAAAACAAATCTTTTTTATGTTTGACAAAACGGAACATAACAGAAACTCTAATTGGTTTTCCTTCAATATTTGTTTACAGCAGTCATATAATTTCTGGTTTGGAGTAAAAACTTTTGTACCTATAGAGGTTTGTTTATAAAGAATCATTTCCAAGTAACTTTTGAATGTCAGTTAATGAGCATTTGATTTCCACAACAATGGGTGGAGGTTTTCTGGTTGTAACTTCCGAGATGTTTGACACTGGAGCAGTGTCCATAAAATTTGGATCAGCAAGGATTTTAAACCTGTTGCTTGAAGTAAATTTTTTCATCTTTTTCTTTGAAATAAATATTCTATTTTCAGAAGAAGATTTGGCCATATGGGCCATTTCTGATTTACGGACAATTTTTTTGAATGTAAATGTCTACTGCTAAGATGAGTTCAAGAAGAAACAAAGTAGACAATTTAAAAGAACAAGAAGAAGAAAAATACACATGTTTTGACAATGTGTTTATGTATGTGCTTTTATTTTTATAATGCGCTTTAATTATTAACACGACCGTTCGGGTTGAGAATCTGATGTGAACTGAAATATGCAATTAAAACCCAAATGAACAAAAGAAAAAATACATTTGAAATACATTTAACCCTGGACGGTTACTCTTCATTTTTGTACATTAAAGTTACTCTTCGTTGAATCGACGAACACTTTAACCCTAATTGGTTACTGTTCGTCGAATCGACGAAGCTCATTTACTCTTATATATCATATAATTCTTTTATGTTTGACCAAATTTCGCTCTTTTTTATCAACAATGTTGGTTGATAAAGAAAGCTTGTAGTGAGTAAACGTACCCCGGCCACCCATTTTTTTAATCCTGGATGGTCATTTATGTATGACTTCGTTGAATCGACGAACATAAAAAATTTTTTTTCGTCTACTGACTGCAAGCTTTCATTTTCGACTAAGGTTGGTGAAAAAGAGCGAAATTTGATCAAACATAAAAGAGTTATATGATAAAGAGTAAATGAGCTTCGTCGGTTCAACGAACAGTAACCGTCCAGGGTTAAAAAAAGGACAAAACATTTTCACGATTAATATTTTTGAAAAATTCTAGATAGAATTGATTGAGCTTTTGATCTGAACAGACGTATGTCGGAGATAATTTACAGTGTTTTTGGTGATTTATATTAATTGAAAGTCAAATAACACCACGAAAATTCATTAAATAAAATTAAATTAAAATTTAATTTAACTTATTTAAGTTTATTAAATTAAAATAATACAGAAATTTTTAACAATAAAGTTTATGAACATACAACTACAATAATTACATTAAAACAAACAAATTTGTGCATACATATCGAGCCATAACCGCAAAAATATCTCAAGCGACATATTTTTCAAATATGGTTTTTTGTAATAAATAAATTCATTGGCATCATTTGCATCATCTATAAAAATTTCAGAGTCACACTCTGTACCGTTATGAATTTATAACAGAAAAAAGTTTAATTTTCTAACTTAATTTGCACAATAAATAAATAATAAAAACCTTCGTTTCGTTTTTGTCGCTTGAGATATTTTTGCGGTTATGGCTCGATATATTGATACAAGACAATAGCCAGTATCATAAAATACAACAAAAACAATGTTAAATAAATTATATATACAACAATAAGCACTTAACTTCTAATAAGGCATCTACTAAGTGTACAAGATGCAAATAAGTGATCAAAATAACAGAAAACAAAATAATAACAAGAAATAAAAACGATACAAGAACAAAAAAATACCGTATTGAAATATACAAGGCAAAACAAAGTTGATAATAAAGAACATATTTTTTTCCCTAATCACCCTTATCATGGAAAAAAATTTCCCCCCAAATTTTTTCAATGTTTACAAAATTTTTATCATGAATTTTCTTCACCCGAACATATGGCATATTATAATAAATATAGACACTTGTTTAGGGGAATTTGTTTGACATTTTATCAGAATTTGTTCACTTTGATTTTTAGAGGCTAATAGTTAAAAAGCAAAAGTTATGTTGGAAATCTTTGGTTTTAATAATAATTAAGTACAAATTTAAATTTTCAGGAACAATTCAGCTAATAAAAAACAAATTGAAATTTTTTTACCAAGAATGCGGGAAAATCTTTCCATAGCTGGTGGTTACAGCAAAAAAGATCAGGCGGCTTTTTGGAAGAAAATTAACTTAGAGCTAAACAGCGCAGGACCACCAGTAAAAAGTACAACGGAATGGAAAAAGGTAATGTTTTAGTAGGTTAGGTCTGAGTGGTAGCTCTAATTTCACAAAACTCACTTGAGCACGCATAGCGGCCCGTTGTGATGCCACGGGTGAACGCAGTCCCTGTACTGACCAAGTTCCACCAAAATCAGGGAAGAGGAAGAAGTTGGTCAGCGCAAAGGCTGCACAATATTTTAGTACATACACATTACTTATTGACTTAATAAAATGTTTTAAATTAATATTTTTAGGTATGGAATGATCAAAAATGAAAACGTGAAACAAAGAGATGCTACGGGAGGGGGCCCTTGTAAAATTAAAAATCTAAATACCACTGAAGAGGCTATATATGAACTAGTACAAATTAACAACTTAACAATAAAATTCTTCCAAGTAATTCCATAAACGAAAACGGGATGAAGCATTTGGTAAAAAAGTTGTACCTGAATGCTTGGGTGATGTTTCTAGCAAGGTGAATACAACTTGTGGAAAAGGAAATAAAAATTCAAGAAATTTGTGCAACAAAATATGCGAGCTCTTAGAAATAGTTAAGGAAGAAAAAGCTGAAACGAAAGCAATGATGAAAAGAATGTGTCGTTCTCTGACAATAAAACAAGAAAATTAAAGACATTGAACGTCATAACTCAGTCATGGAGCAATATAGAAAAAAAGGAAGGGAAGAGACCCAAGAATTACACATACCACAAAAACATAAAATTATTAATAATTATTATTATTATTATTATTAAATTACTGTACACTCGGCAATTCCAAAGGATTTGATTTTCTTTTATTTTCTTCCAATTCCAATAACAAAACTGCATCAATTCTAAACATTTTTGCTAGTTTTAAAAATTTAATTGTAGTTTTGACAAATTTATTTTCTTTTTTTTAACAGCAGTTTTATTTCGAACAAACGAATATGATTCGAAGGGAAAAATAATTCGAGTGACATTCACAATAGTAAATTGTGTTTCACACGTTGACTGCCACGTCACCCATATTCGGGTGACAGTAAAGCTTCTGATCGGGCCGCGTCACTCGTATTAGGGTAACGCTTATTTGACTACGCGGTACGCGTGGCCTAAAGGAGATTTTACTGTAAACGCGCGTGGCAGTCAACGTGTCAAACAAGTTGTGCTTATTAAGTTATCAAAATAAAACCGAAAACAATATAAATACAATACAAGAACAAAAAATACCGTATAGAAATTTGCACTCAAAGAAATGTATAGAATTTATTTGGACCAATGTATCATTTCAAATTAAGAAGCCAATCCAAACTTAGTTCTAAAAACGAAAACACTTCGTTGTCGGATATATTGTACATTAATAATACTTTTGCAGATTTAACGCAAGCAGCGCCTATAGTAAATACACTAAAAATTGCGCGTATAACCAATATCAAATCCGCATGCTCATCCAAAATCGAATCACCTTTTTAAATTTATGCAAATGATTGATAAAAGGTTTGACAAATTAGCAGATCAACTGCAATCCACTATTAAGAGTATGTTCCAACAGTATGAGGAACGACTTTTAAGTGAGATAGAAAGAGGTTGAATACTGCAAAAGACGATTTGGATAATTTAACTGAACTGGTAGCCATATTACAGTCTTCTGTTGATGAAATAAAAAATAATAACTCTGCGAAAATCGTTGCTCTCACGGATGAGACAAAAGATCTAAAGCAAGAACTAGCTCATCTAAAAAATGTTGCTAGAAAACAGAACAACTCAGTCGTTACTAATGATCTGTGAATTGTTGATGTTCCGAAGCAGGAAAATTAAGATCTTTTCGATTTATATTATAAAATATGTCGAACTGTTAATATTAATCCTCCGGAAATTAATAGCGCTTTCCGAGTAAAAAATAATAATTATAAAGGCAAAATCTCTGCTAATAACAAAACTAAGTCGGACCCATCAATTATTAAAAAATTTAAATCACCACATGAGCGAAATCCTGTTCTCAGGTCCATTACGCAATACATCAAGATGAAAAAAGATGTTTTGCATCTGAATGCACTCGTTTTTGACAGTTCAGTGACTTTTAATATTAACGAAAACTTAACTGCCGAGAATCATTGCATTTTTCAACGGACTTACAGATTAAAGAAGAGAAAATAAATATCTGCTGCTTTTGTGAAACAAGTATTAGTTTACATTCGGCGACGCGAACATGAGCCAGAGCGGTCAAATGATCGCTTTTAAGACTTTAATGAAAATATATAGCTGTTTAATTTTTCAATATATATTTCTCTTCTTTCGTTTTTCCTGATAATAATATGTACTCTACCGTTGTCTACCTTTAGCGGTCTTTTGACCGCTGGAATATATATGAAATTTTATGAAGTTATCTGCATTGAAATCTCAAAATCTCCCTTTCTCATTATATGCACGTGGTGCATATGAAACAAGAAACTTCAAAGTTTCATGTTTATGGAATAAGAAATGGGGCCCTGCATTTTTTCACGTACAATGAACAGAAACCGTTTCACAGAAATTATTCGTTTTGATAGAAGAAGCGAGCGGAACCAGCATCTGCAAACTGACAAATTTACTCTCATCTCCAAGGTATGGAATGCATTTATAGGAAATAGTCAAAACTGCTACAAACCAGGTGCAAATATAACTGTTGATGAACAGCTATTTGCGTCAAAATCAGGATACCGATTTACACAATATATGCCCAATAAACTCATTAAGTCGGACCCATCAATTATTGAAAAATTTAAATCACCACATGAGCGAAATCCTGTTCTCAGGTCCATTACGCAATACATCAAGATGAAAAAAGATGTTTTGCATCTGAATGCACTCGTTTTTGACAGTTCAGTGACTTTTAATATTAACGAAAACTTAACTGCCGAGAATCATTGCATTTTTCAACGGACTTACAGATTAAAGAAGAGAAAATAAATATCTGCTGCTTTTGTGAAACAAGTATTAGTTTACATTCGGCGACGCGAACATGAGCCAGAGCGGTCAAATGATCGCTTTTAAGACTTTAATGAAAATATATAGCTGTTTAATTTTTCAATATATATTTCTCTTCTTTCGTTTTTCCTGATAATAATATGTACTCTACCGTTGTCTACCTTTAGCGGTCTTTTGACCGCTGGAATATATATGAAATTTTATGAAGTTATCTGCATTGAAATCTCAAAATCTCCCTTTCTCATTATATGCACGTGGTGCATATGAAACAAGAAACTTCAAAGTTTCATGTTTATGGAATAAGAAATGGGGCCCTGCATTTGTTCACGTACAATGAACAGAAACCGTTTCACAGAAATTATTCGTTTTGATAGAAGAAGCGAGCGGAACCAGCATCTGCAAACTGACAAATTTGCTCTCATCTCCAAGGTATGGAATGCATTTATAGGAAATAGTCAAAACTGCTACAAACCAGGTGCAAATATAACTGTTGATGAACAGCTATTTGCGTCAAAATCAGGATACCGATTTGCACAATATATGCCCAATAAACTCGATAAGTTCGGAATCAAGTTCTGGTTGGCATCGGACGTTGAAAGTAGATATGTTGTGAATGGATTGCCGTATTTGGGAAAATACGAAACGAGGCCATCAGCAATACCACTTAGGGCCATTATTACAACTTGCCGTTAAACTTGGGTTTAGTTAAAGGTACCTTTAGCTAAAGGGAACTGTAAAGTTATCTTTAACTTATTTTCGTTATTACAACTTGCAGATAAAATAAAATTAACTGTTTTCAAAAACATGGCAGTGCCGGAGCAATGTCGATAAAACTACTCAATTATACAAGTTTTTTTTTAAAGCAGTGGCAATGAAGGGTTTCGTTTTTTTTGTTGTATATGCTCATTTCGTTTAAATTTGAAGCTGCCATAATGAAAATAATATATAATATGGCAAGTTCAAACATAAAGTGACCTTTAAATGTTAAAGGTAGGATGATCCTCCCTTCAGCTTAACGATCACTTCTATCTTATTGGGTACTCATAATAACGAAAAACAATTTATCTGCTCGTTAAAATCTTCCTTTAGTTAACGGCAAGTTGTAATAATGGCCCTTAGTGAATTTGTTGTTCTCAAACTCACTAAACCATTTATAGGGTGCTGACGAAATATAACCACGGATAATTTTTTTACGAATGCATCTTTAGCAACAAAACTTTTATCAAAAATAACTGCTTTAGTAGGAACTATTCTGGCGAATAAAAGAACACAAAATGTCACATTTTTCAACGCATCTTTACAAATTAAATAATTTAACTCTAACAATTTCCAAAAGCAAATCGAACAAAAAAGTTCTCTTACTAACTTCAAAGCATAAATATGTAAAAATTTAAGAAACAGGTATGTATATTTGAAACCATTGCTTTTTATAATGACACCCAATTAGGCGTATATATGACGGATCAAATGGCTAGAAGGTACAGCATAAAATTTAAATCTAATAGATGGCCTGACCAGGTATTTTTCAACATTCTGGACTTTGCTGTGATAAATGCTTGGATTTTATATAAGCAAACAACTGGAGAAAGAATATCGTGATAAGAATTTTTATTTGAGGAACTTTCCACCGCATACCGCGATATACATAAACAAGAAAAAATGGAAATGGTTTCTTTTGGGGTCATGAAACCAAGTTGGTTTCGTTAATTTCTAACGTAAATTAAAACCAATTTTCGAATCAGTTGTTTTGATAAAAGTTGACAAAAAAAATTACAAAATACCTATAAAAAGATTTTTTTTTTAAATTTATTTATGAAATTGAATTAAGAAATAAATACAACGTCAACAGCAATAGTAATATTTCTATTATTAGAAGAAATGCGATCAGAAAGAGTGAGGAGAAGAATACTGAGAGATTGTAGCAATCCACTGGGGCAATGTAAGAAGTTTTTTAATCAGGAGGAAGTTTCTTGTACTCATATATTTAACTATATTTTACAGATTTGTTTCTAATTATCGCTTAAACAAATAAGGATTTCGTATAAAATTCCTCAATAATTTGTTGCATCGATGGGACTCACATAAAAATTATAAAACCTAGTATTAACGAGCATTTATATAACGAAAACTATATCCTTTTGCCATCCAATGATATAGAAAAGGAAAATGTTCCATTACCACTGCCAACGTCTCAACAAAGTGAAGCTCAGGGAATCAGGGATGAAATAGCAAGTAATTTATAAAAAAAATGAAAAAAACTTTTAGTAAAAATCAGGATATCGTTGGCCTATATCAAAAATGTTCTATCTGCAGTATATTTGTTCTGTGGATAAACCATTTTGGAAACAGGATGACGATATATTTTTTTATTATTAATAACAACAACTAAAACAACCAAAATTCAGTCTTTTTAAGTTTTTTTATTAAAACTGACAACTGTCAGCTGGTTGGTTTATTTCCAATAAGAAAACCGATAACCTTGGTTTCTGTGACACCAAAAACCGATATTAATTCCAATTCGAACATAAAAACGATAATATCAGTTTTCATGACACCATAGCATTTTTTCTCGTCGTTTTTAAAATTCCGACAAGGTTGGTTTCTATGACAACCCCGATTTATTTTGTGTTAAAAAGGGGAAATTTGGAATATTTTTTAATTTCTTCAATGAAAATTTCAAAATTTCCTAAATATTTAATTATTAATCGAAATGTGGGTAATTTTTCGGTCACAATGAATATAGTTTCTTGTGCAAAAGGCAATGAAGAAGCTAAGAACTATTATTGTTTAGTTCTTTTTATTTATTAATAATTTCACACAAAAATTACATTTCTTATTAATTCGCGCCAATATTAAAACCCCGAAAACTACCAAAAATAAATGAAACAGACAGACAATCTGAGAGGACAGAAATACTTTTTGGTAATATTAGCTGTCCCTTTCACATTCAATTGGCAATTGTCAAATTCCGTGCTCAGATTCTTAACAATAGACGACGAATTTCGCCATATTTTTGATGGCTCTAGTATGGACATTATAAGCATTTCCGAGACCTGGGTTAATTGTTGTGCATATGGACTAAATGCATATCGCATATTGCGCTCAGATAGACGTTTCTACGACGGTGGGGTGGCAATTTACGTTAGGTCACATTAAATGTAAACTTACGTAAGGGCTATGTAAATAACGAAAACACGTCTAATACTGAATACCTCTTTCTTGAAATACTTGACTGTGGGAGGAAATGGCTACTTGGAACTGTCTACAGGCCTAGTAAGAGTATTAAGTCCCTGATCGACGAATTATCAAATCTCGCTCTCGACTACTATGACGTGATTTCAACTGGTGACTTTAATTCTAATAGGAAATGCAACTAAGTTCAAAAAGGAGCTATACATTCTGTTTAAGTAGTTTTTAGCACGTTTTGATTGTTTTATACATTTTTACTCTTATTTTTATTAGTGATTAATAATTTAACATTTTTCTAATTTATTATTTAAGTTTCATTGTATCTCATTATATGTATATATTTTTAGTTTGTATTTTTCTTTATATTTGTATATGAGCCGCTCAGTGCGCAAATCGATTAACTCCATAAAACAAAAAGTTGAGAAATGCGATGAAATAATGCAAATTGTTGTTTAAAATTCGCTTTACAATATAAATTTAAATATATATTGTAGAATACATAAATACATATATAGCTTTCATTTAATGGTATATGAAATTAATAAGAAAGAATAGCCAAAAAAATAATGTCAGTAATGTTATAAATTTCATGTGGCTGGTGGAGTTAATCGATTTGGCAACTGAAAAAAGTAATAAAGTTATTTTTTTTTTACAGAAAAAGTAAGTTATATATTCTTATTACAAATTTTCAATAAAAATTAGTGTTTACAGTGCTGTTATAATATATTATTTGTGATTAATTTATCAGCATTAGAAATGGTATGTAAGGACTCGTCATTTCGATTTGTTATCAAGTTTTTAAAGTAATTATGGTTAACAGGAGAAATGAATTTAAGCACATCCATCACGTCTCTCCTTTTTTCTCTTGCCATAGTTCTGCCTTTAGGATATAATAAAGACTGATCTACATTTTTCATACTTTGTGGCCTACCTTGTGTTAATTATAGTCATATTTGAATTGTATGAGATGAGGTTTTGACCTTTCTAACCTTATGCAGCGTATTTTAAGCCAATTTACTGGAAACCCTGTAAACGGTTGCTTTTCTGTTAAGGATTGAGTTTTCTAAAGGTTTTGTTGAAAAAAATCTTGGTGGGTCATTTGGATTAGATTAAATGTTGCTTTCTTTTTGCACATTTCGATTATATTGCACCAATCATCTGGTGAATAAATGTTTTGTAACTGCAAATTGATAACTGTTAACATTCAAAGGTTGCTATTTGTGCATTTGAATTGCATTATTGAAACGATTTACATAAAAGTATGGAGTTAAACAAAGTGTCTTCTGAAATAAATCACTTATTATTCAATGGCCCAAAATATTTTGTCGTTTAATGGTGTTAATCTTTACTATTCAGGAAAGTTATAATTAATATAAAATGTTATGACTATCCCAAGTGCTTTGACACTTAAATTTAAGATTTTTCAAAAAATGGAGTTAATCACTTTGTGCACTGAGTGGCTCATATATTGTCCTTTGTATTTTTCCTAATTTATTTTTTACATATATTAATTTTTTATACTATTTTTTTGTATCGATTGGTATTTCCAGAGGTTAAAACATGTTCTTATTCATTTTTATTTCTACTTTACTTCAAACAATTCATTACTTATATAACCAATTATTTGTTATTACTTTTTCCTTTTTGATGTACCTCCATAGCATCTTTGATGTACCTCCATTAATAATAAATAAATAAAAATAATATATAAATGGACAAGGGATTAATGCTGGACATGAGAGTTATAGTGTTGTGACTTTTAAACGAGCTCGTCCCTACACATTTTACATCTTCTTCTGCAACACTACTTGACCTTTTCTTTATTAATCGTTCCCGTGTGCTGTTATACGATCAATTATCTGCATCAGTTTTCTCGAGGCATTGTCTAATTTTTATGTCTTCCGACTTTAAAACGTCTACAAGGGAGAAGAAAATAACATTTCATGATTTTTTTTATTCGAACGTCCCCGGCCTCACACTAACCCACCCTCACCCGACCGCGGAGGGCTCGTCCCCATTACGTAGGGATACGTACACACTATAGTCCGGACTGTAGCGGGTAAGGGAAAAGTAATGGCAACGAGAACATAAAACAGCTACAGAACTTAATCACAAGCTGAATAAAGTTACAATAAACAGGAACTACCTATGACAAGAACGAAAATACATTTTTATATAATAATTTACAAATTAATGCCAGCATATAAGCTACGTTTTATATTACAAACGCTACTATTAAAATCAATAAAATCATAATATAAGTTAAAATCGTTACATAATCTACGAAAAGGAAAATTACATCCATAGTTCGTTCTATAAAAATCTAAAGAAAGAGGACGATAGTGCCGCGAAAATCTTGCTGGAATACTGAAATTCAGGTTATAAAGAAAAAACTCAGAATCGATATCACCTTTAACCAGATTAAAAACAAAACAAACCCCTAAAACATCCCTTCTACGTTCTAAAATTGGAAGTTTTATCAAACCTAATCTAGCCTCATATGACGGAAATCCATTGGTACAATCCCATCCTAAGCCACGTAAACAGAATAATAAAAACTGCTTCTGCACAGACTCTATTGAATCACTATGACAACGATAGTATGGATTCCAAATAATAGACGCATACTCCAAAATAGGTCTGACAAGTGAAATGTATAGCAGTCTCGTTATATAAGGATCAATGAATTCCCTAGCCCATCTTTTCACAAAACCAAGAACAGCCCGAGCCTTGCCAATCATTATACTAATATGATCAATAAAAGACAATTTCATATCCAATAATACTCCCAAATCAAGAAATGTAGTCACAGTTTCCAAAGGGCAAGAATTAATCACATAAGTGGACGAAATTACGCCCCCGCGAGAGAAAACCATGCATTTGCATTTCTTCAAGTTAAGATCCATTAAATTAATTCTGCACCAAGTTACAAACAAATCAATATTTCGCTGAAGAACAGCCTGACCATGATCATCATTAAAAGTATAAAATAATTTAACGTCGTCAGCATACATCAGAAATAGCACAAGGAAGATCATTAAGAAACAATAAGAACAGTAAAGGACCCAAATGGCTACCCTGCGGAACACCAGAAGTAACATATACAGTCTTAGACAATACATTCCTAAACAATACCCTCTGAGTCCTAAGGGAGAGGTAGGAGTCCAGCCAACGATGAATAATATCAGGAATACCGATTAATGAAAGTTTAAGAAGCAAAATTCTATGATCAACCCTATCAAAAGCTTTACTGAAATCAGTATAAATTACATCAGTCCGAGCTCTGGCAAGAAAACCCCTGAAAACATGTGTTGTAAATTCAAGAAGATTAGTGATAGTCGACCTACCTTTCAAAAACCATGTTGGAAATGGGATATTAAAGATTTCGTATTAAAAAAGAGATAATCCGTCACCAGTTTCTCCATCAACTTGGGAATAGCACTGAGTTTGGCAATACCCCTTTAATTGGAAATATTGGATTTATTACCCGACTTATGCAAAGGAATTATAAATGAACTCTTCCAAATAGATGGAAAATGACCAGCCATCAGAAGCCCATTTAATATAAAGGTCAAAGGACCACTCAAAACAACAGCGCACTTTCTTAAAATACAGGCCGGTATCCCGTCAGGGCCCCGCAAGTATGTAAGTTTCAGTCCAGACAAAGACTCAAGAACAGACTCCTCATCAAATGAATATATATTAGAAATAGAGACACTTCCCACTGAATAAGGATACGAAAAGCTGCTACTCAGATCAGGTCCCGAGTCCAACTGCCTATAAGTAGACTGAAAAAAGTCAGCAAACATATTAGAAATATCAAGGTAACTAGAGGACGATACGTCCCCATAAAATATCTCAGTGGGAAACAAAGATGATTTACGTTTAGTTCGAACGAAGTCGTAAAACGACTTAGGATCGCTAGCGAAGTTCGACCTGACTCTAATCATATATTCCTCATAACAGTAATGATTCATTCTACGATAATCCGCACGCGAGTTATGTCAACCTCCCATTCCAATAACTCAACATATTCCCTGCCAGTCAATTGGCAACAATAACAACAATACAATAGTTCAACAAACTTAATTTTAATTAGTAAGCAATATAAACAGTTGCAAAATTATTAAGTTTGATGAACTACATATTGTTCATAGTCAGCAATAAATTATAATTTTTCTGGAACGTATTTATTTCAACAAACGTAAGCTAAATATAATAATATTAAAATTTATAAATATTGTAATTACTTCTAAGTTTAGTTTTAGTCTTGGTTTGGATATCAATAAAAGAAAACAATAAAGAAAAAGAAAAAACAATATAAATTGTTTTTTTTATTTTCAATGAACCCTCGGACATCGTAATTGGCGCAGTCGGTAGGATTAACCTAGTGACACTAAAGTGCACAAAAGAACAAAAAATAGTCTAAAGACTTTATAGTGAAAAAAGAGAAAAAAACACATAATTAAATTAAAAATTGTGTAAATGAACCTAGTGACACTAAAGTGCACAAAAGAACAAAAAATAGTCTAAAGACTTTGTTGTGAAAACAAAACAAAAAAAAAAAACACACAAAACAATTAAATTTTGTGTAATTGTGATCGATTAATAAATACTACATATAAAAGTAAAAACAAACCAAAAACAGATAATGTCCGTCGAAAATCAATCAACAGTTCTATCCGGGTCCGACCTTCTGAAAGAAGCGGCCCGCATCAAAGAGTTCCATGGTACAAAAGAATATGATTTGTCGTCTTTCATCAGAGAGGTGGAAATAATATTGCCATTGTTCAAAGGAAACCCCACCTTACAGCAGTTTGTGTTCGAAAGGTACATCAGAAACAAAATTCAAGGACCAGCCCTACAAGTAGTAAGAGCTTTAGGATCACACACAACATGGACCCAAATTAAAGAGGAACTTGTCAAGAATTTTGGAGTTAAGGAAAGCTACCACAGTCTCTACCACCAGGCTATTAACACGAAAAACAATAATGTAAGAGAATATTTTAAGAATCTTAGAAATATATTAGATAAGTTAAATAATAAATATGAATTCGATATGAATAAACCTCAAGAGTTTTCACCTCCTACTAATGAATCAATCATTCTTAAGACATTTTTGAACGGAATTCACCCAAGCTTATCTAGCATAATTTATAGTAGAGATATATCCACACTTAGGGAAGCTTATTACGTTTTAGAAGAGACAGGAATACTAAGACAATATGACAATAGATTTCCAAAATATTCATATACACGTCAACAATACCAACAACAAAGACACTATAACGAAGACGGACAGAACAGGACATATCAACAAAAACAGACATATCAAAGACAACCATTTCAAAACTCATATAATTATAGTCCTTCTCCAATTAATCATAATATTAATTCTAATCAGTCTCGACAAAATCCTTTTAACACAAATAACACTCAACAATCCAGACGTAGCCAATATTTGAACCGAACTTTTGGTCATACTAATAATGGGCCTACTCCAATGGAAGTAGACCATATTGAAAACAATAGTACACAGGAAGTAAATTTTCAATGTCATGCCCAAAAATTCGTTTACCGATAGTCGAACTAAAAATAGGAAATACAAACCTCAAATGCTTACTTGACACAGGATCAACAGCCTCTTTGCTTAATAAAAATCTACTACCTGAATTTAAAAGAACAAAATTAAAGAAACCAATATTTTTTAATACAATAAATGGAAACTTTTGTATCGAGGAGGAGATTATTACACCTCTTCCCAAAGAATTTAAAGAAGACAATCTGATGTGTTGGAAATTGACCAACTTTAGTAAGAAAAATTTCGATGGTTTAATAGGGCAAAATATATTAAAAGCCTTTTCTGCAATTATAAATCTCGAGGAAGACTTTCTTCAAATAAATGGTAATAAAATCAAATTTATAGACTCCTGTCCATATAGCCCAGAAGAAATTCAAACTTTAGAAGTGCAATCAGAAAATATTTTAGACAAATTAAAACGTGAAGATATGAATAAAGAAGAGGAAAAATTTTTAACAGAACTTATTTCAAAAAATTCTGACCTTTTTTTCCAAGAAGACAACAATCTGACCCACACTCATGAAGTACAACATGAGATCACAACAAGTATCAACAAACCTGTATATTCTAAAATATACAGATATCCTCAAATACATGAAGAAGAAATCAATAGGCAGATGCGAGAAATGTTGGAACAGGGAATAATTAGGGAAAGTGTATCTCCATATAATTCTCCTTTATGGATCGTACCCAAAAAATCGGACAATTCGGGAAAGAAAAAGTGGAGAATCGTAATTGATTACAGAGCTCTGAATGAAATAACTGTTAATGATAAATTCCCTATCCCAAATATTGATACCATGTTAGAAAAATTAGGTCGAGCACAGTATTTTACTACACTTGATCTAGCCAAAGGCTTTCACCAGATCCTCATAAAAGAGGAAGACAGAAGAAAAACAGCATTTTCTACACCACTAGGACATTACGAATTTGTGCGGATGCCTTTTGGATTAAAAAATGCACCTGCAACATTTCAAAGACTCATGAATTCAGTACTTAGAGAATATATCAACAAAATATGTGTAGTATATCTCGATGATATTTTAATTTTTAGCAGTACAGTACAGGAACATAAAGATAGTATACAACGAATTTTCAATGCACTTAGAAAGCATAATCTTAAGATTCAAGTTGATAAGTGTAAATTTTTTGCAAAGTCTACCGAATATCTAGGACATATCCTTACTACTGAAGGGATTAAACCTAACCCAAATAAAATTGAAACTATTCAGAAACTGAAAATTCCTGAAACTCAGAAACAGATAAAATCATTCCTAGGCATAACTGGCTATTATAGGAAATTTATTAAAGATTATGCCAAAATTGCACATGGTTTGACAAAATATTTGAAAAAGGATACGAAAATAAATAAAAATGATCCACAATATACAGATGCATTCTACAAACTTAAAAGATTGTTAATCAACACACCCATACTTAGGTATCCAGATTTTAACAGAAAATTTAAATTAGCAACCGATGCCAGCGAATTCGCAATTGGTGCAGTGCTAACACAGGATAATCATCCTATTAGCTATGCCAGCCGAACTCTAAACGAACATGAAAGGAAATATTCCACAACTGAGAAAGAGTTGTTGGCCATCGTTTGGAGTGTAAATTACTTCAGGCCATACATATATGGAAGGAACTTTGATCTCATGACAGATCACCAACCACTAAAATGGCTTCAAACAAAATATAAAGGAAAAGACATAAACCCTAGACTTCAACGTTGGTTACTTAAACTTGGCGAATATGACATCAACATTGGGTACAACAAGGGCAAAGAAAACACTTTGGCCGATTTCCTTAGCAGAATCAATGCAGACACAGGAGAAATTTGCGCAGTAGATGACGACACAGCAGACACAGATTTAGACAACTTAAGTACATCCGCTACTATTCACTCCCAAGAGGAAGAAAGAAATGATAATTTTCCCATATTAGACTCAGTTGTTAACCGTTTTCACACCCAAATAATATTAACGGAAAGTAAAACAGAGGAAATTAAAATTGTTGATAATAAAAGAAAAATTTTTGTAAGCCTAGACGACATTGAAAGTGGTTTCATGTCAGACATTTTTAGAAGATATATAAAAACAGGAAAAGTAGGAATATATTCAGGTATTTCAGATTCCGATTACAATGTAGTCCAGCAAAAACTTATAGAGTTATTTAATACAAGCGTAAAATTCTATAGATGCTCATACCATGCTAAAGATATGAGAAATGAAGAAGAAGCTTTCAGGTATATTCAAAAGTATCACAAACAAGAGACTGGTCATGCTGGAATAAATGAAAATTATCAAGGTTTGAAAAACAAAATATACTTCAAAAATCTTAAAACTCTTATTCAAAAATATATAAATAATTGTGATATCTGTTGTAGAGGCAAATATGATAGAAAACCATATAAACCAAAATACTTCATTACTGAAACTCCCACGGATACGAATGAAATAATACATATAGACACTTACGTTATTAAAAAACATAGTTTTCTAACCATAATAGATAAATTTTCCAAACAAGCTACCACCATTTATTTAGAAGACAGAAATAGCATAACACTTATAGAAAAACTTCGTTTATATTTTTCTCTCAACTCAAAACCAAAACGAATTGTTGCTGATAATGAATTTAATTCGACAAATGTAAAGGACTTTCTCAGACAAGAAGAAGTAGAAATTCATTTCACAAAACCAAACTCCCATACAGGAAATGCAGACATCGAAAGATTTCACAACACCTTAGGAGAACGATTTAGAATGCTAGAAATAGAAAATAAAAAAGCAAATCTGCATTTAACAGTCCAGGAAAAAGTATACAAGTGTACTGAATGGTACAACAAATCTATCCACTCTGTAACCAGGGAAAGACCAATAGACATAGCAAATGGAAAAATTGAAAGAAATAAAATTCACAATTTATTACAAACCACAAAAGAGAAAAAAATCTCAAAATTAAACCTTAACAGGGAAGAATAACAGAATACGAATCAGGAAGGTTATGTAAAAAATTATAAAGCTGTTAGACACAAACAAGAACCTAGATACGTAAAGATGAAACTAGAAAATATTCATCCAACAAATATAAAAAGAGCTACCAAATTTTCAGGTACATATAACGCTGTTAATGCCAATAATAATGACGCTTTTCGCTTTGAGCAACACCACTCTAATTGTTGAAGACATCAATAACAACAATGGTTTCGCAGAAATTGCATTAGAGGACGTGGACATAACATACAGTTATAATACTATTTTACACATCATTGACCCTAGAGAAATTCAGAATATTATAGAAGAACTAGAGGAAAATACAAAAGTAATCTTAGATAAGAATGACAAACACTTTTTGAATATGGAACTATTAAAAGCAAAATCGAAACTTCAAACTATAATCCCTACCAGACATCCAAGAGGATTAATTAACTTCGTAGGTACCGGAATGAAATGGTTATACGGGACAATGGACGACTTTGACAGGACAGAAATAGAACGACATTTACACACAATAGATAATAATAACCATGCAGTAATAGAAAATCTTAATAAAAATATTGAAATAAACTACATATTCAATGAAACAGTTTCAAAGCTAAAAGACGCAATAGAAAGTGACAGAACACAGATTAATTCAAAATTGAATCAAATAACTAAGAATGATGAAGAACTAGAAAATAAGCTTATATATCTAGATTTATTATTAAAAATTAAAATTTTGTTAGATAATATTGAACACATACAGAACAACCTTGTAGCAGCAAAAACAAACACTATAAATAACAATGTACTAACAAGTGAAGAAATAGCTCGTTATAATATAGATCTTTATAAAATGCAAAATACCAAATTAAGTGCAGCCCAATACAAAGAAAATAAAATTATTTTTGTAATTCAAATACCTAAAGATATACGAAAAATAAAAAGATCATTTTTTATCCCTATACCAAATGAAAACCAAGAGGAACTTATTTTTAAAAATAAAGAAATATTAAAAATAAATAACACAATGTATGATTTTACTAATGAAGTAAAAAGAAGCAATTAAAAAAATCTAACCTTTGCATTTTTACAAATAATTGTCTCAGAAAAAAGAATAAACAAATAGAAACTGTAGAAATAAAACCGGGCTTAATAATCATAAAAAATCATGTAAACTCCATAATTAACAGTACTTGTAACAATAGAAAATTTAATCTGAACGGAAATAAACTCATAACATTCAATGATTGTAAAATAGAAATAAACGGAGATTTGTATTGTAATTTCGATGATAAATTTGAACAACATTTTCTAATTAATAATAACTTTAATATAAGTAATATCACCTCTCAGCTAACGTTTGATGAAATAATATCGAATCAAATCAAAAATATTCAAAAAATTGAAGAATTAAAATTTCATAAAAAATACAACTACACTTTTAATGGCCTCGCTTTGATATTCAGTCTACTAGCTCTAGGCATAGTAGTGATATTTTGCATTTATAAAAAAATAAAAAAGAATAAAATAAAAATAATTGAAAAAACTCAGGAGAGTTTTCAGTCAAACGGGGAAGGAGTTATGTCAACCTCCCATTCCAATAACTCAACATATTCCCTGCCAGTCAATTGGCAACAATACAATACAATAGTTCAACAAACTTAATTTTAATTAGTAAGCAATATAAACAGTTGCAAAATTATTAAGTTTGATGAACTACATATTGTTCATAGTCAGCAATAAATTATAATTTTTCTGGAACGTATTTATTTCAACAAACGTAAGCTAAATATAATAATATTAAAATTTATAAATATTGTAATTACTTCTAAGTTTAGTTTTAGTCTTGGTTTGGATATCAATAAAAGAAAACAATAAAGAAAAAGAAAAAACAATATAAATTGTTTTTTTTATTTTCAATGAACCCTCGGACATCGTAATTCGCGCCCTAGAGTAAAGAGCATAATCAATATCAGAACCTGATCTAACAAACTTCTTAAATAATCTTGATTTTCTGTTCCTCAACCTTGACAGTCTAGCTGAATTCCACGGAGGACCAGAACGCTCCAAACGACTATTTACAAATGGAACACACTCCCTAAGACATTTAAATAATACCTCATAAAAGCCATCCAAGATCCTGTCAAGTGAAAGAGAGTCATATGGCGGTGAAATAAGTACAGACGACCAATCTACAGAGGCTAGTAGTGTATTCAAACGACTAAAATCCGTACGATGGAAATTAAATCGCCCCTCATCACTAAATGAGCGATTTATTAAAGGAGGTAAACAAAGATCAACTTCAATATAAAGTAACAACGTAGGATGATAACAATCTTCAGGAATAGATATATGATCAATGCGAAATAAAGAAATTCAATACACCATTCACCTGGAAAAGACCCATATCACACCTAGCGGACAGAATTTCATCATAGAATGGAACTGAAGACCATGGCACCAATGAGCCAGTCTCAGGTGAAAAATTTCAAGATGTATGCGGAAGATTAAAATCACCAAGGACTACTATAATCCCCCATTGAATCAATTACTCTAGAAATTAAATCGAAGTGAGCCCTATAGATATGAATCCAAAATCGAATCACCTTTTAAATTTATGCAAATGATTGATAAAAAGTTTGACAAATTAGCAGATCAACTGCAATCCACTATTAAGAGTATGTTCCAACAGTATGAGGAACGACTTTTAAGTGAGATAGAAAGAGGTTGAATACTGCAAAAGACGATTTGGATAATTTAACTGAACTGGTAGCCATATTACAGTCTTCTGTTGATGAAATAAAAAATAATAACTCTGCGAAAATCGTTGCTCTCACGGATGAGACAAAAGATCTAAAGCAAGAACTAGCTCATCTAAAAAATGTTGCTAGAAAACAGAACAACTCAGTCGTTACTAATGATCTGTGAATTGTTGATGTTCCGAAGCAGGAAAATTAAGATCTTTTCGATTTATATTATAAAATATGTCGAACTGTTAATATTAATCCTCCGGAAATTAATAGCGCTTTCCGAGTAAAAAATAATAATTATAAAGGCAAAATCTCTGCTAATAACAAAACTAAGTCGGACCCATCAATTATTAAAAAATTTAAATCACCACATGAGCGAAATCCTGTTCTCAGGTCCATTACGCAATACATCAAGATGAAAAAAGATGTTTTGCATCTGAAGGCACTCGTTTTTGACAGTTCAGTGACTTTTAATATTAACGAAAACTTAACTGCCGAGAATCATTGCATTTTTCAACGGACTTACAGATTAAAGAAGAGAAAATAAATATCTGCTGCTTTTGTGAAACAAGTATTAGTTTACATTCGGCGACGCGAACATGAGCCAGAGCGGTCAAATGATCGCTTTTAAAACTTTAATGAAAATATATAGCTGTTTAATTTTTCAATATATATTTATCTTCTTTCGTTTTTCCTGATAATAATATGTACTCTACCGTTGTCTACCTTTAGCGGTCTTTTGACCGCTGGAATATATATGGAATTTTATGAAGTTATCTGCATTGAAATCTCAAAATCTCCCTTTCTCATTATATGCACGTGGTGCATATGAAACAAGAAACTTCAAAGTTTCATGTTTATGGAATAAGAAATGGGGCCCTGCATTTTTTCACGTACAATGAACAGAAACCGTTTCACAGAAATTATTCGATTTATTCGTTTTGATAGAAGAAGCGAGCGGAACCAGCGTCTGCAAACTGACAAATTTGCTCTCATCTCCAAGGTATGGAATGCATTTATAGGAAATAGTCAAAACTGCTACAAACCAGGTGCAAATATAACTGTTGATGAACAGCTATTTGCGTCAAAATCAGGATACCGATTTACACAATATATGCCCAATAAACTCGATAAGTCGGACCCATCAATTATTGAAAAATTTAAATCACCACATGAGCGAAATCCTGTTCTCAAGTCCATTACGCAATACATCAAGATGAAAAAAGATGTTTTGCATCTGAATGCACTCGTTTTTGACAGTTCACTGACTTTTAATATTAACGAAAACTTAACTGCCGAGAATCATTGCATTTTTCAACGGACTTACAGATTAAAGAAGAGAAAATAAATATCTGCTGCTTTTGTGAAACAAGTATTAGTTTACATTCGGCGACGCGAACATGAGCCAGAGCGGTCAAATGATCGCTTTTAAGACTTTAATGAAAATATATAGCTGTTTAATTTTTCAATATATATTTCTCTTCTTTCGTTTTTCCTGATAATATGTACTCTACCGTTGTCTACCTTTAGCGGTCTTTTGACCGCTGGAATATATATGGAATTTTATGAAGTTATCTGCATTGAAATCTCAAAATCTCCCTTTCTCATTATATGCACGTGGTGCATATGAAACAAGAAACTTCAAAGTTTCATGTTTATGGAATAAGAAATGGGGCCCTGCATTTTTTCACGTACAATGAACAGAAACCGTTTCACAGAAATTATTCGTTTTGATAGAAGAAGCGAGCGGAACCAGCATCTGCAAACTGACAAATTTGCTCTCATCTCCAAGGTATGGAATGCATTTATAGGAAATAGTCAAAACTGCTACAAACCAGGTGCAAATATAACTGTTGATGAACAGCTATTTGCGTCAAAATCAGGATACCGATTTGCACAATATATGCCCAATAAACTCGATAAGTTCGGAATCAAGTTCTGGTTGGCATCGGACGTTGAAAGTAGATATGTTGTGAATGGATTGCCGTATTTGGGAAAATACGAAACGAGGCCATCAGCAATACCACTTAGGGCCATTATTACAACTTGCCGTTAAACTTGGGTTTAGTTAAAGGTACCTTTAGCTAAAGGGAACTGTAAAGTTATCTTTAACTTATTTTCGTTATTACAACTTGCAGATAAAATAAAATTAACTGTTTTCAAAAACATGGCAGTGCCGGAGCAATGTCGATAAAACTACTCAATTATACAAGTTTTTTTTTAAAGCAGTGGCAATGAAGGGTTTCGTTTTTTTGTTGTACATGCTCATTTCGTTTAAATTTGAAGCTGCCATAATGAAAATAATATATAATATGGCAAGTTCAAACATAAAGTGACCTTTAAATGTTAAAGGTAGGATGATCCTCCCTTCAGCTTAACGATCACTTCTATCTTATTGGGTACTCATAATAACGAAAAACAATTTATCTGCTAGTTAAAATCTTCCTTTAGTTAACGGCAAGTTGTAATAATGGCCCTTAGTGAATTTGTTGTTCTCAAACTCACTAAACCATTTATAGGGTGCTGACGAAATATCACCACGGATAATTTTTTTACGAATGCATCTTTAGCAACAAAACTTTTATCAAAAATAACTGCTTTAGTAGGAACTATTCTGGCGAATAAAAGGCAATTACCCAAACCTGCAATAGAAAAGAACACAAAATGTCACATTTTTCAACGCATCTTTACAAATTAAATAATTTAACTCTAACAATTTCCAAAAGCAAATCGAACAAAAAAGTTCTCTTACTAACTTCAAAGCATAAATATGTAAAAATTTAAGAAACAGGTATGTATATTTGAAACCATTGCTTTTTATAATGACACCCAATTAGGCGTATATATGACGGATCAAATGGCTAGAAGGTACAGCATAAAATTTAAATCTAATAGATGGCCTGAACAGGTATTTTTCAACATTCTGGACTTTGCTGTGATAAATGCTTGGATTTTATATAAGCAAACAACTGGAGAAAGAATATCGTGATAAGAATTTTTATTTGAGGAACTTTCCACCGCATACCGCGATATACATAAACAAGAAAAAATGGAAATGGTTTCTTTTGGGGTCATGAAACCAAGTTGGTTTCGTTAATTTCTAACGTAAATTAAAACCAATTTTCGAATCAGTTGTTTTGATAAAAGTTGACAAAAAAAAATTACAAAATACCTATAAAAAGATTTTTTTTTTTTAATTTATTTATGAAATTGAATTAAGAAATAAATACAACGTCAACAGCAATAGTAATATTTCTATTATTAGAAGAAATGCGATCAGAAAGAGTGAGGAGAAGAATACTGAGAGATTGTAGCAATCCACTGGGGCAATGTAAGAAGTTTTTTAATCAGGAGGAAGTTTCTTGTACTCATATATTTAACTATATTTTACAGATTTGTTTCTAATTATCGCTTAAACAAATAAGGATTTCGTATAAAATTCCTCAATAATTTGTTGCATCGATGGGACTCACATAAAAATTATAAAACCTAGTATTAACGAGCATTTATATAACGAAAACGATATCCTTTTGCCATCCAATGATATAGAAAAGGAAAATGTTCCATTACCACTGCCAACGTCTCAACAAAGTGAAGCTCAGGGAATCAGGGATGAAATAGCAAGTAATTTATAAAAAAAATGAAAAAACTTTTAGTAAAAATCAGGATATCGTTGGCCTATATCAAAAATGTTCTATCTGCAGTATATTTGTTCTGTGGATAAACCATTTTGGAAACAGGATGACGATATATTTTTTTATTATTAATAACAACAACTAAAACAACCAAAATTCAGTCTTTTTAAGTTTTTTTATTAAAACTGACAACTGTCAGCTGGTTGGTTTATTTCCAATAAGAAAACCGATAACCTTGGTTTCTGTGACACCAAAAACCGATATTAATTCCAATTCGAACATAAAAACGATAATATCAGTTTTCATGACACCATAGCATTTTTTCTCGTCGTTTTTAAAATTCCGACAAGGTTGGTTTCTATGACAACCCCGATTTATTTTGTGTTAAAAAGGGGAAATTTGGAATATTTTTTAATTTCTTCAATGAAAATTTCAAAATTTCCTAAATATTTAATTATTAATCGAAATGTGGGTAATTTTTCGGTCACAATGAATATAGTTTCTTGTGCAAAAGGCAATGAAGAAGCTAAGAACTATTATTGTTTAGTTCTTTTTATTTATTAATAATTTCACACAATAAGTACATTTCTTATTAATTCGCGCCAATATTAAAACCCCGAAAACTACCAAAAATAAATGAAACAGACAGACAATCTGAGAGGACAGAAATACTTTTTGGTAATATTAGCTGTCCCTTTCACATTCAATTGGCAATTGTCAAATTCCGTGCTCAGATTCTTAACAATAAACGACGAATTTCGCCATATTTTTGATGGCTCTAGTATGGACATTATATGCATTTCCGAGACCTGGGTTAATTGTTGTGCATATGGACTAAATGCATATCGCATATTGCGCTCAGATAGACGTTTCTACGACGGTGGGGTGGCAATTTACGTTAGGTCACATTAAATGTAAACTTACGTAAGGGCTATGTAAATAACGAAAACACGTCTAATACTGAATACCTCTTTCTTGAAATACTTGACTGTGGGAGGAAATGGCTACTTGGAACTGTCTACAGGCCTAGTAAGAGTATTAAGTCCCTGATCGACGAATTATCAAATCTCGCTCTCGACTACTATGACGTGATTTCAACTGGTGACTTTAATTCTAATAGGAAATGCAACTAAGTTCAAAAAGGAGCTATACATTCTGTTTAAGTAGTTTTTAGCACGTTTTGATTGTTTTATACATTTTTACTCTTATTTTTATTAGTGATTAATAATTTAAAATTTTTCTAATTTATTATTTAATTTTCATTGTATCTCATTATATGTATATATCTTTAGTTTGTATTTTTCTTCATATTTGTATATGAGCCGCTCAGTGCGCAAATCGATTAACTCCATAAAACAAAAAGTTGAGAAAAGCGATGAAATAATGCAAATTGTTGTTTAAAATTCGCTTTACAATATAAATTTAAATATATATTGTAGAATACATAAATACATATATAGCTTTCATTTAATGGTATATAAAATTAATAAGAAAGAATAGCCAAACAAATAATGTCAGTAATGTTATAAATTTCATGTGGCTGGTGGAGTTAATCGATTTGGCAACTGAAAAAAGTAATAAAGTTATTTTTTTTTTACAGAAAAAGTAAGTTATATATTCTTATTACAAATTTTCAATAAAAATTAGTGTTTACAGTGCTGTTATAATATATTATTTGTGATTAATTTATCAGCATTAGAAATGGTATGTAAGGACTCGTCATTTCGATTTGTTATCAAGTTTTTAAAGTAATTATGGTTAACAGGAGAAATGAATTTAAGCACATCCATCACGTCTCTCCTTTTTTCTCTTGCCATAGTTCTGCCTTTAGGATATAATAAAGACTGATCTACATTTTTCATACTTTGTGGCCTACCTTGTGTTAATTATAGTCATATTTGAATTGTATGAGATGAGGTTTTGACCTTTCTAACCTTATGCAGCGTATTTTAAGCCAATTTACTGGAAACCCTTTAACGGTTGCTTTTCTGTTAAGGATTGAGTTTTCTAAAGGTTTTGTTGAAAAAAATCTTGGTGGGTCATTTGGATTAGATTAAATGTTGCTTCCTTTTTGCACATTTCGATTATATTGCACCAATCATCTGGTGAATAAATGTTTTGTAACTGCAAATTGATAACTGTTAACATTCAAAGGTTGCTATTTGTGCATTTGAATTGCATTATTGAAACGATTTACATAAAAGTATGGAGTTAAACAAAGTGTCTTCTGAAATAAATCACTTATTATTCAATGGCCCAAAATATTTTGCCGTTTAATGGTGTTAATCTTTACTATTCAGGAAAGTTATAATTAATATAAAATGTTATGACTATCCCAAGTGCTTTGACACTTAAATTTAAGATTTTTCAAAAAATGGAGTTAATCACTTTATGCACTGAGTGGCTCATATATTGTCCTTTGTATTTTTCCTAATTTATTTTTTACATATATTAATTTTTTATACTATTTTTTTGTATCGATTGGTATTTCCAGAGGTTAAAACATGTTCTTATTAATTTTTATTTCTACTTTACTTCAAACAATTCATTACTTATATAACCAATTATTTGTTATTACTTTTTCCTCTTTGATGTACCTCCATAGCATCTTTGATGTACCTCCATTAATAATAAATAAATAAATAAAAATAATATATAAATGGACAAGGGATTAATGCTGGACATGAGAGTTATAGTGTTGTGACTTTTAAACGAGCTCGTCCCTACACATTTTACATCTTCTTCTGCAACACTACTTGACCTTTTCTTTATTAATCGTTCCCGTGTGCTGTTATACGATCAATTATCTGCATCAGTTTTCTCGAGGCATTGTCTAATTTTTATGTCTTCCGACTTTAAAACGTCTACAAGGGAGAAGAAAATAACATTTCATGATTTTTTTTATTCGAACGTCCCCGGCCTCACACTAACCCACCCTCACCCGACCGCGGAGGGCTCGTCCCCATTACGTAGGGATACGTACACACTATAGTCCGGACTGTAGCGGGTAAGGGAAAAGTAATGGCAACGAGAACATAAAACAGCTACAGAACTTAATCACAAGCTGAATAAAGTTACAATAAACAGGAACTACCTATGACAAGAACGAAAATACATTTTTATATAATAATTTACAAATTAATGCCAGCATATAAGCTACGTTTTATATTACAAACGCTACTATTAAAATCAATAAAATCATAATATAAGTTAAAATCGTTACATAATCTACGAAAAGGAAAATTACATCCATAGTTCGTTCTATAAAAATCTAAAGAAAGAGGACGATAGTGCCGCGAAAATCTTGCTGGAATACTGAAATTCAGGTTATAAAGAAAAAACTCAGAATCGATATCACCTTTAACCAGATTAAAAACAAAACAAACCCCTAAAACATCCCTTCTACGTTCTAAAATTGGAAGTTTTATCAAACCTAATCTAGCCTCATATGACGGAAATCCATTGGTACAATCCCATCCTAAGCCACGTAAACAGAATAATAAAAACTGCTTCTGCACAGACTCTATTGAATCACTATGACAACGATAGTATGGATTCCAAATAATAGACGCATACTCCAAAATAGGTCTGACAAGTGAAATGTATAGCAGTCTCGTTATATAAGGATCAATGAATTCCCTAGCCCATCTTTTCACAAAACCAAGAACAGCCCGAGCCTTGCCAATCATTATACTAATATGATCAATAAAAGACAATTTCATATCCAATAATACTCCCAAATCAAGAAATGTAGTCACAGTTTCCAAAGGGCAAGAATTAATCACATAAGTGGACGAAATTACGCCCCCGCGAGAGAAAACCATGCATTTGCATTTCTTCAAGTTAAGATCCATTAAATTAATTCTGCACCAAGTTACAAACAAATCAATATTTCGCTGAAGAACAGCCTGACCATGATCATCATTAAAAGTATAAAATAATTTAACGTCGTCAGCATACATCAGAAATAGCACAAGGAAGATCATTAAGAAACAATAAGAACAGTAAAGGACCCAAATGGCTACCCTGCGGAACACCAGAAGTAACATATACAGTCTTAGACAATACATTCCTAAACAATACCCTCTGAGTCCTAAGGGAGAGGTAGGAGTCCAGCCAACGATGAATAATATCAGGAATACCGATTAATGAAAGTTTAAGAAGCAAAATTCTATGATCAACCCTATCAAAAGCTTTACTGAAATCAGTATAAATTACATCAGTCCGAGCTCTGGCAAGAAAACCCCTGAAAACATGTGTTGTAAATTCAAGAAGATTAGTGATAGTCGACCTACCTTTCAAAAACCATGTTGGAAATGGGATATTAAAGATTTCGTATTAAAAAAGAGATAATCCGTCACCAGTTTCTCCATCAACTTGGGAATAGCACTGAGTTTGGCAATACCCCTTTAATTGGAAATATTGGATTTATTACCCGACTTATGCAAAGGAATTATAAATGAACTCTTCCAAATAGATGGAAAATGACCAGCCATCAGAAGCCCATTTAATATAAAGGTCAAAGGACCACTCAAAACAACAGCGCACTTTCTTAAAATACAGGCCGGTATCCCGTCAGGGCCCCGCAAGTATGTAAGTTTCAGTCCAGACAAAGACTCAAGAACAGACTCCTCATCAAATGAATATATATTAGAAATAGAGACACTTCCCACTGAATAAGGATACGAAAAGCTGCTACTCAGATCAGGTCCCGAGTCCAACTGCCTATAAGTAGACTGAAAAAAGTCAGCAAACATATTAGAAATATCAAGGTAACTAGAGGACGATACGTCCCCATAAAATATCTCAGTGGGAAACAAAGATGATTTACGTTTAGTTCGAACGAAGTCGTAAAACGACTTAGGATCGCTAGCGAAGTTCGACCTGACTCTAATCATATATTCCTCATAACAGTAATGATTCATTCTACGATAATCCGCACGCGCCCTAGAGTAAAGAGCATAATCAATATCAGAACCTGATCTAACAAACTTCTTAAATAATCTTGATTTTCTGTTCCTCAACCTTGACAGTCTAGCTGAATTCCACGGAGGACCAGAACGCTCCAAACGACTATTTACAAATGGAACACACTCCCTAAGACATTTAAATAATACCTCATAAAAGCCATCCAAGATCCTGTCAAGTGAAAGAGAGTCATATGGCGGTGAAATAAGTACAGACGACCAATCTACAGAGGCTAGTAGTGTATTCAAACGACTAAAATCCGTACGATGGAAATTAAATCGCCCCTCATCACTAAATGAGCGATTTATTAAAGGAGGTAAACAAAGATCAACTTCAATATAAAGTAACAACGTAGGATGATAACAATCTTCAGGAATAGATATATGATCAATGCGAAATAAAGAAATTCAATACACCATTCACCTGGAAAAGACCCATATCACACCTAGCGGACAGAATTTCATCATAGAATGGAACTGAAGAACATGGCACCAATGAGCCAGTCTCAGGTGAAAAATTTCAAGATGTATGCGGAAGATTAAAATCACCAAGGACTACTATAATCCCCCATTGAATCAATTACTCTAGAAATTAAATCGAAGTGAGCCCTATAGATATGAATCCAAAATCGAATCACCTTTTAAATTTATGCAAATGATTGATAAAAGGTTTGACAAATTAGCAGATCAACTGCAATCCACTATTAAGAGTATGTTCCACCAGTATGAGGAACGACTTTTTTTTTTTTTTTTTTTTTTAGGGACTAACTTATTTATTTATTTATTTATTTATTTATTGATCAACTTCAGTACAACAAGCATTTAATCTTATTTAATAGTACTGTTTATATATTGTTATAATTAAAGTAATAGTTATATATGTATGTAAATTTCACAAAAAAAAAGCAAAATTATATGCATTAAATTTAAGTTAGCCTTAAGGATTGGTTCTTAAAGACAAGAATAGTGTGTTAAAATTGCAGTTTTAAATTGCATTACATTGCTTTTCAATTGAATTTCTGGCGGAAGTTGGTTCCATGAACGAATTGCATTAACATAAAAGTGCCTTTCAGACACCTGTTTATGGAACCTTACGGCGTTTATCCTATAGCCCCTGTTGGTTCTGGAAAATTTTAGTCTAGTAAATAGATAATTCGGTTCCCCTGAATAAACAATTTTGTGTAGGAAAATTAGCATGCGATATTTTAAGAGGTTTTCCATTGTCATGTCGTAGATTTTATAGGCAAAAAACGATATACTACTATATCTAGTGCGTCCAAAAATATATCTTGCAATGTTATTGTACGTCACGTTAAGTTTATTCCTGCTGACAGAGTCCAAACCCGCAAAAAGCTCACATCCATATAAGAGGGTTGGAATCAGGTATGTCTTCGCCAAGAGCATACGTATATTAACAGGCGTAAAGGACTGAGTCATGCAAAGATTCCTGAGCATAGCATATGTCTTCCCACAAATCATATTAATATGGTCAGTCCAGGAGAGTTGGCTATTAAAAATAATACCCAAGTTTTTGGCATATTGTACAAATTCTATGGGCGAGTCCCCAACGACTAATGGTGACAGTAAGTTCGGCAAAACGCCAATTTTCCCAATTATGATAGCTTTAGACTTATTAGCATTTAAGCAAAGACCATTCGCAGTGGCCCATTTATATATACTGTCAAGGTCCTGGTTCAGTCTCAATATACAATTGTCGATGTCGGTTCTAAAACAGCTAACGTAGAGTTGGACATCATCGGCATACATTTGAATTCCACAGTGAGTTATACGAGAAGGTAGGTCATTAGAATACATTATGTAAAGCAGTGGTCCGAGAATTGAACCCTGTGGTACTCCTCTCCGGACCAGGCTGCAAAATGATTTTGCATCGCCATAGTGCACTGTCTGACTTCTCTTATACAGGTATGTACGTAAAAGTTTTACTGCTGATCTTGAAAATTTAAAGGTTTCCATCAACTTGTGACAAAGAATGTCATGATCAACAGTATCAAAAGCCTTTGAGTGATCTAGAAGTACCAGAATAGACACCATGTTCTGATCCATTTTTGACCTCAACTCCTCTACAACATCCACTAATGCCGTAACGCAGCTGTGTTTGGGTCTGAAACCAGACTGTCTGTTAGTCATTAAAGAATTGTCGTACAAATGTTTGCTAATTTGCCCATGAACCAAACGTTCGAAAGCCTTAGACAAGTAAGGTAGAATCGCAATTGGTCTGTACTTTCCATCAGGTTTGGGTAAGGGGATAATTTTTGCGTGCTTCCACATTGAAGGAAATACTGATGTCGTCAAAATAGTATTAAATAAATGTGTTATATACACAATAATGTAGTCCAGTATAATTTTCAGGAACCTCGGGTGCATTTCATCGTAGCCAATTGAATTTGATTTGATGCCCCTAAACGCTCTATACACGTCCCCAAGGTTGACGTTCGAAAATTGAAAGCCATTGCCATTCAGATCAAAAGAAACACTTGGGTCCGTAAGGCTATAGTTATAGTAACTGATATTCGATTTAGGTATAGGGATATTCGAGAATTCAAAATTCAATTTGTCTACGTCTATATCATGACTAGAATTATTATAATTATTATCCAAGACACCCATATTTTTAATCTCCCTCCATTTACAACGGGACGACATAGCGGATTTAAATTTATCCCCATAGTATCTACACTTAGCGGACCTAATTTCGTAGTTCACCTTTCTTCTATAATTCCTATAAATTTCCCTAAGTTCAGGAGTTCGGTATCTCTTCCAGCGTTCGTAGGCTCTGTTCCTGCTACTAATCAGTTCCTTTATCCCATTCGAGAACCATGGATTCTCGTTGGCACGCATTGTTTTCGTCTTTATCTGTACGTATTTGTCATACAAACTCTGAATATTGCCGTGTAAAAAATTCACCTGATCGTCAACATTTGGCATATAGAATACCCGGTTCCAGGGTATGCTCATTAATTCATTCTCCAATGATGGAACGTCAATATTTCTAAAATCCCGGAAAGTTATTTTCTTCTCCTTCGAAGATATTTTGAAGTCATAAGACAGGAAAATAAGATCATGTCTGGAGAAAGCCGGTGCAGAAAGTTGGTCATATAGTAACACATTAGAACAATTGTCAACAAAGAAAAGATCAAGTAGCGTAGCAGAAGATGACGTAAAGTGGGTGGGCATAACCTCATTTACTAACCCCAAACCTATGGCACTTAGGTCAAACATTAATCTCCTGTCCACTAAAACATTTGCATTAAAGTCGCCGGTTATTATGATGTCAGTGTAACCGAGGCAAACATTAGTCAATTCGTCGATCAGTGGTCCAATGTCGATAGTCCTATTAGGTCTGTACACAGTACATAGTAAAAGCTTTCTGCCACAGTTAATTATCTCCAAAAACAGGTATTCAATATTTGGAGTATGGGTATTATTCTCCGAACTTCTACCAACCAGTTTACATTGAATGTGGGATTTCACATAAATTGCCACACCACCACCGTGGGAAAGTCTGTCAGAGCGGTAAAGGCAATATCCATTTAGTCCATGTATGCTGTCGGGCGAACTATAATTAAACCAAGTTTCCGAAATACAAATAACGTCCATTTTCGAGTTCTCAAATGTGTAGCGGAATTCGTCGATTTTATTGTTGAGGCTCTGCGCATTCAAATGGCATATATTAAGACCTGTTGTCTGTCGGCAAAGAATTCGTAGCAAGATGGAGAGGTTATCATGGGAACCAACTTCCTCCTGATCAAGCTGAGAAGTCAAAGTTAACGTCAAAAAATGAAAAAGCAATGTAAGCAATATACTTGCAAGCAGTAAACAGATAAACACACACACTAACAAACAATCCAAGGCAAATTAAAAGAATACAATTAAAATTAACAATAATACAAATAAAGGTTGAAATAAAAATGTCAATAATTAAGCTAACAACAAATAAAATTAATGTCATGATAAAAACATAAATAATATAATTTAAAACATAAAGAAAAGTTACAAAATTTAAAATTAAGGTATATTTACGATGGTATTTATTATATGAGTTCTTGTGCATTATATCCATCACGAAAAAGATTTAAGTCGTCTATGTCCTTCACATATATTGGCTCCTAATGTTCTTGGCGCCTAATGTAAACCAATCCACGGCTGGTAAAGGCTCCAAGTATTAGCTTTTTTTTCTTCAAGCTGTAGGCCCGTTGGAAAATATGATAATTTTCTGAGGTTAAATTCTCGTTGACGTAGAACGGTACCGAGCTATCAAAACCAAGCTTGTTTAATCGCAAAACATCCTTACGCATCTTTATATAGGATGAAATGGATCTAAGGACTACGTTTCGATCATACGGCGATTTGAATTTTATGATTATTGGAGGGTCAACCTTAGATTGTTTATTAGCAGAAATTCTGCCCGGAAGATTTTTCTTTTTTCTTAATCTGAAGGCTCCAATAATTTCCGGAGGACGTATGGCAACAGTCTCACATATTTTTGAATATAGAGTAGTAAGATCTTCATTCTGTTGTTCCGGAACACCAATAACACGTAGTTCATTAGCAACAACTGCATTGTCATGTTTCCTGTTGAAAATTAAGATCTTTTCGATTTATATTATAAAATATGTCGAACTGTTAATATTAATCCTCCGGAAATTAATAGCGCTTTCCGAGTAAAAAATAATAATTATAAAGGCAAAATCTCTGCTAATAACAAAACTAAGTCGGACCCATCAATTATTAAAAAATTTAAATCACCACATGAGCGAAATCCTGTTCTCAGGTCCATTACGCAATACATCAAGATGAAAAAAGATGTTTTGCATCTGAATGCACTCGTTTTTGACAGTTCAGTGACTTTTAATATTAACGAAAACTTAACTGCCGAGAATCATTGCATTTTTCAACGGACTTACAGATTAAAGAAGAGAAAATAAATATCTGCTGCTTTTGTGAAACAAGTATTAGTTTACATTCGGCGACGCGAACATGAGCCAGAGCGGTCAAATGATCGCTTTTAAAACTTTAATGAAAATATATAGCTGTTTAATTTTTCAATATATATTTATCTTCTTTCGTTTTTCCTGATAATAATATGTACTCTACCGTTGTCTACCTTTAGCGGTCTTTTGAACGCTGGAATATATATGAAATTTTATGAAGTTATCTGCATTGAAATCTCAAAATCTCCCTTTCTCATTATATGCACGTGGTGCATATGAAACAAGAAACTTCAAAGTTTCATGTTTATGGAATAAGAAATGGGGCCCTGCATTTTTTCACGTACAATGAACAGAAACCGTTTCACAGAAATTATTCGATTTATTCGTTTTGATAGAAGAAGCGAGCGGAACCAGCGTCAGCAAACTGACAAATTTGCTCTCATCTCCAAGGTATGGAATGCATTTATAGGAAATAGTCAAAACTGCTACAAACCAGGTGCAAATATAACTGTTGATGAACAGATATTTGCGTCAAAATCAGGATACCGATTTACACAATATATGCCCAATAAACGCGATAAGTCGGACCCATCAATTATTGAAAAATTTAAATCACCACATGAGCGAAATCCTGTTCTCAGGTCCATTACGCAATACATCAAGATGAAAAAAGATGTTTTGCATCTGAATGCACTCGTTTTTGACAGTTCAGTGACTTTTAATATTAACGAAAACTTAACTGCCGAGAATCATTGCATTTTTCAACGGACTTACAGATTAAAGAAGAGAAAATAAATATCTGCTGCTTTTGTGAAACAAGTATTAGTTTACATTCGGCGACGCGAACATGAGCCAGAGCGGTCAAATGATCGCTTTTAAGACTTTAATGAAAATATATAGCTGTTTAATTTTTCAATATATATTTCTCTTCTTTCGTTTTTCCTGATAATAATATGTACTCTACCGTTGTCTACCTTTAGCGGTCTTTTGACCGCTGGAATATATATGGAATTTTATGAAGTTATCTGCATTGAAATCTCAAAATCTCCCTTTCTCATTATATGCACGTGGTGCATATGAAACAAGAAACTTCAAAGTTTCATGTTTATGGATTAAGAAATGGGGCCCTGCATTTTTTCACGTACAATGAACAGAAACCGTTTCACAGAAATTATTCGTTTTGATAGAAGAAGCGAGCGGAACCAGCATCTGCAAACTGACAAATTTGCTCTCATCTCCAAGGTATGGAATGCATTTATAGGAAATAGTCAAAACTGCTACAAACCAGGTGCAAATATAACTGTTGATGAACAGCTATTTGCGTCAAAATCAGGATACCGATTTGCACAATATATGCCCAATAAACTCGATAAGTTCGGAATCAAGTTCTGGTTGGCATCGGAGGTTGAAAGTAGATATGTTGTGAATGGATTGCCGTATTTGGGAAAATACGAAACGAGGCCATCAGCAATACCACTTAGGGCCATTATTACAACTTGCCGTTAAACTTGGGTTTAGTTAAAGGTACCTTTAGCTAAAGGGAACTGTAAAGTTATCTTTAACTTATTTTCGTTATTACAACTTGCAGATAAAATAAAATTAACTGTTTTCAAAAACATGGCAGTGCCGGAGCAATGTCGATAAAACTACTCAATTATACAAGTTTTTTTTTAAAGCAGTGGCAATGAAGGGTTTCGTTTTTTTTTGTTGTATATGCTCATTTCGTTTAAATTTGAAGCTGCCATAATGAAAATAATATATAATATGGCAAGTTCAAACATAAAGTGACCTTTAAATGTTAAAGGTAGGATGATCCTCCCTTCAGCTTAACGATCACTTCTATCTTATTGGGTACTCATAATAACGAAAAACAATTTATCTGCTCGTTAAAATCTTCCTTTAGTTAACGGCAAGTTGTAATAATGGCCCTTAGTGAATTTGTTGTTCTCAAACTCACTCAATCATTTATAGGGTGCTGACGAAATATAACCACGGATAATTTTTTTACGAATGCATCTTTAGCAACAAAACTTTTATCAAAAATAACTGCTTTAGTAGGAACTATTCTGGCGAATAAAAGGCAATTACCCAAACCTGCAATAGAAAAGAACACAAAATGTCACATTTTTCAACGCATCTTTACAAATTAAATAATTTAACTCTAACAATTTCCAAAAGCAAATCGAACAAAAAAGTTCTCTTACTAACTTCAAAGCATAAATATGTAAAAATTTAAGAAACAGGTATGTATATTTGAAACCATTGCTTTTTATAATGACACCCAATTAGGCGTATATATGACGGATCAAATGGCTAGAAGGTACAGCATAAAATTTAAATCTAATAGATGGCCTGAACAGGTATTTTTCAACATTCTGGACTTTGCTGTGATAAATGCTTGGATTTTATATAAGCAAACAACTGGAGAAAGAATATCGTGATAAGAATTTTTATTTGAGGAACTTTCCACCGCATACCGCGATATACATAAACAAGAAAAAATGGAAATGGTTTCTTTTGGGGTCATGAAACCAAGTTGGTTTCGTTAATTTCTAACGTAAATTAAAACCAATTTTCGAATCAGTTGTTTTGATAAAAGTTGACAAAAAAAAAATTACAAAATACCTATAAAAAGATTTTTTTTTTTAAATTTATTTATGAAATTGAATTAAGAAATAAATACAACGTCAACAGCAATAGTAATATTTCTATTATTAGAAGAAATGCGATCAGAAAGAGTGAGGAGAAGAATACTGAGAGATTGTAGCAATCCACTGGGGCAATGTAAGAAGTTTTTTAATCAGGAGGAAGTTTCTTGTACTCATATATTTAACTATATTTTACAGATTTGTTTCTAATTATCGCTTAAACAAATAAGGATTTCGTATAAAATTCCTCAATAATTTGTTGCATCGATGGGACTCACATAAAAATTATAAAACCTAGTATTAACGAGCATTTATATAACGAAAACGATATCCTTTTGCCATCCAATGATATAGAAAAGGAAAATGTTCCATTACCACTGCCAACGTCTCAACAAAGTGAAGCTCAGGGAATCAGGGATGAAATAGCAAGTAATTTATAAAAAAAAATGAAAAAACTTTTAGTAAAAATCAGGATATCGTTGGCCTATATCAAAAATGTTCTATCTGCAGTATATTTGTTCTGTGGATAAACCATTTTGGAAACAGGATGACGATATATTTTTTTATTATTAATAACAACAACTAAAACAACCAAAATTCAGTCTTTTTAAGTTTTTTTTATTAAAACTGACAACTGTCAGCTGGTTGGTTTATTTCCAATAAGAAAACCGATAACCTTGGTTTCTGTGACACCAAAAACCGATATTAATTCCAATTCGAACATAAAAACGATAATATCAGTTTTCATGACACCATAGCATTTTTTCTCGTCGTTTTTAAAATTCCGACAAGGTTGGTTTCTATGACAACCCCGATTTATTTTGTGTTAAAAAGGGGAAATTTGGAATATTTTTTAATTTCTTCAATGAAAATTTCAAAATTTCCTAAATATTTAATTATTAATCGAAATGTGGGTAATTTTTCGGTCACAATGAATATAGTTTCTTGTGCAAAAGGCAATGAAGAAGCTAAGAACTATTATTGTTTAGTTCTTTTTATTTATTAATAATTTCACACAAAAAGTACATTTCTTATTAATTCGCGCCTATATTAAAACCCCGAAAACTACCAAAAATAAATGAAACAGACAGACAATCTGAGAGGACAGAAATACTTTTTGGTAATATTAGCTGTCCCTTTCACATTCAATTGGCAATTGTCAAATTCCGTGCTCAGATTCTTAACAATAAACGACGAATTTCGCCATATTTTTGATGGCTCTAGTATGGACATTATATGCATTTCCGAGACCTGGGTTAATTGTTGTGCATATGGACTAAATGCATATCGCATATTGCGCTCAGATAGACGTTTCTACGACGGTGGGGTGGCAATTTACGTTAGGTCACATTAAATGTAAACTTACGTAAGGGCTATGTAAATAACGAAAACACGTCTAATACTGAATACCTCTTTCTTGAAATACTTGACTGTGGGAGGAAATGGCTACTTGGAACTGTCTACAGGCCTAGTATGAGTATTAAGTCCCTGATCGACGAATTATCAAATCTCGCTCTCGACTACTATGACGTGATTTCAACTGGTGACTTTAATTCTAATAGGAAATGCAACTAAGTTCAAAAAGGAGCTATACATTCTGTTTAAGTAGTTTTTAGCACGTTTTGATTGTTTTATACATTTTTACTCTTATTTTTATTAGTGATTAATAATTTTAAATTTTTCTAATTTATTATTTAAGTTTCATTGTATCTCATTATATGTATATATTTTTAGTTTGTATTTTTCTTTATATTTGTATATGAGCTGCTCAGTGCGCAAATCGATTAACTCCATAAAACAAAAAGTTGAGAAATGCGATGAAATAATGCAAATTGTTGTTTAAAATTCGCTTTACAATATAAATTTAAATATATATTGTAGAATACATGAATACATATATAGCTTTCATTTAATGGTATATAAAATTAATAAGAAAGAATAGCCAAAAAAATAATGTCAGTAATGTTATAAATTTCATGTGGCTGGTGGAGTTAATCGATTTGGCAACTGAAAAAAGTAATAAAGTTATTTTTTTTTTACAGAAAAAGTAAGTTATATATTCTTATTACAAATTTTCAATAAAAATTAGTGTTTACAGTGCTGTTATAATATATTATTTGTGATTAATTTATCAGCATTAGAAATGGTATGTAAGGACTCGTCATTTCGATTTGTTATCAAGTTTTTAAAGTAATTATGGTTAACAGGAGAAATGAATTTAAGCACATCCATCACGTCTCTCCTTTTTTCTCTTGTCATAGTTCTGCCTTTAGGATATAATAAAGACTGATCTACATTTTTCATACTTTGTGGCCTACCTTGTGTTAATTATAGTCATATTTGAATTGTATGAGATGAGGTTTTGACCTTTCTAACCTTATGCAGCGTATTTTAAGCCAATTTACTGGAAACCCTGTAACGGTTGCTTTTCTGTTAAGGATTGAGTTTTCTAAAGGTTTTGTTGAAAAAAATCTTGGTGGGTCATTTGGATTAGATTAAATGTTGCTTTCTTTTTGCACATTTCGATTATATTGCACCAATCATCTGGTGAATAAATGTTTTGTAACTGCAAATTGATAACTGTTAACATTCAAAGGTTGCTATTTGTGCATTTGAATTGCATTATTGAAACGATTTACATAAAAGTATGGAGTTAAACAAAGTGTCTTCTGAAATAAATCACTTATTATTCAATGGCCCAAAATATTTTGTCGTTTAATGGTGTTAATCTTTACTATTCAGGAAAGTTATAATTAATATAAAATGTTATGACTATCCCAAGTGCTTTGACACTTAAATTTAAGATTTTTCAAAAAATGGAGTTAATCACTTTGTGCACTGAGTGGCTCATATATTGTCCTTTGTATTTTTCCTAATTTATTTTTTACATATATTAATTTTTTATACTATTTTTTGTATCGATTGGTATTTCCAGAGGTTAAAACATGTTCTTATTCATTTTTATTTCTACTTTACTTCAAACAATTCATTACTTATATAACCAATTATTTGTTATTACTTTTTCCTTTTTGATGTACCTCCATAGCATCTTTGATGTACCTCCATTAATAATAAATAAATAAATAAAAATAATATATAAATGGACAAGGGATTAATGCTGGACATGAGAGTTATAGTGTTGTGACTTTTAAACGAGCTCGTCCCTACACATTTTACATCTTCTTCTGCAACACTACTTGACCTTTTCTTTATTAATCGTTCCCGTGTGCTGTTATACGATCAATTATCTGCATCAGTTTTCTCGAGGCATTGTCTAATTTTTATGTCTTCCGACTTTAAAACGTCTACAAGGGAGAAGAAAATAACATTTCATGATTTTTTTTATTCGAACGTCCCCGGCCTCACACTAACCCACCCTCACCCGACCGCGGAGGGCTCGTCCCCATTACGTAGGGATACGTACACACTATAGTCCGGACTGTAGCGGGTAAGGGAAAAGTAATGGCAACGAGAACATAAAACAGCTACAGAACTTAATCACAAGCTGAATAAAGTTACAATAAACAGGAACTACCTATGACAAGAACGAAAATACATTTTTATATAATAATTTACAAATTAATGCCAGCATATAAGCTACGTTTTATATTACAAACGCTACTATTAAAATCAATAAAATCATAATATAAGTTAAAATCGTTACATAATCTACGAAAAGGAAAATTACATCCATAGTTCGTTCTATAAAAATCTAAAGAAAGAGGACGATAGTGCCGCGAAAATCTTGCTGGAATACTGAAATTCAGGTTATAAAGAAAAAACTCAGAATCGATATCACCTTTAACCAGATTAAAAACAAAACAAACCCCTAAAACATCCCTTCTACGTTCTAAAATTGGAAGTTTTATCAAACCTAATCTAGCCTCATATGACGGAAATCCATTGGTACAATCCCATCCTAAGCCACGTAAACAGAATAATAAAAACTGCTTCTGCACAGACTCTATTGAATCACTATGACAACGATAGTATGGATTCCAAATAATAGACGCATACTCCAAAATAGGTCTAACAAGTGAAATGTATAGCAGTCTCGTTATATAAGGATCAATGAATTCCCTAGCCCATGTTTTCACAAAACCAAGAACAGCCCGAGCCTTGCCAATCATCATACTAATATGATCAATAAAAGACAATTTCATATCCAATAATACTCCCAAATCAAGAAATGTAGTCACAGTTTCCAAAGGGCAAGAATTAATCACATAAGTGGACGAAATTACGCCCCCGCGAGAGAAAACCATGCATTTGCATTTCTTCAAGTTAAGATCCATTAAATTAATTCTGCACCAAGTTACAAACAAATCAATATTTCGCTGAAGAACAGCCTGACCATGATCATCATTAAAAGTATAAAATAATTTAACGTCGTCAGCATACATCAGAAATAGCACAAGGAAGATCATTAAGAAACAATAAGTAAAGAAACAGTAAAGGACCCAAATGGCTACCCTGCGGAACACCAGAAGTAACATATACAGTCTTAGACAATACATTCCTAAACAATACCGTCTGAGTTCTAGGAGTCCAGCCAACGATGAATAATATCAGGAATACCGATTAATGAAAGTTTAAGAAGCAAAATTCTATGATCAACCCTATCAAAAGCTTTACTGAAATCAGTATAAATTACATCAGTCCGAGCTCTGGCAAGAAAACCCCTGAAAACATGTGTTGTAAATTCAAGAAGATTAGTGACAGTCGACCTACCTTTCAAAAACCATGTTGGAAATGGGATATTAAAGATTTCGTATTAAAAAAGAGATAATCCGTCACCAGTTTCTCCATCAACTTGGGAATAGCACTGAGTTTGGCAATACCCCTTTAATTGGAAATATTGGATTTATTACCCGACTTATGCAAAGGAATTATAAATGAACTCTTCCAAATAGATGGAAAATGACCAGCCATCAGAAGCCCATTTAATATAAAGGTCAAAGGACCACTCAAAACAACAGCGCACTTTCTTAAAATACAGGCCGGTATCCCGTCAGGGCCCGGCAAGTATGTAAGTTTCAGTCCAGACAAAGACTCAAGAACAGACTCCTCATCAAATGAATATATATTAGAAATAGAGACACTTCCCACTGAATAAGGATACGAAAAGCCGCTACTCAGATCAGGTCCCGAGTCCAACTGCCTATAAGTAGACTGAAAAAAGTCAGCAAACATATTAGAAATATCAAGGTAACTAGAGGACGATACGTCCCCATAAAACATCTCAGTGGGAAACAAAGATGATTTACGTTTAGTTCGAACGAAGTCGTAAAACGACTTTGGATCGCTAGCGAAGTTCGACCTGCCTCTAATCATATATTCCTCATAACAGTAATGATTCATTCTACGATAGTCCGCACGCGCCCTAGAGTAAAGAGCATAATCAATATCAGAACCTGATCTAACAAACTTCTTAAATAATCTTGATTTTCTGTTCCTCAACCTTGACAGTCTAGCTGAATTCCACGGAGGACCAGAACGCTCCAAACGACTGTTTACAAATGGAACACACTCCCTAAGACATTTAAATAATACCTCATAAAAGCCATCCAAGATCCTGTCAAGTGAAAGAGAGTCATATGGCGGTGAAATAAGTACAGACGACCAATCTACAGAGGCTAGTAGTGTATTCAAACGACTAAAATCCGTACGATGGAAATTAAATCGCCCCTCATCACTAAATGAGCGATTTATTAAAGGAGGTAAACAAAGATCAACTTCAATATAAAGTAACAACGTAGGATGATAACAATCCTCAGGAATAGATATATGATCAATGCGAAATAAAGAAATTCAATACACCATTCACCTGGAAAAGACCCATATCACACCTAGCGGACAGAATTTCATCATAGAATGGAACTGAAGAACATGGCACCAATGAGCCAGTCTCAGGTGAAAAATTTCAAGATGTATGCGGAAGATTAAAATCACCAAGGACTACTATAATCCCCCATTGAATCAATTACTCTAGAAATTAAATCGAAGTGAGCCCTATAGATATGAATCCAAAATCGAATCACCTTTTAAATTTATGCAAATGATTGATAAAAGGTTTGACAAATTAGCAGATCAACTGCAATCCACTATTAAGAGTATGTTCCAACAGTATGAGGAACGACTTTTAAGTGAGATAGAAAGAGGTTGAATACTGCAAAAGACAATTTGGATAATTTAACTGAACTGGTAGCCATATTACAGTCTTCTGTTGATGAAATAAAAAATAACTCTGCGAAAATCGTTGCTCTCACGGATGAGACAAACGATCTAAAGCAAGAACTAGCTCATCTAAAAAATGTTGCTAGAAAACAGAACAACTCAGTCGTTACTAATGATCTGTGAATTGTTGATGTTCCGAAGCAGGAAAATTAAGATCTTTTCGATTTATATTATAAAATATGTCGAACTGTTAATATTAATCCTCCGGAAATTAATAGCGCTTTCCGAGTAAAAAATAATAATTATAAAGGCAAAATCTCTGCTAATAACAAAACTAAGTCGGACCCATCAATTATTAAAAAATTTAAATCACCACATGAGCGAAATCCTGTTCTCAGGTCCATTACGCAATACATCAAGATGAAAAAAGATGTTTTGCATCTGAATGCACTCGTTTTTGACAGTTCAGTGACTTTTAATATTAACGAAAACTTAACTGCCGAGAATCATTGCATTTTTCAACGGACTTACAGATTAAAGAAGAGAAAATAAATATCTGCTGCTTTTGTGAAACAAGTATTAGTTTACAATCGGCGACGCGAACATGAGCCAGAGCGGTCAAATGATCGCTTTTAAAACTTTAATGAAAATATATAGCTGTTTAATTTTTCAATATATATTTATCTTCTTTCGTTTTTCCTGATAATTATATGTACTCTACCGTTGTCTACCTTTAGCGGTCTTTTGACCGCTGGAATATATATGAAATTTTATGAAGTTATCTGCATTGAAATCTCAAAATCTCCCTTTCTCATTATATGCACGTGGTGCATATGAAACAAGAAACTTCAAAGTTTCATGTTTATGGAATAAGAAATGGGGCCCTGCATTTTTTCACGTACAATGAACAGAAACCGTTTCACAGAAATTATTCGATTTATTCGTTTTGATAGAAGAAGCGAGCGGAACCAGCGTCTGCAAACTGACAAATTTGCTCTCATCTCCAAGGTATGGAATGCATTTATAGGAAATAGTCAAAACTGCTACAAACCAGGTGCAAATATAACTGTTGATGAACAGATATTTGCGTCAAAATCAGGATACCGATTTACACAATATATGCCCAATAAACTCGATAAGTCGGACCCATCAATTATTGAAAAATTTAAATCACCACATGAGCGAAATCCTGTTCTCAGGTCCATTACGCAATACATCAAGATGAAAAAAGATGTTTTGCATCTGAATGCACTCGTTTTTGACAGTTCAGTGACTTTTAATATTAACGAAAACTTAACTGCCGAGAATCATTGCATTTTTCAACGGACTTACAGATTAAAGAAGAGAAAATAAATATCTGCTGCTTTTGTGAAACAAGTATTAGTTTACATTCGGCGACGCGAACATGAGCCAGAGCGGTCAAATGATCGCTTTTAAGACTTTAATGAAAATATATAGCTGTTTAATTTTTCAATATATATTTCTCTTCTTTCGTTTTTCCTGATAATAATATGTACTCTACCGTTATCTACCTTTAGCGGTCTTTTGACCGCTGGAATATATATGGAATTTTATGAAGTTATCTGCATTGAAATCTCAAAATCTCCCTTTCTCATTATATGCACGTGGTGCATATGAAACAAGAAATTTCAAAGTTTCATGTTTATGGAATAAGAAATGGGGCCCTGCATTTTTTCACGTACAATGAACAGAAACCGTTTCACAGAAATTATTCGTTTTGATAGAAGAAGCGAGCGGAACCAGCATATGCAAACTGACAAATTTGCTCTCATCTCCAAGGTATGGAATGCATTTATAGGAAATAGTCAAAACTGCTACAAACCAGGTGCAAATATAACTGTTGATGAACAGCTATTTGCGTCAAAATCAGGATACCGATTTGCACAATATATGCCCAATAAACTCGATAAGTTCGGAATCAAGTTCTGGTTGGCATCGGACGTTGAAAGTAGATATGTTGTGAATGGATTGCCGTATTTGGGAAAATACGAAACGAGGCCATCAGCAATACCACTTAGGGCCATTATTACAACTTGCCGTTAAACTTGGGTTTAGTTAAAGGTACCTTTAGCTAAAGGGAACTGTAAAGTTATCTTTAACTTATTTTCGTTATTACAACTTGCAGATAAAATAAAATTAACTGTTTTCAAAAACATGGCAGTGCCGGAGCAATGTCGATAAAACTACTCAATTATACAAGTTTTTTTTTAAAGCAGTGGCAATGAAGGGTTTCGTTTTTTTGTTGTACATGCTCATTTCGTTTAAATTTGAAGCTGCCATAATGAAAATAATATATAATATGGCAAGTTCAAACATAAAGTGACCTTTAAATGTTAAAGGTAGGATGATCCTCCCTTCAGCTTAACGATCACTTCTATCTTATTGGGTACTCATAATAACGAAAAACAATTTATATGCTCGTTAAAATCTTCCTTTAGTTAACGGCAAGTTGTAATAATGGCCCTTAGTGAATTTGTTGTTCTCGAACTCACTAAACCATTTATAGGGTGCTGACGAAATATAACCACGGATAATTTTTTTACGAATGCATCTTTAGCAACAAAACTTTTATCAAAAATAACTGCTTTAGTAGGAACTATTCTGGCGAATAAAAGGCAATTACCCAAACCTGCAATAGAAAAGAACACAAAATGTGACATTTTTCAACGCATCTTTACAAATTAAATAATTTAACTCTAACAATTTCCAAAAGCAAATCGAACAAAAAAGTTCTCTTACTAACTTCATAGCATAAATATGTAAAAATTTAAGAAACAGGTATGTATATTTGAAACCATTGCTTTTTATAATAACACCCAATTAGGCGTATATATGACGGATCAAATGGCTAGAAGGTACAGCATAAAATTTAAATCTAATAGATGGCCTGAACAGGTATTTTTCAACATTCTGGACTTTGCTGTGATAAATGCTTGGATTTTATATAAGCAAACAACTGGAGAAAGAATATCGTGATAAGAATTTTTATTTGAGGAACTTTCCACCGCATACCGCGATATACATAAACAAGAAAAAATGGAAATGGTTTCTTTTGGGGGTCATGAAACCAAGTTGGTTTCGTTAATTTCTAACGTAAATTAAAACCAATTTTCGAATCAGTTGTTTTGATAAAAGTTGACAAAAAAAAATTACAAAATACCTATAAAAAGATTTTTTTTTTTAAATTTATTTATGAAATTGAATTAAGAAATAAATACAACGTCAACAGCAATAGTAATATTTCTATTATTAGAAGAAATGCGATCAGAGAGATTGTAGCAATCCACTGGGGCAATGTAAGAAGTTTTTTAATCAGGAGGAAGTTTCTTGTACTCATATATTTAACTATATTTTACAGATTTGTTTCTAATTATCGCTTAAACAAATAAGGATTTCGTATAAAATTCCTCAATAATTTGTTGCATCGATGGGACTCACATAAAAATTATAAAACCTAGTATTAACGAGCATTTATATAACGAAAACGATATCCTTTTGCCATCCAATGGTATCGAAAAGGAAAATGTTCCATTACCACTGCCAACGTCTCAACAAAGTGAAGCTCAGGGAATCAGGGATGAAATAGCAAGTAATTTATAAAAAAAAAATGAAAAAACTTTTAGTAAAAATCAGGATATCGTTGGCCTATATCAAAAATGTTCTATCTGCAGTATATTTGTTCTGTGGATAAACCATTTTGGAAACAGGATGACGATATATTTTTTTATTATTAATAACAACAACTAAAACAACCAAAATTCAGTCTTTTTAAGTTTTTTTTATTAAAACTGACAACTGTCAGCTGGTTGGTTTATTTCCAATAAGAAAACCGATAACCTTGGTTTCTGTGACACCAAAAACCGATATTAATTCCAATTCGAACATAAAAACGATAATATCAGTTTTCATGACACCATAGCATTTTTTCTCGTCGTTTTTAAAATTCCGACAAGGAATGACAACCCCGATTTATTTTGTGTTAAAAAGGAGAAATTTGGAATATTTTTTAATTTCTTCAATGAAAATTTCAAAATTTCCTAAATATTTAATTATTAATCGAAATGTGGGTAATTTTTCGGTCACAATGAATATAGTTTCTTGTGCAAAAGGCAATGAAGAAGCTAAGAACTATTATTGTTTAGTTCTTTTTATTTATTAATAATTTCACACAAAAAGTACATTTCTTATTAATTCGCGCCAATATTAAAACCCCGAAAACTACCAAAAATAAATGAAACAGACAGACAATCTGAGAGGACAGAAATACTTTTTGGTAATATTAGCTGTCCCTTTCACATTCAATTGGCAATTGTCAAATTCCGTGCTCAGATTCTTAACAATAAACGACGAATTTCGCCATATTTTTGATGGCTCTAGTATGGACATTATATGCATTTCCGAGACCTGGGTTAATTGTTGTGCATATGGACTAAATGCATATCGCATATTGCGCTCAGATAGACGTTTCTACGACGGTGGGGTGGCAATTTATGTTAGGTCACATTAAATGTAAACTTACGTAAGGGCTATGTAAATAACGAAAACACGTCTAATACTGAATACCTCTTTCTTGAAATACTTGACTGTGGGAGGAAATGGCTACTTGGAACTGTCTACAGGCCTAGTAAGAGTATTAAGTCCCTGATCGACGAATTATCAAATCTCGCTCTCGACTACTATGACGTGATTTCAACTGGTGACTTTAATTCTAATAGGAAATGCAACTAAGTTCAAAAAGGAGCTATACATTCTGTTTAAGTAGTTTTTAGCACGTTTTGATTGTTTTATACATTTTTACTCTTATTTTTATTAGTGATTAATAATTTAAAATTTTTCTAATTTATTATTTAAGTTTCATTGTATCTCATTATATGTATATATTTTTAGTTTGTATTTTTCTTTATATTTGTATATGAGCCGCTCAGTGCGCAAATCGATTAACTCCATAAAACAAAAAGTTGAGAAATGCGATGAAATAATGCAAATTGTTGTTTAAAATTCGCTTTACAATATAAATTTAAATATATATTGTAGAATACATAAATACATATATAGCTTTCATTTAATGGTATATAAAATTAATAAGAAAGAATAGCCAAAAAAATAATGTCAGTAATGTTATAAATTTCATGTGGCTGGTGGAGTTAATCGATTTGGCAACTGAAAAAAGTAATAAAGTTATTTTTTTTTTAAAGAAAAAGTAAGTTATATATTCTTATTACAAATTTTCAATAAAAATTAGTGTTTACAGTGCTGTTATAATATATTATTTGTGATTAATTTATCAGCATTAGAAATGGTATGTAAGGACTCGTCATTTCGATTTGTTATCAAGTTTTTAAAGTAATTATGGTTAACAGGAGAAATGAATTTAAGCACATCCATCACGTCTCTCCTTTTTTCTCTTGCCATAGTTCTGCCTTTAGGATATAATAAAGACTGATCTACATTTTTCATACTTTGTGGCCTACCTTGTGTTAATTATAGTCATATTTGAATTGTATGAGATGAGGTTTTGACCTTTCTAACCTTATGCAGCGTATTTTAAGCCAATTTACTGGAAACCCTGTAACGGTTGCTTTTCTGTTAAGGATTGAGTTTTCTAAAGGTTTTGTTGAAAAAAATCTTGGTGGGTCATTTGGATTAGATTAAATGTTGCTTTCTTTTTGCACATTTCGATTATATTGCACCAATCATCTGGTGAATAAATGTTTTGTAACTGCAAATTGATAACTGTTAACATTCAAAAGTTGCTATATGTGCATTTGAATTGCATTATTGAAACGATTTACATAAAAGTATGGAGTTAAACAAAGTGTCTTCTGAAATAAATCACTTATTATTCAATGGCCCAAAATATTTTGTCGTTTAATGGTGTTAATCTTTACTATTCAGGAAAGTTATAATTAATATAAAATGTTATGACTATCCCAAGTGCTTTGACACTTAAATTTAAGATTTTTCAAAAAATGGAGTTAATCACTTTGTGCACTGAGTGGCTCATATATTGTCCTTTGTATTTTTCCTAATTTATTTTTTAAATATATTAATTTTTTATACTATGTTTTTGTATCGATTGGTATTTCCAGAGGTTAAAACATGTTCTTATTCATTTTTATTTCTACTTTACTTCAAACAATTCATTACTTATATAACCAATTATTTGTTATTACTTTTTCCTCTTTGATGTACCTCCATAGCATCTTTGATGTACCTCCATTAATAATAAATAAATAAAAATAATATATTAATGGACAAGGGATTAATGCTGGACATGAGAGCTATAGTGTTGGGACTTTTAAACGAGCTCGTCCCTACACATTTTACATCTTCTTCTGCAACACTACTTGACCTTTTCTTTATTAATCGTTCCCGTGTGCTGTTATACGATCAATTATCTGCATCAGTTTTCTCGAGGCATTGTCTAATTTTTATGTCTTCCGACTTTAAAACGTCTACAAGGGAGAAGAAAATAACATTTCATGATTTTTTTTATTCGAACGTCCCCGGCCTCACACTAACCCACCCTCACCCGACCGCGGAGGGCTCGTCCCCATTACGTAGGGATACGTACACACTATAGTCCGGACTGTAGCGGGTAAGGGAAAAGTAATGGCAACGAGAACATAAAACAGCTACAGAACTTAATCACAAGCTGCATAAAGTTACAATAAACAGGAACTACCTATGCCAAGAACGAAAATACATTTTTATATAATAATTTACAAATTAATGCCAGCATATAAGCTACGTTTTATATTACAAACGCTACTATTAAAATCAATAAAATCATAATATAAGTTAAAATCGTTACATAATCTACGAAAAGGAAAATTACATCCATAGTTCGTTCTATAAAAATCTAAAGAAAGAGGACGATAGTGCCGCGAAAATCTTGCTGGAATACTGAAATTCAGGTTATAAAGAAAAAACTCAGAATCGATATCACCTTTAACCAGATTAAAAACAAAACAAACCCCTAAAACATCCCTTCTACGTTCTAAAATTGGAAGTTTTATCAAACCTAATCTAGCCTCATATGACGGAAATCCATTGGTACAATCCCATCCTAAGCCACGTAAACAGAAGAATAAAAACTGCTTCTGCACAGACTCTATTGATTCACTATGACAACGATAGTATGGATTCCAAATAATAGACGCATACTCCAAAATAGGTCTAACAAGTGAAATGTATAGCAGTCTCGTTATATAAGGATCAATGAATTCCCTAGCCCATGTTTTCACAAAACCAAGAACAGCCCGAGCCTTGCCAATCATCATACTAATATGATCAATAAAAGACAATTTCATATCCAATAATACTCCCAAATCAAGAAATGTAGTCACAGTTTCCAAAGGGCAAGAATTAATCACATAAGTGGACGAAATTACGCCCCCGCGAGAGAAAACCATGCATTTGCATTTCTTCAAGTTAAGATCCATTAAATTAATTCTGCACCAAGTTACAAACAAATCAATATTTCGCTGAAGAACAGCCTGACCATGATCATCATTAAAAGTATAAAATAATTTAACGTCGTCAGCATACATCAGAAATAGCACAAGGAAGATCATTAAGAAACAATAAGAACAGTAAAGGACCCAAATGGCTACCCTGCGGAACACCAGAAGTAACATATACAGTCTTAGACAATACATTCCTAAACAATACCCTCTGAGTCCTAAGGGAGAGGTAGGAGTCCAGCCAACGATGAATAATATCAGGAATACCGATTAATGAAAGTTTAAGAAGCAAAATTCTATGATCAACCCTATCAAAAGCTTTACTGAAATCAGTATAAATTACATCAGTCCGAGCTCTGGCAAGAAAACCCCTGAAAACATGTGTTGTAAATTCAAGAAGATTAGTGACAGTCGACCTACCTTTCAAAAACCATGTTGGAAATGGGATATTAAAGATTTCGTATTAAAAAAGAGATAATCCGTCACCAGTTTCTCCATCAACTTGGGAATAGCACTGAGTTTGGCAATACCCCTTTAATTGGAAATATTGGATTTATTACCCGACTTATGCAAAGGAATTATAAATGAACTCTTCCAAATAGATGGAAAATGACCAGCCATCAGAAGCCCATTTAATATAAAGGTCAAAGGACCACTCAAAACAACAGCGCACTTTCTTAAAATACAGGCCGGTATCCCGTCAGGGCCCGGCAAGTATGTAAGTTTCAGTCCAGACAAAGACTCAAGAACAGACTCCTCATCAAATGAATATATATTAGAAATAGAGACACTTCCCACTGAATAAGGATACGAAAAGCCGCTACTCAGATCAGGTCCCGAGTCCAACTGCCTATAAGTAGACTGAAAAAAGTCAGCAAACATATTAGAAATATCAAGGTAACTAGAGGACGATACGTCCCCATAAAACATCTCAGTGGGAAACAAAGATGATTTACGTTTAGTTCGAACGAAGTCGTAAAACGACTTTGGATCGCTAGCGAAGTTCGACCTGCCTCTAATCATATATTCCTCATAACAGTAATGATTCATTCTACGATAGTCCGCACGCGCCCTAGAGTAAAGAGCATAATCAATATCAGAACCTGATCTAACAAACTTCTTAAATAATCTTGATTTTCTGTTCCTCAACCTTGACAGTCTAGCTGAATTCCACGGAGGACCAGAACGCTCCAAACGACTATTTACAAATGGAACACACTCCCTAAGACATTTAAATAATACCTCATAAAAGCCATCCAAGATCCTGTCAAGTGAAAGAGAGTCATATGGCGGTGAAATAAGTACAGACGACCAATCTACAGAGGCTAGTAGTGTATTCAAACGACTAAAATCCGTACGATGGAAATTAAATCGCCCCTCATCACTAAATGAGCGATTTATTAAAGGAGGTAAACAAAGATCAACTTCAATATAAAGTAACAACGTAGGATGATAACAATCCTCAGGAATAGATATATGATCAATGCGAAATAAAGAAATTCAATACACCATTCACCTGGAAAAGACCCATATCACACCTAGCGGACAGAATTTCATCATAGAATGGAACTGAAGAACATGGCACCAATGAGCCAGTCTCAGGTGAAAAATTTCAAGATGTATGCGGAAGATTAAAATCACCAAGGACTACTATAATCCCCCATTGAATCAATTACTCTAGAAATTAAATCGAAGTGAGCCCTATAGATATGAATGTCAGAACAGGGAGGAATATACGAGCAAGTAATGTATATAGACTTTCCATGGTCATAGACCTTAACGCAAATACACTCAATATCCTCAGAAGAACACAAGTCAATCAATTCAGATGTGTATTTAGAGAAAATGGAAATAAGAACACCACCACCATTTTTAGACCTCCTATCCCGTCTATAAATACTAAAATTACCAGACATAATCTCAGAATCAAAAATATTACAATTCAGCCAAGTTTCAGTAAAAGCAATTCCATCAAAAATAAAATCAAAGCTACTATTATGAAGCGAAGAAAGTTTAGACCTAAGTCCGCGAACATTTTGATAAGCAATTTTGAAATTAAAAGACGATTTCGAAGTTAGTTTTTTTGAGAAAAAGGACCAGGCAAATTAGCACCCTTCCTACGATGGCCCAGCCTGAATACGAATTCCCGTACCAATACACCCTGCGGCCAAAACGCAGGATTAACAATTTCATCAAATCTTTCATCGCAAAAATATAATTTAAACGAAGAAATACTGCTATTCAATGATGGCCTCATCTTATAGCAACCAAACTCAAAAGGTTCCCTAATCTTCGATTTAACGAAACATCTTATATCATCGACCAAAGTATCACATGAAAGACGAGACACAAAAATAGTCTTTTAGGTTTAACTACAACCAATTCCCTTGGAGCAGTATGTAGCGGACACTACAGATGAATACGAAACAGAAGACGGTTTAGAAGATGCTTGAGAAATGACATCACCCAGAGGTAAAGGTAAAGGAGATAGAGTAGACTTTGGACTCGGTTCAACTAAATTTGCAGACTTCAGTATAGAACTGCCAGTTGGGTTATCAGCAATAGATGGACAAATGTCCACAATAGGAGTAACAGTGGACAATGTATTGATTGTCGCAGTTTCCCCTGGCACAGAAACTTGCGCCACATGCCCAGAAGCCTCAGAAGAAAGAGGGCCTGGAACCCTTTCCGATTCGAGCAATTCGTTTAAAAGGCCATATTTTGAAAATAATTCCTCAAACCGACGAAATCTAGCAAAAAGAGATGCAAATTCAGTGTGCATCTCAGTAAACTCACGACGAGTCCCCATAAAAAAATTTATAACATTGGATGTCCACCACCTTACATTTAGGACAACACCAACGTAGACCCAAGGAACTATCCACTAATTGGTCCGTGGTAGGAGGAAGCAAAGCAACACACAATGTGAAACAAATTATCACATAACCAGCAAGAAATCTGGCGTTCACCCTCTTTTTTTACAACGCACTTTGTTGCCATACAATTGTTCATTTTTATATATAAAAGAAATAAAAGAATAAAGGTATATCTAAAAATGTAAAAACAAAAAACAAAAATAATAATAAATAAGTAAGAATTACAAGCAAAAAATAATACACAAAGAAAAAAAAAACAAAAAAGGAACACTGATAGAACGAAAAATAAAAAAATAAACAAATAAACCGTAACCAGCTTACAAAAACAAAAAATAATTAAAACAAGAAGCAATTTTTTTGTTTTTGTTTTGCTAGAATGACACAACTAGTATCACAATTTAACAAATTAAACTTACAATTTTAAGATAAAACTTCAAAACACAAGAAAACAACAAAAACAGCTTCCAACACACTTATATCAAAAATTTAAAACTTATTTTGAACACTTAAAAATCACAATAATAAAATTTTACGAAGAGCGCTTCAAAAAACACACACAATCGCAACAGAGTTGCCAGACTCTTTTTCTTTTTAAAAACATTGATTCTATAGCCGAAAGTCCATACCATCCTTTTCATGCGCCTTGCGAATCTTGCTTTCTATGCCGATTTTATTGCAAGTTACACACAATGCGTTTATGCGACTGGTTTTTTGTTTTGATCAGCTGTTGTGGTAAACAACAAACAAGCGAACAAGAACATTTTTGGAAAAAATAGAAAATCAAATTTTAATTTTAAAAGAATTTATGACATTAATTTCAAATTTATGAGTTTATTTAAATTTATGAGTTTACATTTGAAAAACGCTCATAACATAAAAGGACAGGTCAATTTAGAGGGAGAAAAAAAATGTTATAAGTTTTGCGAGGCAAATGTGTTAGAAGCAACAGATATACAGAGTGAAAACTGGCAGATAAAGTAAAAAATTAAATGTAAACAAACATTTATTTTGTGTTAAAAAGGGGAAAATTTGGAATATTTTTTAATTTCGTCAATGGAAAGTTTAAAGATTCTTAAATATTTAAATATTAATCGAAATGTTGGTGAATTTCGGTCACAATGAGTATAGTTTCTTGAGCAAGAGTTAAATAAGAAGCTAAATATAATAAGATCAAAATAAGACGTACTGCTCATAAAAAATGTTTCCTGCTGAAAGTTGCCAAAATTTTTTAATTTCTTGGAAGGAAAAATTAAAAATTGTTATTAGTTGTTTTTATTATTAATAGTTTTACACAAAAATTACATTGTATTGTGCTGTTAAGGCCTACGAAAATCCTCAAAAGAACACAAGACGAGTGTTTTCAGTAAATTTATCCTCCATTTTTCTTGCTTACAAATTAATAAATTCAAAATAGATGACACTCAGTACATAAAAACAATCATATACATACATATGTATAAACAATCATCATATACATATTTTGTTCATGAAAGAAATTTGTTAAAAAATTTATTTTAATGTATTTTCCTCTTAAATTAGTAATAAACTTTATTATGAAATATGTGTTTATTAATATTTTTATAATACAAATAAAGAAAAATGCGAAAATAGTAATGCACTATTTAAACATATTTGTAGAAACCATTCACAATAGTATATAATTTGGCATGCCAAGTTTAAAAAACTGCTGACATTTTCCAACACTGCATTATTCGCATAGAAAAGTAGAAAGTAATCCTACTTTGTATGCGTCTATGCATATTATGCTTTTTCTTCTGTAACTTGTCACAATCAAATACACTGATTCTACTTTTTCGGTATACGCATGTAATGCAAAACGCATGGTATGGACTTTCGGCTTAATCCTACTTTGTATGCGACTATGCATATTATGCTTTTTCTTCTGTAACTTGTCACAATCAAATACACTGATTCTACTTTTTCGGTATACGCATGTTATGCAAAACGCATGGTATGGACTTTTTTTAAATTGGCCTGTCCTTTTATGTTATGAGCGTTTTTCAAATGTCAAAATATCACATATGTAAACTCATAAATTTGTAATTAATGTCATAAATTCTTTTAAAATTACAATTTGATTTTCTATTTTTTCCAAAAATGTTCTTGTTCGCTTGTTTGTTGTTTACCACAACAGCTGATCAAAACAAAAAACCAGTCGCATAAACGCATTGTGTGTAACTTGCAATAAAATCGGCATAGAAAGCAAGATTCGCAAGGCGCATGAAAAGGATGGTATGGACTTTCGGCTTTATAAATACGGGCGTACGGGTGTGTATGTATACACATACATTTTCAAATATAAAATTTGAATTATCGTTTTCATACAATTTGTGTATAAATAAATAAATTCTACTATGACCGATTGTAGGGGAAATATGTGTTTTATTGTTGCAAAAAGGAAACTACATATGTACATATATTAATTAGCCATAAAATAAATTGTCATTTTTAAATAATTCACATATACAATATACAGTGGACAGCAAAAGTCTTAGTACGTCAATATATTTTAGTAATTTCATGAATTTTAGCAAAAGTTTGTATAAAGATTTATAGTTTATATGTATATTTATTTTATTAATTTATTTCTGTTTTATTATAAAACAAACAATTTTTTAATATTTTTCATAAAACAAGAGAAAAATTAGGAAAAGTTTCAGATGACTCCATAGGTACCCCCAAGAAGAACCCTGAGTAAATTTAAAATTCAAAGGCCTAATATATAAAAATGTTATCCCTTGTATTTAATGGAATATCCCTTAAGGTCAATCACTCCATTTAACCCATTTGGAATTGAATGTACAAGTTTTGTTTAGTGTGTTCTGGTGGTACAATGAGTAAGTTTTTCGGTTGACTTTTGTTTGAGGTTTAGCGATTACGTAACCGTTCTTTCAAATGGTCTCCTAAATACTCTCTTGAAGTCATATCGGGACTTTTTTGTCAAAATATATTGGAGTATTAAGACTTGCTGTCCACTGTATATGTATGGAACCAAGTCGTAAAAAACGACTTCTTTTTTTACTATTTATCAAAGTTTTCAATAGTTCTTGACTTGGATTTGAGTGCTTCACAACATTACGTCACGTTCATACGTTATTCTCATCATACTAAGGGCCATTATTACAAATTGCCGTTAACTAAAGGGAGGATTTTAACGGGCGGATAAATTGTTTTTCGTTATTATGACTACCCAATAAAATAGATAGATTTTGTCGTGCCCAGTGTAGCACAAATACTTGAGAAATCTGTGTTGTAATAAATAAAATGTATTAAACTGAGGTTAAAATATAATGATAATTAACTATGTAACCCAATCCATTTTACATGGATTGTTGTATTTTAATAAGATTTTAATATTTTATGAACTTTTCGTAAATGTCACGACGCATATACGAAACAAATTTTTTGGGATTGCATCTATTGCAACTAGGGATGTTTTGATGGACGATACATCGCCGTTTGATGGAAAGAAGATTTTAATATTTTTCGTAATATTTGTTGTCTTATGAATTCACAAAAGCTCTATGTTACACTAAAAATATGTTATAGGACAAGCAAAATTTTTTAATGAGCAACGCTTTCACATAAGAGATCAATCCATATTTTGTCATAAAGTCCTCAACTTTAATCACAAGAGTGCAAAATTTTACAAGAACATGTGTTCATCTCAATGAATCAAGAAGTAGATTTTAAATTTTTTATTTAGACTTTTTTAAAATCATATGATGATATTATAAATTGCAGCATATATTCGTCGTTGCGATAAAGTATTGTTTCTAGATTTTTAGATGCGTTAAATGCCTTAAGGTTTTAATTTAGTAATTTAACGATAGGAAAAAAAGCATCGAAAAAAACACAGATTTATCGGCTTTATCACCGATGTTTTTGTGAACGATGTCGCATCCTTAATTACAACCGAACTTGAATTGGGTTGTTATCTGACATAAAAATTCATATTATGTATGTCAACTGAGACCAGTTGCCACTGGTAATCTGTAATACCAATTTGGCAACTGATAACCAAAGTTAGGTTGTCATACGTAATAGATACACAAATTCATCGATAACCCGCTGGACTTGGATTCGACTTTACTCCCTTCACATTAAATAAATCATGGTTCGATATAAAACATAACTTCCAAATTTATTACCTCTTTGATTTCATTTAGAGTGACGACAGCGGTTGCAGCACTAATATTAATACCATGTCTGGCAGGAAGCTTAAATTTGTTAATTTTTGCTAGCATTCTTTTTCTAATAAATTGAATAGTACCGCGATATTAAGTCTGATTTTTATTCATATTTTCGAAAACATTCTTATTATCCGAGATAAATTTGGTGGTCGATTGCTTAACTTACTTCAACATTGACTATAAAATCAGTAAAAATAATAGTTAGATAATTATGTTATACATGCAATTATGTATATCTTTCTAATTAATATGATTCTAATTAGTATGATGAGAATAACGTGAACGTGACGTAATGTTGTGAAGAAGTCGTTTTTTACGACTTCTTTTTTTACTATTTATCAAAGTTTTGAACATATGTATGTATGCATTTTATGTGTTAAGGTGACACAGCATACCAATGGAAACGTTTTTAATAACTCCGTTTCGAAATGCCGCGGAAGGATCACCAGAGCTCCATTTTAATACAGTCCCTTCCAAAGCAACAAACGTTATTGAAAGAACGATTGGTGTAGAACAGAAAAGCAGATTCCGATGTTTGCTTTTTTTAATTCATTTATTTTTACAAAATATTAATTTACATACAAATTTGGTCTCAGCGTCTCTTAGACATTGTTGGGACAAGTCGGCAAAATCTACAATGTACTTAATAAATACATATACATCATAAAAAAATTATTACATGGGTTTTGTTTTTTCGAAATAAATTTTATAATGATAAGAAGGAAATATATATCAAAAGAGAAAAATTTTTAAAGAAAAAAGAAAAATACATCTACAAGAGTGTTTCAAGGTTATTTAATAGCATTTGCTTACAAGATATTTTAAATAATTATATGCGAGTGATAGATTTTATGCCACGAGACAAATTATTAAATTTAGTACCGCCAAGATAATCAATTCTTTGTTTAGTAGTTTCAAGTCTGCATCTACGAACTCTTAAAAAATCCCTTTCTGCAAGAGGTTTGCACTATTCTCCTGAAACTGCCACTAAAATTACAAATATATTTTCTGCTTGATTATATTTTTTTATTGTATGTATTGCAAGTCTTAGTACGTCAATATATTTTAGTAATTTCATGAATTTTAGCAAAAGTTTGTATAAAGATTTATAGTTTATATGTATATTTATTTTATTAATTTATTTCTGTTTTATTATAAAACAAACAATTTTTTAATATTTTTCATAAAACAAGAGAAAAATTAGGAAAAGTTTCAGATGACTCCATAGGTACCCCCAAGAAGAACCCTGAGTAAATTTAAAATTCAAAGGCCTAATATATAAAAATGTTATCCCTTGTATTTAATGGAATATCCCTTAAGGTCAATCACTCCATTTAACCCATTTGGAATTGAATGTACAAGTTTTGTTTAGTGTGTTCTGGTGGTACAATGAGTAAGTTTTTCGGTTGACTTTTGTTTGAGGTTTAGCGATTACGTAACCGTTCTTTCAAATGGTCTCCTAAATACTCTCTTGAAGTCATATCGGGACTTTTTTGTCAAAATATATTGGAGTATTAAGACTTGCTGTCCACTGTATATGTATGGAACCAAGTCGTAAAAAACGACTTCTTTTTTTACTATTTATCAAAGTTTTCAATAGTTCTTGACTTGGATTTGAGTGCTTCACAACATTACGTCACGTTCATACGTTATTCTCATCATACTAAGGGCCATTATTACAAATTGCCGTTAACTAAAGGGAGGATTTTAACGGGCGGATAAATTGTTTTTCGTTATTATGACTACCCAATAAAATAGATAGATTTTGTCGTGCCCAGTGTAGCACAAATACTTGAGAAATCTGTGTTGTAATAAATAAAATGTATTAAACTGAGGTTAAAATATAATGATAATTAACTATGTAACCCAATCCATTTTACATGGATTGTTGTATTTTAATAAGATTTTAATATTTTATGAACTTTTCGTAAATGTCACGACGCATATACGAAACAAATTTTTTGGGATTGCATCTATTGCAACTAGGGATGTTTTGATGGACGATACATCGCCGTTTGATGGAAAGAAGATTTTAATATTTTTCGTAATATTTGTTGTCTTATGAATTCACAAAAGCTCTATGTTACACTAAAAATATGTTATAGGACAAGCAAAATTTTTTAATGAGCAACGCTTTCACATAAGAGATCAATCCATATTTTGTCATAAAGTCCTCAACTTTAATCACAAGAGTGCAAAATTTTACAAGAACATGTGTTCATCTCAATGAATCAAGAAGTAGATTTTAAATTTTTTATTTAGACTTTTTTAAAATCATATGATGATATTATAAATTGCAGCATATATTCGTCGTTGCGATAAAGTATTGTTTCTAGATTTTTAGATGTGTTAAATGCCTTAAGGTTTTAATTTAGTAATTTAACGATAGGAAAAAAAGCATCGAAAAAAACACAGATTTATCGGCTTTATCACCGATGTTTTTGTGAACGATGTCGCATCCTTAATTACAACCGAACTTGAATTGGGTTGTTATCTGACATAAAAATTCATATTATGTATGTCAACTGAGACCAGTTGCCACTGGTAATCTGTAATACCAATTTGGCAACTGATAACCAAAGTTAGGTTGTCATACGTAATAGATACACAAATTCATCGATAACCCGCTGGACTTGGATTCGACTTTACTCCCTTCACATTAAATAAATCATGGTTCGATATAAAACATAACTTCCAAATTTATTACCTCTTTGATTTCATTTAGAGTGACGACAGCGGTTGCAGCACTAATATTAATACCATGTCTGGCAGGAAGCTTAAATTTGTTAATTTTTGCTAGCATTCTTTTTCTAATAAATTGAATAGTACCGCGATATTAAGTCTGATTTTTATTCATATTTTCGAAAACATTCTTATTATCCGAGATAAATTTGGTGGTCGATTGCTTAACTTACTTCAACATTGACTATAAAATCAGTAAAAATAATAGTTAGATAATTATGTTATACATGCAATTATGTATATCTTTCTAATTAATATGATTCTAATTAGTATGATGAGAATAACGTGAACGTGACGTAATGTTGTGAAGAAGTCGTTTTTTACGACTTCTTTTTTTACTATTTATCAAAGTTTTGAACATATGTATGTATGCATTTTATGTGTTAAGGTGACACAGCATACCAATGGAAACGTTTTTAATAACTCCGTTTCGAAATGCCGCGGAAGGATCACCAGAGCTCCATTTTAATACAGTCCCTTCCAAAGCAACAAACGTTATTGAAAGAACGATTGGTGTAGAACAGAAAATCAGATTCCGATGTTTGCTTTTTTTAATTCATTTATTTTTACAAAATATTAATTTACATACAAATTTGGTCTCAGCGTCTCTTAGACATTGTTGGGACAAGTCGGCAAAATCTACAATGTACTTAATAAATACATATACATCATAAAAAAATTATTACATGGGTTTTGTTTTTTCGAAATAAATTTTATAATGATAAGAAGGAAATATATATCAAAAGAGAAAAATTTTTAAAGAAAAAAGAAAAATACATCTACAAGAGTGTTTCAAGGTTATTTAATAGCATTTGCTTACAAGATATTTTAAATAATTATATGCGAGTGATAGATTTTATGCCACGAGACAAATTATTAAATTTAGTACCGCCAAGATAATCAATTCTTTGTTTAGTAGTTTCAAGTCTGCATCTACGAACTCTTAAAAAATCCCTTTCTGCAAGAGGTTTGCACTATTCTCCTGAAACTGCCACTAAAATTACAAATATATTTTCTGCTTGATTATATTTTTTTATTGTATGTATTGCAATAAATTTATTTCAAAAGTACTTAAAATTAAAACATATAAATGTCAGGATTTGCTCTCATTAACACGACCAGCTTTTCCAACTGCTTCTTATTGGTTAGTTTTCTATAAAATACATATTTACAGTTATGCATAATTTTTAAAATTTCCACAAAAAATTATTTGCACTGTTATATATACTTACAAATTTATACAAATTTTTCTCCATTTCCTTTTTTAAACTTACCGCGGCAACAAGACAACAGCTAATGAGCTGTTGTAAGTTTTTTGCCAGTTCTGACAACACTTAGAAACAACTGTTGTAAATCATAATCGCAATTTTAAGAACACAACATTAAATTTACAACTGTTGTAAACCATAATCGGGGCCTAAACTTAAATCTAAACTTAAAAGTAGGGTGGTCAGCGTGAACACTGTGTTATTACAATATGAAAAATTAATATACATTTATATTTGTTAACATTCTGTGAGCAAATAATTACCAATATGATACAATATAAAGCTTTGTACATTGCTTGAGTCCCTTATAAGGGACTCTGCGCACTAATAAAAAGGAGGGATACTTCATAAAAAATATATTTTTACAATTATCAGTACAATCATACACGAAAGCAGTTTATTCCCGATCATGATCGGACACCTGCTTGCTAATGAGTCAGAGGACCCTCAAAACGTGTCCGCTAATGTGAATGTCTTCGAAAATATGAATAGAAGCAGTACCATTCAATTTATTGAAGACTGAATGCAAAATCTGGTATTAAAATGAATCACAATGCGTTTTTAGTTCAATTCTTATTATTTTTTTTACAAAAATTTAATTCGGGAGATAAATATTTTTTTATTCAGATTAAAAATAGATTAAGGATTATTAATTTATAGTGCGATTATTTGTAATTAATTCATTAGAGTGAATTCATTATGAAGTCGCCGTAGTCTAGTAGGTAGTGTGTTGGCTTAATAGAAGTAAAGCCAGGGTTCGAGCCCCAGGCCAGACATCCGGCAAAAACTCTGAGATTGAATAAAATTGCCATGAAAAGTTTTTCAAAAATCTGTCGTTCGGAGTCGACTTTAAACAGTAGTTCCCACCACTTATGTATAAAATTAACACACACAACATAAGTGGTGTGAGAAACTAGGTCGTAATCCTGACTGAAGGGTTGTAATGACCAATTATGTATGTATGTATGAGTGAATTCATTATAAGACGGATATATTTAACAATAGTGCCCAATAAATTGAAGAAGGACCCGCTTATCTTCCTCCTCGTAGATCAAACGACGATTGAAGTCCATTATAAGTTTAAATGCTCTCTCTGCTGCATCGTTTACGACGTGAAAACGTCGACAGATTCGTTTGCTAGTACCATAATCGTTAGTTTATAACAATAGTTTTCACAACAAAATGGTGCAACATTCTTTGTCGAAATACGAAACAGCTTTTTGTGTAAGCTGAAGGTCTTGTTTGGGCGCTCCAATAGCATTTATACATTGAAACCAAACTAACATTTTGAATTGCCTGCGAAACAAAAAATTTTCGAGCAATAAATACACTTTGAAATAAATAGGGCATGTGTTGTTGCACCAGGTAAGCGAAAATTGACAAAATCTGGAATATGCTCTCTAATAAAATGAAGTGTTAATTGAAGGTGCTCTTTATAGTATGCACGCTCGTATTGGCATTTTAACGCATCCAAGCAAACATTTTTAACATATTCCACTTGAAATTACTTTAACTTCCGTTGCACTTCTCCGTCCAAGTACCTTTTGTTAAGCTGACAGCTGTGTTTCCAATATTTAGAGAATCGGTTGAAAAGAAAAAACTTCTGTCCAGTAATTTTCATCTCATTTTTGTGTCCAGTACAGACATAGCACGGTTGTTAATTTCAGTACTAGTGACTGTTGTGTTAAATGATACAATTTCTACCAATCCATCAAGTCCCCATTTTGTCACAAAAAGTTTTATGTGGAATCAACAATATTTTTCTCCGAAGAATTCGAACATCTCTTTTTGTATTCTGAGGGAGTTTGTCGTGCCCAGTGTAGCACAAATACTTGAGAAATCTGTGTTGTAATAAATAAAATGTATTAAACTGAGGTTAAAATATAATGATAATTAACTATGTACACCCAATCCATTTTATATGGATTGTTGTATTTTAATACGATTTTAATATTTTATGAACTTTTCGTAAATGTCACGACGCATATACGAAACAAATTTTTTGGGATTGCATCTATTGCAACTAGGGATGTTTTGATGAACGATACATCGCCGTTTGATGGAAAGAAGATTTTAATATTTTTCGTAATATTTGTTGTCTTATGAATTCATAAAAGCTCTATGTTACAGTAAAAATATGTTATAGGACAAGCAAAATTTTTTAATAAGCAACGCTTTCACATAAGAGACCAATCCATATTTTGTCATAAAGTCCTCAATTTTAATCACAAGAGTGCAAAATTTTACAAGAACATGTGTTCATCTCAATGAATCAAGAAGTAGATTTTAAATTTTTTATTTAGACTTTTTTAAAATCATATGATGATATTATAAATTGCAGCATATATTCGTCGTTGCGATAAAGTATTGTTTCTAGATTTTTAGATGTGTTAAATGCCTTAAGGTTTTAATTTAGTAATTTAACGATAGGAAAAAAAGCATCGAAAAAAACACAGATTTATCGGCTTTATCACCGATGTTTTTGTGAACGATGTCGCATCCTTAATTACAACCGAACTTGAATTGGGTTGTTATCTGACATAAAAATTCATATTATGTATGTCAACTGAGACCAGTTGCCACTGGTAATCTGTAATACCAATTTGGCAACTGATAACCAAAGTTAGGTTGTCATACGTAATAGATACACAAATTCATCGATAACCCGCTGAACTTGGATTCGACTTTACTCCCTTCACATAAAATAAATCATGGTTCGATATAAAACATAACTTCCAAATTTATTACCTCTTTGATTGCATTTAGAGTGACGACAGCGGTTGCAGCACTAATATTAATACCATGTCTGGCAGGAAGCTTAAATTTGTTAATTTTTGCTAGCATTCTTTTTCTAATAAATTGAATAGTACCGCGATATTAAGTCTGATTTTTATTCATATTTTCGAAAACATTCTTATTATCCCAGATAAATTTGGTGGTCGATTGCTTAACTTACTTCAACATTGACTATAAAATCAGTAAAAATAATAGTTAGATAATTATGTTATACATGGAATTATGTATATCTTTCTAATTAATATGATTCTAATTAGTATGATGAAAATAACGTATGAACGTGACGTAATGTTGTGAAGAAGTCGTTTTTTACGACTTCTTTTTTTACTATTTATCAAAGTTTTCAATAGTTCTTGACTTGGATTTGAGTGCTTCACAACATTACGTCACGTTCATACGTTATTCTCATCATACTAAGGGCCATTATTACAACTTACCGTTAACTAAAGGGAGGATTTTAACGGGCAGATAAATTGTTTTTCGTTATTATGACTACCCAATAAGATAGAAGATACTAGTCGCCGTGGTCTAGTAGGCAGTGTGTTGGCTTATTAGACGAAAAGCCAGGGTTCGAGCCCCAGGCCAGACATCAAAATAAAATACAAAAAGTATTTCTTCGGCGACTTCCTCTCAGCAGATTTCTGGCAAAAACTCTGAGAGTAAATAAAATTGCCATGAAAAGTTTCTCAAAATCTGTCGTTCGGAGTCGACTTTAAACTGAAATTAACACACACAACATAAGTGGTGTGAGAAACTAGGTCGTAATCCTGACTGGAGGGTTGTAATGACCAATTATGTTATGTGATCGTTAAGCTAAAGGGAGGATCATCCTACCTTTAACATTTAATGGTCACTTTATGTTTGAACTTGCCATATTATATATTATTTTCATTATGACAACTTCAAATTTAAACAAAATGAGCATATACAACAAAAAAAACGAAGCCCGCGGCTGCCACTGCGTTAAAAAAAACTTGTATAATTGATCAGTTTTATGGACAATGCTCCGGCACTGCCATGTTTTTGAAAAATTTTATTGTAAGTTGTAATAACGAAAATAAGTTAAAGATAACTTTATAGTTTCCTTTAGCTAAAGGTACCTTTAACTAAACCCAAGTTTAACGGCAAGTTGTAATAATGGCCCTAAAAGGAATAAATTTTATCTTTTTACACTTACAACAAAATTTTTAAATGTTTGTTATTTTAATGTTTATTTAAAAATTAAAATGGTTTTTCAAAGACGTTTGTATGAAGATTTTATTTTCTCATATGCAAGCTTCACAACGTCTGCACAATTACAACATATAAAATTTTCTGTCTTAAGATACTTCATTGAAAACTAAAATATATTGTCTCTTTTAAGAGGTTTCGAATATGCACTTCTTAATATTGTTTCATCTACTTAGAGTCGAAGGACTCGATAGCTTAAAAAAGAAGTAGATCTTTAATAAGTAGTTAGAGAAAAGCTTAACTTGTGATCCTCTCAACATTTATTCCTCTGTCTTCTTCTAAAATTATTTTATAGAAAGATATTTAAATTGTTAATTTTTTCTTCAATTGATTGTATGTTGGTACATTTTTCCCCTATCTTCTTGCCCTTCCTTTAAAATTTCGTTTTTTAATTGTTTAAAAATGTTATTTTAAATTCGTTGCGCATTGGTCTTTATACGCTTAAACATAAATTTTTGAACACAAAAATTCAAAATGTAATTTAAAATTTCTTTTATTTGAAACTATGTATATACTAGACCGGTCGCAACTTCTATGAGATTTTTTGTGTCTGGTTACTAAAATACAAGGTTTGTTGCGATAAGCGCTGTCTTAGTTTTTTAACTCTATGCCTAGTGGGCCCCAAAGTCCCCGATATTAGGAAAAACACACATTTAGTTCTATTTTTTATAAATATTAATTAGAAAGATATACATAATTCCATGTATAACATACATCTATAATTATCTAACTATTATTTTTACTGATTATATAGTCAATGTTGAAGTAAGTTAAGCAATCGACCACCAAATTTATCTCGGATAATAAGAATGTTTTCGAAAATATGAATAAAAATCAGACTTAATATCGCGGTACTATTCAATTTATTAGAAAAAGTATGCTAGCAAAAATTAACAAATTTAAGCATCCTGCCAAACATGGTATTAATATTAGTGCTGCAACCGCTGTCGTCACTCTAAATGCAATCAAAGAGGTAATAAATTTGGAAGTTATGTTTTATATCGAACCATGATTTATTTTATGTGTATCTATTACGTATGACAACCTAACTTTGGTTATCAGTTGCCAAATTAGTATTACAGATTACCAGTGGCAACTGGTCTCAGTTGACATACATAATATGCATTTTTATGTCAGATGACAACCCAATTCAAGTTCGGTTGTAATTAGGGATGCAACATCGTTCACAAAAACATCGGTGATAAAGCCGATAAATCTGTGTTTTTTTCGATGCTTTATTTTCTTATCGTTAAATTACTAAATTAAAACCTTAAGGCATTTAACACATCTAAAAATCTAGGAACAATTCTTTATCGCAACGACGAATATATGCTGCAATTTATAATATCATCATATGATTTTAAAAAAGTCTAAGTAAAAAATTTAAAATCTACTTCTTGATTCATTGAGATGAACACATGTTCTTGTAAAATTTTGCACTCTTGTGATTAAAATTGAGGACTTTATGACAAAATATGGATTGATCTCTTATGTGAAAGCGTTGCTTATTAAAAAATTTTGCTTGTCCTATAACATATTTTTACTGTAACATAGAGCTTTTATGAATTCATAAGACAACAAATATTACGAAAAATATTAAAATCTTCTTTCCATCAAACGGCGATGTATCGTTCATCAAAACATCCCTAGTTGCAATAGATGCAATCCCAAAAAATTTGTTTCGTATATGCGTCGTGACATTTACGAAAAGTTCATAAAATATTAAAATCGTATTAAAATACAACAATCCATATAAAATGGATTGGGTGTACATAGTTAATTATCATTATATTTTAACCTCAGTTTAATACATTTTATTTATTACAACACAGATTTCTCAAGTATTTGTGCTACACTGGGCACGACAAACTCCCTCAGAATACAAAAAGAGATGTTCGAATTCTTCGGAGAAAAATATTGTTGATTCCACATAAAACTTTTTGTGACAAAATGGGGACTTGATGGATTGGTAGAAATTGTATCATTTAACACAACAGTCACTAGTACTGAAATTAACAACCGTGCTATATCTGTACTGGACACAAAAATGAGATGAAAATTACTGGACAGAAGTTTTTTCTTTTCAACCGATTCTCTAAATATTGGAAACACAGCTGTCAGCTTAACAAAAGGTACTTGGACGGAGAAGTGCAACGGAAGTTAAAGTAATTTCAAGTGGAATATGTTAAAAATATTTGCTTGGATGCGTTAAAATGCCAATACGAGCGTGCATACTATAAAGAGCACCTTCAATTAACACTTCATTTTATTAGAGAGCATATTCCAGATTTTGTCAATTTTCGCTTACCTGGTGCAACATCACATGCCCTATTTATTTCAAAGTGTATTTATTGCTCGAAAATTTTTTGTTTCGCAGGCAATTCAAAATGTTAGTTTGGTTTCAATGTATAAATGCTATTGGAGCGCCCAAACAAGACCTTCAGCTTACACAAAAAGCTGTTTCGTATTTCGACAAAGAATGTTGCACCATTTTGTTGTGAAAACTATTGTTATAAACTAACGATTATGGTACTAGCAAACGAATCTGTCGACGTTTTCACGTCGTAAACGATGCAGCAGAGAGAGCATTTAAACTTATAATGGACTTCAATCGTCGTTTGATCTACGAGGAGGAAGATAAGCGGGTCCTTCTTCAATTTATTGGGCACTATTGTTAAATATATCCGTCTTATAATGAATTCACTCATACATACATACATAATTGGTCATTACAACCCTTCAGTCAGGATTACGACCTAGTTTCTCACACCACTTATGTTGTGTGTGTTAATTTTATACATAAGTGGTGGGAACTACTGTTTAAAGTCGACTCCGAACGACAGATTTTTGAGAAACTTTTCATGGCAATTTTATTCACTCTCAGAGTTTTTGCCGGATGTCTGGCCTGGGGCTCGAACCCTGGCTTTACTTCTATTAAGCCAACACACTACCTACTAGACTACGGCGACTTCATAATGAATTCACTCTACTGAATTAATTACAAATAATCGCACTATAAATTAATAATCCTTAATCTATTTTTAATCTGAATAAAAAAATATTTATCTCCCGAATTAAATTTTTGTAAAAAAAATAATAAGAATTGAACTAAAAACGCATTGTGATTCATTTTAATACCAGATTTTGCATTCAGTCTTCAATAAATTGAATGGTACTGCTTCTATTCATATTTTCGAAGACATTCACATTAGCGGACACGTTTTGAGGGTCCTCTGACTCATTAGCAAGCAGGTGTCCGATCATGATCGGGAATAAACTGCTTTCGTGTATGATTGTACTGGTAATTGTAAAAATATATTTTTTATGAAGTATCCCTCCTTTTTATTAGTGCGCAGAGTCCCTTATAAGGGACTCAAACAATGTACAAAGCTTTATATTGTATCATATTGGTAATTATTTGCTCACAGAATGTTAACAAATATAAATGTATATTAATTTTTCATATTGTAATAACACAGTGTTCACGCTGGCCACCCTACTTTTAAGTTTAGGCCCCGATTATGGTTTACAACAGTTGTTTCTAAGTGTTGTCAGAACTGGCAAAAAACTTACAACAGCTCATTAGCTGTTGTCTTGTTGCCGCGGTAAGTTTAAAAAAGGAAATGGAGAAAAATTTGTATAAATTTGTAAGTATATATAACAGTGCAAATAATTTTTTGTGGAAATTTTAAAAATTATGCATAACTGTAAATATGTATTTTATAGAAAACGAACCAATAAGAAGCAGTTGGAAAAGATGGTCGTGTTAATGAGAGCAAATCCTGACATTTATATATTTTAATTTTAAGTACTTCTGAAATGAATTTATTGCAATACATACAATAAAAAAATATAATCAAGCAGAAAATATATTTGTAATTTTAATGGCAGTTTCAGGAGAATAGTGCAAACCTCTTGCAGAAAGGGATTTTTTAAGAGTTCCAAGATGAAGACTTGAAACTACTAAACAAAGAATTGATTATCTTGGCGGTACTAAATTTAATAATTTGTCTCGTGACATAAAATCTATCACTCGCATATCATTATTTAAAATATCTTGTAAGCAAATGCTATTAAATAACCTTGAAACACTCTTGTAGATGTATTTTTCTTTTTTCTTTAAAAATTTTTCTCTTTTGATATATATTTCCTTCTTATCGGAATCTGCTTTTCTGTTCTACACCAATCGTTCTTTCAATAACGTTTGTTGCTTTGGAAGGGACTGTATTAAAATGGAGCTCTGGTGATCCTTCCGCGGCATTTCGAAACGGAGTTATTAAAAACGTTTCCATTGGTATGCTGCGTCACCTTAACACATAAAATGCATACATATATATGTACATATGTCTGTATTTATAAAAAGGAAAGAAATGCTATAAACAATACTGAATTTTATAATCGAATAATTTTACGTACTCAGTATCTGGTAAGTCCAAAGGGTTGGAACTGTTTCAAATTTCATGTGCGCTTTCTTGGTACCCTCATCATCATCAAAGAATATCCATTATATATACTTTAACTTTTTTAAACACTATGCGCTTAAATTTTTAATGTAATAATTTTTATTTTCAATTGACAGTTTTATGTACTCAGGGATGTATTTTAAAGGAAAAGTATACTAACATTGAAGAACAACACTGTGACATACACAACATCTAGATGTAGTAAACCATAACCAAGAAAGTAATAAATGTTGTGTTGTCTCATTTATGTGTTGTGAACCATAATCGGGGCCTTGGTTTAAGTGTACAAACCATCCCTGTGTTTATATGAAATAATTGTGAATTGATAAGAATACACATGAAAAGAGATCAATACCCGATCAACCACAATAAATACAGTAACGAAACGCGATTTGACAGTGCATAGGCCAAACGTGAAAGGGACAGCAAATATTACCGAAAAGTATTTCTGTCCCTCTCTGATTGTAACTCTGTTTTGTTTATTTATGTTTTTTTAGTTTTCGGGGTGGGTTTTTATATTGGCGAGAGTTAATAAAAAAATGCAATTTTTGTCTAAAACTATCAATAAATAATAAAAAAAACTAATAACAATAACAATTTTTAACTTTTTCTTTCAAGAAATTAAAAAATATTGGTAACTTTCAGCAAAAAAAATTCTTATCTCTTATTTTGATCTTGTAATATTTAGCTTCTTAATTACCTCTTGCACAAGAAACTACATTCATTGTGACCGAAAATCATACACATTTCGATTAATATTAAATATTTAAGAATCTTTGAACTTTTCACTGATGAAATTAAAAAATATTCCAAATTTTACCTTTTTTAACACAAAATAAATGTTTATTTACATTTAGTTTTTCTACTTTAACCGCCAATTTTTACTATGTATATCTGTTGCTTCTAACACATTTGATTCGCAAATCATTATAACATTTTTTTCTCCCTCTAAATTGGCCTATGCTTTTATGTTATGGATGTTTTTCATCTGTCAAAACTTTCGATACTGTATGGCTGTGCGATCAACCCCCAACACAAAAGGTACGTTTGTGTACAGAAATAAATAATAATTTGATTATTAAACTAATTACATTTGTATTTGAATTCCCCAACTTCTCGCAAAATATTTTATTTTATTGCTTCCCGCTCACACCCACATTTTGGTCCAATCGAACCGGATAATCCCATAATAAAATAAAATATTTGCCGAGATTTTATTTGCAGATTTTGCAATTCAAAATTCACAAATTAAGGTGACCGCTGTTCTTGTTGAAATTATTATGCTTTTGTTGCGATATTTGTGAATATTATATTCTTTCACTAATATAAATCGAAATATATATTTTTTTAATATTTTTCAATTGAGATTGTGATAATTTTATCACATACAAATATTTTTTGATTTTTTAAATTAATATTTTGATATTTTTATAACAATATAAAATAATTTTATATCGCATATTGAAATATTTTGTAATCTTTTACCCTAGCTTTTTGAATATCGGCTTGAAAGTTTTCGCTAATCCTTTTTTAAGATTTTTTGTACCCTTTTAAATATCGCAAATATTTCTTTATTTTTTGTATTAAGTGAAATTCAATTTTCGTGTTTGAATATTCAATTTCTTAGAGTAATCTTATTCTTGGGCGCTTTCCTACTTTAAACTTTTTCGGAAACTGTTTAAAATTAATTAATTCAAATTTTCCAACCCTATTTGAAACCGAATTTTAGCAAAATGGCCGCTTTAAGAAATTTAAACAGAAATTACAATGGCTTAGCAGATTTGGAAAGCTTTATTCAAGTTATTCCACGAGAGGAACATTCGGTTCACTCTCTAGGTGTTCATCGGCAGGAGTTGACTCGTTTGTGGGAAGTCTATCGTGACAGGTACGAAGACTTGTTGGAAAATGCCGATGACACCAAAGTCTCGACAAAAGACGCGAAGGCAAAATATATGTCGGGATATACCTTGTATTTTCAGTCCGCTTCATTTATTGACGGATTAATTGATAGCGTTAAGAGTAAGGCCACGAAACCCATTACTAGCACTGTCCCTATTCACCTTCCCCCGTGCGATACCCCAACCTTTTCTGGCGATTATGCATCATGGCCAACATTTCGAGATATGTTTTCGGCCATTTACGGTACTAACCCCCATATTAGTAACATTCAAAAAATGTATTATCTTTTACAAAAAATAGAAGGTGAAGGATGGTTTCGACATGGCTTGGCAGAATCTCGTCGACCTTTACGAGAATAAAAGACAATTCTCAATTGAAAATACTTTTCAACCTCCCTTCCATATCTAAGGAATCTGGCCCTTCCATTAAAAGTTTGCAACGGACAATTAATGATTGTTTATCGAATTTGTCGTTGCTAGGCATATAAACTCGGAATTGGGATATCATCTTTGTTTACATTTGCTCCACTAAACTTCCCCAACACACCCTAGGTCTTTGGGAGCAGTCTCAAAGGCCTTGCTCAGACCTGCCTAAGTGGAGCAAGATGGATGAGTTCCTGACGGCCAGATATCGAACTTTGGAATCAGTATCTGACATTATCGGCAGTCACAATTTTACCCAGGCTACTAACCAAAGCAGCTCTGGTAGCCCCCGAAAATACAGAACTTATGAGACTGTTGCCCCGAATCTAACCCAAAGAAAGTGTCCAATTTGTAATAGGTATCACCCTATCCGTTTGTGTCTAGATTTTCCGAGAATGCCGATTAGTGAACGCTTATTATCTATTAGAGATCATAAGTGTTGCACAAATTGTTTGGCAGTTTCCCATGAGTCAAAAAGGTGCCATAGCATTAATGTTTGCTACATTTGCAAACAAAAACATCATTCGCTACTTCATCGTATCGAATTTTCCCCCGGGAGGAACCGAGGTCTTCAGCAGTTCTGTTAGGAACTGCCCATGTGAATATATAAAATTAGATCATGCCATTTTCTCTGCGAGAGCTCTGATAGACCCAGCGTCTCAAGCTACTTTCATCTCTCAAAAGTTGCAACGGAAGTTAGATCTTCCGACCTATTCGGCACCTGCTGCCGCTGTTGTGGGCCTTAATGGCGCAGTGGTAGCAAACTCTGGAAAAGTTTGTATTGTTTCATTACGATCTCCCATTAATCCAAAGTTTAAATTGACCACGGAAGCTTATGTTGTGGAAAAACTCACTGGTCAACTACCCTCATGCTCGTTAGCGATGAATGCTGATTTTGATGCACCCGAACTCCCGTTAACAGATTTTTAATATGCCCATATGGATTTGCTATTAGGTGGAGATGTATACACCCAGATAATGCTTTCTGGATTTCGAAAGGACCACAAAAACCCTTTGATCAAACACAAACGGTTTTCGGTTGGGTTGTGACTGGTAAAATACCTCAGTCAAATTCGTTTCCTTTTAAGTCTGATTTGAGTCTTGGTCCATCTCGTAAAGGTGCATTTGCTCAAAATGTGAGATCTGATTGCTACAGAGCCCCGAGATTAAAACCTAATACGAATAAGTTATTGGGGAATGCCCTTCCCTAGACCACACGCCGACCGTGAATCTATTTTATATTCCTTCTAACCCAAATTTACTATTTACCCCATCATGTCGTTTTAAGTCCCAACACTCATCTTTTTTCTCATGCATCCACTAGGCTGGGTTTACGTTGGAATGCTGGCGTTGATACATTTTCCTTTAAGCCAGCTCCAACGTCCTGTTTCTCTATATTCAAAGAGTTCTGCCTTGTTTCAAATAGCCAAAGCTATTTGACCCCGTTCGGTTAGTGACACCTAAAATCGTAGTTGCTAAGATTATTTTATGCGACAAATTTGTAAAAGCACAACAGTTTGTGACGAATGTTTCAAACCCATGACGTTTAACAGGTGGCTTGAGTTTGTCGATGATTATTCGTACATCGACAGGATTAACATCCCCCGTTGGGTTAATTTTGACCCTCAGCGTGAAGTATTTCATAGCATTTGTGATGCTTCTGAGAAAGCATATGCTGCCATTCTGTATAGTAGAGTCCTAACCCCTTACTCGCTGCCAAAATAAAAGTTGTGCCTGTAGAAGTGTAAACTTTACCCCGTTTAGAGCTCTGCGATGCAACTCTATTGGCAAAAAATGGTATTTTCACTTCGTAAGAAGCTGAATCTTTCCAGATAGGAAGCCTTTGTGGGACAGTTTCGACTATCGTTCTGTCCTGGCTTCAAAAACCCCCCGTGCCATTGGCCAACTTTGTGGCATATCGAGTATCGCTTATCGTGGTGGTAGGCACTGACAATTGGAATCACGTGGAATCTACATAATGTTGATACCCTACTCGTCAGAAAACTCATCAAAGAAATTTTGTTGTTATCGATCATGCTGTCATTCGTCATGACAATTAACCCCATTAAGATTGAAAACTAGGTCGAATAGAACAGGTTTATTTTGGCCGAAATTCGAAGTGCGAGTGGCCGAAATTCGAACTGCCAATGGCGTTCTAATATGGCCAATTGAGAAGCTCGTGCTGCTCCCTAGTCAAGAGCAAAACTAATTCGTTTTCTTTTTTTCTCTGTTGCGTGTTTGTAGTTTAATTCCAGAGAGTGTAATGCGGTAGGCTAATTGTCGAATGCCTAAGTGACGAACACCACGAAGATAAATGTTGGCAACAAAAAGCAGTCTACTCATAGAGAACACAAGAAGAAGAGTGCAACCCACAACCGAGCTCCGGAAAAACAATGTTCATGTGCTGGTCAAACTTCTAGTTCCGGTGATGGGACTGTCGTGGCTGCTTCTAATACGACATCGGGGCCTACCATCGTAATAAACGTGCTAAGCAAATAGTTTTTTCCTATATTATTATATCATGCTATTATTACCCCTGAATCGTTAATTTATGATCTCTGGCCAGGTGACTTCTCGGTCCTCTTGTAGCAATGTTGCAAGGGGGCGGGATGTTCACGCTGGCCACCCTACTTTTAAGTTTAGATTTAAGTTTAGTTTAAGTGTACAAGCCATCCCTGTGTTTATATGAAATAAGTGTGAATTGATAAGAATACACATGAAAAGAGATCAATACCCGATCAACCCCCAACACAAAAGGTACGTTTGTGTACAGAAATAAATAATAATTTGATTATTAAACTAATTACATTTGTATTTTAATTCCCCAACTTCTCGCAAAATATTTTATTTTATTGCTTCCCCGCTCACCCCCACACACAGGTTGTCCACAACAGTGCAAGTCCACAATAAAATAAATAAGAAATAAATAAATATAAAAACAATGATTTTTGAGTATATTTGTTATTAATTCAGTTAAACTTAGCAACTTTTCAGATAACAAAAATTTCAGTCTTCAAACTTAAACATAAAACAAATTAAGCAAGCAAACTCTTCAGGTAACAATAAAATTTAGTCTTTAAACATAAACATACTAGGTACTGTAATGAATATAATGTTTGTGTATTTGAATTGTCGGTCAGTTTTATGTCTGTCCTGGTTTGCTTATTATTAAGGCGAGTACGCCACTTGGGTATGGCTAATAAGCCGCAGTTTAAATGAGAATAAAAATGATTCTTTATCAGCTAAAGAGCCGTTATGATCATCAATTTTATTCTAATTTTATTTTATTCTAATTTTAAGTCTAATTTCTTTACATAATACTTGTGACCTAACGTAGTTTTTACTTAACTTAAATTCAGTATTTTAAACATAAATATACTAGGTATTATATTAACAGGCAAACTTAACGACTTTTCAGATAACAAAAAATAAATTTAGGGTCATTATTACAACCAGTCGTTAAACTTATGGTTAGTTAAAGCTACCTTTAGCTAATGGGAACTGGAAAGTTACCTTTAACTTATTTTTGTTATTACAACTTACAGATAAAATTTTTCAAAAATATGGCAGTGCCGGAGCATTGTCCATAAAACTGCTCAATTATACAAGTTTTTTTTAATGCAGTGGCAACCGCGGGCTTCGTTTTTTGTTGTATATGCTCATTTTGTTTAAATTTGAAGTTGCCATATTGAAAATAAAATATAATATGGTAATTTCAAACATAAAGTGACCTTTAAATGTTAAAGGTAGGATGATCTTCCCTTTAGCTTAACGATCACTTCTATCTTATTGGGTACTCATAATAACGAAAAACAATTTATCTGCCCATTAAAATCCCCCCTTTAGTTAATGGCAAGTGGTAATAATGGCCCTCAGTCCTTTAAACTTAAACATACTAGGTACTATATATAAATAAAACTTTAATCCTTGAAGAACAAACAAAATAGAAATAAGAATTAAATTAAAATTAATATATGTCTATAATACATATGTACTTTAAAAAAATATTTTTTTAGTTTTTCAAATTTACATTTACGAATAAAAGTTCATTAATTGATTTTCAATTAGATCCTAGTTGGGGTGGAAAGGGGTGCTAGTTGCTGGCATGGCGAATATTCCGCAGCTTAGTTTATAAATGAGTGGAAAATCATTTTGCATATCATACCACCATTTTAAAATATTAAAATCATTTGTTAGGGGTGTATTAGTACTTTTATATTTACTCATTTCATTTGCAATTATGGACTGGTTATAATTAGCTCCCTCTATTTGCTGTACATAATTTTCAAATAATGTATACATTTTTGATGAGGTTATTTCAATGTTCGGATTAAAAACTGTAGTGTGATTTAAATAAGGAAGCAACAAAGTTTTGCACTTGGTTATTACATCTGTTTGTTCTCCTAACATAATTTGCGTGAAAATAAAAATATGGCTAATTTATGATCAATTGAGATTTTGCTGTCTATGAACGAAATGAAAGTGTCGTGTATTTTTTTTTAAATTCTAATATAAAACTGGGTTCATCATTGTTTTTAAATTACGGACATGTGGATGGACAAAATGAATTGTGGAATAAGAACTGACTTCAAGTTCTTTAGAGACATCCATGAAGGGTTTAAGAATTGCCATCAGTTGATCTAAATGATATTCTTTTATAACATTATATTTCTCAGTTAGATTTTATAGGTGATATGTGCCTATTTAATAAATAAATAATTTAATATAATACGAGTAATAATTTATAATGGACATTCTGTCAACATAAAGAAATTATACTCACTTGTATTCAAAATTCCTTTCATGGATTTTATTCGTAACAGTTTGTTTTTACATTCACCATCCATAACAAAATGAACTGTTAAGGCTAGATAGGAAAAATTTCTTTTACAGATGAGATCTCTGTTTTAAGTTCTTCGAAGAGAATAGAATACTATTCTCAACGTTTCTTTGTATAGTTGATGGATGTGGCATTAGAGTTTCTATATTAAGATTTGGTCCAAATTAATTACCCAAGGATAGCATTATCTTTGAATACACTCTTAGTCCACTATCTTTTACTAGAGAATATGGGCGAATGTCTCCAAGCACCCATTCAGTTATATCATCTGTACAAGCTTTTTTAGCCTCTTGGGTTAGTTCAGCTAACTCATTTCTTTTTCATTTTTTGACAATTCTAACACATGGTTATTTAAATTTGATACAGAATTTTTATTATACTAGCTGTAAATTGCGCGCGTTGCTGCGCCACCAACTGAAATAAATTTGAAGGAAAGACGTTACACAAATATCCAATTAATTTTGAATCAATATATTGATTTTGTTTCCCGTTGTCCATATGATTTTCCTAAATGACTACAACTTCGACACCATTTTTTCTTTTGTCCCCGTTGCACTCATAAATCAATGGTTGTGTTAAAAAGATCTATTGCTTTATAAAATTATATTCTAAATTTATTAGAATCTCCAATTGAATCGGATGTTCAGACATGGATGGAAATGTTAATTTTGACGGTGATCACCAATTCGTTGAGGGAAATAAGAAGTGGCAAAAAGTAGTATTCCTGAATTGTTAAAATCGATGTTAAAAATTTTGTAGAAGAAATTTAAGCATATATTTTTGTGGTACCTATTTACCTTATATCTCTTCCACACAACGTAAACTTATATCTATGTATATTAAAAGAAGGAAAATCAAAACGATGTCATGTCTTTTGACTATACTATATATTTTTAAAAATTAAATGTCTGGGATACAAACAACTGCATTTTTAAAAATTTTCCAGAATTAAAAGGTTTCAAATTTGTGATTGGCATATTACGGGAATGTGTTATACCAAATGTTATTAAAATCATAAATGATGAATCCTAAAATGTCTGGTATTTGTCCGATCAACACATGATCAAATGCATAGTTTAGGATTCAATTCATTTTGAATAATTTTCAGTGGCGCCATCTATCGGAAATTAATCGTACCAAATTAGAAACCTTCGTCGATTCATGCGCAACAAACAAACAAACATTCGTTTTATATACATATATGTATATAGATTTGTATACATTTTTGCAAATTTTACATGCAACAAAATTAACAAGTTTAATATCATTTTCATCTTTAATACACCCAAAGCATTCTCACAATTCCCATTCTTTTTTCAATAATTTTGTAATGTATATTTTTTGTATGTATATTTACTTCGCTATTATTCATTTTTCTAACCTTAACATTTATTTAACGCACCAAAGTCCTCTTGGATATTTGCTTCACAACCAATATTTTTGAAATACTTATGGTTACAACAGTTATTTGAGATGAAAAAAAAAATAGCCTATGACATACTCTACTCAAAACAATGAACAACTGTTATTGTTTTGAGGGGTACGGTGAGTTTGCAAAGGGAAAACCATACAACATCTGTTACACTCATTCTATCATTTATATCCATTGCAACAGAGATGTATATGGTATAGCTGTTTTGACAATACTTTAAGTTGCAACTTTGCACGTCTATAACTCATAGATACTTTTTCATATCCGTTAAATTACTGAGACACTTACACATTCTGGGAGCAAGATATTCCTAATATTTCATATGATATGTTCATCGAAAAGCCGCCAAACTTTTCATTTGTTACGCTTAACCTCTTCAGGGACGATATTTTATGGTGACAAAAAAATGATTAAATTTTGTTTTCTTTTTAAATTATTTAATTTTATTTAAATAGGAATTCTGAAAACAAAAAACAATGAAAATTCACAAAAAGGGATAACGTCCACATTTGTGGCCACTGAGCGTTAATGGTAATTTATGTGTGATATGATTTCATACATTCCGGGCATATCAGGCGTATATATTCTTAACATTTCTCACAAATGTAGAGAGTTCGTCTTACATAATTTTAGTCGTGACATCTGGGGAGGTTTTTCAGTTCCTTGTATTTAGGATAATGATCCATACCGTCCAGTCTAATTCCAGGATTCACTTTAGTCCAGCTTTTAGATTTTTTAGGTGGTGATGGTAAAACTTATTATATTAAATATAACTGATATTATTTTTTTTCAAATATTATTCTTGATATAATCCACTAAAACAGATTGCCGAAGAATTATTTCACATTTTTTTTATTTATCTAACTATGCGTCGGAAATAATATCATCACTGCAGACAAACGGTCTGAGGATTTGGTAGTCAATAACTTACTATAAAATTTTTGTTTTTTTTTATTATTATTATAATTATGATTATAAAAAATTAAACGTACACATATGTGGCCAAGGGCGTGAAGAGGTTAAAGTTTTGTTTTTAAATTGAAATGTCATTTTTTCCTGCTCAGCGTTGTATTTTTAAGTACTATTTGGCAAAGTTGCATTTCTATTTTTACTAGATTTTGAGTAGATTTTGCCGAAATCTACTAAATAAGTAGATTTTGTTTTGTATGGGAAATCTAGTTAAAATCAACTAGATTTGGCTCGAAATCTCATAAGTACTAGATTTCGCTGTAGTGTAAATGGCCTATTATCATCGATCGGAATATGTAGTTCAGGGACAATACGAGAAGGACGAACAGAAAAATGTTCTCTTCGCTCAATCCAGGTAATGAAAAACAGGAAAGGGGTTCTGTAGATTATTGATTTAGAAATAATGGAAATATATTGCTCACACGATAGAAGGATAATCATAATGTCACAAATGGAACAAAATTTTACGATCGAGCAGATTTAAATTTCTTACGAGGTTTTTCAGGTATTTTTTTGTGTTCTTTTCAATCACAGTTTTTACTGTTGGCTGGTCAAGATCGTCATGTATGTTCGAGTTTTTTATATACCAAGCTGCTATAATCATCCGTAGCATTTTAGTTTAGCGTTTTTGAATTTTTTCTATGTTAGAAGGTGAGACAGCTCCCCATAACTGTATGCCATAACACCATATTGGTTTTAATTTACAGTCCTCAGGTGTGAGTTCTTACCAATAAGCCAATATATTTCGAACAGTTTTAACTTCATTTGTGCTAACTTTGCTTCAATATGGAACTTCCAAGTACAGCGCCTATCAAGGTGTAAGTTACGATATTTTATATGCGATTATATTTTGTTAAATATTTTCTGTGAATAGATAAAAGTAAGTTTTGAGGAGCCTGATCGATTTCTTCACAAAAAAATGTCAATATCATTTGCTGTTCTCCACTGAAGAATAGTAAGCAAGTGATCCAGTCTCTGGATACAGCTTTGATCACTCCAAAATCAATAACATCTGAAATATTTTGTGTGTCTGTTGGCCAATATGTTAGTTCTGCACTTGAAACTACGTCTAAATCAATCCTAAATATTGTATAAAACAGTACTCAACCTCTAGTTGGTATAACTCGGGATTTGTAAAATTTGCGATATTTGTAATTAAAAATCTAGGAGGTGAGTAATTTGATGATATTACAAAATCTTGGTGCAAGCTTTCAATGCAATGCTTATACGTAATTTTTATATACATATATTGGACAATAATTAATTCATGAACGAAAGAAATCGGAATGGACACACTTAGTCCACATGGGATGCATTGTGATCAAGTGATGTTATTAATATCTCTGAATCTACGTATGCTCTAGCTCGAGGGTCCTTACAATCATATAATGTGTATGCTGAAATTTTTAAATATGCTTTTGACGACAAATGTATCTCAGATACTAACGTTATGTTAGTTTGTTTCCCAGCAAGTATCTCGATCTCATGTTTATGTTGACGGATGCTATTCGCATCAGAAGCAGACTCTAACGCAGATTCCCCTTCAAAAATAGTCTAGTCGCGAACGGAACTTCACAGATATCTTCTATCCTTACTATGTTAACGGGAGCTATGACCTGGTCGACCTTCCCCTCCCCTTCAAACATAAGAGCCAAGTGAATCCTAAAAATAACAATAGCAGTAAAATTTGAATAATTTCTGTGGACAAGAAACCTAAACCCTAAAGGGGAGAAATCCCAATCTAAAAAGACCAATCTTCTAGTGAGACTTTACATGAAGGAAAGAATAATTAATCAAATTTAACCTGATTAGCTTTTAAAGGATAAATTGCCCTCCTTCATACGTGTCCATAACACAGATCTAATTCAAATCTTCTGAGAAACTGGAGGAACTATAGCCGGGAGCACAACTATGGCAGTACATCGCATCATAGACCTCACCAAGACCTCTAACGATGGCCTGACGGTAGATAATTGATGTGTGGCCAAGGTAAGAGAACCCAATGATGTGTTCTGGGCGGCAATCTTAATCGTCAATACCTTTTCCTTTTCAAATCTTATAAAGGTTAAATCTTCTACGGATTTGGCAAGGTATGCATTAAGTTGTACAAAGCCATTAGGGAAACCAAAATCAACACCACCTTAGATGTGGGAGCTGCAAATGTCCTCTCGTGGAAGATAATTCCATACAGGCATCTATGACTGCGTGCTTTTAAGACTTCCACCGGGAGTTTGCGACACTCCTCGGAACACCTGGATGAAAGTCTTGGTACGAAGAGATGACACAACTGTTGTTGCAGTCAAAGGGAGTAAAGGTAATTCAGATTAGCCTTCATCACATCCGACTCTTTAGTGGAGAGAAAACGTTATTCTGGTTCAAGGCAATTGGTTTACAATTTCATTTATTAATCCACTACATTCATAATTTTATTATGAATTGCTGGAAAGACAAATATGATTGTGAATCACATTGATGTAAAAACAGCCTTTTTAAATGGAAAATTGTCCGAAACAATTTATATGAAACAGCCTGAAGGTTTTAATGATGAAAACAGTGAACTGGTTTGCCTACTAAAGAGAAGCATATATGGCTTAAAACAGGCTGCAATATCATGGAATAATACATTACACGAAATTGTAATCGCAATGGAATTCAAACAGATTTTTAATGATCCCTGTTTGTATTATGGTAATATTTACGGGAACATATGCTATATAATCGTTTATGTTGATGATCTTATTCTGACTTGTTCAACAATTGAACAAATAAGGTACGTTGAAGCCAACCTATTAAGTAATTTCCCTATAGAAAATCGCGGCGAACTGAAACATTATTTGGAATTGAAATATCGAAAGATTTCGTTGGGAACTTTCAAATTTGTCAATCGAATTATATAAATAAAGCAGTTATTGAATTTGGACTTCAAGATGCAAAATCCGTTAGAACCCCTTTGGATTTATGTTACGGAAAAGGAGGAGATACTAATTTACTTGAAAATAATATTATGTCTCGCAAATTGATTGGACATCTTTTATATATTACCGTTAACACCAGACCTGATATCTCAGCAGCTGTAAATATTTTAAGGCAAAAGGTATCCCGGCCCACTAATTAAGACTGGATACAGTGTAAGCGTGTTTTAAAATATTTAAAATCAACAGCAAATTTAAAATTGAATTTAAGCAACAAAGATAATGAACAAAAACTAATTGGTTATGCTGACGCGAACTGGGTTGGACAAAGAATTGAAAGAAAATCTAATAGTGGCCGAATATTTTTCTACAATGGTGGTACTGTTTCTTGGTCCTGTCAAAAGCAAACACTGGTTGCTTCCTCAACATGTGAAGCGGAATATATATCATTATCTGAATCTCCAAAAGTGGCAAAATGGCTTAGACAACTACTGAAAGACTTGCAACAACCAATTAACGAACCAACAACTCTTCTAAATGATAACCAAAGCTGTTTACGACTTTTAAACGACGCACTATGTGGCATTTTGCCTGAAAACCTGGCCAAAATTAATAAAAGTGTTTTATGAGTTAATGGCTGGAATTTTTTGATAGTGTTAGTGATAATTAGGCCCAAGGATGAACCCAACTGATTTTGTTTCAAACCGGTCCGTGATTTCGCCTAGGCCCCATACAAATTCCACTCGAAATTGCACTTATTTACACATAATTATGGTAATTATGCAACAATCATGATAAATTTAGCATGGATCAGTTCTGTGTACTAAGAAATCATGGTGTTTGTTGAAAATCGGATCACATTTGACCCTGGTCCCCATATAAAGTCCCCTTTAGAAATTCACGTTTGCGCTTATAAATGGCTTAAAAACATCGGTATCGTGATGAAATTCGATTATGAACGTGTATTTTGTAAATCTAAATCATATTACCAAATTTTGTTATTGTCGGTCCATAATTGCCCCTTGGTCCAAAATGAGGCCCCTTAAGAAAATATGTTTAGCAATTATAATTGGCTTAAAAATTTTATTACCTCGGTGAAATTCGACATGAACATGTTTAATATGAATGTGAATTATTTATGATCACATTTTATTATGATCGGATCATAAGTGCCCCTAGGTATCACATACGGTCCATTAAGAAGATCAAACATACATCTCATATTGTTATAATAGTCGATACACATATGTAATTAAGTTTTTAAACTTCTATGATAATTAATATTTATTCATAATATTTATTTACATTATTTAATACTTAACTTAAAAAAACTTAAAAAGTGAAACTAACTACAATCGTTAAAATCGTTATCATTTTCATCATCAATGTCAGGAAGGAGTAATTTAATAGTATCTGATGAAAATTCTTTTCTATTCCTTCGCGATTTTTGTGTACTGCAGCTTATAAAAGGGTCACTGATTAAAATTAACCTATTCAGGACATCTCGATTGGTATCGCTTCTACTGAATCCATATAGTTTTATTTCTCATTCTATTGAGAAATAAGGCCATATGGCTTTATTGCCTACGGCTTTATTACACTGCGTCTAATTTTTTTAATTTTTCAAAAAAAAGGAAAATTTTCAAAAAATCGTTCCTGAATGTAGACAGTTCATATTTTCTTGTGGTATATAACATTAAACTACTAAAAACTAATTTCACCTTTAAATTCCTTATCTTTTTTTTGGGTTGGGTAAAAAAATGTGAAATTTTTATTATTTTTAAATTTTGAACGAATAATTTTAACATTAATATATGAGATATATATATAAAAAAACTGAAAGTGGCAGTTGCTTATACCTTTCAAATAAAAAAAATCAATATAAAACCTCTATTCGTTTAGCCACAAAAAATTTCATATAAATCTATTAAAATTTCAAAAAAACACTAAAAACGCATTTAATGATATCCACTTTCCTGGCTTTGACATCGTCTCAAATCTACAAACCTCAACTTAAAGTCGTGAAAATTCACTATATAATGCAGAATTTTGTTGTCTATCGAACTATATACTCAGTTTCTTAAATTTCTTTAAAACAATTTTTGTCTTTTTGGCCAGCTTTTCAGGGTAAATACCACATAGTGCGACGATAAATTTTCCTATAGAACAAAGCATATGGATACGAGATACAAAATGACAAAAGATTTAGTGAAGAAGAGTATCATATCAATAAGCTATTGCCCTACAGAGGAGATGATAGCTGACATTTTAACGAAGCCGTTGGCGCCAATTAAACATGATTATTTTCATGGAAGATGTAACTTAAAGTGAATGAGGAGGAGTGTTGTAGTAATAACATTCACTTTCGAGTGTATATATATTCCATAATTTTTCTAAGTGTATACATCTTTATTAATTAATATATACTCTATTTTTTAACATACTCTATACCTTTGTAAACTTAGTCATTTTTAAAATTTAGAAAAAACCGAAGTAAATATTCATTCCAATAAAGTCACTTGAATTGTAAAGACACGTATTTCTTTAACAAAGTTGCAATAGTTCAGACCTTCACAATGGATTTCTTTTATATGTCCGCATGTACGTTAGTATAAATGGACAAACACACTTGCGTACATATGCTTGCACGAAATTAGGTGAACAACCTTATTTTGCTGACTTCTTGTAATTTTTTATTTGTTTTTATTTTGCTGTATTTATGCATTTTCCCATATTTTTGTTTTTAACAGCTAATTCAAATTATGATAAAAGAAAAACCTTGAACTTCTGATTAAGTTTCAAGTTTTGCTTTTTTGTATTGCATTTGTCTGGGGTTTCATGTTTCCTGGCAAACAGGAAAGTCCAAAACACTTTTATATTATTAATAAACACTTTAAGAATAATTTGTTGCAATTCAGCAACAAAATATAAATTAAATATAATATAAATACAAATATTTAAATAAAATAAATTAAATATTGCAATTCGGCAATAAATTATAATTTAAGACTAGGATTGATAAAAATAAAGCGAGAGAAACAATTTGTTAACAAAACACAACGGTTGTTTTATTCTCCAATCCTCCGCAATAACCAAGTTTAAGTGCTTGTGTTATTATACCACTATAACCAAGTTTAAGTGCTTGCGTTATATGGATAATTGTCCCGGTGATTCCACCCGGACAAAGCAAAATACATTCTGGTTGTCCCGGTGATTCCGCCCGGACAAATCAAAACCGACCAGCAAATCAGCTGAGTCAATACATGGTCTGTGATCGGTTCGAACTTAAAAATGTTTTCCATAGATATATGGTCTGAAATGTGTGATAGCCCAATGTATACCTGTTAATTCTTGCTCAATGGTTGACTTGTTACTCTCCCGCTTGGTAAATGTTTTTGAAGCGTAAGATATTGGTAGCTGTTTACTTGAGTTAGTACAGCTCCACAAGCGTGCTTGCTTGCATCTGTTGTTATACAAAATTCTTTTGTAAAATCGGGATATTGGAGTAATGTCGGATTCATTAATGCTTTCTTTAGGTATTTAAATGCGGAATCACAATCAGCTGTTCATTCAAATGGTACGCCTTGATAGATAAACGTGTGAGATGTCTGGAATTCACAGAGAAATTTTTAATAAATCTTCGGTAATAATTACAGAATGCGACAAACCTTTGGCGCTATTTGCGTCCGTAGACGTCGGATAATTTTCGATTACCGAGCATTTACTGTCATCTGGTAGTATTCCTTTATCAGTACACTTTAGAGTTGTGTAGTTCACGAACGAACTAGTTCAATTGAACTATTCACACAATTGAACTAAGAGAGCCGGTCATAATAATGAGTTATTTTAGCTCCGTAGTTCTTTTAGCTCAGTAGTTCTTTTAGTTCTCGTTTCTTATTCGTTCATTTCATTCTTATTCGCTCCCTTCATTCTTATTCGTTCTATTATTTTGTTTATCGTTCTTATGTGTAACATTCCCATTGGAATGGTGGCGGTGTTACCACATATTAAAAAGATAAATAATGGAAACGTTTTTACAAAAATAAGCAAATAAATATAAAATATTTTTTCTATTTAACTAAAAGAATTGTTTAGAAGAGAAATATGGACAAAAATTGTCATTAAATATTTAAAAATAAATCACATGCTTTTAAAGTGCTTCAAACACATAAATGAATTAATAAAAATGAAAAAACGTTAAATACCACAATTTCTTTGAAATGAAAAATCATATTACAAATACGATAAATTTACACGGAATACATTAATTCCTTTATTGCTATTGTTTACATCAGTTTATAAATGAGCAAACGTTGCCATAAAGAAGTTACACAAATTGAGGACGAGAGCGGAGTTGTTTAAAAGAACTGAACTATTGAATTAAAATAACGAACTAGTTCATTACATAGAACTGAACTAGAAAGAGCGAACACTCAAAAGAGCTAAGGAATCCAACTCTAGTACACTTGTGGGCCAGATAGGTCACTTCTCTCATAAAGAATGAAAATTTTTTTGGATGCAGTTTTAAGTTATATTTTTTGCGACAAAGATTTAAAACGTCACTAAGATTGGAAAGTATATACATACTTAATTGATTAAAACAAAAAAATGTATTTTTTTTAAATTATACGATTTTTTATTATTTATTTATTTATTTATTTAGTTATTTATTTATTTATTTATTTATTTATTTATTTATTTATTTATTTATTTATTTATTTATTTGTTTATTCAATTCCTGTACAACAAGATTTAGTCTTATATTTAAAGTACAAGAAAGAAGTGTTCATAAACAACATTTGGAGATCAAACTTTTCTATTGATTAAAGTAAAAGAGAAAAAATAATAATAATAATAACAATAGTAATAAATTATGCATAAATTATAAAAATTGTAATCTACTACGGTGCAAAATAATTAAATAAAAATTTTCTAAAACTAATTGCGTTGCTATTAAGTTGCTGAGAATGTGGAAGACAATTCCAAAGCCGTGCACCATGAATAAAGAAATGCCATTCAGATACAAGGTAACGATGTAGTGGAATTATGATACTTTTACCTCTAAGTGATCTAGCAAATCTTATTTTATCCCTAAGATATCCTGGAGACTCTGAATAAATGATCTTATGCAGAAGTAATAATACACGGATGCTCAAAAGATTGTCAAACGATACACCATAAAGCTTCAAGGAAAAACGGGGCACATGGTCATATCTCCTTAAACCATAAACATATCTCACAATATTATTGAATAGGACGTTGAGCTTCTCCTTGCTAACGGAATCGCAACTTGCAAAAGTTCACAACCGTACATTAAACCAGGAAGAAGATAACATTTCGCAATCAACTGTCTTATATTCAAAGGCGTAAAGAATTGTGTCGACCAAAGACACCTCAACTTCATATAAGTTTGACCCACGAGTGTGTTAACATGATTTGTCCATGTAAGATTGTCATTGAAAGTCAACCCAAGATTTTTGACAGCATCCACAATCTTGATCTTCTCCCCGTTCATCAAAATATCAAGACCGATATTGGAATCAAGCGTCCTCCTACGAATAACCATGCACTTGGACTTATGAGGGTTTAAACGAAGGCCATTTGCCTTGGCCCAATGATATATTCGATCCAAGTCATCATTGAGTCTGTTTACATTCACACTAATAGATAACACAGGACTACTCAAATGTAACTGTACATCATCTGCGTACATATGAATTCTGCTGTGCTGAAGTTGGTTTGGCAAATCGTTGATTTACAATGCAAAAAGAAGTGGTCCAAGAATAGAACCTTGAGGCACGCCTCTAGATACGTTCAAGGCAGAAGACTGGGCATTTATCGAATGAACAAATTGTGAACGATTTGAAAGATATGATGATAAAAGCCGTGTCGAAGCTCCAGAAAAGTTAAAAAAGTGCACAAGCTTCATAGAAAGCATGCCGTAATCAACCGTGTCGAAAGCTTTTGAATGATCAAGGAGGACCATGAAATTAAGCTTACCTTCATCCACTTCAAATCCAATGTCGTATATTTTCAGATACATCCAAAAGCGCTGAAACACAGCTATGGTTCTTGCGAAAACCTGATTGTTTCTCAGTTAACAACTTATTAGCATCAATATATGATGTAATTTGAGAGTTAAGAATTCTCTCCAGGACCTTGGATAGGTAGCACAGAATAGCTATTGGTCTGAATTCTGAATTATTCTTCGGTATTGGCAACATTTTCGCATATTTCCACCGTAAAGGAAAGGTACTAGTAGTAATTATGCTATTGCATAAATGTGTTATATATGGCAGAAGTACAGGCAGCAACATTCTTACAAATCTCGGGTGCATATTGTCACAGCCTACTGCATTCGACATAATTAAATTGAAACATAAAAGGACGTCAGACTGATTCATACAAGAGAATTGAAAATTACCAGTATCAATATCGTTAGAACCCAAATTTGAAAACCTGTAGAAACTATTATCGACTGGCACCATGGGTAAGTTCAAGAAATCTCTGTTGATCTCCTCAACATCCAACTGATGGCTTCCCGTATTCGTTCTACCAATACCAATTTCCTTAATGTATTTCCATGTACTCAGTTTTTGCAGTCCTGATACTGGCATTCACATTTCTTCTAGCAGTTCTAAATTCTGCTTTCAGCTCTGGGGTTCTAAAACGCTTCCACCTAGAATACGCAAAATCTCTCTTACGAATAAGGGATTTTATACGAACGGAAAACCATGGTTTTGTCCCAGGAAGCATTGTTATCGATCTCATAGGAACTGCCAAATCATAAAGGCGCTGTACATTATTCTCGAGAAATGATACCTGCTCATCAACAGAAGTCATGTAATACATACTAGCCCAATCAATAAGAGAAATATTCTCTTCAAGGACGCTGTAACTAATATTTTTAAAATCACGATAGCGAAATGAAATTTGTGATAAAGAAACATTAAAACGGTATGTCAAAAAGATCAAGTCATGCCTGGAAAAACAAGGGGCAGATATTTGGTCATATAACAATATGTTTGAAACATCTGCTACAAAGAAAATATCAAGCAGAGTTCTATTGGTTGACGTATGATGTGTTGGATTAACTGTATTTGTAGGGGTTAGTCCAAGAGACAACATATTGTCAGTTAGTAAGTTTTCCACTAGTATATTCGAGTTAAAGTCACCCGATATTATAACATCATCATACACTGTGACCAATGTCCTCAGAGTCAGCAAGAAACTAGATAAGTCAATCCTCAGTAGTATGTTTATGTACCTTCTAGGGCACTTTTTTCATACAAAATCTGGTGCATGCCTGCTTCTTCTTGTTCCTTTTATTTGTATTGCTTTTCAAACGAATGATTGCACGGACAGAATAAGTGTGTGCACGCGCATAAGATCAATAAGAATATTTCTTAATTTAACAAATAAAGAATTTTGGATGTAGTTTCGCTTAATTAATTTTTTTGTTAGTGCGATGTATTTCCGTTATGTGTGTGTGTGTTTTTTTTCTTGTGGACAAATGTGGGATAACGACAAATAAACAATAGCAACGCTTTGTTATAAATAATAGCAGCGTGACTCCATATTATTTCATACTCTTAAGCATAAGATCAGTAAGAATATTATTTTTTTTTAATGTAAACAAATTTTAAAACGCTGACTCAAGAATTATGCAGCTGTGTGCACGTTTACATCGTATTCCTAAATAGAAACATGATTGTGCATGTTCATTTTATTTGTGTTAATATGAGTATATATGAGTGTATGCACGTGCATAATATCAATAAGAATATTTTTTAATGTAAACAAATAAAGAATTTTGGATGTGGTTAAGTCTTATTTATTTTTATGCGATATATTTCCGTTATGTGTGTGTTTTTTTTCTTCTGAACCCATTTTATGATCGTCAATTGTGGGAGAATACATTTTTGCTACAACAATAATAGTGCTTTGTTATAAACAATAACATCGCGCGTCATTATGATTTCTTATAAATAGAAACATGATTGTGCATGTTCATTTTATTTGTATTACTTTTCAAACGAATGATTGGACGGACAGGACGTTTCCTCATGTACATCCCAGAGTATAAATAGACTTGTGTTAAGGATTTGGAAGTCATTCTTGTGCTAGAAGTTGTGTAGTGAAGTTGATAGCGAGTTGTGTTTTAAAATTTAAAAAAGAAAAATGGCTGGTTTTATTTGTGAATTTTGTCTTAAAGAATTCAAGTTTAATAGATCATTAAGAAGACATCACAGATTATGTCATGATGGACCATCCACATCATTTAAATGCATACCTTGCAATAAGTATTTCTCAAACCAACTGAATTATCAACAACATATTTTACAACATTCTAAGATTGGAGATGGAGGAGAAACATTTGATACAGTTAATTGTACGGACTGCAATCAACATATTCCAAAGACAAATTGGCGCTATCATATTCGAACAAATGCTCACAAACTTAATTGTACTAACAAAATCCGAAATGATGATAATGGTATTGATATTGATGACGATGAAGTAAAATGCGTTAGCTCAGTGTTTAATAATCGCATCATTACATATTTGATTGCAAATAATAGGGAAACGAATTTAATACCTGAGAACTTTTTATCGGGAATTAAATTCAAAGTGCTTAAGCTGTTAAGTAATATGATTCGAAAACATGATAATATAAAATTCAATCTGGAGATATTTTGTGAATACATGCTGGTTAAAGAAGAGGAGGATTTATGTTACATCGAAGTGAAATCACATCAGACTAAAATGATTATAATTAATCTCTCATCATCAACTACAGATGATCTCCTCAATATTTACAAAACACAAAGTGATGTTATTGTTAAAAAAATGAGTGAATTCCAGGAACGTGATAGCGGATGGACATTAATACAAATATTACGGATAGAAATTAAAATAAATAAATATCAGTGTCTAAAAGGTTCGCAGTATATCCCTCTACCAACCCCAATACAAAAGAAACATGCATGCATCAATGTACAAAACTATGATCAATATTGTTTCAAGTGGGCTGTTATATCAGCATTGTATCCTGTTAATGACAGTTCTAAAAGAACCACATCATATAAAATTAATAACATTAGTGATGCTATTATCACGTTGGAAAATGGTATTGTTTTAAATTTTGAATATTTGACCTTTCCGCTACCAACGAATAGAATTAAAGATTTTGAAATGAAAAATCCTGATATTAGCGTGAACGTGTTTGGGTTAAATGATAACAATGATATAGTCGGACCCTACTATTCCAGTATGAATGAAAAGGCTAAGCATTTTAATTTGTTATTACTAGAAGATGGTGAGAGATTCCATTACGTATGGATTAAAAATATTTCAAGGTAAATCAATAATAATTTTATGTTAAACAAAATGATATTAATATAAAATTGTTTCATTTTCCATGTAATTACAGATCAATTAAAAGTCAATTAACAAATCACCGTCGACAAGTTTACATTTGTAACACTTGTTTAATACATTTTCATAGTGAAATGGCGCTTATCAAACACAAAGATGAGTGCAACAAAATTGTAACCAGACTACCCTCTGTAGACAATAATATCGTAAGTTTTAAAAATTTCAAAAAGCAAATGGATGTACCTTTTGTAGTCTACGCTGATTTTGAGTGTATTCTAGAGACTATTAATATTCAAAATTCAGCTAATGTTAAGTCAATACAAAAACATATTCCATTTGCTTATAGTTATTACATCAAATGTTCATTTAACAGTAGTTTAGATAAATTTAACATATACAGTGGTGATGATGCACCAAAATATTTCTTCGTAAATTTAGTTAAAGATTGTAAAGATTTATATGTGAATTATTTAAGTATCGTGAAACCAATGAATACCTTAACACCTCCTCAACAAATTAGACAGAAAGAGGATACAATTTGTCACATTTGCAAAAAAATTGTATCTCCTGTAGATCGAGTAGCCGATCATTGTCACTTAACAGGTGAATATAGAGGACCGTCACATAACAAATGTAATTTAGAGTATCAAATAGCAAAATTTATTCCTATATTCTTTCATAATCTTTCATCATATGATTGTCATTTGTTCGTAAGAGAACTTTCTTCTATTGAAGGTGATATAAATGTAATCCCCTTAAACAAAGAATTATATGTTTCTATATCGAAAAAGATTAATGTAGATGAAAAAAATACTATAGAACTACGTTTTCTAGATTCTTGTCGGTTTATGCCATCAAGTTTGGAAAAACTAGCGGGATATTTGTCAGATAATGATCTGTTAATAGTAAAATCAATCTATCAAACTCCCAATGAATTTAGTTTAATGAAACGTAAAGGTGTCTTTCCATATGACTATCTAGATTCAGTCAACCGTCTTGAAGAAACAGGTCTTCCATCCCGATCATGTTTCTTTAATAAACTTACTAATGAGTCGTGTAGTATAGATGATTACGAACACGCTGAAAAAGTTTGGAATACATTCAAATGTAAGAAACTTTTAGATTATCTTCTATTATATTTAAAAGTTGATGTCCTATTGCTTTGCGATGTATTTGAAAATTTCCGTAAGGTTTGTAAAAACATTTACAATTTAGACCCCTGTCAATATTATACTACACCAGGTTTATCCTGGGATGCAATGTTGAAAACAACTGAAATTGAGTTGGAATTATTGACAGATATCAACATGTACAATTTCGTTGTGCGGGGTATTAGGGGAGGTATTGTTCAATGCAGTAAGCGACATGTGACAGCTAATAATAAATACGTTAGTGACTATGATTCAACAAAAGAATCAAATTATCTAATGTATTTAGATGTAAATAATTTATATGGTTATGCAATGTCTCAATATCTCCCCTACAAAAATTTTAAATGGCTTGACAACCGTAACGACTTCAATGTAACTACTGTAGAAGAAGATTCAGAATTAGGTTATATTTTAGAAGTAGATTTGGAATATCCAACTGTATTGCACGATCACCATAGTGATTTTCCATTCTGTGCTGAAAATAAGAAAATTGAGAATATGAAACATAGAAAATTAATAACAGACTTAAATAACAAACAGAATTATATAATACATTACCGCAATCTTCAGCAATGTATTCAACATGGTTTAATTTTGAAGAAAATTCATAGAATACTGCAATTTAATCAATCGAATTGGTTAAAAAAATATATTGATGTAAATAACCATCATAGAACATTGGCTAAAAACACATTTGAACAAAACTTTTTCAAATTACTCAATAATGCTGTCTATGGTAAGACTATGGAAAATGTCGATAAGAGAAAAGACATCAAAATAGTAATGGGATGGGAAAATAGAAGAAAACGATTAGGAGCCAGATCACTAATTGCGAAACCAAATTTTCATAGTTGTATTGAAATTACTGAAGAAATGGTTGCCGTTGAAATGAGTAGAGTGCGAACAGAATATAATAAACCCATTTATATTGGTTTTTCAGTTCTAGAATTATCAAAATGGAAAATGTATAATTTTCATTACGATTATATGAAGACAAAATATCTTGATAATATTAAACTCTGTTATATGGATACCGATTCATTTATATATGATGTGAAAACAAATGATATGTATGATGATATTAGAAATGATATTCCAACACATTTCGATACATCTGCTTATTCAAGAGAAAATTCATATAATTTCCCCTTGATGAATAAAAAAGTATTGGGAATGATGAAAGATGAATGTAATGGAAAAGTTATTAGGGAATTCATTGGTTTACGAGCTAAAATGTATTCCGTGAAAATAGATAGAGTGGACAAAGAAATTAAAAAAATTAAAGGTGTTAGAAATAGTGTAACATCTAGACTAAGTATTAATGATTTTAGAAAATGTCTACTAGAGAAAAAGCTGTATCATGATTCTATGTATGTGTTTAGATCTAAGATTCATCAAGTATATACACAATATATAAGTAAATTAACTTTAAGTTATTTAGACGATAAGAGATTTATATGTGAAAATAATGTTGACACTTACGCCTGGGGACATTATAAAATAAAAAACCTCAGACTTAACAGTTTATAAGAAATTAAGTGTAAAAAATAAGAAAAAATGTAAACCTATCTATTTATCTACATAATAAAAATAAGAAAAAATGTAAACCTACCTATTTATCTACATAATAAAAATAGAAAATAAAAAAATCGTTGATCTGTTGTTTCATTTAAAATTTTATTTCAGTTTAATATCTTTTAACATTTCCTTTAGAACAGCTCTTGTCTTTACAAGATCTTCTAACATTTTAGTATGGTAATTTTTAGACATTGTGCTAATTTTTTCATATTAATTTTGATCTGCTTTGTATCTGGACACGATCTGCTATGTATCTGGTCACGATCTGCTTCGTATCTGCTCACGATCTACTTGGTATCTGGTCACGATCTGCTTCGTATCTGCTCACGATCTGCTTTGTATCTGCTCACGATCTGATTTATACCTGATCATGATCTGCTTGACGTCTTATGCCTATATCTTTTGAATTTGGGTACGCTGTATCGTGCTTTCTACAAGCTGCATCCAATAAATGTATTCCTTTGTCTCCTCTTGCTAATCGTTTTTGAACTTTTGTATCAGGTCCACAAAACTGATAACCAGGTAGATGTAATTCAACAAGTAATTTGTTTAAGTTGTTTACAAAACCTCTTACAATCTTACACTAATTAGGTTTATTTTTTTTTTGGTTTTGACTGTAGTTTATAACCATTGTTTTCGTTACTTTCATACCTCTTCGTATCAAACACTATTCTAGCAAGCTATACAATCTGTACTAGCTATACTAGCAAGCTGTACTAGCTGTCCTAGCAAGCTGTACTAGCTATACTAGCAATCTGTACTAGCTATATTAGCAAGCTGTACTAGCTATACTAGCAAGCTATACAATCTATACTAGCTATACTAGCAAGCTACACTAGCAAGCTATACTAGCTGTACTAGCAAGCTGTACTAGGTATACTAGCAAGCTATAAAATCTATACTAGTTATACTAGCAAGCTACACTAGCAAGCTATACTAGCTGTACTAGCAAGCTGTACTAGCTATACTAGCAATCTGTACTAGCTATACTAGCTATACTATAAATCGAATAATTTCTGTGAAACGGTTTCTGTTCATTGTACGTGAAAAAATGCAGGGCCCCATTTCTTATTCCATAAACATGAAACTTTGAAGTTTCTTGTTTCATATGCACCACGTGCATATAATGAGAAAGGGAGATTTTGAGATTTCAATGCAGATAACTTCATAAAATTCCATATATATTCCAGCGGTCAAAAGACCGCTAAAGGTAGACAACGGTAAAGTACATATTATTATCAGGAAAAACGAAAGAAGATAAATATATATTGAAAAATTAAACAGCTATATATTTTCATTAAAGTTTTAAAAGCGATCATTTGACCGCTCTGGCTCATGTTCGCGTCGCCGAATGTAAACTAATACTTGTTTCACAAAAGCAGCAGATATTTATTTTCTCTTCTTTAATCTGTAAGTCCGTTGAAAAATGCAATGATTCTCGGCAGTTAAGTTTTCGTTAATATTAAAAGTCACTGAACTGTCAAAAACGAGTGCCTTCAGATGCAAAACATCTTTTTTCATCTTGATGTATTGCGTAATGGACCTGAGAACAGGATTTCGCTCATGTGGTGATTTAAATTTTTTAATAATTGATGGGTCCGACTTAGTTTTGTTATTAGCAGAGATTTTGCCTTTATAATTATTATTTTTTACTCGGAAAGCGCTATTAATTTCCGGAGGATTAATATTAACAGTTCGACATATTTTATAATATAAATCGAAAAGATCTTAATTTTCCTGCTTCGGAACATCAACAATTCACAGATCATTAGTAACGACTGAGTTGTTCTGTTTTCTAGCAACATTTTTTAGATGAGCTAGTTCTTGCTTTAGATCTTTTGTCTCATCCGTGAGAGCAACGATTTTCGCAGAGTTATTATTTTTTATTTCATCAACAGAAGACTGTAATATGGCTACCAGTTCAGTTAAATTATCCAAATCGTCTTTTGCAGTATTCAACCTCTTTCTATCTCACTTAAAAGTCGTTCCTCATACTGTTGGAACATACTCTTAATAGTGGATTGCAGTTGATCTGCTAATTTGTCAAACTTTTTATCAATCATTTGCATAAATTTAAAAGGTGATTCGATTTTGGATTCATATCTATAGGGCTCACTTCGATTTAATTTCTAGAGTAATTGATTCAATGGGGGATTATAGTAGTCCTTGGTGATTTTAATCTTCCGCATACATCTTGAAATTTTTCACCTGAGACTGGCTCATTGGTGCCATGTTCTTCAGTTCCATTCTATGATGAAATTCTGTCCGCTAGGTGTGATATGGGTCTTTTCCAGGTGAATGGTGTATTGAATTTCTTTATTTCGCATTGATCATATATCTATTCCTGAAGATTGTTATCATCCTACGTTGTTACTTTATATTGAAGTTGATCTTTGTTTACCTCCTTTAATAAATCGCTCATTTAGTGATGAGGGGCGATTTAATTTCCATCGTACGGATTTTAGTCGTTTGAATACACTACTAGCCTCTGTAGATTGGTCGTCTGTACTTATTTCACCGCCATATGACTCTCTTTCACTTGACAGGATCTTGGATGGCTTTTATGAGGTATTATTTAAATGTCTTAGGGAGTGTGTTCCATTTGTAAATAGTCGTTTGGAGCGTTCTGGTCCTCCGTGGAATTCAGCTAGACTGTCAAGGTTGAGGAACAGAAAATCAAGATTATTTAAGAAGTTTGTTAGATCAGGTTCTGATATTGATTATGCTCTTTACTCTAGGGCGCGTGCGGATTATCGTAGAATGAATCATTACTGTTATGAGGAATATATGATTAGAGTCAGGTCGAACTTCGCTAGCGATCCTAAGTCGTTTTACGACTTCGTTCGAACTAAACGTAAATCATCTTTGTTTCCCACTGAGATATTTTATGGGGACGTATCGTCCTCTAGTTACCTTGATATTTCTAATATGTTTGCTGACTTTTTTCAGTCTACTTATAGGCAGTTGGACTCGGGACCTGATCTGAGTAGCAGCTTTTCGTATCCTTATTCAGTGGGAAGTGTCTCTATTTCTAATATATATTCATTTGATGAGGAGTCTGTTCTTGAGTCTTTGTCTGGACTGAAACTTACATACTTGCCGGGCCCTGACGGGATACCGGCCTGTATTTTAAGAAAGTGCGCTGTTGTTTTGAGTGGTCCTTTGACCTTTATATTAAATGGGCTTCTGATGGCTGGTCATTTTCCATCTATTTGGAAGAGTTCATTTATAATTCCTTTGCATAAGTCGGGTAATAAATCCAATATTTCCAATTAAAGGGGTATTGCCAAACTCAGTGCTATTCCCAAGTTGATGGAGAAACTGGTGACGGATTATCTCTTTTTTAATACGAAATCTTTAATATCCCATTTCCAACATGGTTTTTGAAAGGTAGGTCGACTGTCACTAATCTTCTTGAATTTACAACACATGTTTTCAGGGGTTTTCTTGCCAGAGCTCGGACTGATGTAATTTATACTGATTTCAGTAAAGCTTTTGATAGGGTTGATTATAGAATTTTGCTTCTTAAACTTTCATTAATCGGTATTCCTGATATTATTCATCGTTGGCTGGACTCCTACCTCTCCCTTAGGACTCAGAGGGTATTGTTTAGGAATGTATTGTCTAAGACTGTATATGTTACTTCTGGTGTTCCGCAGGGTAGCCATTTGGGTCCTTTACTGTTCTTATTGTTTCTTAATGATCTTCCTTGTGCTATTTCTGATGTATCCTGACGACGTTAAATTATTTTATACTTTTAATGATGATCATGGTCAGGCTGTTCTTCAGCGAAATATTGATTTGTTTGTAACTTGGTGCAGAATTAATTTAATGGATCTTAACTTGAAGAAATGCAAATGCATGGTTTTCTCTCGCGGGGGCGTAATTTCGTCCACTTATGTGATTAATTCTTGCCCTTTGGAAACTGTGACTACATTTCTTGATTTGGGAGTATTATTGGATATGAAATTGTCTTTTATTGATCATATTAGTATGATGATTGGCAAGGCTCGGGCTGTTCTTGGTTTTGTGAAAACATGGGCTAGGGAATTCATTGATCCTTATATAACGAAACTGCTATACATTTCACTTGTTAGACCTATTTTGGAGTATGCGTCTATTATTTGGAATCCATACTATCGTTGTCATAGTGATTCAATAGAGTCTGTGCAGAAGCAGTTTTTATTATTCTGTTTACGTGGCTTAGGATGGGATTGTACCAATGGATTTCCGTCATATGAGGCTAGATTAGGTTTGATAAAACTTCCAATTTTAGAACGTAGAAGGGATGTTTTAGGGGTTTGTTTTGTTTTTAATCTGGTTAAAGGTGATATCGATTCTGAGTTTTTTCTTTATAACCTGAATTTCAGTATTCCAGCAAGATTTTCGCGGCACTATCGTCCTCTTTCTTTAGATTTTTATAGAACGAACTATGGATGTAATTTTCCTTTTCGTAGATTATGTAACGATTTTAACTTATATTATGATTTTATTGATTTTAATAGTAGCGTTTGTAATATAAAACGTAGCTTATATGCTGGCATTAATTTGTAAATTATTATATAAAAATGTATTTTCGTTCTTGGCATAGGTAGTTCCTGTTTATTGTAACTTTATGCAGCTTGTGATTAAGTTCTGTAGCTGTTTTATGTTCTCGTTGCCATTACTTTTCCCTTACCCGCTACAGTCCGGACTATAGTGTGTACGTATCCCTACGTAATGGGGACGAGCCCTCCGCGGTCGGGTGAGGGTGGGTTAGTGTGAGGCCGGGGACGTTCGAATAAAAAAAATCATGAAATGTTATTTTCTTCTCCCTTGTAGACGTTTTAAAGTCGGAAGACATAAAAATTAGACAATGCCTCGAGAAAACTGATGCAGATAATTGATCGTATAACAGCACACGGGAACGATTAATAAAGAAAAGGTCAAGTAGTGTTGCAGAAGAAGATGTAAAATGTGTAGGGACGAGCTCGTTTAAAAGTCACAACACTATAACTCTCATGTCCAGCATTAATCCCTTGTCCATTTATATATTATTTTTATTTATTTATTTATTATTAATGGAGGTACATCAAAGATGCTATGGAGGTACATCAAAGAGGAAAAAGTAATAACAAATAATTGGTTATATAAGTAATGAATTGTTTGAAGTAAAGTAGAAATAAAAATTAATAAGAACATGTTTTAACCTCTGGAAATACCAATCGATACAAAAAAATAGTATAAAAAATTAATATATGTAAAAAATAAATTAGGAAAAATACAAAGGACAATATATGAGCCACTCAGTGCATAAAGTGATTAACTCCATTTTTTGAAAAATCTTAAATTTAAGTGTCAAAGCACTTGGGATAGTCATAACATTTTATATTAATTATAACTTTCCTGAATAGTAAAGATTAACACCATTAAACGGCAAAATATTTTGGGCCATTGAATAATAAGTGATTTATTTCAGAAGACACTTTGTTTAACTCCATACTTTTATGTAAATCGTTTCAATAATGCAATTCAAATGCACAAATAGCAACCTTTGAATGTTAACAGTTATCAATTTGCAGTTACAAAACATTTATTCACCAGATGATTGGTGCAATATAATCGAAATGTGCAAAAAGGAAGCAACATTTAATCTAATCCAAATGACCCACCAAGATTTTTTTCAACAAAACCTTTAGAAAACTCAATCCTTAACAGAAAAGCAACCGTTAAAGGGTTTCCAGTAAATTGGCTTAAAATACGCTGCATAAGGTTAGAAAGGTCAAAACCTCATCTCATACAATTCAAATATGACTATAATTAACACAAGGTAGGCCACAAAGTATGAAAAATGTAGATCAGTCTTTATTATATCCTAAAGGCAGAACTATGGCAAGAGAAAAAAGGAGAGACGTGATGGATGTGCTTAAATTCATTTCTCCTGTTAACCATAATTACTTTAAAAACTTGATAACAAATCGAAATGACGAGTCCTTACATACCATTTCTAATGCTGATAAATTAATCACAAATAATATATTATAACAGCACTGTAAACACTAATTTTTATTGAAAATTTGTAATAAGAATATATAACTTACTTTTTCTGTAAAAAAAAATAACTTTATTACTTTTTTCAGTTGCCAAATCGATTAACTCCACCAGCCACATGAAATTTATAACATTACTGACATTATTTGTTTGGCTATTCTTTCTTATTAATTTTATATACCATTAAATGAAAGCTATATATGTATTTATGTATTCTACAATATATATTTAAATTTATATTGTAAAGCGAATTTTAAACAACAATTTTTTGTTTTATGGAGTTAATCGATTTGCGCACTGAGCGGCTCATATACAAATATGAAGAAAAATACAAACTAAAGATATATACATATAATGAGATACAATGAAAATTAAATAATAAATTAGAAAAATTTTAAATTATTAATCACTAATAAAAATAAGAGTAAAAATGTATAAAACAATCAAAACGTGCTAAAAACTACTTAAACAGAATGTATAGCTCCTTTTTGAACTTAGTTGCATTTCCTATTAGAATTAAAGTCACCAGTTGAAATCACGTCATAGTAGTCGAGAGCGAGATTTGATAATTCGTCGATCAGGGACTTAATACTCTTACTAGGCCTGTAGACAGTTCCAAGTAGCCATTTCCTCCCACAGTCAAGTATTTCAAGAAAGAGGTATTCAGTATTAGACGTGTTTTCGTTATTTACATAGCCCTTACGTAAGTTTACATTTAATGTGACCTAACGTAAATTGCCACCCCACCGTCGTAGAAACGTCTATCTGAGCGCAATATGCGATATGCATTTAGTCCATATGCACAACAATTAACCCAGGTCTCGGAAATGCATATAATGTCCATACTAGAGCCATCAAAAATATGGCGAAATTCGTCGTTTATTGTTAAGAATCTGAGCACGGAATTTGACAATTGCCAATTGAATGTGAAAGGGACAGCTAATATTACCAAAAAGTATTTCTGTCCTCTCAGATTGTCTGTCTGTTTCATTTATTTTTGGTAGTTTTCGGGGTTTTAATATAGGCGCGAATTAATAAGAAATGTACTTTTTGTGTGAAATTATTAATAAATAAAAAGAACTAAACAATAATAGTTCTTAGCTTCTTCATTGCCTTTTGCACAAGAAACTATATTCATTGTGACCGAAAAATTACCCACATTTCGATTAATAATTAAATATTTAGGAAATTTTGAAATTTTCATTGAAGAAATTAAAAAATATTCCAAATTTCCCCTTTTTAACACAAAATAAATCGGGGTTGTCATAGAAACCAACCTTGTCGGAATTTTAAAAACGACGAGAAAAAATGCTATGGTGTCATGAAAACTGATATTATCGTTTTTATGTTCGAATTGGAATTAATATCGGTTTTTGGTGTCACAGAAATCAAGGTTATCGGTTTTCTTATTGGAAATAAACCAACCAGCTGACAGTTGTCAGTTTTAATAAAAAAACTTAAAAAGACTGAATTTTGGTTGTTTTAGTTGTTGTTATTAATAATAAAAAAATATATCGTCATCCTGTTTCCAAAATGGTTTATCCACAGAACAAATATACTGCAGATAGAACATTTTTGATATAGGCCAACGATATCCTGATTTTTACTAAAAGTTTTTTCATTTTTTTTATAAATTACTTGCTATTTCATCCCTGATTCCCTGAGCTTCACTTTGTTGAGACGTTGGCAGTGGTAATGGAACATTTTCCTTTTCTATATCATTGGATGGCAAAAGGATATCGTTTTCGTTATATAAATGCTCGTTAATACTAGGTTTTATAATTTTTATGTGAGTCCCATCGATGCAACAAATTATTGAGGAATTTTATACGAAATCCTTATTTGTTTAAGCGATAATTAGAAACAAATCTGTAAAATATAGTTAAATATATGAGTACAAGAAACTTCCTCCTGATTAAAAAACTTCTTACATTGCCCCAGTGGATTGCTACAATCTCTCAGTATTCTTCTCCTCACTCTTTCTGATCGCATTTCTTCTAATAATAGAAATATTACTATTGCTGTTGACGTTGTATTTATTTCTTAATTCAATTTCATAAATAAATTTAAAAAAAAAAATCTTTTTATAGGTATTTTGTAATTTTTTTTTTTGTCAACTTTTATCAAAACAACTGATTCGAAAATTGGTTTTAATTTACGTTAGAAATTAACGAAACCAACTTGGTTTCATGACCCCAAAAGAAACCATTTCCATTTTTTCTTGTTTATGTATATCGCGGTATGCGGTGGAAAGTTCCTCAAATAAAAATTCTTATCACGATATTCTTTCTCCAGTTGTTTGCTTATATAAAATCCAAGCATTTATCACAGCAAAGTCCAGAATGTTGAAAAATACCTGTACAGGCCATCTATTAGATTTAAATTTTATGCTGTACCTTCTAGCCATTTGATCCGTCATATATACGCCTAATTGGGTGTCATTATAAAAAGCAATGGTTTCAAATATACATACCTGTTTCTTAAATTTTTACATATTTATGCTTTGAAGTTAGTAAGAGAACTTTTTTGTTCGATTTGCTTTTGGAAATTGTTAGAGTTAAATTATTTAATTTGTAAAGATGCGTTGAAAAATGTGACATTTTGTGTTCTTTTCTATTGCAGGTTTGGGTAATTGCCTTTTATTCGCCAGAATAGTTCCTACTAAAGCAGTTATTTTTGATAAAAGTTTTGTTGCTAAAGATGCATTCGTAAAAAAATTATCCGTGGTTATATTTCGTCAGCACCCTATAAATGATTTAGTGAGTTTGAGAACAACAAATTCACTAAGGGCCATTATTACAACTTGCCGTTAACTAAAGGAAGATTTTAACGAGCAGATAAATTGTTTTTCGTTATTATGAGTACCCAATAAGATAGAAGTGATCGTTAAGCTGAAGGGAGGATCATCCTACCTTTAACATTTAAAGGTCACTTTATGTTTGAACTTGCCATATTATATATTATTTTCATTATGGCAGCTTCAAATTTAAACGAAATGAGCATATACAACAAAAAAAACGAAACCCTTCATTGCCACTGCTTTAAAAAAAAACTTGTATAATTGAGTAGTTTTATCGACATTGCTCCGGCACTGCCATGTTTTTGAAAACAGTTAATTTTATTTTATCTGCAAGTTGTAATAACGAAAATAAGTTAAAGATAACTTTACAGTTCCCTTTAGCTAAAGGTACCTTTAACTAAACCCAAGTTTAACGGCAAGTTGTAATAATGGCCCTAAGTGGTATTGCTGATGGCCTCGTTTCGTATTTTCCCAAATACGGCAATCCATTCACAACATATCTACTTTCAACCTCCGATGCCAACCAGAACTTGATTCCGAACTTATCGAGTTTATTGGGCATATATTGTGCAAATCGGTATCCTGATTTTGACGCAAATAGCTGTTCATCAACAGTTATATTTGCACCTGGTTTGTAGCAGTTTTGACTATTTCCTATAAATGCATTCCATACCTTGGAGATGAGAGCAAATTTGTCAGTTTGCAGATGCTGGTTCCGCTCGCTTCTTCTATCAAAACGAATAATTTCTGTGAAACGGTTTCTGTTCATTGTACGTGAAAAAATGCAGGGCCCCATTTCTTAATCCATAAACATGAAACTTTGAAGTTTCTTGTTTCATATGCACCACGTGCATATAATGAGAAAGGGAGATTTTGAGATTTCAATGCAGATAACTTCATAAAATTCCATATATATTCCAGCGGTCAAAAGACCGCTAAAGGTAGACAACGGTAGAGTACATATTATTATCAGGAAAAACGAAAGAAGAGAAATATATATTGAAAAATTAAACAGCTATATATTTTCATTAAAGTCTTAAAAGCGATCATTTGACCGCTCTGGCTCATGTTCGCGTCGCCGAATGTAAACTAATACTTGTTTCACAAAAGCAGCAGATATTTATTTTCTCTTCTTTAATCTGTAAGTCCGTTGAAAAATGCAATGATTCTCGGCAGTTAAGTTTTCGTTAATATTAAAAGTCACTGAACTGTCAAAAACGAGTGCATTCAGATGCAAAACATCTTTTTTCATCTTGATGTATTGCGTAATGGACCTGAGAACAGGATTTCGCTCATGTGGTGATTTAAATTTTTCAATAATTGATGGGTCCGACTTATCGCGTTTATTGGGCATATATTGTGTAAATCGGTATCCTGATTTTGACGCAAATATCTGTTCATCAACAGTTATATTTGCACCTGGTTTGTAGCAGTTTTGACTATTTCCTATAAATGCATTCCATACCTTGGAGATGAGAGCAAATTTGTCAGTTTGCTGACGCTGGTTCCGCTCGCTTCTTCTATCAAAACGAATAAATCGAATAATTTCTGTGAAACGGTTTCTGTTCATTGTACGTGAAAAAATGCAGGGCCCCATTTCTTATTCCATAAACATGAAACTTTGAAGTTTCTTGTTTCATATGCACCACGTGCATATAATGAGAAAGGGAGATTTTGAGATTTCAATGCAGATAACTTCATAAAATTTCATATATATTCCAGCGTTCAAAAGACCGCTAAAGGTAGACAACGGTAGAGTACATATTATTATCAGGAAAAACGAAAGAAGATAAATATATATTGAAAAATTAAACAGCTATATATTTTCATTAAAGTTTTAAAAGCGATCATTTGACCGCTCTGGCTCATGTTCGCGTCGCCGAATGTAAACTAATACTTGTTTCACAAAAGCAGCAGATATTTATTTTCTCTTCTTTAATCTGTAAGTCCGTTGAAAAATGCAATGATTCTCGGCAGTTAAGTTTTCGTTAATATTAAAAGTCACTGAACTGTCAAAAACGAGTGCCTTCAGATGCAAAACATCTTTTTTCATCTTGATGTATTGCGTAATGGACCTGAGAACAGGATTTCGCTCATGTGGTGAATTAAATTTTTTAATAATTGATGGGTCCGACTTAGTTTTGTTATTAGCAGAGATTTTGCCTTTATAATTATTATTTTTTACTCGGAAAGCGCTATTAATTTCCGGAGGATTAATATTAACAGTTCGACATATTTTATAATATAAATCGAAAAGATCTTAATTTTCCTGCTTCGGAACATCAACAATTCACAGATCATTAGTAACGACTGAGTTGTTCTGTTTTCTAGCAACATTTTTTAGATGAGCTAGTTCTTGCTTTAGATCTTTTGTCTCATCCGTGAGAGCAACGATTTTCGCAGAGTTATTATTTTTTATTTCATCAACAGAAGACTGTAATATGGCTACCAGTTCAGTTAAATTATCCAAATCGTCTTTTGCAGTATTCAACCTCTTTCTATCTCACTTAAAAGTCGTTCCTCATACTGTTGGAACATACTCTTAATAGTGGATTGCAGTTGATCTGCTAATTTGTCAAACTTTTTATCAATCATTTGCATAAATTTAAAAGGTGATTCGATTTTGGATTCATATCTATAGGGCTCACTTCGATTTAATTTCTAGAGTAATTGATTCAATGGGGGATTATAGTAGTCCTTGGTGATTTTAATCTTCCGCATACATCTTGAAATTTTTCACCTGAGACTGGCTCATTGGTGCCATGTTCTTCAGTTCCATTCTATGATGAAATTCTGTCCGCTAGGTGTGATATGGGTCTTTTCCAGGTGAATGGTGTATTGAATTTCTTTATTTCGCATTGATCATATATCTATTCCTGAAGATTGTTATCATCCTACGTTGTTACTTTATATTGAAGTTGATCTTTGTTTACCTCCTTTAATAAATCGCTCATTTAGTGATGAGGGGCGATTTAATTTCCATCGTACGGATTTTAGTCGTTTGAATACACTACTAGCCTCTGTAGATTGGTCGTCTGTACTTATTTCACCGCCATATGACTCTCTTTCACTTGACAGGATCTTGGATGGCTTTTATGAGGTATTATTTAAATGTCTTAGGGAGTGTGTTCCATTTGTAAATAGTCGTTTGGAGCGTTCTGGTCCTCCGTGGAATTCAGCTAGACTGTCAAGGTTGAGGAACAGAAAATCAAGATTATTTAAGAAGTTTGTTAGATCAGGTTCTGATATTGATTATGCTCTTTACTCTAGGGCGCGTGCGGATTATCGTAGAATGAATCATTACTGTTATGAGGAATATATGATTAGAGTCAGGTCGAACTTCGCTAGCGATCCTAAGTCGTTTTACGACTTCGTTCGAACTAAACGTAAATCATCTTTGTTTCCCACTGAGATATTTTATGGGGACGTATCGTCCTCTAGTTACCTTGATATTTCTAATATGTTTGCTGACTTTTTTCAGTCTACTTATAGGCAGTTGGACTCGGGACCTGATCTGAGTAGCAGCTTTTCGTATCCTTATTCAGTGGGAAGTGTCTCTATTTCTAATATATATTCATTTGATGAGGAGTCTGTTCTTGAGTCTTTGTCTGGACTGAAACTTACATACTTGCGGGGCCCTGACGGGATACCGGCCTGTATTTTAAGAAAGTGCGCTGTTGTTTTGAGTGGTCCTTTGACCTTTATATTAAATGGGCTTCTGATGGCTGGTCATTTTCCATCTATTTGGAAGAGTTCATTTATAATTCCTTTGCATAAGTCGGGTAATAAATCCAATATTTCCAATTAAAGGGGTATTGCCAAACTCAGTGCTATTCCCAAGTTGATGGAGAAACTGGTGACGGATTATCTCTTTTTTAATACGAAATCTTTAATATCCCATTTCCAACATGGTTTTTGAAAGGTAGGTCGACTATCACTAATCTTCTTGAATTTACAACACATGTTTTCAGGGGTTTTCTTGCCAGAGCTCGGACTGATGTAATTTATACTGATTTCAGTAAAGCTTTTGATAGGGTTGATCATAGAATTTTGCTTCTTAAACTTTCATTAATCGGTATTCCTGATATTATTCATCGTTGGCTGGACTCCTACCTCTCCCTTAGGACTCAGAGGGTATTGTTTAGGAATGTATTGTCTAAGACTGTATATGTTACTTCTGGTGTTCCGCAGGGTAGCCATTTGGGTCCTTTACTGTTCTTATTGTTTCTTAATGATCTTCCTTGTGCTATTTCTGATGTATGCTGACGACGTTAAATTATTTTATACTTTTAATGATGATCATGGTCAGGCTGTTCTTCAGCGAAATATTGATTTGTTTGTAACTTGGTGCAGAATTAATTTAATGGATCTTAACTTGAAGAAATGCAAATGCATGGTTTTCTCTCGCGGGGGCGTAATTTCGTCCACTTATGTGATTAATTCTTGCCCTTTGGAAACTGTGACTACATTTCTTGATTTGGGAGTATTATTGGATATGAAATTGTCTTTTATTGATCATATTAGTATAATGATTGGCAAGGCTCGGGCTGTTCTTGGTTTTGTGAAAAGATGGGCTAGGGAATTCATTGATCCTTATATAACGAGACTGCTATACATTTCACTTGTCAGACCTATTTTGGAGTATGCGTCTATTATTTGGAATCCATACTATCGTTGTCATAGTGATTCAATAGAGTCTGTGCAGAAGCAGTTTTTATTATTCTGTTTACGTGGCTTAGGATGGGATTGTACCAATGGATTTCCGTCATATGAGGCTAGATTAGGTTTGATAAAACTTCCAATTTTAGAACGTAGAAGGGATGTTTTAGGGGTTTGTTTTGTTTTTAATCTGGTTAAAGGTGATATCGATTCTGAGTTTTTTCTTTATAACCTGAATTTCAGTATTCCAGCAAGATTTTCGCGGCACTATCGTCCTCTTTCTTTAGATTTTTATAGAACGAACTATGGATGTAATTTTCCTTTTCGTAGATTATGTAACGATTTTAACTTATATTATGATTTTATTGATTTTAATAGTAGCGTTTGTAATATAAAACGTAGCTTATATGCTGGCATTAATTTGTAAATTATTATATAAAAATGTATTTTCGTTCTTGTCATAGGTAGTTCCTGTTTATTGTAACTTTATTCAGCTTGTGATTAAGTTCTGTAGCTGTTTTATGTTCTCGTTGCCATTACTTTTCCCTTACCCGCTACAGTCCGGACTATAGTGTGTACGTATCCCTACGTAATGGGGACGAGCCCTCCGCGGTCGGGTGAGGGTGGGTTAGTGTGAGGCCGGGGACGTTCGAATAAAAAAAATCATGAAATGTTATTTTCTTCTCCCTTGTAGACGTTTTAAAGTCGGAAGACATAAAAATTAGACAATGCCTCGAGAAAACTGATGCAGATAATTGATCGTATAACAGCACACGGGAACGATTAATAAAGAAAAGGTCAAGTAGTGTTGCAGAAGAAGATGTAAAATGTGTAGGGACGAGCTCGTTTAAAAGTCACAACACTATAACTCTCATGTCCAGCATTAATCCCTTGTCCATTTATATATTATTTTTATTTATTTATTTATTATTAATGGAGGTACATCAAAGATGCTATGGAGGTACATCAAAAAGGAAAAAGTAATAACAAATAATTGGTTATATAAGTAATGAATTGTTTGAAGTAAAGTAGAAATAAAAATGAATAAGAACATGTTTTAACCTCTGGAAATACCAATCGATACAAAAAAATAGTATAAAAAATTAATATATGTAAAAAATAAATTAGGAAAAATACAAAGGACAATATATGAGCCACTCAGTGCACAAAGTGATTAACTCCATTTTTTGAAAAATCTTAAATTTAAGTGTCAAAGCACTTGGGATAGTCATAACATTTTATATTAATTATAACTTTCCTGAATAGTAAAGATTAACACCATTAAACGACAAAATATTTTGGGCCATTGGATAATAAGTGATTTATTTCAGAAGACACTTTGTTTAACTCCATACTTTTATGTAAATCGTTTCAATAATGCAATTCAAATGCACAAATAGCAACCTTTGAATGTTAACAGTTATCAATTTGCAGTTACAAAACATTTATTCACCAGATGATTGGTGCAATATAATCGAAATGTGCAAAAAGAAAGCAACATTTAATCTAATCCAAATGACCCACCAAGATTTTTTTCAACAAAACCTTTAGAAAACTCAATCCTTAACAGAAAAGCAACCGTTACAGGGTTTCCAGTAAATTGGCTTAAAATACGCTGCATAAGGTTAGAAAGGTCAAAACCTCATCTCATACAATTCAAATATGACTATAATTAACACAAGGTAGGCCACAAAGTATGAAAAATGTAGATCAGTCTTTATTATATCCTAAAGGCAGAACTATGACAAGAGAAAAAAGGAGAGACGTGATGGATGTGCTTAAATTCATTTCTCCTGTTAACCATAATTACTTTAAAAACTTGATAACAAATCGAAATGACGAGTCCTTACATACCATTTCTAATGCTGATAAATTAATCACAAATAATATATTATAACAGCACTGTAAACACTAATTTTTATTGAAAATTTGTAATAAGAATATATAACTTACTTTTTCTGTAAAAAAAAAATAACTTTATTACTTTTTTCAGTTGCCAAATCGATTAACTCCACCAGCCACATGAAATTTATAACATTACTGACATTATTTTTTTGGCTATTCTTTCTTATTAATTTTATATACCATTAAATGAAAGCTATATATGTATATATGTATTCTACAATATATATTTAAATTTATATTGTAAAGCGAATTTTAAACAACAATTTGCATTATTTCATCGCATTTCTCAACTTTTTGTTTTATGGAGTTAATCGATTTGCGCACTGAGCGGCTCATATACAAATATAAAGAAAAATACAAACTAAAAATATATACATATAATGAGATACAATGAAACTTAAATAATAAATTAGAAAAATTTAAAATTATTAATCACTAATAAAAATAAGAGTAAAAATGTATAAAACAATCAAAACGTGCTAAAAACTACTTAAACAGAATGTATAGCTCCTTTTTGAACTTAGTTGCATTTCCTATTAGAATTAAAGTCACCAGTTGAAATCACGTCATAGTAGTCGAGAGCGAGATTTGATAATTCGTCGATCAGGGACTTAATACTCTTACTAGGCCTGTATTCAGTATTAGACGTGTTTTCGTTATTTACATAGCCCTTACGTAAGTTTACATTTAATGTGACCTAACGTAAATTGCAACGCAATTGCGATATGCATTTAGTCCATATGCACAACAATTAACCCAGGTCTCGGAAATGCATATAATGTCCATACTAGAGCCATCAAAAATATGGCGAAATTCGTCGGTTATTGTTAAGAATCTGAGCACGGAATTTGACAATTGCCAATTGAATGTGAAAGGGACAGCTAATATTACCAAAAAGTATTTCTGTCCTCTCAGATTGTCTGTCTGTTTCATTTATTTTTGGTAGTTTTCGGGGTTTTAATATAGGCGCGAATTAATAAGAAATGTACTTTTTGTGTGAAATTATTAATAAATAAAAAGAACTAAACAATAATAGTTCTTAGCTTCTTCATTGCCTTTTGCACAAGAAACTATATTCATTGTGACCGAAAAATTACCCACATTTCGATTAATAATTAAATATTTAGGAAATTTTGAAATTTTCATTGAAGAAATTAAAAAATATTCCAAATTTCCCCTTTTTAACACAAAATAAATCGGGGTTGTCATAGAAACCAACCTTGTCGGAATTTTAAAAACGACGAGAAAAAATGCTATGGTGTCATGAAAACTGATATTATCGTTTTTATGTTCGAATTGGAATTAATATCGGTTTTTGGTGTCACAGAAACCAAGGTTATCGGTTTTCTTATTGGAAATAAACCAACCAGCTGACAGTTGTCAGTTTTAATAAAAAAACTTAAAAAGACTGAATTTTGGTTGTTTTAGTTGTTGTTATTAATAATAAAAAAATATATCGTCATCCTGTTTCCAAAATGGTTTATCCACAGAACAAATATACTGCAGATAGAACATTTTTGATATAGGCCAACGATATCCTGATTTTTACTAAAAGTTTTTTCATTTTTTTTATAAATTACTTGCTATTTCATCCCTGATTCCCTGAGCTTCACTTTGTTGAGACGTTGGCAGTGGTAATGGAACATTTTCCTTTTCTATATCATTGGATGGCAAAAGGATATCGTTTTCGTTATATAAATGCTCGTTAATACTAGGTTTTATAATTTTTATGTGAGTCCCATCGATGCAACAAATTATTGAGGAATTTTATACGAAATCCTTATTTGTTTAAGCGATAATTAGAAACAAATCTGTAAAATATAGTTAAATATATGAGTACAAGAAACTTCCTCCTGATTAAAAAACTTCTTACATTGCCCCAGTGGATTGCTACAATCTCTCAGTATTCTTCTCCTCACTCTTTCTGATCGCATTTCTTCTAATAATAGAAATATTACTATTGCTGTTGACGTTGTATTTATTTCTTAATTCAATTTCATAAATAAATTAAAAAAAAAAAAATCTTTTTATAGGTATTTTGTAATTTTTTTTTTGTCAACTTTTATCAAAACAACTGATTCGAAAATTGGTTTTAATTTACGTTAGAAATTAACGAAACCAACTTGGTTTCATGACCCCAAAAGAAACCATTTCCATTTTTTCTTGTTTATGTATATCGCGGTATGCGGTGGAAAGTTCCTCAAATAAAAATTCTTATCACGATATTCTTTCTCCAGTTGTTTGCTTATATAAAATCTAAGCATTTATCACAGCAAAGTCCAGAATGTTGAAAAATACCTGTTCAGGCCATCTATTAGATTTAAATTTTATGCTGTACCTTCTAGCCATTTGATCCGTCATATATACGCCTAATTGGGTGTCATTATAAAAAGCAATGGTTTCAAATATACATACCTGTTTCTTAAATTTTTACATATTTATGCTTTGAAGTTAGTAAGAGAACTTTTTTGTTCGATTTGCTTTTGGAAATTGTTAGAGTTAAATTATTTAATTTGTAAAGATGCGTTGAAAAATGTGACATTTTGTGTTCTTTTCTATTGCAGGTTTGGGTAATTGCCTTTTATTCGCCAGAATAGTTCCTACTAAAGCAGTTATTTTTGATAAAAGTTTTGTTGCTAAAGATGCATTCGTAAAAAAATTATCCGTGGTGATATTTCGTCAGCACCCTATAAATGGTTTAGTGAGTTTGAGAACAACAAATTCACTAAGGGCCATTATTACAACTTGCCGTTAACTAAAGGAAGATTTTAACGAGCAGATAAATTGTTTTTCGTTATTATGAGTACCCAATAAGATAGAAGTGATCGTTAAGATCATTTAACATTTAAAGGTCACTTTATGTTTGAACTTGCCATATTATATATTATTTTCATTATGGCAGCTTCAAATTTAAACGAAATGAGCATGTACAACAAAAAAACGAAACCCTTCATTGCCACTGCTTTAAAAAAAAACTTGTATAATTGAGTAGTTTTATCGACATTGCTCCGGCACTGCCATGTTTTTGAAAACAGTTAATTTTATTTTATCTGCAAGTTGTAATAACGAAAATAAGTTAAAGATAACTTTACAGTTCCCTTTAGCTAAAGGTACCTTTAACTAAACCCAAGTTTAACGGCAAGTTGTAATAATGGCCCTAAGTGGTATTGCTGATGGCCTCGTTTCGTATTTTCCCAAATACGGCAATCCATTCACAGCATATCTACTTTCAACGTCCGATGCCAACCAGAACTTGATTCCGAACTTATCGAGTTTATTGGGCATATATTGTGCAAATCGGTATCCTGATTTTGACGCAAATAGCTGTTCATCAACAGTTATATTTGCACCTGGTTTGTAGCAGTTTTGACTATTTCCTATAAATGCATTCCATACCTTGGAGATGAGAGCAAATTTGTCAGTTTGCAGATGCTGGTTCCGCTCGCTTCTTCTATCAAAACGAATAATTTCTGTGAAACGGTTTCTGTTCATTGTACGTGAAAAAATGCAGGGCTCCATTTCTTGTTCCATAAACATGAAACTTTGAAGTTTCTTGTTTCATATGCACCACGTGCATATAATGAGAAAGGGAGATTTTGAGATTTCAATGCAGATAACTTCATAAAATTCCATATATATTCCAGCGGTCAAAAGACCGCTAAAGGTAGACAACGGTAGAGTACATATTATCAGGAAAAACGAAAGAAGAGAAATATATATTGAAAAATTAAACAGCTATATATTTTCATTAAAGTCTTAAAAGCGATCATTTGACCGCTCTGGCTCATGTTCGCGTCGCCGAATGTAAACTAATACTTGTTTCACAAAAGCAGCAGATATTTATTTTCTCTTCTTTAATCTGTAAGTCCGTTGAAAAATGCAATGATTCTCGGCAGTTAAGTTTTCGTTAATATTAAAAGTCAGTGAACTGTCAAAAACGAGTGCATTCAGATGCAAAACATCTTTTTTCATCTTGATGTATTGCGTAATGGACCTGAGAACAGGATTTCGCTCATGTGGTGATTTAAATTTTTCAATAATTGATGGGTCCGACTTATCGAGTTTATTGGGCATATATTGTGTAAATCGGTATCCTGATTTTGACGCAAATAGCTGTTCATCAACAGTTATATTTGCACCTGGTTTGTAGCAGTTTTGACTATTTCCTATAAATGCATTCCATACCTTGGAGATGAGAGCAAATTTGTCAGTTTGCAGACGCTGGTTCCGCTCGCTTCTTCTATCAAAACGAATAAATCGAATAATTTCTGTGAAACGGTTTCTGTTCATTGTACGTGAAAAAATGCAGGGCCCCATTTCTTATTCCATAAACATGAAACTTTGAAGTTTCTTGTTTCATATGCACCACGTGCATATAATGAGAAAGGGAGATTTTGAGATTTCAATGCAGATAACTTCATAAAATTCCATATATATTCCAGCGGTCAAAAGACCGCTAAAGGTAGACAACGGTAGAGTACATATTATTATCAGGAAAAACGAAAGAAGATAAATATATATTGAAAAATTAAACAGCTATATATTTTCATTAAAGTTTTAAAAGCGATCATTTGACCGCTCTGGCTCATGTTCGCGTCGCCGAATGTAAACTAATACTTGTTTCACAAAAGCAGCAGATATTTATTTTCTCTTCTTTAATCTGTAAGTCCGTTGAAAAATGCAATGATTCTCGGCAGTTAAGTTTTCGTTAATATTAAAAGTCACTGAACTGTCAAAAACGAGTGCCTTCAGATGCAAAACATCTTTTTTCATCTTGATGTATTGCGTAATGGACCTGAGAACAGGATTTCGCTCATGTGGTGATTTAAATTTTTTAATAATTGATGGGTCCGACTTAGTTTTGTTATTAGCAGAGATTTTGCCTTTATAATTATTATTTTTTACTCGGAAAGCGCTATTAATTTCCGGAGGATTAATATTAACAGTTCGACATATTTTATAATATAAATCGAAAAGATCTTAATTTTCCTGCTTCGGAACATCAACAATTCACAGATCATTAGTAACGACTGAGTTGTTCTGTTTTCTAGCAACATTTTTTAGATGAGCTAGTTCTTGCTTTAGATCTTTTGTCTCATCCGTGAGAGCAACGATTTTCGCAGAGTTATTATTTTTTATTTCATCAACAGAAGACTGTAATATGGCTACCAGTTCAGTTAAATTATCCAAATCGTCTTTTGCAGTATTCAACCTCTTTCTATCTCACTTAAAAGTCGTTCCTCATACTGTTGGAACATACTCTTAATAGTGGATTGCAGTTGATCTGCTAATTTGTCAAACTTTTTATCAATCATTTGCATAAATTTAAAAGGTGATTCGATTTTGGATTCATATCTATAGGGCTCACTTCGATTTAATTTCTAGAGTAATTGATTCAATGGGGGATTATAGTAGTCCTTGGTGATTTTAATCTTCCGCATACATCTTGAAATTTTTCACCTGAGACTGGCTCATTGGTGCCATGTTCTTCAGTTCCATTCTATGATGAAATTCTGTCCGCTAGGTGTGATATGGGTCTTTTCCAGGTGAATGGTGTATTGAATTTCTTTATTTCGCATTGATCATATATCTATTCCTGAAGATTGTTATCATCCTACGTTGTTACTTTATATTGAAGTTGATCTTTGTTTACCTCCTTTAATAAATCGCTCATTTAGTGATGAGGGGCGATTTAATTTCCATCGTACGGATTTTAGTCGTTTGAATACACTACTAGCCTCTGTAGATTGGTCGTCTGTACTTATTTCACCGCCATATGACTCTCTTTCACTTGACAGGATCTTGGATGGCTTTTATGAGGTATTATTTAAATGTCTTAGGGAGTGTGTTCCATTTGTAAATAGTCGTTTGGAGCGTTCTGGTCCTCCGTGGAATTCAGCTAGACTGTCAAGGTTGAGGAACAGAAAATCAAGATTATTTAAGAAGTTTGTTAGATCAGGTTCTGATATTGATTATGCTCTTTACTCTAGGGCGCGAATTACGATGTCCGAGGGTTCATTGAAAATAAAAAAAACAATTTATATTGTTTTTTCTTTTTCTTTATTGTTTTCTTTTATTGATATCCAAACCAAGACTAAAACTAAACTTAGAAGTAATTACAATATTTATAAATTTTAATATTATTATATTTAGCTTACGTTTGTTGAAATAAATACGTTCCAGAAAAATTATAATTTATTGCTGACTATGAACAATATGTAGTTCATCAAACTTAATAATTTTGCAACTGTTTATATTGCTTACTAATTAAAATTAAGTTTGTTGAACTATTGTATTGTATTGTTGCCAATTGACTGGCAGGGAATATGTTGAGTTATTGGAATGGGAGGTTGACATAACTCCTTCCCCGTTTGACTGAAAACTCTCCTGAGTTTTTTCAATTATTTTTATTTTATTCTTTTTTATTTTTTTATAAATGCAAAATATCACTACTATGCCTAGAGCTAGTAGACTGAATATCAAAGCGAGGCCATTAAAAGTGTAGTTGTATTTTTTATGAAATTTTAATTCTTCAATTTTTTGAATATTTTTGATTTGATTCGATATTATTTCATCAAACGTTAGCTGAGAGGTGATATTACTTATATTAAAGTTATTATTAATTAGAAAATGTTGTTCAAATTTATCATCGAAATTACAATACAAATCTCCGTTTATTTCTATTTTACAATCATTGAATGTTATGAGTTTATTTCCGTTCAGATTAAATTTTCTATTGTTACAAGTACTGTTAATTATGGAGTTTACATGATTTTTTATGATTATTAAGCCCGGTTTTATTTCTACAGTTTCTATTTGTTTATTCTTTTTTCTTAGACAATTATTTGTAAAAATGCAAAGGTTAGATTTTTTTAAATTGCTTCTTTTTACTTCATTAGTAAAATCATACATTGTGTTATTTATTTTTAATATTTCTTTATTTTTAAAAATAAGTTCCTCTTGGTTTTCATTTGGTATAGGGATAAAAATTGATCTTTTTATTTTTCGTATATCTTTAGGTATTTGAATTACAAAAATAATTTTATTTTCTTTGTATTGGGCTGCACTTAATTTGGTATTTTGCATTTTATAAAGATCTATATTATAACGAGCTATTTCTTCACTTGTTAGTACATTGTTATTTATAGTGTTTGTTTTTGCTGCTACAAGGTTGTTCTGTATGTGTTCAATATTATCTAACAAAATTTTAATTTTTAATAATAAATCTAGATATATAAGCTTATTTTCTAGTTCTTCATCATTCTTAGTTATTTGATTCAATTTTGAATTAATCTGTGTTCTGTCACTTTCTATTGCGTCTTTTAGCTTTGAAACTGTTTCATTGAATATGTAGTTTATTTCAATATTTTTATTAAGATTTTCTATTACTGCATGGTTATTATTATCTATTGTGTGTAAATGTCGTTCTATTTCTGTCCTGTCAAAGTCGTCCATTGTCCCGTATAACCATTTCATTCCGGTACCTACGAAGTTAATTAATCCTCTTGGATGTCTGGTAGGGATTATAGTTTGAAGTTTCGATTTTGCTTTTAATAGTTCCATATTCAAAAAGTGTTTGTCATTCTTATCTAAGATTACTTTTGTATTTTCCTCTAGTTCTTCTATAATATTCTGAATTTCTCTAGGGTCAATGATGTGTAAAATAGTATTATAACTGTATGTTATGTCCACGTCCTCTAATGCAATTTCTGCGAAACCATTGTTGTTATTGATGTCTTCAACAATTAGAGTGGTGTTGCTCAAAGCGAAAAGCGTCATTATTATTGGCATTAACATCGTTATATGTACCTGAAAATTTGGTAGCTCTTTTTATATTTGTTGGATGAATATTTTCTAGTTTCATCTTTACGTATCTAGGTTCTTGTTTGTGTCTAACAGCTTTATAATTTTTTACATAACCTTCCTGATTCGTATTCTGATATTCTTCCCTGTTAAGGTTTAATTTTGAGATTTTTTTCTCTTTTGTGGTTTGTAATAAATTGTGAATTTTATTTCTTTCAATTTTTCCATTTGCTATGTCTATTGGTCTTTCCCTGGTTACAGAGTGGATAGATTTGTTGTACCATTCAGTACACTTGTATACTTTTTCCTGGACTGTTAAATGCAGATTTGCTTTTTTATTTTCTATTTCTAGCATTCTAAATCGTTCTCCTAAGGTGTTGTGAAATCTTTCGATGTCTGCATTTCCTGTATGGGAGTTTGGTTTTGTGAAATGAATTTCTACTTCTTCTTGTCTGAGAAAGTCCTTTACATTTGTCGAATTAAATTCATTATCAGCAACAATTCGTTTTGGTTTTGAGTTGAGAGAAAAATATAAACGAAGTTTTTCTATAAGTGTTATGCTATTTCTGTCTTCTAAATAAATGGTGGTAGCTTGTTTGGAAAATTTATCTATTATGGTTAGAAAACTATGTTTTTTAATAACGTAAGTGTCTATATGTATTATTTCATTCGTATCCGTGGGAGTTTCAGTAATGAAGTATTTTGGTTTATATGGTTTTCTATCATATTTGCCTCTACAACAGATATCACAATTATTTATATATTTTTGAATAAGAGTTTTAAGATTTTTGAAGTATATTTTGTTTTTCAAACCTTGATAATTTTCATTTATTCCAGCATGACCAGTCTCTTGTTTGTGATACTTTTGAATATACCTGAAAGCTTCTTCTTCATTTCTCATATCTTTAGCATGGTATGAGCATCTATAGAATTTTACGCTTGTATTAAATAACTCTATAAGTTTTTGCTGGACTACATTGTAATCGGAATCTGAAATACCTGAATATATTCCTACTTTTCCTGTTTTTATATATCTTCTAAAAATGTCTGACATGAAACCACTTTCAATGTCGTCTAGGCTTACAAAAATTTTTCTTTTATTATCAACAATTTTAATTTCCTCTGTTTTACTTTCCGTTAATATTATTTGGGTGTGAAAACGGTTAACAACTGAGTCTAATATGGGAAAATTATCATTTCTTTCTTCCTCTTGGGAGTGAATAGTAGCGGCTGTACTTAAGTTGTCTAAATCTGTGTCTGCTGTGTCGTCATCTACTGCGCAAATTTCTCCTGTGTCTGCATTGATTCTGCTAAGGAAATCGGCCAAAGTGTTTTCTTTGCCCTTGATGTACCCAATGTTGATGTCATATTCGCCAAGTTTAAGTAACCAACGTTGAAGTCTAGGGTTTATGTCTTTTCCTTTATATTTTGTTTGAAGCCATTTTAGTGGTTGGTGATCTGTCATGAGATCAAAGTTCCTTCCATATATGTATGGCCTGAAGTAATTTACACTCCAAACGATGGCCAACAACTCTTTCTCAGTTGTGGAATATTTCCTTTCATGTTCGTTTAGAGTTCGGCTGGCATAGCTAATAGGATGATTATCCTGTGTTAGCACTGCACCAATTGCGAATTCGCTGGCATCGGTTGCTAATTTAAATTTTCTGTTAAAATCTGGATACCTAAGTATGGGTGTGTTGATTAACAATCTTTTAAGTTTGTAGAATGCATCTGTATATTGTGGATCATTTTTATTTATTTTCGTATCCTTTTTCAAATATTTTGTCAAACCATGTGCAATTTTGGCATAATCTTTAATAAATTTCCTATAATAGCCAGTTATGCCTAGGAATGATTTTATCTGTTTCTGAGTTTCAGGAATTTTCAGTTTCTGAATAGTTTCAATTTTATTTGGGTTAGGTTTAATCCCTTCAGTAGTAAGGATATGTCCTAGATATTCGGTAGACTTTGCAAAAAATTTACACTTATCAACTTGAATCTTAAGATTATGCTTTCTAAGTGCATTGAAAATTCGTTGTATACTATCTTTATGTTCCTGTACTGTACTGCTAAAAATTAAAATATCATCGAGATATACTACACATATTTTGTTGATATATTCTCTAAGTACTGAATTCATGAGTCTTTGAAATGTTGCAGGTGCATTTTTTAATCCAAAAGGCATCCGCACAAATTCGTAATGTCCTAGTGGTGTAGAAAATGCTGTTTTTCTTCTGTCTTCCTCTTTTATGAGGATCTGGTGAAAGCCTTTGGCTAGATCAAGTGTAGTAAAATACTGTGCTCGACCTAATTTTTCTAACATGGTATCAATATTTGGGATAGGGAATTTATCATTAACAGTTATTTCATTCAGAGCTCTGTAATCAATTACGATTCTCCACTTTTTCTTTCCCGAATTGTCCGATTTTTTGGGTACGATCCATAAAGGAGAATTATATGGAGATACACTTTCCCTAATTATTCCCTGTTCCAACATTTCTCGCATCTGCCTATTGATTTCTTCTTCATGTATTTGAGGATATCTGTATATTTTAGAATATACAGGTTTGTTGATACTTGTTGTGATCTCATGTTGTACTTCATGAGTGTGGGTCAGATTGTTGTCTTCTTGGAAAAAAAGGTCAGAATTTTTTGAAATAAGTTCTGTTAAAAATTTTTCCTCTTCTTTATTCATATCTTCACGTTTTAATTTGTCTAAAATATTTTCTGATTGCACTTCTAAAGTTTGAATTTCTTCTGGGCTATATGGACAGGAGTCTATAAATTTGATTTTATTACCATTTATTTGAAGAAAGTCTTCCTCGAGATTTATAATTGCAGAAAAGGCTTTTAATATATTTTGCCCTATTAAACCATCGAAATTTTTCTTACTAAAGTTGGTCAATTTCCAACACATCAGATTGTCTTCTTTAAATTCTTTGGGAAGAGGTGTAATAATCTCCTCCTCGATACAAAAGTTTCCATTTATTGTATTAAAAAATATTGGTTTCTTTAATTTTGTTCTTTTAAATTCAGGTAGTAGATTTTTATTAAGCAAAGAGGCTGTTGATCCTGTGTCAAGTAAGCATTTGAGGTTTGTATTTCCTATTTTTAGTTCGACTATCGGTAAACGAATTTTTGGGCATGACATTGAAAATTTACTTCCTGTGTACTATTGTTTTCAATATGGTCTACTTCCATTGGAGTAGGCCCATTATTAGTATGACCAAAAGTTCGGTTCAAATATTGGCTACGTCTGGATTGTTGAGTGTTATTTGTGTTAAAAGGATTTTGTCGAGACTGATTAGAATTAATATTATGATTAATTGGAGAAGGACTATAATTATATGAGTTTTGAAATGGTTGTCTTTGATATGTCTGTTTTTGTTGATATGTCCTGTTCTGTCCGTCTTCGTTATAGTGTCTTTGTTGTTGGTATTGTTGACGTGTATATGAATATTTTGGAAATCTATTGTCATATTGTCTTAGTATTCCTGTCTCTTCTAAAACGTAATAAGCTTCCCTAAGTGTGGATATATCTCTACTATAAATTATGCTAGATAAGCTTGGGTGAATTCCGTTCAAAAATGTCTTAAGAATGATTGATTCATTAGTAGGAGGTGAAAACTCTTGAGGTTTATTCATATCGAATTCATATTTATTATTTAACTTATCTAATATATTTCTAAGATTCTTAAAATATTCACTTACATTATTGTTTTTCGTGTTAATAGCCTGGTGGTAGAGACTGTGGTAGCTTTCCTTAACTCCAAAATTGTTGACAAGTTCCTCTTTAATTTGGGTCCATGTTGTGTGTGATCCTAAAGCTCTTACTACTTGTAGGGCTGGTCCTTGAATTTTGTTTCTGATGTACCTTTCGAACACAAACTGCTGTAAGGTGGGGTTTCCTTTGAACAATGGCAATATTATTTCCACCTCTCTGATGAAAGACGACAAATCATATTCTTTTGTACCATGGAACTCTTTGATGCGGGCCGCTTCTTTCAGAAGGTCGGACCCGGATAGAACTGTTGATTGATTTTCGACGGACATTATCTGTTTTTGGTTTGTTTTTACTTTTATATGTAGTATTTATTAATCGATCACAATTACACAAAATTTAATTGTTTTGTGTGTTTTTTTTTTGTTTTGTTTTCACAACAAAGTCTTTAGACTATTTTTTGTTCTTTTGTGCACTTTAGTGTCACTAGGTTCATTTACACAATTTTTAATTTAATTATGTGTTTTTTTCTCTTTTTTCACTATAAAGTCTTTAGACTATTTTTTGTTCTTTTGTGCACTTTAGTGTCACTAGGTTAATCCTACCGACTGCGCCAATTACGATGTCCGAGGGTTCATTGAAAATAAAAAAAACAATTTATATTGTTTTTTCTTTTTCTTTATTGTTTTCTTTTATTGATATCCAAACCAAGACTAAAACTAAACTTAGAAGTAATTACAATATTTATAAATTTTAATATTATTATATTTAGCTTACGTTTGTTGAAATAAATACGTTCCAGAAAAATTATAATTTATTGCTGACTATGAACAATATGTAGTTCATCAAACTTAATAATTTTGCAACTGTTTATATTGCTTACTAATTAAAATTAAGTTTGTTGAACTATTGTATTGTTGTTATTGTTGCCAATTGACTGGCAGGGAATATGTTGAGTTATTGGAATGGGAGGTTGACATAACTCGCGTGCGGATTATCGTAGAATGAATCATTACTGTTATGAGGAATATATGATTAGAGTCAGGTCGAACTTCGCTAGCGATCCTAAGTCGTTTTACGACTTCGTTCGAACTAAACGTAAATCATCTTTGTTTCCCACTGAGATATTTTATGGGGACGTATCGTCCTCTAGTTACCTTGATATTTCTAATATGTTTGCTGACTTTTTTCAGTCTACTTATAGGCAGTTGGACTCGGGACCTGATCTGAGTAGCGGCTTTTCGTATCCTTATTCAGTGGGAAGTGTCTCTATTTCTAATATATATTCATTTGATGAGGAGTCTGTTCTTGAGTCTTTGTCTGGACTGAAACTTACATACTTGCCGGGCCCTGACGGGGTTCCGGCCTATATTTTGAAAAAGTGCGCTGTTGTTTTGAGTGGTCCTTTGACCTTTATATTCAATGGGCTTCTGAGGGCTGGTCATTTTCCATCTATTTGGAAGAGTTCATTTATAATTCCTTTGCATAAGTCAGGTAATAAATCCAATATCTCCAATTACAGGGGTATTGCCAAACTCAGTGCTATTCCCAAGTTAATGGAGAAACTGGTGACGGATTATCTCTCTTTTAATACGAGATCTTTAATATCCCCTTTCCAACATGGTTTTTTGAAAGGTAATTCGACTGTCACTAATCTTCTTGAATTTACTACGCATGTTTTCAGGGGTTTTCTTGCCAGGGCTCGGACTGATGTAATTTATACTGATTTCAGTAAGGCTTTTGATAGGGTTGATCATAGAATTTTGCTTCTTAAACTTTCATTAATTGGTATTCCTGATATTATTCATCGTTGGCTAGACTCCTACCTCTCCCTTAGGACTCAGAGAGTAATGTTTAGGAATGTATTGTCTAAGACAGTATATGTTACTTCTGGTGTTCCGCAGGGTAGCCATTTGGGTCCTTTACTGTTCTTATTGTTTCTTAATGATCTTCCTTGTGCTATTCCTGATTGTAATATTCTGATGTATGCTGACGACGTTAAATTATTTTATACTTTTGATGATGATCATGGTCAGGCTGTTCTTCAGCGAAATATTGATTTGTTTGTAACTTGGTGTAGAATTAATTTAATGGATCTTAACTTGAAGAAATGTAAATGCATGGTTTTCTCTCGCGGGGGCGTAATTTCGTCCACTTATGTGATTAATTCTTGCCCCTTGGAAACTGTGACTACATTTCTTGATTTGGGAGTATTATTGGATATGAAATTGTCTTTTATTGATCATATTAGTATGATGATTGGCAAGGCTCGGGCTGTTCTTGGTTTTGTGAAAAGATGGGCTAGGGAATTCATTGATCCTTATATAACGAGACTGCTATACATTTCACTTGTTAGACCTATTTTGGAGTATGCGTCTATTATTTGGAATCCATACTATCGTTGTCATAGTGATTCAATAGAGTCTGTGCAGAAGCAGTTTTTATTATTCTGTTTACGTGGCTTAGGATGGGATTATGCCAATGGGTTTCCGTCATATGAGGCTAGATTAGGTTTGATAAAACTTCCAACTTTGGAACGTAGAAGGACTGTTTTAGGGATTTGTTTTGTTTTTAATCTAATTAAAGGTGATATCGATTCTGAGTTTTTGCTTTATAACCTGAATTTCAGTATTCCAGCAAGATTTTTACGACACTATCGTCCTCTTTCTTTAGATTTTTATAGAACTAACTATGGATTTAATTTTCCTTTTCGTAGATTATGTAACGATTTTAACATATATTATGATTTTATTGATTTTAATAGTAGTGTTTGTAATATAAAACGTAGCTTATATGCTGACGTAAATTTGTAAATTATTATATAAAAATGTATTATCGTTCTTGTTATACGTAGTTCATGTTTATTGTAACTTTATTTCAGCTTGTGATTAATTTCTGTAGCTGTTTTATGTTCTCGTTGCCATACTTTTCCCTTACCCGCTATAGTCCGGACTGTAGTGTGTACGTGTCCCTACGTAATGGGGACGAGCCCTCCGCGGTCGGGTGAGGGTGGGTTAGTGTGAGGCCGGGGACGTTCGAAAAGAAAAACTTAACCACATCCAAAATTCTTTATTTGTTTACATTAAAAAATATTCTTATTGATCTTATGCACGTGCATACACTCATATATACTCATATTAACACAAATAAAATGAACATGCACAATCATGTTTCTATTTAGGAATACGATGTAAACGTGCACACAGCTGCATAATTCTTGAGTCAGCGTTTTAAAATTTGTTTACATTAAAAAAAAATAATATTCTTACTGATCTTATGCTTAAGAGTATGAAATAATATGGAGTCACGCTGCTATTATTTATAACAAAGCGTTGCTATTGTTTATTTGTCGTTATCCCACATTTGTCCACAAGAAAAAAAACACACACACACACATAACGGAAATACATCGCGCTAACAAAAAAATTAATTAAGCGAAACTACATCCAAAATTCTTTATTTGTTTACATTAAGAAATATTCTTATTGATCTTATGCGCGTGCACACACTTATTCTGTCCGTCCAATCATTCGTTTGAAAAGCAATACAAATAAAAGGAACAAGAAGAAGCAGGCATGCACCAGATTTTGTATGAAAAAAGTGACCTAGAAGGTACATAAACATACTACTATCCTCCTATTCGGTCTGTATACACATCCCACTAATAATTTCCTACCACCAGAATTCAACTCGACAAAAATATATTCAATTCTCTCCCCACTATGCGAGATGTCAGTTGAAGATTTCAAACGAACTTTGCAAGATATGTTCTCCTTCACAAAAATAGCCACTCCGCCAGCATTACCCAATCTAGCCTGTCTAAATACCTTGTAGCCACTGAGGCAGAAAAAACTATCCGGTGTATCAGGTGAGAGCCATGTCTCTGAAATGCACACGATTTCAACATCTGAATTCTCAAAAACGTCGTCGACTTTATTGTTCAGACTTTGAGCATTTATATGGATCACTTTAAGACCCCTTTTTTGCCTAGCCAAAATTCTTACCATATTCATCGTCAAGACCTTGGAACCGGCTCTTGCAGAAAATATGCTATCCAATACCATACCCAACGAAGAAATAAAAAAATAAAAGATCCCTAATAGCAACGCAAAATATAAATAATACATAATAATAAAGATGAGTTCGTAATAATGCAAACAGATACAAAAACAAAAATGGGCATACAATTAATAAATAGAAAGGACTTAAAAAATACTCAAAAAGTTTATAGACAATGACAACAATAACCAATTACCAAATAATTATAATATTATTTTCAAAATTATAAATTTTTATTATTTTTTTAAAATTTTTATATGTTCACAATTCAAACGACACTTATATTCTAGCCTTCTTGTTACAATATTCGGCTCTTTTATATAGTTTAATAAATAACAGCAAGAAAAATAAGGATAATATAATTTAAAAGAAATTAGTTGATAATTTTGGATGATAGAGAATATTAACAATTAGAATTAAAGCAAAATAAGAATTATACATACATACATACATAATTGGTCATTACAACCCTTCAGTCAGGATTACGACCTAGTTTCTCATATTACTTATGTTGTGGGTGTTAATTTTATACAGGAGTGGTGGGACCTACAGTTTAAAGTCGACTCCGAACGCCAGATTTTTGAGAAACTTTTCATTTTTATTTTTATTAACTCTGAGAGTTTTTGCCAGAAATTTGCTGAGAGAAAGCCGCCGAAGAAATACTTTTTGTATTTTGTCTTGATGTCTGGCCAGGGGCTCGAACCCTGGCTTTACGTTTAATAAGCCAACACACTACCTACTAGACTACGGCGACTTAAATAAGAATTATAGTAAGTAATAATAAATTAAGTAATAAGAAGAATTAAAGTTAAATTAAGGTATGTAAATATAAAGAGATAAAGAAAGTATTAGGGTAGTTCGTAAACATGTAACTCCCCCACACTTTGAGTATACATTACTACTGGAATGTGGAAATTTAAATTTACTTTTCAAGTATTTTAGTAGTATGTTTATGGCGTTTCGCGACCACTTTCTCCATACAAATTTAGGAGCATGCCTACGCTACAGTCGGTAATGTCGGTTAGTCGATAGGTTTGTAACATGTAATGTGAAAATGTATGTACGTATGTACGAATGATTGGACGGGTAGAATGAGTGTGCACGTTTCCTCATCTACATCTCAGAGTATAAATAGACTGTAATGTGAAAATGTATGTATGTATGTACGAATGAAACATGTAATGTGTATGATCGTTTTTTTTTTAATAATAAATTCTTGTCACGTACTGCTCATGATCAAATGTACAAGAAATAGAAATATAAACTGATAAGAAAGGGTAGGTTGGTTGTGTAGTTGTTTTTTTTGTTGATTTAATGTTGAAGAAATAGTTGGGTTGGTTGTGCGGTTGTTTTTTTTAATGATTTAATTAGAAGGATCTGTAATTTTAAATTGATAAGAAAGGGTAGATTGGTTGTGCGGTTGTTTTTTTTATTTTTTGTATGATTTAATTAGAAGGATCTGTAATTTTAAATTGATAAGAAATTCTTGTCACGTATTGCTCATGATCAAATGTAGAAGAAATAGTAAACGGATGTACACCTGCGTGATCGTTTTCTAGGAATAATAGATTCTTATCGCGTTTTAATGTATACAGGTTGAACACCTGCGTAATCGTTTTCTAGGAATAATAGATTCTTATCGCGTTTTAGTGTATACGGGATGAACACCTGCATAATAAATAACAAATTCTTGTCACGTATTGCTCATGATCAAATGTTGAAGAAATAGAAAACGGATGTACACCTGTATGGTTGCACGTTTTAGTCTTTATGATTTTTTTTGTAAACAAGATGTACACCTGCGTGATAGTTTTTTATATACCTAAATAGAAACATGATTGTGCATGTTCATTTTATTTGTATTACTTTTCAAACGAATGATTGGACGGACAGAATGAGTCTGTCTACGTTTCCTCATCTACATCCCAGAGTATAAATGGAATGCATTTTTTCTAATTATTATACAACTGTATATTATAATATAAATAGGGAGTCTAAATGGAACTTTTCAATAGTCGTATTCTGAAAATAATAGTGAAAACATACACAGCAGTTCCTCTAGAAACATGAAAAAGGAAAAAAATGAACACAGTGTCTGGGCTTAATAAACTCAGTGGGAAGCAGTACGAGAAGGAAGCAATACGTTTAAAGGATATACATATAAATAGCATCATTCCAATCATCAAATGTAATAGAGTGAATACTAAATATGGGGAAAGGATAATGCTCGAGTTAGAAAAAAATTTAGTCTTTCTCCCTCAAAAATATTTCAGGATGACAGGAGATCAAATTGAAGACGTCTGTAAAGGCAATTTTTATTTTAAAAAAATTAAACAAGGAAATACTAATTATACTTTACAATTTGGAATGTATGAAATTTAAATAAAGAATACAAATAGAAAAAAACTAAAACAATATTTGTTATTATTCTAGTTCTATTAGGGATATGACAACATCTCTAAAACAAGAACCGCAACAGCAATATAGATTTATAACTGTTGATGTGCAAGGAATTTTCATTGGTAATAAATTTCATGCAAAAGTAGTCTGCGTTACAATATCAGATTTTGAAATCCGAACGTTGCTCATTTCAGCGTTGGAAAAACATTCAGAATTAACTAATAAGGATAGAGTTACAAATAAATGGCTATATAATCACTTTCATGGATTAGATAAAGGTTACTCTACACTACAAGATGTGATAGACTACTTAACAACTACTTTGGAAAAAAAGGAACAACTATACACTGTCATATATGTTAAAGGAAATGAAAAAGTTAATAGAACTACTTGGAAAAGAAATACAAATATGTGTAGTTAATGTATATGAACTGAACTGTCCAAACATAAAAACTTTGTATTAAGTTAATCCAAATATAAAGATTTGTGAAAATTATAAAAATTTTAATCATACATGTGCTGAAAAGAATGTAATTTTACTTAGAAATTTTGTAAAGTTAATTCTTAATAAAGAAAACTCTATTCCAAACATTATAAATCATTAACTACAAACCATTTTAAAAATATGTTAATATCGTTTAGTTAATCATTACTCTTTGTTCAGAGTACATCGTCCCGCAACATAATATTGAGAAGTGGAAAAAACGGTTACATCAGCTGAATTGGAAGAACTATTAACAAAACGTAGTAATCAGATTGATAAAGAACATATAGATTTATTTATGAAACTTATAAATGAACTAAGAATATGCAACATTAGTAAAATAAATAATCCATTTTTATGTATTAATAATGTCATACATTTGTATTATTGTGAAAAAATTTACTCAGAATCTTTTGACATTTACAGATGCCAAACATTTTATGAAAAATATTTGTTAACACTATTATTATATTCCATAGATATATGTATTGTATTGTACAAAATAACAAAATCTGAAAATAAAATATGCATACCTAAGAAAAAAACTAATTTGTTTTAATTAATCTCTTTATTATAGCGATGGGTGGTTGTTTTTAAAAATAAGATTTCAGATGTGGTTATATATCCCTCTCGTGTCCGGATTAGTACTGAGAACAGTCCGTGTTAAGTTTTCGATATTTATATTTTAATCTCTTCTATAAAATAAGATGTATACACAGTTATGTCAAAAAAAAATTAAATGTTAGACAATAAACCAAATTTACTCTTTTTATACCTACGCAAATTTTAAAATTTCATAATATTGTGAAATTAAAAGAATATTTTTTATTTTTTTATTTATATAACATATAAAATACTCAGAGTTATACATATATACATTTACAATATTTTCTTTACTTCATTTGTAAGAGGTACATATTCAAACATTCTATCATGTATAATTAAACAATATGCAGATGTGTTAAGTGGTTTCTTTTGTTGTGTCTTCAATTCGATTCGTATATCAATAGGTCCAGTTTTTACAGTTTCATTTTGATGTGTTACATCTAGAACAATTATTGGTGCAATTGTCCTAAAACTATCTCGTTTTAGTAAGGGTTGCGAAGGACGTTAATAATAACTTTCTTGAAATCTTGAATACATATGATATAGTAGAGCGAACCGATTACTATCAAATTTAAGATTTAAAACATCGTAGGGATACGATTCTGAGTTGAGATGCACCTTAACATCGGATAGAATACAATGTATAAATTTGTTAGAGCTGTTTCGAAATGCTATTAACAGAAATCGAGGTCTTTCACTTTCACCAGCAAGCTTAACGTTCCATAATATAGTATTGCTTTCGGGAAGAGAGGGATAATAATACATATCCCAACTTCTAAGCGATATATTCGAAGGTTTAATTTTATACATTTCCAGTTTATAAGCATCAGCAAGTTGAACATGTGATACTTTCCATGTTATATTTAAAATCGAGAGTTTACATTTTTCATATGATATATTTGATTTAAAGACTTGAGTATCATTTTTAGATCGTAGAAGAATTAATACGTGTTTGGAATTAACTATTATCTTATTGAAATCTTCAGCAAATCCGAGTAACATTTTTAATGGAACACAAAAATTAAAACTTCCAGTAATAAGCGAAAGATCAGATTCACCATTGATTGGTGACCATCCTGCATTTACTAATGCATCACTTTCGAATTGATTTAATGAAATATAGTTCTTAATATCCGTTGTTATACCCAGATGACGTGTACGATCAATTTCTACACCATTTATCTCATAGCGAATTTCATCGAACAGATAGGCCATACAATTGATTAAGAGTTTTAATGATGGAGAAAATCATCTTTTGTTGCAAATCCTTCTATGTATAGAAAACTTTCACTTGGTAGAACTAACAAATCTTGGTTTTATATTGATATACGAATTTCATTGTTATTCTTAAATGATTGTAGATATGATGTATAACTATGATAGTCTTTTTGATGATTGAATTATCAAAGTTTGGTTGTTGTAGTATGTTAATGATACTCATTTTTGTTTTAGTTTAAAACCAAGTTGTTTTAGAAATTCACGATTGTGTCTACTGATATTCTCTGTCCTCTGTTTTTGTGTATTTTTTTTTTTTATTTGCGATAATTTCTTAAAATCTTCAGTTCTTGTTGCTGTTTTTATTGCTGGAGCTGAGTATAACGTTTTCGGTTGCGATATTGATAATGAATTGTTGTTGTCGTTGCTTTAGGAATTGCTTTTACTATCGAATATAATCATTCTTTCACAGGTTTCAAAAGTAATCTAATAGTTGTTTTTTCTCCACGAAAATTAATAAGGTTTCCGTCCTGGTCGGTTACTTTTAGAACAATGGCGTTGATTGATCTAGTGTTAACTAGTAAATAACTGACGTTTGCTGGTGCTTCTGTTATTTTATAGCCAGGACTCACGTTAAGCGAAAATTGATGTAGAGTGTGAGCAGAAACGTTATTTATGTAGGATCCGCTGACAATATTGCACTCAATTAAAATAGTGTTATTTTTGTAATATCTATTGTTTTGTCTGATTTATGCTCTTCATCAGGCTTTAGAACTCTCTTACTAAATCCAAGCAGCGCACTATGTGCCATTTACCCTGAAAAGCTGGCCAAAAAGGCAAAAATGAATTTAAAGAAATTTAAGAAAATGAGTATGAAGTTCGATAGACAACAAAATTCTGCATTATATATTGAATTTTCACGACTTTAAGTTACAAATCTCAACTCAAAGAAAAGGCGTACCATTTGAATGGACAGCTGATTGTGATTCCGCATTTAAATACCTATAGAAAGCATTAATGAATACGACATTACTCCAATATCCCGATTTTACAAAAGAATTTTGTATAACAACAGATGCAAGCAAGCACGCTTGTGGAGCTGTACTAACTCAAGTAAACAGCTACCAATATCTTACGCTTCAAAAACATTTACCAAGCGGGAGAGTAGCAAGTCAACCACTGAGCAAGAATTAACAGCTATACATTGGGCTATCACACATTTCATGTATTGACTCAGCTGATTTGCTGGTCGGTTTTGATTTGTGCGGGCGGAATCACCGGGACAACCAGAATGTATTTTGCTTTGTCCGGGTGGAATCACCAAGACAATTATCCATATAACGCAAGCACTTAAACTTGGTTATAGTGGTGGAATAACACAAGCACTTAAACTTGGTTATTGCGGAGGATTGGAGAATAAAACAACCGTTGTGTTTTGTTAACAAATTGTTTCTCTCGCTTTATTTTTATCAATCCTAGTCTTAAATTCTAATTTATTGCCGAATTGCAATATTTAATTTATTTTATTTAAATATTTGTATTTATATTATATTTAATTTATATTTTGTTGCTGAATTGCAACAAATTATTCTTAAAGTGTTTATTAATAATATAAACGTGTTTTGGACTTTCCTGTTTGCCAGGAAACATGAAACCCCAGACAAAAGCAATACAAGAAAGCAAAACTTGAAACTTAATCAGAAGTTCAAGGTTTTTCTTTTATCATAATTTGAATTAGCTGTTAAAAACAAAAATATGGGAAATAAAAAATTATAAGAAGTCAGCAAAATAAGGTTGTTCACCTAATTTCGTGCAAGCATATGTACGCAAGTGTGTTTGTCCATTTATACTAACGTACATGCGGCCATATAAAAGAAATCCATTGTGAAGGTCTGAACTATTGCAACTTTGTTAAAGAAATACGTGTCTTTACAATTCAAGTGACTTTATTGGAATGAATATTTACTTCGGTTTTTTCTAAATTTTAAAAGTGACTAAGTTTACAAAGGTATAGAGTATGTTAAAAAATAGAGTATATATTAATTAATAAAGATGTATACACTTAGAAAAAATATGGAATATATATACACTCGAAAGTGAATGTTATTACTACAACACTCCTCCTCATTCACTTTAAGTTACATCTTCCACGAAAATAATCATGTTTAATTGGCGCCAACGGCTTCGTTAAAATGTCTAAATTTAAATTTAAAAATTAAATCTTTTGTCATTTTGTATCTCGTATCCATATGCTTGTTCTACAGGAAAATTTATCGTCGCACTATGTGGTATTTACCCTGAAAAGCTGGCCAAAAAGACAAAAATTGTTTTAAAGAAATTTAAGAAACTGAGCATATAGTTCGATAGACAACAAAATTCTGCATTATATAGTGAAATTTCACGACTTTAAGCTGAGATTTGTAAATTTGAGACGATGTCAAAGCCAGGAAAGTGAAGAAAATTAAATGCTTTTTTGGGGTTTTTTTTGAAATTTTAATAGGATTATATCATATTTTTTTTTGGGCTAAACAAATAGAGGTTTTATATTGATTTTTTTATTTGAAGGGTATGAGTATCTGTTACTTTCAATTTTATATATATATATATATATATCTCATATATTAATGTTAAAAATATTCGTTCAAAATTTTAAAATAATAAAAATTCACATTTTTTACCCTTCCTGAAAAAAAGATAAGGATTTTAAAGGTGAAAGTAGTTTTTAGTAGTTTAATGTTATATACCACAAGAAAATATGAACTCTCTACATTCAAGAGCAAAAAGAAAAGTTTGCGCAAATATGCGCAATTATTTTTTGGCGATTTTTTAAATATTTTACTTTTTTTGAAAAATTAAAAAAATTAGACGCAGTGTTATAAAGCCATAGGCAATAAAGCCATATGGCGTACGAATTATGCGAGGAAATTCAGTAGAAGCGATACCAATCGAGATGTCCTGAATAGGTTCCTTTTAAGCAGTGACCCTTTTATAAGCTGCAGTACACAAAAATTGGGAAGGAATTCAGATATTATTAAATTACTCCTTCCTGACATTGATGATGAAAATTATAACGATTTTAACAATTGTACTTGGTTTCAGTTTTTAAGTATTTTTAAGTTAAGTATTAAATAATGCAAAATAAATATTATGAATAAATATTAATTATCATATAACTTTAAAAACTTAATTACATATGTATATCGACTATTATAACAATATGAGATGTATGTTTGATTTTCTTAACTAGGAGCACTTATGATCCGATCATAATAAAATCAGGTAAAATGATTCACATTCATATTAAACATGTTCATGTCGAATTTCATCGAGGTAATAAAATTTTTAAGCCAATTATAATTGCTAAACATATTTTCTTAAGGGGTCCTATTTTGGACCAAGGGGCAATTATGGACCGACCATAACCAAATTTGGTAATATGATTCAGATTTACAAAATACTCGTTCATACCGAATTTCATCACGATACCGATGTTTTTAAGCCCTTTATAAGCGCAAACATGAATATCAAAAGGGGACTTTATATGGGGACTAGGGTCAAATGTGATCCGATTTTCACCAAACTTTACACCATGATTTCTTAATACAGTTTCTTAAACAGAACTGATCCATGCTAAATTTTATCATGATTGTTGCATAATTACCATAATTATGTGTAAATAAGTGCAATTTCGAGGGGAATTTGTATGGAAACTAGGCGAAATCACGGACCGATTTGAACCAAAATCAGTTGGGTTCATCCTTGGGCCTAATTATCACTAACACTATCAACAAATTCCAGCCATTAACTCATAAAACACTTCTATTAATTTTGGCCAGGTTTTCAGGCAAAATGCCACATAGTGCAGCGTTCCAATTGATTTCTCTTTATCGAAAAATATCGTATCAGTTGAGCTCTCTAAGTAGGTTTGTAGTGTGTTATAATTTGATTGAATTTTAAGTTTTCCTTTTACATTCAATTTTTTATATTTTCTAATTAAAAAATCAACTAAGTTTGAAAATTCATATGATTCACAGGAAATTATATAATATGATTACCAATATGAAACAAATTGTTCTCATAATCAATATTCGGAATTGAGTGATATGTATCAAAACTTATTAGACCGCAAACATAGTTTGATTCAAGCACAATGGGTGGAAAATAGTCGGCAACTAGTTTTGATGGATTTCCGTTCAGAGTTAATGTTATGGACATCTTAACGTATATCTTGCGAATGAATAATTTTCAAATATTACAGTGTTTTTATAATGATGTTGATCTGCTTTGTATCTGGTTACGATCTGCTTTATATCTTGCCACGAACTGCTTGCTATCTGGTCACGATCTGCTTTGTATATGGTTATGATCTGCTTACTATCTGCTCACGATTTGCTTTATATCTGGTTGCGATCTGCTTGCTATCTGGTTATGATCTGCTTGCTATCTGCTCACGATCTGCTTTGTATGAGATCACGATCTGCTTCATATCTGCTCATGATTTTTGATCTGCTTTGTATCTGGTACGATCTGCTTTGTATCTGGTCATGATCTGCTTTGTATCTAATCACGATCTGCTTTGTATCTGCTCACGATCTGATTTATACCTGATCATGATCTGCTTGATGCCTTATGTCTATATCCTTTGAATTTAAGTACGCTATATCGTGCTTTCTACAAGCTGCATCCAATAAATTTATTCCTTTGTCTCCTCTTGATAATCGTTTTTGAAGTTTTGTATCAGGTCCACAAAACTGATAACCAGGTAGATGTAATTCAAAAAGGTTATTTGTTTATTAAGCTGTTTACAAATCTTCTTCCAATCTTACACTGATTAGGTTTTTTCTTTTAACTGTAGTTTATACTTTTTCGTTACTTTCATACCTCTTCGTATGAAACACTATACCAATACCAGGTGTGTCAGCTGTATCAGCTATACAAGGTATACCAGCTGTACCAGCTATACCAGCTATACCAGGTATACCAGCTGTACCAGGTATACCAGCTATATCAGCTATACCGGCTATATAGGTATACCTGCTATCACATCTTGTAGTGTAGAGTAATCTTTATTCCAATCTAATCCATGAAAGTGATTATATAGCCATTTATTTGTAACTCTATCCTTATTTGAAGTCGCCGTAGTCTAGTAGGTAGTGTGTTGGCTTATTAGACGCAAAAGCCTGGGTTCGAGCCCCAGGCCAGGCATCAAAGACAAAATACAAAAAGTATTCTTCGGCGACTTCCTCTCAGTAGATTTCTGGCAAAAACTCTGAGAGTAAATAAATATTGCCATGCAAAGTTTCTCAATAAATAAAAATCTGTCGTTCGGAGTCGACTTTAAACTGTAGGTGCCACCACTCATGTATAAAATTAACACACACAACATAAGTGGTGTGAGAAACTAAGGGCGTTGTACAATGGGTCAATTCGACCTCCGGGTACTGTACTTGTCTTAATTGACAAGTACACGTCCTCTAACCTAACCTAACCTAACCTATCCTTATTAGTTAATTCTGAATGTTTTCCCAACGTTGCAATGAGAAACGTTCGGATTTCAAAATCTGATATTGAAACGCAGACTACTTTTGCATGAAATTTATTACCAATGAAAATTCCTTGCACATCAACAATTATAAATCTATATTGCTGTTGCGGTTCTTGTTTTATAGATGTTGTCATATCCCTAATAGAACTAGAATAATAACAAATATTGTTTTAGTTTTTTTCTATTTGTATTCTTTATTTAAATTTCATACATTCCAAATTGTAAAGTATAATTAGTATTTCCTTGTTTAATTTTTTTAAAATAAAAATTGCCTTTACAGAGGTCTTTAATTTGATATCCTGTCATCCTGAAATATTTTTGAGGGAGAAAGACTAAATTTCTTTCTAACTCGAGCATTATCCTTTCCCCAAATTTAGTATTCACTCTATTACATTTGATGATTGGAATGATGCTATTTATATGTATATCCTTTAAACATATTGCTTCCTTCTCGTACTGCTTCCCACTGAGTTTATTAAGGCCAGACACTGTGTTCATTTTTTTCCTTTTTCATGTTTCTAGAGGAACTGCTGTGTATGGTTTCACTATTATTTTCAGAATACGACTATTGAAAAGACTCCCTATTTATATTATAATATACAGTTGTATAATAATTAGAAAAAATGCATTCCATTTATACTCTGGGATGTAGATGAGGAAACGTAGACAGACTCATTCTGTCCGTCCAATCATTCGTTTGAAAAGTAATACAAATAAAATGAACATGCACAATCATGTTTCTATTTAGGTATATAAAAAACTATCACGCAGGTGTACATCTTGTTTACAAAAAAAATCATAAAGACTAAAACGTGCAACCATACAGGTGTACATCCGTTTTCTATTTCTTCAACATTTGATCATGAGCAATACGTGACAAGAATTTGTTATTTATTATGCAGGTGTTCATCCCGTATACACTAAAACGCGATAAGAATCTATTATTCCTAGAAAACGATTACGCAGGTGTTCAACCTGTATACATTAAAACGCGATAAGAATCTATTATTCCGGTGTACATCCGTTTACTATTTCTTCTACATTTGATCATGAGCAATACGTGACAAGAATTTCTTATCAATTTAAAATTACAGATCCTTCTAATTAAATCATACAAAAAATAAAAAACAACCGCACAACCAACCTGCCCTTTCTTATCAATTTAAAATTACAGATCCTTCTAATTAAATCATTCAAAAAAAAAAAAAAAAACAACCGCACAACCCAACTATTTCTTCAACATTAAATCAACAAAAAAAAAACAACTACACAACCAACCTACCCTTTCTTATCGATTTAAAATTACAGATCCTTTGAATTAAATCATACAAAAAATGAAAAACAACCGCACAACCAACCAACCCTTTCTTATCAGTTTATACTTCTATTTATTCAACATTAAATCAACAAAAAAAAAAAAAAAAACAACTACACAACCAACCTACCCTCTCTTATCAGTTTATATTTCTATTTCTTCTAGATTTGATCATGAGCAGTACGTGACAAGAATTTATTATTAAAAAAACGATCATACACATTACATGTTACAACACACTCATTCTGTCCGTCCAATCATTCGTACATACGTACATACATTTTCACATTACAGTCTATTTGTACTCTGGGATGGAGATGAGGAAACGTGGACACTCATTCTGTCCGTCCAATCATTCGTACATACGTACATACATTTTCACATTACATGTTACAAACCTATCGACTAACCGACACTACCGACTGTAGCGTAGGCATGCTCCAAAATTGTATGGAGAAGTGGTCGAGAAACGCCATAAACATACTACTTATTTTAAATATCAGCAAAGATTTTTTGTGTCTGATTAATTAAATTCATTATTTGTTATTCAACGATTTGTTTTTCCTTTCTTTAGATTTTTTATTTAGTATTTGAATAATTTCTGCCAGTGATTTTTCTGTCAAACTTTACATCTGATATTTCATTTTGGTACTTAAAAATTCTTTTAACAATCTGTCTATCTCTTTTACAATTCTTTTCATCAATAAAATTCTTCTTTTTTTATTTGTTTTATTATATATTTTGTTTTTTGTTTCAAATTCTGAAATCCAAGATTCTTTACTAATTCTCTCTCTGTATATTCATGACAATCTTCTCTATTTTCATTAATTTTCCTAATTCTATCAATCTTTTGTTCATGAATTTTCTTATTCAACGTATCCCATACTGATTTATCCACTTTGTTGTGCTATGTATTGAATCATTATATATTTGTACAGATTTATATACCAGAGTCTTATCATCTAAGTCATTATCCTTTCGATGCAATTATATGTTCATTCTTATATGTTCATTCAATGTTAAATGGAACCGTTCTATATCTGAGTTCACAGTATGTGTATTCGGAGATGTGAAGTGAAATTCGATATCTTCTGCATTCAAAAAATTTCTGATAAATGCTGTGTTGAATTCCTTGTCAGCAAATATCTTTCCTGGTTTTCCTAAAACGGAAAATCTTTCCCTTAGTTTTTCAACAAGAGTTAAGGAATTATTGTTGCTTATATAATGTACTGAAACATGTTTCGAAAGTTTATCTATACAAGTTAAAAAAGTTGTTGATTGTTCAAAAACCATATATGAATTATTTCGTTTGATTGAATAGGTGTTTCAGTAACACAAAGCTTTGTCTTTATAGGCCTTCTATCAAATTTACACATATTACATATAGTAGAATTATTTATCCTTCAACTCTAGAAATGTTTCCTCTATCCCTCTATGTTTCTTATGATTGTGATATTTTGCAACTATTTCCAAAAGATTCTCTATATCATATACAGTATCGGACAAAACCTAAGCACCCCCTCAGTATATTTTTTTAAAATGATTATTTTTTTAAGAAAACAAAGTTATTAATATTTTAATTTTTTATTTTTTTATTTATTTATATTCTTATTATTGAAAAACACAAACTTAAGGAATTCAGAATTCAATAACAAAAAGTTATGAATCAAAATACATTTTAAGTCGCAAATATAAGCGGACAAATTTAAAGCACCCCCAATTTAAGGTACAGGTAATTAATAATTTAATATCCTTTATGCCTAAAAGAATGGCGTGTGCCATCCAGAATAAAGGATTCTCAAAGAAATATTAATTTCAATAGTTTTTATCTGTACATTAAATTGGGGGTGCTTTAGTTTTGTCCGCTTATATTTGCGACTTAAAATGTATTTTGATTCATAATTTTTTTATTGAATTCTGAATTCCTTAATTTCCTGTTTTCACCCCTAACAAGTCTACCGAAATAATTAATTTACCAATTTGTTGCGAAGACTCCCAGACTCATTAGGTTTAAGCTTCATGACATTGTAAATGCCATTAAAAATCTTTACCCGAGGAAAGCCCCAGGTATTGACAAAATAAGCAACAAAATGCTATTGAGTTTACCTAGGATAGCTGTAAAAGTTATTTTATTCATTATGAATGCTGTTATTCGGCTAAGATATTACCCTAAACAATGGAAAATATCACTCATTACCATGATATCGAAGCCAGGTAAGGATCACACCAAGGTTGATGCATATAGGCCGATAAGTCTCTTGCCTAACCTATCAAATTTATTCGAGAAGGTACTGATATGTAAGCTAGCACCTATGTTGAATGAATGTGGTTGTATCCCTAATCACCAATTTGGGTTTAGGAGAAAACATAGTACCATTCAGCAAACCCATAGACTCGTTAAGGTCATAAGAAATGCATTCGAGGAAAAAAAGTATTGTTCTGCACTCTACATTGATGTCTCTCAAGCTTTCGATAAGGTGTGGCATGAACGTCTTATACTCAAATTGAAGCAGATATTCCCTGAAAATATATATGAAATATTGAAGAGCTATTTAAGTGATAGAAATTTTGTAATTAAACAAGGTAAATTTTTAAGTTCCCCTCAATTCCTCTTTTATACCTGATATTTACAGCTGACATGCCAATAAGTGAAAACATACATACTTCCACATTTGCTGACGACACTGCATTTTTAAGCGTACATAAGAACCCACAGATTGCATCGCAGTTCTTACAGGAACAAGTATCCCTACTGCAAGAATGGTTGAAGAAATGGAGGATAAAGGTTAACGAACAAAAATGCACCCACGCAACCTTTACATTGCGAAGAGAGACCTGCCCTGCAATATGCATTAATAATCAGACAATACCACAAAGCACTCATGTAAAGTACATGGGTATACACCTTGATCGTCGTTTAACGTGGAAATTGGATATTGAGTCAAAGCTGGCACAAATAAATATGAAAACTGCTCAAATAAATTGGTTAATTGGTCGAAATTCATCACTTAAATTAGATTGTAAACTTCTTATATACAAATCAATATTAAAACCCATTTGGTGTTATGGAGTACAGCTATGGGGTACTGCCTCAGCTTGAAACGTAGAAAAAATTCAGAGGGGCCAAAATAAAATTTTACGAATGATCACTGCCGCCCCCTTGGTATATCAAAAACTCGAATATTCACAAAGATCTGGACGTCCCGCTGGTTAAAATGGAAATTATTAGATGTGCTGAAAAGTACTTAGATAACCTAGATGGCCACATAAATCCGTTAGTCCGTGGTATTTTACGTCACACTGGCCATATTCGATTAAAAAGGAAGGATACTCTTGCGCTCGGCCGAAGATGAGGGAGATGATACTTTATTTTTGAATATTTTATTTATTATTATTGAATTATTATTTTTGAATATTTTATTTTATTTGGCAATGGCTAAATAAATATATAATTTTTCTTTTTGGTATTAAGTTTTTCTTTTAGTTTTAAGATTTTTTTTTTGTAGTTTTAAGATTTGAATAATTATTGTTAGTTCATTCATTATTATTGTTAGATTCAATAAAAAAAAAATAAATGAAAAAAAAAGATTGTTAAAGGAATCAGAGCCTTTCTTTAAATATGAAATCATTGGTAATGCAATTTGGCTGTGATCTTTTATAAATTTCCTGTAGAAACCAGTTGAGCCTAGGAAGGATCTTATTTCCTTAATTGTTCTTGGGAGTGATATTTTCAAGCCAAAAGATATTCTTGAAAATTCATAGTGGCCAGTTGAAGTAGAAAATGCAGTCTTATGTCTGTCCTCTGGTAATATAGGGATCTGATGAAATCCTTTAGCCAAATATAGTGCTAAATATATATAGTGCTAAAATATTGAGAGTTCCCTAATTTTGAAAATAAGTCTTCCATATTAGGAATGTCCTCTATAGTTACGTCATTTAATTTTCTATAGTCTACTACTACTCTCCATTTTTCCTTTCCTGAATTATCAATTTTCTTGGGTACAACCCAAATTGTAGCATTGTATGGGCTACAATATTTGGTTATTATTCCCGATTTTAACATTTCATCTATCTGTTTTTCAACCTCATTCCTGTGTATTTGTGGAAAACGATATGTTTTCGAATACACAGGAATATCATTAATTGTCGGTATCCTATGTCTGTATTTAATTACGGCAGATAAATTATCACCTTCTACATAAAAAACATTTTTAAAATTCCTAATTAATTTTGTTAATTCCCCAACCTCCTCGTTATTCAAATTGTCTGTTTTTAATTTTTCTGTTAATTTTTATGTTATTTTTTAGGTTCATTAAAATTAACATCTATTACTGTGGTCTCTAAATACGATTTATCATTTTCATTGTATTGTATAGAAGAATTTTCATACACTAGTGGAATTTTAGCATTTGAAGTTATCAATAAATTATCCTTTATAAAATAAATATTTCCGTTTCTAACATTTCAATTTATGCACCAGATGAATTAAATTCTTTAAAAAGAGGAACAGGAATGTTTTGAATTGTTCTGGAAAATTTTTCTTTAGTAAGTTTATAACTTTAGATTCTCTTTCTTTTCTTTTGTTTGAGTTTTGTGTAATTATCTCATAATCAGAAAAATGTTCAGTTTCTATAATATCTTGTTGAATTATAGCAATATTATTAATAGTATTTAAAAAGCGAATAAATGCATTATTTGATTTTACTAACATGTTTGGAATAAAAACACCTGGTACAACTTCTTGATTTTGTACAACTATATCATTTTTAAGGTTTACAAATCTAATTTGTCTAATTACTTCCGACCTTGGTGGTAATATAATTTCGTTTTGTTTATTGGACATCGTTATAGATATACTATGGGTCAAATTAGACGGTCGTAGGATAAAATAGTCATTTTCATCATTAAAATATAATACACAATAGTACCTTTTAATAAAGTTCATACCAATGATCCCGTCACATGGTATAGGAAAGTTGTTTTGTACCACTTGGAAATAATGTGGTACTATAAAGTTTTTATTTTCATTTCTAAAAATATTTTTCCTAATGACTGTATTTGACCAGTGTATCAGTCAGTATCAGCACCAGTGTCAACTAGTAGTGTTATCGGAGTGTTAAAAATATTTGTATTAATTCGTATAAAGAAGCATAAGCTGAGATTAAGGTTATACACCTTGTGATTCACTGATTAGATCTTAGGGGATGGTCGGAATTTTTCGAACCGTTTGCAACATGTACATAATTTCTGCCTCTGTAATATCGGCTTGACTGGTTTCTGTTACCATGAGCATTTCGAGGTTTTTGTGAATTATTTCTGTTATTAAGATTATTATTATAGTGTGGGAACTTATTTCTTCCACGGTATTGTCTGTCTTCCTCTATAGCCACCTCGGTTGAATCTCTGCCCGAAATACATTACTGCATTGTGCTGTCCAGTTGCCTCTGTGCAACTGCTCACAAATTTACCAATGGCCTCATTCATGTTATTGGATTGGCCTGCTTTCATGATAAGTTTCACCTTATCATTGGAGCAATTTTTCATAATAGCCTTTACAGTAACCTGTGTAGAGTATTTAGCTGCTAGTTCTCATGATAAACTGTCAGATATGTATGCAGTCTCAAGTGATTTTGCGAGGTTTTCAATCTCGGTGCAATATGAAGTTGGGGTTTTACTGCTTTGTTTTATGCTCATAAGTTTTGCTGACAAAACCTCAACTGATTCACTTTTAACAGTTAATGTCTGCAATAGTAGACCTTTATTGCCTCAACTAATTGTAGGCAGTCAATGAAAGAACGCAAGTTTTCATATTTCCCGTCAAAGTCGGTAATCAGCTTTGAAGATGTGGCTGCCTTCCAAAATGTATCCATACAAAGTTTGTATGCAGTTCTACTACTGTATATAAACTATGTAAATATGCAAAGTAACCGAACAATGCATCAACTGTAAATCCGATGCCTGATTGCTTTTTGACTGCGTCAAAAATATACATTGACGACTTTTTGAAATATAATACATTGTATATATTTTGTACAGAGACATTATGAAACACGATACTTTATTCAAACACAAAGCAACTAACATTTTGGAAAGCGGCCTGTAATTATAAATTCCACTAATGTTTGTGACATTTTACTAGTTATTTTGTTATCTGTTGACAAATTCTCAGCAAAATCTAGGCTTACTTTATCATGCAGTGTATTTGGTAATTTAATATTTATACATTTCTTGGCTGCAATTTTCAATAGTTTGGTTTTTAAGTCCAAGAAGAACCCGTCTGCTCCTGTGTGATGTCCTCTTGTCAATCTAAAATAGTTTACGTTGAGTACAACTCTTATTTGTTCAAATCCGGTTAGTAAGTTTTGAATGTGGAATTGAATGGTTTCGTCCTTTGTTGGTCTGCCAATGTTCAGACATTTGTATGAACGGTCGAAATATTCTTTAATTAACCTAACCTTGTATAATATGTCCTTCCATTCCATTCCATTAATATTTCTAAACTTTATCTACGTCATTGCCTCTACTTAAATATTTTTTCTTTAATCTTCTGCTACACAGTGCGTAAATGTATAAAGCAAAATGAAGACATAATGTAACTACATTTATTATTAAATAATTTTCTATTTTAGAAAGACTAATTGATTCATTGCCTACCTCTATTTCATTGGCGACATTGACATTAGCCCTGTCTACTTTTGACTGTTGTTTTCCCATTTAAAGTCTATTTTCTATTATTAACCAAGTAAAATTTCCAAACAATATTCAAGGTCCATTTACATACATTAACTTTAGAGGTTTCTTCTACAATATCAAATAAATTATTCTAAATTATTAAAAATTAAATTATTCTACTAATTTAAAAATTTTAGAATTATTAATTATTTAGACTTTTTGTCTTAAAAACAAGTTTTGCCTCGAGCGATTATTTCGTTTATAGGCCCTGCGAGTGCAGATTAGACGCACCTCGTTTAAAAGCGAAGAAAAAGTTTATTATTATGTATATTTTTTGTTTGTTTTTATTCTGCCGCCGCTGGAGGTTCTGTTCGACCTTAGACCAAATGCGGGTAGTGTTCTCCATGTTTTTGAGGATGTGGGCTCTTTATCTGACTGATGTCCTTTGGTCCTTGGTGCCTTGGGTCTTTGGTCACCTTTATGTCTCTTTGCCAGGCGGTCATCGTGTGCTTCACAAGCACAAGGCCCCTGATACCTATTAGCCAGGCGGTTCTTCCTTCAAGGGATCTGTGGCTGTCCGTCAGGATATGCAAAATTTGGTTTCTGTAGGTGCTTAGTGAGCTAGCACTCCAGGACTGGCAGGACCACTTATATTCTGGGTGCTAATAATTGGAGCACCTCCAGAATAGTGGCAGGATCGCCATGTAAATAAAAAAATTTTGTTTTTGTTTTTATTACCAATTGCGCCCAGAAGCGCACAGTTTTGGCTACATAAATAATGCTGATCAAGCATTATGTCTACAGTGGAAGGTATAGCAAGAATTTCAAACAATTATTAAGAATATGAAAATATGAATATGTCCAACGTTAACATTGTTGACAGCATTAACTATTAGATTGCAAACGCAAGCAAATTGATCGTTGCTTGAATTTACCAAACAGAAGTGCCATCAACAATATGTGTGTGTATGTACATATGTACGTTATTGATAGTTTGTAATAAAAACATAATAAAAGAATTATTTTAAACATGTGTCGGCAATGATGACATCATGAACATGCTACAATTGCTTAAACCATATAAATATTGTTACGCAAATGGAAACGACCTAATATCATTTCACATGAAAACATCTTTTAACATTAACAATAAACAAAACCTACACACACACCCATACAACGCACTTGGTTGAATATACCAACAAGTATGAAAGGAAAGGAGATAGGCCAGTGTTGAAAAATTCAGTATTTTAGTACTTTTCCATTTCAAAAATACCGCAGTACCACCGCGAAGCTTTCAATACATTTTTATTATTACATATTTTATGGCTTGTGCTTTTCAACTATTAAGGCATTAGCAACGTAATGCTAAAGCCCGGATTAGCCAAACGTCCACGGAACGTTCGTTCGATTTTAGAATTTGAAAAGCAATGAGAACGCTTGCCGAACCGTAATGTAATTTCGGTAAGCACTTACATTGATCTTCATATGCTGCAAACCAACGTATGTTCAATTACATTCCGTCGACGTTTGACTAAATGGGACTTTTACATTTTGTTACGTTCAGAATCAGAAGTTTTTTTGTATGTGAGGAACACGTATAAATTGTTAGTTTTCCTGTTCCGTACAGTACGTGTCTTAAATATAAATAAATATATAGTCCAGTAGGTACTTTGCTGGCTTACCAGATGTGAGCCCCCGTTTCAAACGAAACGAAACGAAAAATGTAAAAAATAATCCTTTGGCGACCTCCTTCTGCCAAAAACTCTGAGAGTAAATAAAATTGCCATGAAAAAGTTTCTCAAAAATCTGTCGTTCGGAGTTGACTTTAAACTGTAGGTCCACCGCTACTCATATATGAAATTGACACACACAAAATAAATGGCGTGAGAAGCTAGGTTATAATCCTGATTGAGCAGTTGTAATGTCCAATAATGTATGTATTTATTTACAAAAGTACCATTCGATGCGAAAAATTACTCTTTCAGTACCATTTTAAAATTTCAATTTTGCAACACTGAGATAGGCAAGTAAAGAAGAATACACAAACAACAATGTAGTCGCGCTAGAACTCTCGAGAAGCCGAATACAAAGACATTTTACTTCCAGCATCTTCGTTAGACTGATTTTGTGCGTATATAAAAGGTCAGACAAAGCGGCCAACGAGTCAGTAATAATTCAGTCAGTCTTGTGTGAAGACGCATTGCGGTTTGAACGTACAAGTGGTATTGCTTGCAAAAAGCTTGTAAGCAGAGAAGATCTAATGAACAGTTGTTAGTGTTTACGCGAGTAGAAGTGTAAGAAGAATAGCGAATAGTTGTGTGAACTAGTAAAGTGAATAAAGCAATTATTGTTTGTTCATTGTTACCTACGGTGGCACATAAAAGTAGTGTAAACAATAAAGAGAGTTTAACTTAAATTAAACACATATTTGTTTTTACTTGATTTGCAATTAACGAACTTATATTCTAAACGTTTTTAAAAAGGTAAAAACGTAACAAAATAATACATACATATGGTATATACAACAGCCGGAGTATTGCAACAATCGATCGAGTTCCATAAATTTAATCCAAATCGCACAACGTTCTCTGGGAGCACATTGTGACCACGGTTTCGATATGTGCAAATTTCACTGTTTATATGAGATAAAAGTTATTAAATTTATACATTATTTTAATGCTATATTTATTTTTTTAACTGCATACACAACAAAATAAATTAGTTGAAAATTAGCCCTGGTAAGACATTTGATTTCGCAAACTATATCACTGCTAAATTTTTTAGTATTTAACATCATTTAATCTAACTTTTCCATAAGCATACATGTACCTCTGAATCTACCAAATCGACAAACTCTCTTGTTATTTTCAAAACATTTTTATTTTCCAACACGTCAATACCTTCAGAAATGTTCATACTAATCACATTGCGAATGTCAGACATATTTGTAATTTGTTCTAAGCAATTATTGCCGTACGATCTTCTAATTTACCCATAATTGTTGATAACAGCTTTGTATCTCAATATATTGTCAAAAGTTGAACATTTATACCAAACTTTTCTCTAATATTTTCTCTTCATTTTTCTTATCTGTGGATATAACTTAAAATATAAATATATCTCTCTGGCTTAATTCTGAGAATACATTTTAATTTTAGAGAACATACAGAATATTCTTGCTCTAATGTAATAAATAGTTCTTTAGGATTAGGAAATTCGATCTTACTGCCATAGCTGTCAGATAAATACAGGATCAAATTGTGGAATATTGAAAAAAAATCGTCGAAGCTGTTCAATAAAATCATAAAATATTCGTCAGTAAAAATAAATAAATAAAACATTTTTCTTATAAATTATTTTTGTTGTAGTAAAACGTAAAAAGCTAATTCTCTGTACATATTTTAGTTCTAATAATACAGGCCTGCGAAATTTTACTTTTATTTTCACCTTCCAATAATTATGTTATTTTTTTAACTATCTAGGTATGTTAGATTAAAATGCAACTTTGTTTTTTTTTTTTCTAGCACATCGAATTTTTTTTATTGATAACAAACGTGTTTTAGAATTTTTTTTAAAGATTTTCATGAAATTGGAAAAGTTAAACGATTTAAATAAAAGTTTTACTTAGAAAATGAACAGTATTAGTTAAAGATTATGCCAAACACGCTAAGTGAATCAAAATTATTTATGGTATTTTATTCTACATCCCTCAAAACTCATCTTCAATATCTTTCTATTATGATTTCTATCCGGTTCATCTCTATTCAACCAGCAGCAGTCTGCCATCATTTTTGCTTTCCACCTTCCTTGGTATCTGCTCTCCATAACCATAATATCTTGGTGGAAACGCTCACCTTGTTCTTCACTTACGTCACCAAGATTCTCAGGAAAGAAGTCAATATAAGAATGCAGATAATGCAACTTTATACTCATATTGCAACAAAGTTTATGGAAGTTGTTGAGCAAATCATTCACTATATTTTCATAATCTGGGCTTTTTCTATTTCCTAAAAAATGTTTCACTACCTCTTTAAATGACTTCTAAGCGTTCTCTTCGGTTTTATTTTTTTTTTATTTTATTCATTTTTTTCAAATTTATCATCTTGCATTAACTTCCTTATCTCAGGCCTGACAAAAATACATACATAATTGGGCATTACAACCCTTCAGTCAGGATTACGACCTAGTTTCTCACACCACTTATGTTGTGTGTATTAATTTTATACGTGAGTGGCGGGACCTACAGTTTAAAGTCGACTCCGAACGACAGATTTTTTAGAAACTTTTCATGGCAAGTTTTATTTACTCTCAGAGTTTTTGCCAGAAATCTGCTGAGTGGAAGTCGCCGAAGAAATACTTTTTGTACTTTATTTTGATGTCCTGGCTTTTCGTCTAATAAGCCAACACACTACCTACTAGACTACGGCGTCCCTCATTTTTTATTAACTCGTGCCAATATTGGTAGATATCGATACTTTTATAGTGTTTCGTATACAAATGTCGATACCTTGCTCCATCGTGACAAAAATTCCTTCTTTAATTTTTGCATCCGATAAATACTTCAGTTTATCATAGATGTACATGAAACAGGGACCATCTTTAGGTAGTGCCTTTGCAAATTGCTTCATAATACCTAATTTAATGTGAAGTGGAGGTAGCAGAATTTTTAACGGAACAACTAGCGCCTCTTTTACAACGTTTTATTTCTAGGGGTTAATGGCGTTCTTTTTGGCCAGTCCTTTTTGATCCAATGTTCTGCTCTATTTCTACTATCCCATTCACAAAGGAAGCAGGGATATTTTGTATACCCTCCTTGTTGACCCAGAAGCATATTCAATATTTTTAGATCGCCGCCTATAGTCCAACCATGATCCGAGTACTTTTTTTCTTAATATGAATTCTAAATTTTCATAATATTCTTTCAAATGAATGGAATGACCGACCGGCAAAGAAGCATAATTGTTATAATTATGCAATAATACTGCTTTAAGATTTCGTTTAGAAGAATCTAAAAAGTCTCCAATTATTTGGGTTGTGTTCTACATTAAATATCTTGAATAATCCAGGTACATCAGAGCAATAAACTAAATTTCCTTCTCGTGCAAAATATGGAAGAAAATCTTTCTCTCTATTTCTATACCAAAAAAAAGGTCGTTGTAGGGACCAACAAGTTTTTTTCTTTTAATCTTGAACCGAGTAATTTCGATGCATCTTTTGGAAGATTGAGATCTCTCACCAAATCATTTAGTTCACATTGAGGAAATGATTGAGGTGCTGCATTATCTTTATCACATTCATAATCAGATTCTACAGACTTTTGAGATAGTGACGATGTCGATTCTGCAGAACAACATAACTCTTGGTCATCGCCATCTTGAAGTATAGGTAAAATCGCAGAGTGAACACTAGGATAAGCTATATGGGTTTTATTTTTACCATTAAAGCCTTTTGTATTTGTACAGCAAAAGTAACAATCGTCTAAATGGTTTTGCGGTTCCATCCAAACCGTTGGAGTTTTCAAAATAAAGTATGTTTATCTCCCCGTGACCATTTACGTAGTTCACGAACATAAGTAGAACACATTTTATGCAGCATCCATTTCTTGTCTTGTTTTTTTGCTTGATTTTAAAATAACTTCTATACAATTCTTCGATAGACTTAGAAATATTTTGTAATTTTATTACGTATTACATAACTTCCACATATGTAACAGAAGTTATCTGGAGAATTGCTCCACTTGCGAGACCCCATTTGCCTTATTTATTTTCACACAAAAATATCGACACAGCCTATAAATGTAAATCGTAATATGATTTTAATCGCGACAAAGAATGACTTTTTATGGTAGATGAATACGTAAATGTCATTAGTACTATTAGCATGCTCCGTTATTAAAGAAATTTGAAATTAACACTAGTAATACTAGGAAAAATTAAAAAGGTAATTTTCTCAGAAAATTTACGTGATGGATTTTTTTAGTATTTTTTTCGAAGCTTAGTACCTAATACCTATCCAAATTGCTAATTAGATTTTTAAAGGGAAAACCATCACAGGCCTGTGTAATTAATTAAATAATCAATTATAAAGGAAAAATTTGAACACTAAGTATGAAAATAAATTTAAAGTAGAAGTATTTGTATACAAAATATTTTTATGTTTTAAAAATAGAGCTGCATAGTTTACAAATATATATATGTACATGTACATATATTAGAATTGAACATTTTGATTAATTTAGATACAACATTAAAATCGAAGCCGTTATAATTGCTATGTCTTAAACTATTAAGGCTTTTATTGTGCTTCTGAAGATGGTTTTTAACAAATATGTAAGTTTTGTTTTATTTAGATTAACTCGGCTAAATACTCTATCTACATTAGCTGAAAATCAGGTAATATCAATTTTTTGGAAGAGATATCGCCAATGTTGAAAATAAAACAGACAGCTCTCGCTTTTTCATTTTTAACAATTTTTAAAGTTAAAACAATTTTAATTGTCTCAATTCAGATTTAAAGTAATAATAAAGAAAATGACATACACTTGTAATTTTCAAAAACCGTCAAAATAAAAACATAAATCTTCAGATCGTCAATTTGATCTTTTTGGAACACAAAATCGTCAAAATGACATAAAACCGTCAATAACTAAATCTGTCTAAAATAAACTATTCGCAATCAACAAGCTTAAGTGAGCGATGAAGTGAACAGTTTATTCTATAAAAACAAAGGGCCACACTACATAGAAAGAACTCGAAGATAGGAGACAGAAAATAAATATAGTACAAGTGGAGCCAAAGACAACATGCACTACGTTATTGATAGTTTGTAATAAAAACATAATAAAAGAATTATTTTAAACATGTGTCGGCAATGATGACATCATGAACATGCTACAATTGCTTAAACCATTTAAATATTGTTACGCAAATGGAAACGACCTAATATCATTTCACATGAAAACATCTTTTAACATTAACAATAAACAAAACCTACACACACACCCATACAACGCACTTGGTTGAATGTACCAACAAGTATGAAAGAAAAGGAGATAGGCCAGTGTTGAAAAATTCAGTATTTTAGTACTTTTCCATTTCAAAAATACCGCAGTACCACCGCGAAGCTTTCAATACATTTTTATTATTACATATTTTATGGCTTGTGCTTTTCAACTATTAAGGCATTAGCAACGTAATGCTAAAGCCCGGATTAGCCAAACGTCCACGGAACGTTCGTTCGATTTTAGAATTTGAAAAGCAATGAGAACGCTTGCCGAACCGTAATGTAATTTCGGTAAGCACTTACATTGATCTTCATATGCTGCAAACCAACGTATGTTCAATTACATTCCGTCGACGTTTGACTAAATGGGACTTTTACATTTTGTTACGTTCAGAATCAGAAGTTTTTTTGTATGTGAGGAACACGTATAAATTGTTAGTTTTCCTGTTCCGTACAGTACGTGTCTTAAATATAAATAAATATATAGTCCAGTAGGTACTGTGCTGGCTTACCAGATGTGAGCCCCCATTTCAAACGAAACGAAACGAAAAATGTAAAAAATAATCCTTTGGCGACCTCCTTCTGTCAAAAACTCTGAGAGTAAATAAAATTGCCATGAAAAAGTTTCTCAAAAATCTGTCGTTCGGAGTTGACTTTAAACTGTAGGTCCACCGCTACTCATATATGAAATTGACACACACAAAATAAATGGCGTGAGAAGCTAGGTTATAATCCTGATTGAGCAGTTGTAATGTCCAATAATGTATGTATTTATTTACAAAAGTACCATTCGATGCGAAAAAGTACTCTTTCAGTACCATTTTAAAATTTCAATTTTGCAACACTGAGATAGGCAAGTAAAGAAGAATACACAAACAACAATGTAGTCGCGCTAGAACTCTTGAGAAGCCGAATACAAAGACATTTTACTTCCAGCACCTTCGTTAGACTGATTTTGTGCGTATATAAGAGGTCAGACAAAGCGGCCAACGAGTCAGTAATAATTCAGTCAGTCTTGTGTGAAGACGCATTGCGGTTTGAACGTACAAGTGGTATTGCTTGCAAAAAGCTTGTAAGCAGAGAAGATCTAACGAATAGTTGTTAGTGTTTACGCGAGTAGAAGTGTAAGAAGAATAGCGAATAGTTGTGTGAACTAGTAAAGTGAATAAAGCAATTATTGTTTGTTCATTGTTACATACGGTGGCACACAAAAGTAGTGTAAACAATAAAGAGAGTTTAACTTAAATTAAACACATATTTGTTTTTACTTGGTTTGCAATTAACGAACTTATATACTAAACGTTTTTAAAAAGGTAAAAACGTAACAAAATAATACATACATATGGTATATACAACAGCCGGAGTATTGCAACAATCGATCTAGTTCCATAAATTTAATCCAAATCGCACAACGTTCTCTGGGAGCACATTGTGACCACGGTTTCGATATGTGCAAATTTCACTGTTTATATGAGATAAAAGTTATTAAATTTATACATTATTTTAATGCTATATTTATTTTTTTAACTGCATACACAACAAAATAAATTAGTTGAAAATTAGCCCTGGTAAGACATTTGATTTCGCAAACTATATCACTGCTAAATTTTTTAGTATTTAACATCATTTAATCTAACTTTTCCATAAGCATACATGTACCTCTGAATCTACCAAATCGACAAACTCTCTTGTTATTTTCAAAACATTTTTATTTTCCAACACGTCAATACCTTCAGAAATGTTCATACTAATCACATTGCGAATGTCAGACATATTTGTAATTTGTTCTAAGCAATTATTGCCGTACGATCTTCTAATTTACCCATAATTGTTGATAACAGCTTTGTATCTCAATATATTGTCAAAAGTTGAACATTTATACCAAACTTTTCTCTAATATTTTCTCTTCATTTTTCTTATCTGTGGATATAACTTAAAATATAAATATATCTCTCTGGCTTAATTCTGAGAATACATTTTAATTTTAGAGAACATACAGAATATTCTTGCTCTAATGTAATAAATAGTTCTTTAGGATTAGGAAATTCGATCTTACTGCCATAGCTGTCAGATAAATACAGGATCAAATTGTGGAATATTGAAAAAAAAAATCGTCGAAGCTGTTCAATAAAATCATAAAATATTCGTCAGTAAAAATAAATAAATAAAACATTTTTCTTATAAATTATTTTTGTTGTAGTAAAACGTAAAAAGCTAATTCTCTGTACATATTTTAGTTCTAATAATACAGGCCTGCGAAATTTTACTTTTATTTTCACCTTCCAATAATTATGTTATTTTTTTAACTATCTAGGTATGTTAGATTAAAATGCAACTTTGTTTTTTTTTTCTAGCACATCGAATTTTTTTTATTGATAACAAACGTGTTTTAGAATTTTTTTTAAAGATTTTCATGAAATTGGAAAAGTTAAACGATTTAAATAAAAGTTTTACTTAGAAAATGAACAGTATTAGTTAAAGATTATGCCAAACACGCTAAGTGAATCAAAATTATTTATGGTATTTTATTCTACATCCCTCAAAACTCATCTTCAATATCTTTCTATTATGATTTCTATCCGGTTCATCTCTATTCAACCAGCAGCAGTCTGCCATCATTTTTGCTTTCCACCTTCCTTGGTATCTGCTCTCCATAACCATAATATCTTGGTGGAAACGCTCACCTTGTTCTTCACTTACGTCACCAAGATTCTCAGGAAAGAAGTCAATATAAGAATGCAGATAATGCAACTTTATACTCATATTGCAACAAAGTTTATGGAAGTTGTTGAGCAAATCATTCACTATATTTTCATAATCTGGGCTTTTTCTATTTCCTAAAAAATGTTTCACTACCTCTTTAAATGACTTCTAAGCGTTCTCTTCGGTTTTATTTTTTTTTTATTTTTTTTTATTTTATTCATTTTTTTCAAATTTATCATCTTGCATTAACTTCCTTATCTCAGGCCTGACAAAAATACATACATAATTGGGCATTACAACCCTTCAGTCAGGATTACGACCTAGTTTTTCACACCACTTATGTTGTGTGTATTAATTTTATACGTGAGTGGCGGGACCTACAGTTTAAAGTCGACTCCGAACGACAGATTTTTTAGAAACTTTTCATGGCAAGTTTTATTTACTCTCAGAGTTTTTGCCAGAAATCTGCTGAGTGGAAGTCGCCGAAGAAATACTTTTTGTACTTTATTTTGATGTCCTGGCTTTTCGTCTAATAAGCCAACACACTACCTACTAGACCACGGCGTCCCTCATTTTTTATTAACTCGTGCCAATATTGGTAGATATCGATACTTTTATAGTGTTTCGTGTACAAATGTCGATACCTTGCTCCATCGTGACAAAAATTCCTTCTTTAATTTTTGCATCCGATAAATACTTCAGTTTATCATAGATGTACATGAAACAGGGACCATCTTTAGGTAGTGCCTTTGCAAATTGTTTCATAATACCTAATTTAATGTGAAGTGGAGGTAGCAGAATTTTTAACGGATCAACTAGCGCCTCTTTTACAACGTTTTATTTCTAGGGGTTAATGGCGTTCTTTTTGGCCAGTCCTTTTTGATCCAATGTTCTGCTCTATTTCTACTATCCCATTCACAAAGGAAGCAGGGATATTTTGTATACCCTCCTTGTTGACCCAGAAGCATATTCAATATTTTTAGATAGCCGCCTATAGTCCAACCATGATCCGAGTACTTTTTTTCTTAATATGAATTCTAAATTTTCATAATATTCTTTCAAATGAATGGAATGACCGACCGGCAAAGAAGCATAATTGTTATAATTATGCAATAATACTGCTTTAAGATTTCGTTTAGAAGAATCTAAAAAGTCTCCAATTATTTGGGTTGTGTTCTACATTAAATATCTTGAATAATCCAGGTACATCAGAGCAATAAACTAAATTTCCTTCTCGTGCAAAATATGGAAGAAAATCTTTCTCTCTATTTCTATACCAAAAAAAAGGTCGTTGTAGGGACCAACAAGTTTTTTCTTTTAATCTTGAACCGAGTAATTTCGATGCATCTTTTGGAAGATTGAGATCTCTCACCAAATCATTTAGTTCACATTGAGGAAATGATTGAGGTGCTGCATTATCTTTATCACATTCATAATCAGATTCTACAGACTTTTGAGATAGTGACGATGTCGATTCTGCAGAACAACATAACTCTTGGTCATCGCCATCTTGAAGTATAGGTAAAATCGCAGAGTGAACACTAGGATAAGCTATATGGGTTTTATTTTTACCATTAAAGCCTTTTGTATTTGTACAGCAAAAGTAACAATCGTCTAAATGGTTTTGCGGTTCCATCCAAACCGTTGGAGTTTTCAAAATAAAGTATGTTTATCTCCCCGTGACCATTTACGTAGTTCACGAACATAAGTAGAACACATTTTATGCAGCATCCATTTCTTGTCTTGTTTTTTTGCTTGATTTTAAAATAACTTCTATACAATTCTTCGATAGACTTAGAAATATTTTGTAATTTTATTACGTATTACATAACTTCCACATATGTAACAGAAGTTATCTGGAGAATTGCTCCACTTGCGAGACCCCATTTGCCTTATTTATTTTCACACAAAAATATCGACACAGCCTATAAATGTAAATCGTAATATGATTTTAATCGCGACAAAGAATGACTTTTTATGGTAGATGAATACGTAAATGTCATTAGTACTATTAGCATGCTCCGTTATTAAAGAAATTTGAAATTAACACTAGTAATACTAGGAAAAATTAAAAAGGTAATTTTCTCAGAAAATTTACGTGATGGATTTTTTTAGTATTTTTTTCGAAGCTTAGTACCTAATACCTATCCAAATTGCTAATTAAATTTTTAAAGGGAAAACCATCGCAGGCCTGTGTAATTAATTAAATAATCAATTATAAAGGAAAAATTTGAACACTAAGTATGAAAATAAATTTAAAGTAGAAGTATTTGTATACAAAATATTTTTATGTTTTAAAAATAGAGCTGCATAGTTTACAAATATATATATGTACATATACATATATTAGAATTGAACATTTTGATTAATTTAGATACAACATTAAAATCGAAGCCGTTATAATTGCTATGTCTTAAACTATTAAGGCTTTTACTGTGCTTCTGAAGATGGTTTTTAACAAATATGTAAGTTTTGTTTTATTTAGATTAACTCGGCTAAATACTCTATCTACATTAGCTGAAAATCAGGTAATATCAATTTTTTGGAAGAGATATCGCCAATGTTGAAAATAAAACAGACAGCTCTCGCTTTTTCATTTTTAACAATTTTTAAAGTTAAAACAATTTTAATTGTCTCAATTCAGATTTAAAGTAATAATAAAGAAAATGACATACACTTGTAATTTTCAAAAACCGTCAAAATAAAAACATAAATCTTCAGATCGTCAATTTGATGTTTTTGGAACACAAAATCGTCAAAATGACATAAAACCGTCAATAACTAAATCTGTCTAAAATAAACTATTCGCAATCAACAAGCTTAAGTGAGCGATGAAGTGAACAGTTTATTCTATAAAAACAAAGGGCCACACTACATAGAAAGAACTCGAAGATAGGAGACAGAAAATAAATATAGTACAAGTGGAGCCAAAGACAACATGCACTACGATTTTGTTCTTAGTAATAAGAGCATGAATAAAATTGATAGTGTGTAGTAAGTTTTAATAAATAGAGGGTTTGTTAATGGGTTCGAGTTGCCAATTTGCAACAATAAATTTGTAGTTGCGGAAAAATAGCATCTGTAACACCAATACATACCAAATTTGTCAATAAAATAAAATAAAAGTATCGATACCTACTAATATTGGCACGAGTTAATAAAAAATGAGGGACGCCGTGGTCTAGTAGGTAGTGTGTTGGCTTATTAGACGAAAAGCCAGAGTTCGAGCCCCAGGCCAGACATCAAAATAAAATACAAAAAATATTTCTACGGCGACTTCCTCTCAGCAGATTTCTGGCAAAAATTCTGAGAGGAAATAAAATTGCCATGAAAAGTTTCTCAAAAATCTGCCGTTCGGAGTCAACTTTAAACTGTAGATCCCTCCACTCTTTTATAAAATTAACACACACAACATAAGTGGTGTGAGAAAGTAGGTCGCAATCCTAACTGAAGGGTTATAGTGACCAAATACGTATGTGTTAATAAAAAAAATTAATTTTTGTGTGGAACTATTAATAAATAATAAAAACAACTAATGACAATAATAGTTTTTAATTTTTTCTTTCAAGAAATTAAAAAATATTGGCCACTTTCAGCAAGAAACATTTTTTATGAACAGTACGTCTTATTTTGATCTTGTAATATTTAGCTTCTTAATTACCTTTTGCACAAGAAACTATACTCATTGTGACCGAAAATTACCCATATTTCGATTAATAATTAAATATTTCAAATTTCCCTTTTTAACACAAAATAAATGTCTATTTACATATAATTTTTCTGCCTTATCCGCCAGTTTTCACTCTGTATATTTGTTGCTTCTAACACATTTGCTTTGCAAAACTTATAACATGTTTTCACCCTCTTATTAAACCGGCAAGGCTGCTGTTTAGAGCGTTTTATCGTCTCTGCGCGGTGCTTGGAACTTGGTTATTAGTAGAGAAGAGAAAAAGAAAATGTATTTCATAATACAAGAATAAAGTTTTGAATAACAATTGAATATAAAATATTTTCTTTATTCGGAAAGTGTCGAATTAGTGGTTTATTACAAAATTTAAAAAAGCAGAAAATCAGGTGTCAATAGAATTCAAAAATGTCGGAATTGGATATGGAAACGACATAAAAATTAATTTGACGTCATGAAATACAAGACTATCGGTTCGAACTAACTAATAAACTAAAATGTATAAGAACAGATAAAAAAAAAATTTTTACACAAACTAAAACAGCTGTTGTTAAATATATTGTTACTAAAAGGGAAACAGTGTAGCATCGTTTAGCATTAAAATGCTAACAAACATACTAACGAATACAATAAACATGTTGATTAATAATAGCTACACTAACAACTACAACGAACATGTTACAAGCAAAGCATCAACATCGGTACGATACAACAATGCAGTAGCTATAGAATTCTCGAGAAGGCGAGAACAAGAACCTTCCACATCGAGAACGTTCATCATACTGATTACGTGCGGATACAAAAGGGCAAGACAATACCAGCAACAAGTTAAGCCCTAGTTATGCTACCGGAACGTAATGTAACGCAATGTAACAGTAATGTGCACGGAACGTAAAAATGTAAGAGCAATTATAGAACGTAAAAACGTAATCATATGTTTTTAGGTAAACAAAACAAGAAAAGAAATAAACGAAAACAAATAAAGAAAAAAATTGCAAAAACTAAAAGACAAAAATTCAGACATGTTTTTGGGTTTGAGATTTTATTTTATTATATTTATTATTGTTTTTTAAACAAACTTAATATTAATTTCAGATTTTAAAAAATTCGTTTTCAGTCATTTTATCACTTTTAATATGGCGCCTTTTGTTTTACTTTAATTCAGCTGTTAACCAGTGTTATCACTACAGAGTTTTTAAGTTTATTTCAACGATTTTATATTTATTTAAAGGTACTTATTAAAAGTTTTATGTACTGTTTCTGTAAGCCAAACAATTCCACTTTCACTGAAACAAAAACACTCAATTTAGTTTGTGTTGAGGAAAACACACACAAAATTGAGTGCTTTTGATTGTATTTTCCATATAAATAGACAAGCAAGTGAAATCGTTTATTTTACAGAAACAGGTCAGGTATTTCGGAAACCAAATTTGTACAAACGTTAAAACTTAGTTATCTTCTCTAATAAAAGTAAAGTGAAATGCTTTTCGAACGCTATAGTTATCTAATTTAAAATAAAAGTAAACACTACCTACATAATGTAATAGTAAAATAGTGTTTATTTTTATTTTAAATTATAAAAGTTAATAATGAAATAAATTATAATTTGGGCTTTTAAAATATGTGAAGTTTTATTTAAAGAGAATTCCACATACAGCCAACATAACATACACACAAAATGTATATTCTGTTCATAATTTCAATTTTGGTGGTGTATAATATTGACATGTTGTTAACACTGCTAAACAGATGTCACGTAAAAATGTAAGAAAATTCTATTTTTTACAGATTCTTACGTTCCGGTTACGTTACATTACATTTCTATAACCATTCGTATTGCTTTATACATAACAAAAACGATCAGCTGTTTCTTACTGTTGCGGTTACATTCCGTTACGGTAGCATAACTAGGGCTTTATGCTGTAGTTACCCACACGTAACGTAACGCACCGTAGAAAAATTTCTTTTTTTAGCATATGGAGAACAAACCGGAACGATCTGTATAAAACAGAATTCTTCCACGTTTTTACGTGACATTTGAACATGAGAGAGAATGAGCAGTGAAAAAAAATATTGTAACCAACATTTGTGAAAAAATCACCAAATAAGGAAAAATATGAACAAAATTAAATTCGCAGTTTTTTTATTTTATTTTTTTTCAAATTTAATTATAATTGAGAAAAAAAGAACCAAAAAATAACAAAATAAAATTATAGTCTTACTAATTAATTAATTTTAACAAACAAAACAAAAGTTATTTTTATAAGAAAAATCATAACCAAATCCGGAAAAATCTACACATTGAACAAAAAACGGCAACACTGATGATGATCTGTATACCAATTTCTTTGCATTGTGATGTGTTCGTTTGTGTGTTGCTTTGTGTTCTGTTTCGTTTTTATTTACATTCTTCATTGACATATGTCCCGTTTTGAACGTTTCTATAACTACACAAACGTTTTTAAGGCTACGTACGTTACGATTTTACGTTTCTTCCGGTTGGACAACCATGGCATTAGTCATAATTCAGTCAGTCTTGTGTGAATACAAGTTGCGTGCGAAGTAAAGTCTACCGAAGAGTGGTTAGTGTTTGCGAGGACAGAAGTGTGAGCAGAGAATAGCGAACAAGCAATTATTGTTGTATTAGTTAAGTGTGAACAGTGGCACAAAAGTAGTGAGAACAATAAAGAGTTTAACTGAAACAAAACACATATTTGTTTTTACTTGGTTTGCAATTAACGAACTCAAATGAAAATGTAGTGACTTGAGAGACACATATTGCTAGATTAAACAACCAAGTATCAAATCAAACGATGTCGACTCTGCTTAGCAGCACTCGGTATGTACACCAGTCTAATTTCAAATCAGGCGGTAATTTTCAATTTTATTTGATAAAAAACAACAATTAAAAGCAAAATTAAACATCTAGCTAAGAACTCACAACCGTGCATGAGAGTTGACAGTAAATATGTTTCCGCTAGTACCATTCAAATAATAATTGGTGGAAAATACTGTGACGTCCATCACATTTTGCATCAAACGCAAACGGTTTTCCACAGTTCAATTTGATATGATCCGACCAGTGAGTTAGTTCCCAATATTTTTAACTGATCTAACAAAGATTATATATGATCCACTAATTTGTATTGGTGTCAAATTTTCCGGTAAGTAAAGCCATTGAATTGTTGGGGTTTACCCTTAGACCATTTGAAGATACACATAAATAAATTTGATATAAATCTTGGTTTATTAATGGATGCAGTTAGCGTCAATAACGCTAGAACTACTAAATAGCTGCACGTCAGTGTATAGAGCCAGCTGTTACCATTGAACGGATAACACTTACTTAGATAAGAAAGGAAATGATATTGTGCGACGTTTGTCAATTTGGCACTATATATTTCTTCAAATTAATATGTTTAAAGTTCAGCAAAATTATATTATTTAATAATAAAATAATACGGTAAACAAATACAATACAATACGATAAACAAATGATTAGCACCTTTTTTGTACAGCTGTTCCAAATAAAACAACTCTGATCACACAGAAAATATTATTTTATGAAATAATAATTTTAGTACTCACTATCATATTTTTTCAAGAGACATGTAATTTTTGGCAGGTCGTACGATTAAATCCGATGAGGTTTTAATGCAAATTAATGTTGTCGTCTGTCTACAGTATAATATTGATGTAGATTGATAATTTAATGGGTGTTTTTTTTTTATTAAGTATTAATGTATATATAAAGGGTGTTTTTATAGAGGTATAGAACTTTAAGTTGCAATAAAACAACGATGGATTATTCGATTGACATGAATTTTATTTATCCGAAAGATAATCTTGTGGCATTACATTTTAAATGTGATTTCTTCTAAATGGTCAAGCGTTTGTGGCTTTACCGCATAAACCAATGACTTTACATAGCCCCACAGAAAGTAGTCTAGCGGTGTTAAGTCACAAGATCTTGGAGGCCAATTCACAGGTCCAAAATGTGAAATTAGACGGTCAACAAACGTGTCTTTCAATAAATCTATTGTGGCACGAGCTGTGTGACATGTTGCGCCGTCTTGTTGAAACCACATCTCCTGGACATCATGGTTATTCAATTCAGGAATGAAAAAGTTAGTAATCATGGCTCTATACCGATCACCATTGACTGTAACGTTCTGGCCACCATCGTTTTTGAAAAAGTACGGACCAATGATTCCACCAGCCAATAAAGCGCACCAAACAGTCAGTTTTTCTGGATGTAACGGTGTTTCCACATACACTTGAGGATTACCTTCACTCCAAATGTGGCAGTTTTATTTGTTGACGTAGCCATTCAACCAGAAGTGCACTTCATCGCTAAACAAAATTCGTTTATGAAAATCGGGAACAACGGTAATCTCGTTTTGGGCCCATTCGACGAATCTACGCCTTTACGAGTTGGATTTTCTAAGCACGCAAACCGAGATCCTTCCGCAAAATCTTCCATAAAGTGGATGGACACAGATCCAATTCCTGTGCTCGATGGCGGATGGACTCATTCGGGTTTTCCTCAATGCTACGCTCTACAGCAGCAATAGCTTCTTCTGTACGCACCGTACAGCGTCTCTGGGGATGCGAGTTATCAATAAGAGTAAACGTGGTGCGAAAACGTTCCATGGTTAATCGAATTAACTGCTCTGATGGACGATTTTGTCGACGATAAAATGGACGTAGTGCGCGATACGTTTTCCGCACAGAACCATTATTTTCGAAATAAAATTGCACTATTTGCAAGCGTTGTTCAGGCGTGAGTCTATTCATGATGAATTGCCAAATCAAACTGAGAATAAATCACTTGACAGCTGTTAAATCGGTCGCCATCCTGAAAAGTAATGCCAACTTAAAGTTCTATACCTCTATTAAAAACACCCTTTATATGTATATATATTTTTAGTATTGTTTAAAGTTTCATTGGTTAAACCGTTTAAAAATACGGCGTATTGCAACAATAGATCCAGTTCTGTAATTCAGTTCCACAAATTTAATCCAAATCAGACAACGTTCTCTGGGCGCGCATTGTGGCCACGGTTTGGATATGAGCAAATTTCACTGTTTATGTGAGATAAAACTCATTAAATTTATGCATTATGGTAACGCTATATTTATTTTTTTAACTGCATACACAACAAAATTAATTATTTGAAAATTAGCCCTGGTAAGTCATTTGATTCTGCAAACTATATCACTGCTAAATTTTTTAATATTTAACATCATTTAATCTAACTTCTCCATAAGCGTACATGTACCTCTGAATCTACCAAATCGACGAACGCTCTCGTTATTTTCAAAACATTTTTATTTTTCAACACGTCAATACAATGTTCATACTAATCACATTGGGAATGTCAGACATATTTGTAATTTGTTCTAAGCAATTATTGAGGAACGATCTTCTACTTTACCCATAATTGTTGATAACAGCTTTGTATCTCAATATATTGTCAAAAGTTGGACATTTGTACCAAACTTTTCTCTAATATTTTCTCTTCATTTTTCTTAACTGTGAATATAACTTAAAATATAAACATATCTCTCTGGCTTAATTCTGAGAATAAACTTTAATTTTAGAGAACGTACAGCATATTCTTGCTCTAATGTAATAGTTCTTTACGATTAGGAAATTCGATCTTACTGCCATAGCTGTCAGATAAATACAGGATCAAATCGTCGAATATTCAAGAAAAAGTCATCGAAGTTGATCAATAAAATCATAAAATATTCGTCAGTAAAAATAAATAAATAAAACATTTTTCTTTTAAATTATTTTTGTTGTAGTAAAACGTAAAAAGCTAATTCTCTGTACATATTTTAGTTTTAATAATTAGTTTAAAAATCAATTATAACAGAAAAATTTGAATACTAAGTATGAAAATAAATTTAAAGTAGAGGTATTTGTATACAAAATATTTTTATGTTTAAAAATAGAGCTTCATAGTTTACAAAATATATATGTACTAGCTAATACCCGGTGTGCTTCGCTACTCCTATCGATATGAAATATAAATATTCAAAATATATTGAAATACATTTTTTCTTATGTATATTTTTATTATTTTTAGTCAATAACCTCAACGTAACAAAATAAGAAGTCTGGATTTTAAAATATTTATTTTGTTACTGATATGTATTTACAATGTTTCATAATAATTATTTTATATTCTTATTTCTATTCTTTCAAAGTTTCGGTCTATATTAATGCTGCAGCTCTACGTTGCTGACCCTGAATTCGAGTAATACGTTGGTCCTCGTAATCTCCCTCCTTCTAGGCGTACATCGCGTTGATCCGGCGTCTCATCAGTTCTTGATCTTGATGATTGGGGTAGGTTTCTTCTAAGACGAGCATCACGTTGATCAGGTGTCTCAGCAGCTCAAGATGTTGATGCTCGTATCCTCTCTCCTTCCACACGTGAATCACGTTGATCTGGTGTCTCCGCAGCTCTAGATGTTGATGCTCGTAGTCTCTCTCCTTCCAGGCGTACATCGTGTTGATCCGGCGTCTTATCAGTTCTTGATCTTGATGATTGGGATCGTTTTCTTCTAAGACGTGCATCACGCTGATCAGGTGTCTCAACAGCTCTAGATGTTGATGCTCGTATCCTCTCTCCTTCTACACGTGCATCACGTTGATCTGGTGTCTCCGCTGCTCTAGATGTTGACGCTCGTAGTCTTTCTTCTTCTAGGCGTACATCGCGTTGATTCATTGACCTTGATGATTGGGATCGTTTTCGTTTAAGACGTGCGTCACATTGATCAGGTGTCTCAGCAAGTCTAGATGTTGATGCTCGTACTCTCTCTTTCAGCGCGTATATCTCGTTGATCTGGGGTTTCTGCAGTTACTGCTCTTTGCGATCGTATTCTTTCCCTTTCTAAAAGTTCATCACGTTGAACTAGAGTCTAAGCAGTTCTAGATGTGGAGGCTCTAGACCTTTCAACACTCAGACGAACATCACGTTCTTCGGGAGTTTCGTCAGCCCTTTGTGATTGTAAATTAACTGCATTTTTGGTGCGTTTAGAAAGCGAAGATTTTTTAGGTGGCATTTTTTTGTTTTTAATTTATCACAATATGATCACTCACAAAATAAATGTTTAACTTGTTTAGAATCTGGGATTTAAATGATTTGCGGGAAAATTTTACGTACTTCTTTTCAATCATTATTAGGCAAATATACCGTAACAGGTCAAATTATTTTCAAGATTAAAAATTTGAGCAATAGAAAATATTTAACATTTTTTATTAGGGGGACCATAAATGATCTGACCATAAAGGTTTGGTCTGTATTATATAACCACAAAGTTGTCCATACACAATTTGAGGAATCTAGCTGTTGCAGTTTAAGATATATGCGACATTAAATACTTATTGGGTATGTGGGCGTAGCACCTCGCCTACTTGAAATTTTAAAATCCTTCCAGACATACAGGAAGGTACTGTAAAATTTCAAGAAAATCGGTCCAGCCGTTTAGCCGTCTATAGACTTCAAACAAACAAACACACATTATAGAATTGAACATTTTGATTAATTTAGATATAACATTAAAGTCGAAGCCATTATAATTGCTATGTCTGAAATTATTAAGCCTTTTGTGTACAATATTGTTTCTGACGATGGTTTTTAACAAATATCTAAATTTTGTTTTATTTAGATTAACTCGCCTAAATACTCTATCTACATTAGCTGAAAATGAGATAATATCAATCTTTCGGAAAAGATATCGCCAATGATGAAAATAAAAAACAGCATCTCCCATTTTCAGTTTTGACAATTTTTAAAGTTTAACAATTTTAATTTTCTCAATTCAGATTTAAAGTAATAATAACGAAAATGACATACATTTTCAATTTTCAAAAACCGTCAAAATAAGAACATAAATCTTCAGATCGTCAATATGATCTTTTTGGAACACAAAATCGTCAAAATGACATAAAACCGTCAATAAATAAATCTGTCTAAAATACACTATTCGCAATCAACAAGCTTAAATGAGCGATGAAGTGAACAGTTTATTCTAAAAAAACAAAGGACCACACTACATAGAAATAACTCGAAGATAGGAGACAGAAAATAAATATAGTACAAATCGAGCCAAAGACAACATGCACTACGATTTTGCTCTTAGTAATAAGAGCATGCTATAAAATTGATAGTGTGTAGTAAGTTTTAATAAATAGAGGGTTTGTTAATGGGTTCGAGTTGCCAATTTGCAACCATAAATTTGTAGTTGCGGAAAAATAGCATCTGTAACATCAATACATACCAAATTTGTCAATTGACGACTCAACTTTTATTTCAAACTGCAAGTAGGGATGAAACGATGGAGCAAGGTATCGACACTTGTACACGAAACACTATAAAAGTATCGATACCTACCAATATTGGCACGAGTTAATAAAAAAATGAGGGACGCCGTGGTCTAGTAGGTAGTGTGTTGGTTTATTAGACGAAAAGCCATGTTTCGAGCCCCAGGCCAGACATCAAAATAAAATACAAAAAGTATTTCTACTGCGACTTGCTCTCAGCAGATTTCTGGCAAAAACTCTGAGAATAAATAAAATTGCCATGAAGGTTAGAGGACCTGTTAGGTTTGGTTAGAGGACGTGTACTTGTCAATTAAGACCAGTACAGTACCCGGAGGTCGAATTGACCCATTGTACAACGTCCTAGTTTCTCACACCACTTATGTTGTGTGTGTTACTTTTATACATGAGTGTTGGGACCTACAGTTTAAAGTCGACTTCGAACGACAGATTTTTATTTATTGAGAAACTTTTCATGGCAATTTTTATTTACTCTCAGAGTTTTTGCCAGAAATCTACTGAGAGGAAGTCGCCGAAAAAATACTTTTTGTATTTTGTCTTTGATGCCTGGCCTGGGGCTCGAACCCAGGCTTTTGTCTCTAATAAGCCAACACACTACCTACTAGACTACGGCGACTTCAATTTGCGATGAAAAGTTTCTCAAAAAAATCTGTCATTAAACTGTAGGTCTAGCCACTCTTGTATACAATTAACACACACAACATAAGTGTTGTGAGAAACGAGGTTGTATCCCTGACTCAAGGGTTGTAATGACCAAATACGTATGTGTTAATAAAAAAAATTTAATTTTTGTGTGAAACTATTAATAAATAATAAAAACAACTAATGACAATAATAGTTTTTAATTTTTTCTTTCAAGAAATTAAAAAATATTGGCCACTTTCAGCAAGAAATATTTTTTATGAACAGTACGTCTTATTTTGATCTTGTAATATTTAGCTTCTTAATTCCCTTTGGAACAAGAAACTATACTCATTGTGACCGAAAATTACCCATATTTCGATTAATAATTAAATATTTCAAATTTCCCTTTTTAACACAAAATAAATGTCTATTTACATATAATTTTTCTGCCTTATCCGCCAGTTTTCACTCTGTATATTTGTTGCTTCTAACACATTTGCTTTGCAAAACTTATAACATGTTTTCACCCTCTTATTAAACCGGCAAGGCTGCTGTTTTGAGGGTTTTATCGTCTCTGCGCGGTGCTTGGAACTTGGTTATTAGTAGAGAAGAGAAAAAGAAAATGTATTTCATAATACAAGAATAAAGTTTTGAATAACAATTGAATATAAAATATTTTCTTTATTCGGAAAGTGTCGAATTAGTGGTTTATTACAAAATTTAAAAAAACAGAAAATCAGGTGTCAATAGATTTCAAAAATGTCGGAATTGGATATGGAAACCACATAAAAATTAATTTGACGCCATGAAATACAAGACTATCGGTTCGAACTTGTCATCCGTTTTGTTATTGAAAATAAACTAACTAATAAACTAAAATGTATTCATTTTCCTTTCTAAAAGGTCGATATTTTGTAAAAATGTAAGTAAATTTAGGTTTATATCATAAAATAAAAATTAATGCATTGGTGTTTTTGTTTTTTATACAGCAGAAGGGATCGGCTTAATCTTATGCGTTCAAAGGAACTGCTGAAAAGAATGATACTAATAATGAAAACAACGCAGATGTTGCCGATTTAGTTTTTTTTCGTATTTGTTCTCCTTATACCATATTTACAAATCAAATTTAGCCCTTCTAACTTATTCTATCTTATGTTAACACTATATTTTTACGCATTATGCAGAAGTGAGGTACACTATACCCTCACTTTAAAAAAATTATGAAAGTAATTTTCCCATTATTTCCTTTTCCACTATACCTTGATTAAAATAAAATTTACGTTACAGATTCAAGGTTATGCGAAACCTTTTATGAATTGGTTAGTAGGTTTTATTAAATACAACTTTGTTTTCAACATTCGAAATTCAGTGCTACCGAATTAAAAATTAGAAAACAGCTATTAATTTAAATATTATAACATATATAATAATAATTAAAATATAATAATAATAATAATTAAAATAGAAAAATCTAGTAACAGTAAAATTATTAAATAATTTTAAAAATGAATTCAAATTCAAAAATTACGTGGTAACTCTGTTGTGTACTGACGTGAATTTTTGAGCTGTGCGTTTTTTCGTCTGTAATAAGTTATTTTTATGCTGAATAAACATTCGTTTTATAATCTATTTCGTTTTTTGTGTTAATTGAATGATTGCCTGTGCGCTATAATGGAAATTTACCCGGAATTTTGTTTTAATATTGCAATAATTTAGCATTTTTATTGAGAGTGCGTTGATATACAACAACAGTAATTATAACCTTTTGGTGTTTCTTGTTTTTCTATTCATTTATTGCGTATTTTTTAAGCTCGCATTTCGTCGAGCTTACCTGTTTCGTGTTGGCAATACCGTGATGTAAATTAAAATTTTTCAGAAGGTATTACAATTTTTGTTTCTCCGATCTTTACTTTCTGTGCTGGCAATACCGTGTACATTTGAAAAGGAGCGTTGTCATGGGTTATACTGCGAACGTTATTTTTAAATTGAATATAATGGAGTGTTCAAAAGTTAATTGTTCAACTACTGGGAATCTTAGGATGGTCTCATGCTGGCTATGTATGAGTCTCTATCGTGTAACTTGTAGTGGTCTTAAAGCTCGCGATGCGGATGTGTTGGCCGAGCACAGAAGTTCCTTCAATGCACTTGTCCTGATTGTAGAAAGGTCAATATTGAATTATACAAACTATTTAAGGATTCTAAGTTTAAATTTAACACAATTAATAATGATCTTATGGAATTGCAAAAGAAGTTTACAGAGTTTGGTGAGTTATTTGGTAAATATCCTAATTTGGATAAATTTGTTAGCAATCAACATCCTGCATCACCTAAACGTAAAAGGGATGGTTTAAGACCTGCTTCCACCCATAATGTTTCTCCATTACTACTACCTGCTGCTGATCCGAATGAAAATGTTGTATTGACTCCATCTTGTGAATTGCAATCGTCACATCCTTTGAATAATAATTGTACATCACCGTTCACCAATTCAATTTCACCATTACCTCGTGCTGCTGATATTTCGTCCGTAACTAATAATTCTAATAACTCACAACCTACTTCAAATTACTCGAAAGCTGATATTAATAACAGCTTGGTAACCTTCCCTAAGCCGTTAGCGCCATACCACCTGCTAGAAGCATTTTTATCTCACGTTTAGCTTCCGACACTGCCATAAAGTACATTGAATTTTATATAAGGTCTAAAATAGGTGATGATTTTAATTTATCGATTCATAAATTTGCTTACTCGCAGCCGGGAACAATATCGTCCTTTAAAATTATGAATACTTTGAAAAAATACATGATTTCAATTTTTGGCCTGCAAAAACATATATCCGAGAATATGTTACCTCTGAGAGACAAAAAAAGGACTGTACATCTGCCTACACCTCAAATTTCAAAAAACTAAATATCGATAGTGATAGTTTATCAATAGTCTATCAAAATGTTCGTGGATTAAATACTAAATTGTCTAAACTCTTCGTTAATAGTCCTGATTTTATTTATGATGTAATTGTCTTTACTGAAACTTGGCTTAATGACAGTGTTTTTAATGCGGAAATTCTTTGTAACAGATATCAAATTTATAGATATAATCATAATACACGCAGAGGAGGAGGTGTATTAGTTGCTGTCTCTTCATTACATCCATCTGAACAGTTTGTAACCCATACTTCTAATATTGAATTTGTTGCTGTTGTTGTAAAATTAAAAAACATCTAAAGTCTACTTTACTTGTTCATATGCTCCTCCTGATTCTGACTATGCTGTTTACTCTGATCATGTTGACGCAATAACATCTGTTGTCCAATGTGCTAAAAAGATGATTCTGTTTTTGTTATGGGTGATTTTAATCTACCCTCAATCGAATGGAAACATGTACCTGATGTGCCTTATTTAATTTCGATTAAAAATAAGACTTGCCATGACTTTGGAAAAATATTGGATCTAGTATTTGTTAATGATGTTAATCACTGTAGTGCTTTACGTTCTGAACCTGTAATTTTGCCTGAGGACCGATATCATCCGACTTTAAAAACTGATTTTTTCTTTCCAACTAATTTCAAAGCTAAGCGTTCTAAAGCTAGTAAAGTCTACTGTTTTAATCAAACCAATTACAATTTATTTAATGACATGATGAGAAATACTTGTTGGAATGAAACAGTTTCTCCTTAATGTTTTTAAGAACACTAAAAATTAAATAACTTATAATTTTAATAGAAATCTATCGGGACAAGTGTGAGACGCGAAAAGACCAAATTATTCGAATTGAAGAGAACCGTGATCGTTGGTTTGTAATATTCAACTGATTTTTATTATTCAATATTTCTTAAATCTACATACTTAACATACTTAATTCTAACTGTCTATTCCAATTCAGCAACTCCGTTGCTTATTCTAATTACTTATTCCCTATTATTATTCTAATACCTTATCCTACGTATTCAATAACCTTACACTTACTTATCAATAGGGTGGTACTAATTTATGATGACTAAATTCATTGTTATTAATTCAATTATCTGTATAATTATTATTTAATACAATTCACTTTTTTAAATTAATTCCAAAACAAATAGATGATGAAATTATGGCGCAACATTCCGGCCCCATTGAAGGACTGGGCTTCTTCAATCAATTGGAAGTGGAGCCAGTTTGTGGATTGGACGCTTATAGACGCCATTTCGCTTTATGACTTCCGCCACTCTGACCTTGCTGTCTTCTCCTTCAACGACTGTGACGACTCTCCCGGTCAGCCAATGTTGCGGCGGGCAATTCTCCTAGTGGATGATCACCACCTGACCTAGCTTCAGGTTTGGCGATTTGCTGGTCCACTTTGCCTTGCAGATCCACGACGCAGTCTCGAGACCAAGCCTGCCAGAACGTCTGCTTGAGTCCGCAAAGTAGTCGCCAACGCTTCCATAATTTGGGTTCGATGATTTTCCCGTCGCCTTCCGATTCGAGCGGCAGCGAACGCGGACCCTCTCCTATCAGCAGATGAGCTAGAGTTAGCGCCTCTCCGTCGTAGGGTCTGGAGACAGCGGTGCAATGGGCCGACTGTTGAGCACCGCCTCTGTTTCTGCGAGCTCCGTCTCCATTTCCTCTTACATCAGCGATGCGTTGCTCACTGCGCGCAGAAACAGGAACTTCGCCTGCTTGACGGCTGCTTTGTCGCATAGCACATCTTTCGGAACACCTCTTCTTGCAGCGAACCTTTTAAAAGATAGAAGAAAAGAATCAGTGGGTAAATCTGATACTAACTCTAAATGCACTGCCTTAGAAGTTGAACACATGAAGACCGCTAAATACATTTTCAAAGGTGGTCGACCACGAATTCTCAAAGAGACATTAACGGGACCACAAAAGTCTACGCCGACGATAAGAAATGGTCGTGTAGCTTTCACTCTATTGGTGGGCAAGTTTTCCATTATTTGGGACATAAGTCTTGGTTTATAGCAGAAGCAATGTACACACTTGCGCACAACCCTACTGCACTCTTCCTTGGCGTTAATTAGCCAGATTCTCTCTCTGGCGAGAGCAATGAGTGCCTTTGTGCCAGCATGGCAATTCTCGAAATGGAGATGTCGGAAATAGAGTGTGACAAAGTCATTTTGCTTCTGTAACAAAAGTGGGAATTTTGCATCATATGACAAATTTGCATTAAGCAATCTCCTACCCTTAAAAGTGAAAATGTTCTCTCTTCTTCAGTGAATGTATGAATGAAAGGTGTAAGTCTCTGTATATTCGACAGTAAGATCAGAGATTTCTGTAATTTAGAAAGAAGAAAAGAAAAATTAGATTTCTGGATAGCCCCTACGAGGCGATAAAATGACCATTTCATTTCCGTTGTAGTAGGTATGATACTTTGATTCGTCTTCCGTTTCTTCAGAGTATCGGCGAACCTGAGTATCAAACATGTTACTCGCGATAACTTCTTATATGAAGAGTATTTCGATATCATTTCTAGCAGACAGTTCCAAGTCTCCTCTACTGCAAGAAATACGTTCACCTTCCTCGTTTCCAATAACTTTTGATTCTCTGTTAATTCAAAATGTTCATTAACAGGCCATTCTCAACTGTCGTTTAGGAGAAACGACGGTCCATATTGAATTCTTCAAATCCTTCACATCGGGTCCTCTTGACACAATGTCAGCTGGATTCTGTTTAGTAGGCACGTGGCGCTGAATCTCAGCGACTCTATTCGACACAAAAGTCGTCAAAGAGGATGGATGCGTTTTTATCAAATGCAGTACTATTTCGGAGTCTGTCCAGAAATAAACATCATCTATTTCAAAATTCGTCATACGCTTAATTCTGTTCCATAACTTAGCCAGCAGATGTGCAGCACATGGCTCAAGTCTAGGAAGTGATTTAGACTTGAGGGGAGCAACTTTGGACTTAGCCGTAAGTAGTCTCGAGACGATTGCGTTTGTCTCGGAGCTTCGAATGTATAAGCGACACCCATATGCTCGAATTGAAGCGTCAGAAAATCCATGAATTTGAATTCTCGATGTAGACATGGTATGGACGAATTTTGGAATACTAATTGAATCAACTTCCATTAAATTAGCCTTGAAGTTTTCCCATGAAGTATTCAACCCCAAGGGAGTTGATTCATCCCAGTCAAGCTTTTGAATCCAAAGCTCTTGCAATAGGATCTTTGATTTTGTAACAAGTGGGCATAACAGTCCGAGAGGATCGAATAATCGAGAAGGCACCGATAATATGTTTCTCTTTGTAGCCTTTAAGTCCTGAAACTTATCTTCCAAATGAAATTTAAATAAATCATTCTTCGGAACCCAATGTATGCCCAATGCTTTCGCAGAGTCTGAATAGCTATGTATTAGTTTCTCTCTCTGTAGAGAATTCAGAAATTCAGTGTGGTTTGAATACCACTTAGTGAGATTGGAACCAGCCGAAGCCAAAATTTCAGTCTCCTGATTTCGAATTAGAATTAATTCATCATAGCTTTCAGCTCCAGTAGGTAAGTCATCTACGTAGAAATCACTGCGAACAATTTTCGAACAAATAGGCAAAGTCTCCTTGTATATGTCGCTTAGGTGAATCAGACATCTAATGGCTAAAAATGGCGCTGAAGCTGTACCATAAGTGACAGTATTCAACCGAAAATGCCTCAATTCATCAGATGGATTCTCTCGCCAAAGAACCAATTGAAAATTTCTATCCTTATCACCAATCATGACCTGACGATACATTTTTTCAATGTCTGCAGTGATTACATACTTGTGGAATCGAAAACGAATTAACGTAGAATACAATTCTTCTTGAACTTTAGGACCAACCATTAACAGTTTGTTAAGCGAAACATGTGAAGAAATTCTACATGAAGCATCAAATAATACCCGAAGTTTGGTAGTTGTACTCTGAGGTCGCAAAACACATTCATGTGGAATAAAATAGTGGGGAGTATCAGGAAATTTGTCCAAAAGTGGCATATGACCCAAATTGAAGTACTCCTTCATGAAGTCATGATACAGCTGCCTCATGGTATCATCTTTAGAAAGTTTCCGTTCCAAAGAGAGAAATCGTGGCTTTGCAGTTTCAAACGAAGATCCTAATAATTTATGATCAGACTTAAAAGGTAATGAAACCTCAAATCATCCCGACGCAAGACGTCGTACTGTAGTCTTGAACTCGTTCTCACATTTCCTATGCTACTCAGAATAAATTTCAGTTGATTCGGTTGGAAGTTCTTCTAACTCCGAAAATTTACGGACGATCGAATCAGCATTGCTCTCGTCTTCGATTGAATTACTCAAATGATAAACGCTAGAATTAATGGAGCCCTTTGATTGATTGTATTTGCCAGTGACAATCCAACCAAGTGAAGTTTTCTGAAGTTTTCATAAGCAAATCAATTTTCGGTGGTTTATGGAAACACGGATCAGCTAATTTTATACTGTTAGGAATATGAAAGTCGGTTGTATTTATAACACTGTCAGGTTGGAAATTAGTTATCGAACTCAATACCCAGAATTTCGCATTACCATTAACCCTCGATGTGACAGTTAGATTAACGCTAGATTTCGAAAGTGAATTCGTTTCACTAATGCCAGTTATATTAAGTCTGCCTCCTTCTCTTTTTAAACGCAGTAGCTGCGCAAGTTCCTAAGTTATTAGATTTGGTTGAGATCCGGAATCCAAAAGTGCTCTCGCTGGTATCAATTTACCAAAGCTACTTCTTACACTGACTGCTGCTGTCGCGAGAATAACTCTCTCATCAGACGAAGAATAATTCACCGATCCATGTGAAGTCGATGATTGTTCAGTGTAGTTATTATTTAAACTTGCACTTGTATTGTACCTATGTAGCAATGAATTGTGTGAGCTACCACAAATTCTACATTTGGATGAGGTACACTTCGCTATTGTATGTCCCCTTTTTAGACAATTTATACATGCTGGAACTGATTTAATAAAGTCAGATCTTCGACATACTGGCTCAACAGTGAATGAAGGGCAATTATTAATATTATGCTGAACAGATTTGCAAAATAAACATTTGTCAGCATTTCTCCTCGAAAAATGTTCAGTTCTTTGATTATCAAACCTCGGCCTTGAACTTGAAGACTCATCAGCTGCAATATGCTGATATCGTCTGTTCAAGGCGGATTCACAGTCTGACCAAAGGGGAAGTTTCTCAAAATCAAGTTGTTCTTCCCATTTCGATTTGGTGGCTGGATCTACTTTTAACATCACTAAATGTATGAGAATGGCATTTGTAATCTTTTTATCGTCACCAATTGACAATAAAGAATCGTAAATCGCGGATACTGCATCTACCTTACTTCGCAAAGCAATAGCTGAAGGTTTTGTGATTTGTGGCAAATCAAAAAGTTTTCTTATATTAATGAAAAATATAAGACATTCATTATCGTAAACCTTCTTCAGACTTGATATTGCTTTGCGATAATTTTCCTCTGTAACCTGAAAAGCTTTTACTGTACCTAAAGCTTCATCGGACAAGCATGATATTAATTAATTAAATTTTTCAATGTCTGTCAATGTCGGGTCATTGTGGACCAAGTTCTCAAACAAACTCATAAAATTTTTATAACCGGAATATTTTCGGTTAAACTTAGGGAGTTTCATGTTCGGGAGCCTCGACTGGTGTGGTTGTCCGAGAAAGGACAATTCTGGCATATTTGATTGCCTATTCTTAGCCAGGAGACTCAAAAATAAAGATTTGGTGATCACACAAATGTTCTCAAGCTCAGCTCTATCATCGTTCTCGGGATCTAAATTATCCACATCAGACTGGAGCTTCATAGCTTGGTCAATATAATTTTTTAATATGTCCAGTCGACATTCCAACTCAATTGGATTAAAAGAAATTTTCTTTTCCAAAATGGATTGACGAATTCGAGCTATGTTTTCAACAACCTTAGCTTTCTTCGTAATTAACTTCTCCAAACTTTCTGATTTGGTGGGAGAATTTTGTCTCTTCCAACTGGTCATTATGATTTTTATTTATATAAAATTCCTCAAAACAAAAATTAAAAATTTACCAAATTAAATTATTGGTCGAATTATATTCGAATTTATTCAATTGTTTTGGAAAGTAGAATTTAATTGATGTACCTCGGTACACAGTATTCGAAATTTCCGATTCCAATACTTAAGTGTCGTTAATTGAGTCAAGAGTAACTTACTTGATCCCAGAAAATAAAAATATAAACGCTTTACACAGCCTTCGGTATAAAAATATTTAATGTACCGAGTAAAATCGTTTGATAATCGATTTATTAAAATAAAACAAAAGTTAAATTTCAATGTGTTATTATAAACAATAATAATCGAGAATAATTCGATTTTGAAATTTTGTGTGAACAATTTTGTCGAAATTTTATGTGACTTAATTTGTGTGAACGGTCACACTGTATGCAGCTGTAATATGTAACTTATATATGTTAACGAAAAAAACATTTATTCTATCAAATTAAATTCGCTGACACATTTCCAGACTATTGCGCAAAACATTTATTAAATACGATACACCTTTTATAGTTTTATTTAGTAAGCATTCTTTGTAACACACTTATTTAATATTGCTTATTATGCAGATCTTGCATTTTTAGTTCAGTTTAAAATTTGTACTCAAGTAGTGATGTGTTAAGTAAAGAAAAAAAATTTTTTTTAACAAAACAATTAATTTATTATTAACTGGCGCCCAACGTCCTCGATGAAAAGCACCCCATAGGCTGCCCAACGAGGAAAAGACACCCATAATCAAAGCACCCCATAGGCTACAAGGGATACTTCAACAACAGCACCCCATAGGCTACAAAGGATACTTCAACAATAGCACCCCATAGGCCGCGTTTACGAGAAGTAAGGACAAGTTTAACCAATCATCCCATAGGCATATAGAACAGGACGTTCTATATGAAGAGCAAGGAGTGGAGACCGGTTACTTAAGTACACAAGAAAAAGGAACAAGAAACTCCCACCATGAAAATGGTTGCGGACTTATTTAATCTATTTCTACTTATAAAATATTTAAAACAAAGATTAAAGAAGATAAGTTAAAATTTTTTAAATTAAACAAAATTTTTTTGAGAAGTGAAAATTCATAATTATAAATCTTTTAAATTAAACAAAAATTTTAGAAGTGGAAATTCATAATTATTTAAAACAAAGCGAAAGAAGATAAATTAAATTAAACAAAATTTTTTAAGTGAAAATTTGAAACAAAGCTAAAGAAGATAATTAACTTATCTAACATTTTTTAAAACTGAATTTTTTTATAAGAAATGAAAATTCGTAACTATAAGTCTTTTAAACTAAACAAATTTTTTTTAAGAACTGAAAATTCGTAAACAAATTTTTTACCCACCAAATATATAGGAAAAAAGCTAAAGATAAATTAAAAATTGTTAAAATAAACAAAATTTTTATGAAGTGAATACAAAATTTTATAAATTAAAATATTTTTCATAAAAGAAAATTTTATTTTAAGAAGTGGAAAATTTGCAATTGTTTAAAAACATAATCATAAGTGAAACTAATTTATTTTGCTTTTTAAGCAAATGTTTAGTAGTTCTATTGCGATTCCTACGGGACCCACCAATAGTGACATTGCCACCTCAGTAGTAACCAGGGAAAAAAGATAGATAGAATGTCTAACCCAAGTAATTTAGTCAGGCCCCCAATTCTAAGTGCACCAAATCCTCCAGAAGCAGGACATATTAATAACCATAACATGGAAGAGACTATCGTAAGAATTTGTGCACAGCAGTGCCAAATTGCGATGAAGAACCTTTTAGATCCTAACGCGGACATTACAGGGAAGGACCAAACAATAGATGACAGGTTTAGAAATAATTGAACAGACTTGGACAAAGTACCCGACGTCGTAAAATGTTTGAGGGAATTTTCTGGTAGCTGTATCGAATTCAGCTCTTGGAAAAAAACTCTAGATAGGATCCTTAAACTGTACGACTCAGCGAAAGGGACTCCAAAATATTTCGCGACCCTGAATACGATTAGGAACAAGATTACAGGCAGTGCGGATGCCGCACTTGAATCTTATAACACACCATTAAATTGGGAGTGTATCTCTAGATGTTTGGCTTTACATTATGCCCACAAAAGGGACTTTACAACTCTGGAGTACCAAATGAGTACTCTAGTGCAGGGTAACAGTACCATACAGGAATATTATCAAAAGGTGTACTCATACCTTTCTCTTATTATGAACAAATTGTCGTGTGTGGACGTAGGTAGAGGCACTCGACCTTCTCGCTCAAACATACAGAGATAAGGCATTAGATACCTTCACTAGAGGTTTCAGAGGTAATTTATCATTGTACCTAGGAATGAAAGAACCAAAAGATCTTCCGCAAGCACTCCATTTGTGCCTTAAAATGGAGAATCAATTTGCGAGATCACATTTTGCAAACTTGCATAACCAAACTAACAAAAACAACTCCAATAGGCCCATATCTCAACCACCAAACAGAGCAGTTCAGGATAAAAACAGGAAAACCTTTTATCCACAATTAGCGTATATACCGCAAACTTCGGTTAATCACAACCAATACAGATCAATGAATCTTCTAAGAGAACAAAGGCTGTGAACTATATGAATAGACCAGCTCAAAATGGCCAATTTTTCGATAAAAGACCTCCCGTTCAATCGGAACAATTCCGAGGCCACCACGGTACAAAGAAATTTCCATTTGGAAACAGAAGATACGGACAATATTAGTAACGAATACTATCAAGATCAACTAGTAAACTATGAAGACGAGGAGAAGTTACCAACATTAGACGAGTACTTACAGAATCAACCAGACACACCTGAGAATGCAAATCAAATTGAAATCCAAGACTTCACGGATATTAATTTTTTAGTCCTTACCTTACTTTGAGTGTAGGACGAGCACCGGACAAATCCTCAACTTCTTAATAGACACTGGTTCGAAGAAAAACTATATACAACCCTGTTTAGTTCCAAATCCCTTACCAAACCAAAACAAGTGGGTTCGGTGGGTGGAAATAACAAAATCACTCATCACACCCTCATAAATTTGTTTGGAAAACATGCTGTTAAATAAAAATTTTTCTATTACCAACGCTGAAATCTTTTCATGGGATCTTAGGAAATGATAGCCTAAGGGACCTATCAGCCATCATCTACTCAGCAGAAAACTACATGTTAATAAACGGATCACTTAAAATTAGAATTAAACAGAAAGCTTCACAATCAGTAAATAACATCAATGTTCGAACAGACCACTTGACAGAGCAACAAAAAGACAAATTAGAAGACGTTATTTAGAATCATAAATCACTATTCAGTGAGCCGGACGAAAATCTGACGTATACAACGACTGTAGTCGCTGACATCCAAACGAAAACTCAGGAACCTATTTGTTCCCGATATTGCCCATATCCGATGCATCTGAAAGATGAAATCGAAAAACAAATCCAAGACCTTTTGAAGCAAGGTATTATTCGACCTTCCAGATAGCCCTACAACTCACCCATTTGGGTTGTACCTAAGAAAGCTGATGCATCAGGGCAAGGAAAATTCAGAATGGTCATCGACTACCGAAAATTAAATGAACAAACTGCGCCGGGGAAATATGCGATTCCGGAGATCAATGACGTTTTACCACAACTTGGACAAAATAAGTTCTTCTCAGTAATAGACCTTAAAAGAGGGTTCCATCAAATACCGCTCAATGAAGCCGATAGGAAAAACCTTCCTTCCTTCCTTGCCTTCTTAGTAAACAATGGTAAATACGAGTTTAGCGGGCTACCATTTGGGCTAAGAAATGCTCGCTCTATATTTCAGCGAACACTGGATGACATATTGAGGGAACATATAGGAAAAATATGTTTTGTTTATATGGATGACATCATTATTTTTTCCAAAAGCGAAGAAGAACATTATAGGAATCTAGACAAAATTTTCAGAACTTATAAATATGAAAGTTCATTTAGACAAATGCAAGTTTCTAAAAGGTGAAGTGGAATTCTTGAGATTCATTGTCTCAGACAAAGGTATAAAAACAAATGCCAAAAAAGTCGAAGCAATTCTAAATTTTCCACCAAAAAAAACGTTGAAAGACCTAAGATCATTCCTTGGATTTTCAAACTACTACAAGCGCTTTATCAGGGACTACGCCAAAATTGCTAAGCCACTGACAATGCTTTTAAGAGCAGAGGCAGGACGTTCGTCCAAACGTACCTCAAAAAAGATAGAAATTAAGCTAAACCAAAAAGCTTTGGATGCGATTAAAAAATTAAAAACCACTTTGACTTCTGATGACGTGATGCTAGCGTATCCAGACTTTAAAAAAGAGTTTGTTTTAGCAACAGACGCTTCAAATTACGCTTTAGGAGCTGTGCTATCCCAAGATAATCGACCAATTGTATTTCTATCAAGAACCCTTAGCAATGCGGAAGAAAACTACGCCACAAATGAAAAATAGCTTCTTGTATGGGCATAAAATCACTGTATGAAGCATCTCATACATTTGAAATCGTGTTTCCAACATATCACAGACACATTACTTCTGAATCTCTCACGCACATTTTGAGAAAAATTTTGAATCCATCCGTTACTAATTGCATAAGGACATCTGACGATATTTTGGGAAAGTTGCAAGAAATCTACAGAGAGAACTTTACACAGTACAGTGTTAAATATTCTCGAAAAAGGGTAACAGATTTGAAGAATGAAGAAGAACAACAGAATGAAATCATGAATGAACATAATAGGGCTCATAGAAACAGCGTAGACCACAAAACACAACTTCTCACGAAATTTTATTTCCACAGATGCATTCAAAGATCAAAAAGGTCACGAGTCTATGCAAGCTGTGCAAGGAAAACAAATACGATAGACACCACATAGACATTTTCATGACTGGGAGAAAAGCGATTTTAACTGCTATAGATAAATTCTCCAAATTTGCGTAAGTAAGAATATTAAGGTCACGAGCCGTTGAAGATGTCAAAGAACCTGTTAGGGAACTCTTACTTTCTTTCGGCATGCCAGAAACGATTGTTATGGACAACGAAAAATCTTTTAATTCTACAGCTATAATTTTTATGTTAGAAAATCAGTATGGTATAAAGGTATTTAAGATTCCACCCTATTGTAGCAAAGTTAATGGACAAATTTGAAGATTTCATTCCACGCTTTCAGAAGCTATGCGTTGCTTGAAAGCCGAGAACTCACACGCAACATTTCCAGAGCTATTGTATAAAGCAATCAACGAGTATAACAATTCCATACATTCTACTACGAAAAAGAAACCAATAGAAGCATTTTTTTGGGAAGATTAAGTACCAACCCTCAGGAAATAGAAAAGGTTAAATTAGAAACTATCAAAAGACTTCAGGAAAAACAGTTAGAAGACATGAACTATCACAATAAAAGGTCGAACCCAGGACTTATGAACCTGGACAAATCAGCTATGTAAAGGCAAATAGGAGATTGGGGACGAAACTTAGCAAAACATAGAAAAAAGAAATAGTTAAGGAGAATAGAACAGAATCAGGAAGAACAGTACACAAAAATAATACCAGGAACTAAAATGATAATTCATTTTTCAGATTACTCTTCACATTGGTTTCGACCGACGTTAATTGAATTAAATGGTAAATTTTAAAGACAAGAAAAGTGTGTTAAAATTGCAGTTTTAAATTGCATTACATTGCTTTTCAATTGAATTTCTGGCGAAAGTTGGTTCCATGAACGAATTGCATTAATATAAAAGTGCCTTTCAGACACCTGTTTCTGGAACCTTACAGCGTTTATCCTATAGCCTCTGTTATTTCTGGAAAATCTTAGTCTGGTAAATAGATAATTCGGTTCCCCTGAATAAACAATCTTGTGTAGAAAAATTAGCATACGATATTTCAAGAGGCTTTCCAGTGTCAGGTTGTAGATTTAGATACTACTGTTTTAGATACTACTATATCTACTGCGTCCAAAAATATATCTTACAATGTTATTATAAGCCACGTTAAGTTTATTCCTGCTGACAGAGTCCAAACCCGCAGAAAGCTCACATCCATATAAGAGGGTTGGAATCAGGTATGTCTTCGCCAAGAGCATACGTATATTAACAGGCGTAAAGGACTGAGTCCTGCAAAGATTCCTAAGCATAGCATACGTCTTCCCACAAATCATATTAACAGTCCAAGAGAGTTAACTATTAAAAGTAATACCAAGTTCTGGGCATATTTTACTAATTCTATGGACGAGTCCCCAACGACTAATGGTGGCAGTAAGTTCGGCAAAACGCCAATTTTTCCAATTATGATAGCTTTAGATTTATTAGCGTTCAAGCAAAGACCATTCGCAGTGGCCCATTTAAATATACTGTCAAGGTCCTGGTTCAGTTTCAATATACAATTGTCGATGTCAGTTTTAAAACAGCTAATGTAGAGTTAGACATCATCGGCATACATTTGAATTCCACAGTGAGTTATACGAGAAGGTAGGTCATTAGAATACATTATGTAAAGCAGTGGTCCGAGAATTGAACCCTGTGGTATACCTCTCCGGACCAGGCTGCTAAATGATTTTGCATCACCATAGTGCACTGTCTGACTTCTCTTATACAGATATGTACGTAAAAGTTTTACTGCTGATGTTGAAAATTTAAAGGTTTCCATCAACTTGTGACAAAGAATGTCATGATCAACAGTATCAAAAGCTTTTGAGTGATCTAGAAGTACCAGAATAGACACCATGTTCTGATCCATTTTTGCCCTCAACTCCTCTACAACATCCACTAATGCCGTAACGCAGCTGTGTTTGGTCTGAAACCAGACTGTCTGTTAGTCAGTAAAGAATTGTCGCACAAATGTTTGCTAATTTGCCCATGAACCAAACGTTCGAAAGCCTTAGACAAGTAAGGTAGAATCGCAATTGGTCTGTACCTTCCATCAGGTTTGGGTAAGGGGATAATTTTCGCGTGCTTCCACACTGAAGGAAATTCTGATATCGTTAGAATATTATTAAATAAATGTGTTATATACACAATAATGTAGTCCAGTATAATTTTCAGGAATTTCGGGTGTATTTCATCGTAGCCAATTGAATTTGATTTGATGCCTCTAAACGCTCTACACACGTCCCCAAGGTTGACGTTCGCAAATTGAAAGCCCTTGTCATTCAGATCAAAAGAAACACTTGGATCCGTAAGGTTATAGTTATACATACATACATACATAATTGGTCATTACAACCCTTCAGTCAGGATTACGACCTAGTTCCTCACACCACTTATGTTGTGTGTGTTAATGAGTGGCGGGACCTACAGTTTAAAGTCGACTCCGAACGACAGATTTTTTGAGAAACTTTTCATGGCAATTTTATTTACTCTCAGAGTTTTTGCCAGAAATCTGCTGAGAGGAAGACGCCGAAAAAATGCTTTTTGTATTTTATTTTGATGTCTGGCCTGGGGCTCGAATCCTGGCTTTTCGTCTAATAAGCCAACACACTACCTACTAGACCACGGCGAGTTATAGTTATAGTAACTGATATTCGATTTAGGTATAGGGATATTCGAGAATTCAAAATTCAATTTGTCTACATCTACATCATGATTAGTATTATTATCATTATTATCCAAAACACCCATATTTCTAATTTCCCTCCATTTACACCGGGACGACATAGCGGATTTAAATTTATCCCCATAATATCTACACTTAGCGGACCTAATTTCGTAGTTCACCTTTCTTCTATAATTCCTATAAATTTTCCTAAGCTCCGGAGTTCGGTATCTTTTCCAGCGTTCGTAGGCTCTGTTCCTGCTACTAATCAGTTTCTTTATCCCATTCGAGAACCATGGATTCACGTTGGCACGCATTGTTTTCGTCTTTATCTGTACATATTTGTCATACAAACTCTGAATATTGCAGTGTAAAAAATTCACCTGATCGTCGATATTTGACATATAGAAAACCCGGTTCCAGGGTATGCTCATTAATTCATTCTCCAATGATAGAACGTCAATATTTCTAAAATCCCGGAAAGTTATTTTCTTCTCCTTCGAAGATATTTTGAAGTCATAAGACAGGAAAATACGATCATATCTGGAGAAAGCCGGTGCAGAAAGTTGGTCATATAATAACACACTAGAACAATTTTCAACAAAGAAAAGATCAAGTAGCGTAACAGAAGATGACGTAAAGTGGGTGGGCATAACCTCATTTACTAATCCCAAACCTATAGCACTTAGGTCAAACATTAATCTCCTGTCCACTAAAACATTTGAATTAAAGTCGCCGGTTATTGTGATGTCAGTGTAACCGAGGCAAACATTAGTTAATTCGTTGATCAGTGGTCCAATGTCGATAGTCTTATTAGGTCCGTACAACGTACATAGTAAAAGCTTTCTACCACAGTTAATTATCTTCAAAAATAGGTATTCAATATTTGGTTTGCAATGAATGTGGGATTTCACATAAATTGCCACACCACCACCGTGGGAAAGTCTGTCAGAGCGGTAAAGGCAATATCCATTAAGTCCATGTATGCTGTTGGGTGAACTATGATTAAACCAAGTCTCCGAAATACAAATAACGTCCATTTTCGAGTTCTCAAATGTATAGCGGAATTCGTCGATTTTATTATTGAGGCTCTGCGCATTCAAATGGCATATATTAAGACCTGTCGTCTGTGCGCAAAGAATTCGTAGCAAGATGGAGAGATTGTCATGGGCACCAACTTCCTCCCAATCATCAAGCTGAGAAGTCAAATTTAACGTCAAAAAATGAAATGATTCGATATCATTCATCGATTTAGAACAAGCATTTGAGTTTGCAGAAAAAAAAGCATCAGACCAAAGCTCAATTGTTTATATACTAAGTATTCAAATAACAAGTGTAAATTCATGCAATAAAATACTAGTAAGACTCATTAAGTTTGGAAAATATGTAAACAAAATTACGATTCAAAATATTCTTGTATGTGACAATGTAAATTATGGAATAAAAAAAGAATGTAAAACTTATAACAACATTACAATATGTAATAGAAATAATCTGAACAATCTGGTCTAGCGGACTTAATAAAAAGCAAACCAGCAAATTGTAGTCTAATAGACAACCGAAGTACCCCCACTGTTGAGGAGATTTCACCAGGAACAATTGTCACTCAACGTAATATTTCTTATTTTTTATATAATTGAACATTATTAATCTATACATCTGGTAACCCTTCTGGTTGCTAGACAGAATGCAACTAGGGGATTCACATGATTATTAACTTTTAATTGGTAACGACAATATTGTTCTTGTTTGACAGAGTCAGTCTTTTGAGAATAGGGGTACATTAAACATCATTGAAGTAAACACTCATTTTTATATAAAAGGACAGTCTTTTCATTCTTGTTAGGAATAAAGGGTAAGTTAACCTCCCACTCGACCATCCAAATGACACAATCCTGCCGAACCAATTAAACGGAACAATTTTTGTCGACAAAGAACCACAAGACCTAAGCTCCGGAGTTCGGTATCTTTTCCAGCGTTCGTAGGCTCTGTTCCTGCTACTAATCAGTTTCTTTATCCCATTCGAGAACCATGGATTCACGTTGGCACGCATTGTTTTCGTCTTTATCTGTACATATTTGTCATACAAACTCTGAATATTGCAGTGTAAAAAATTCACCTGATCGTCGACATTTGACATATAGAAAACCCGGTTCCAGGGTATGCTCATTAATTCATTCTCCAATGATAGAACGTCAATATTTCTAAAATCCCGGAAAGTTATTTTCTTCTCCTTTGAAGATATTTTGAAGTCATAAGACAGGAAAATACGATCATATCTGGAGAAAGCCGGTGCAGAAAGTTGGTCATATAATAACACACTAGAACAATTTTCAACAAAGAAAAGATCAAGTAGCGTAACAGAAGATGACGTAAAGTGGGTGGGCATAACCTCATTTACTAATCCCAAACCTATAGCACTTAGGTCAAACATTAATCTCCTGTCCACTAAAACATTTGAATTAAAGTCGCCGGTTATTATGATGTCAGTGTAACTGAGGCAAACATTAGTTAATTCGTTGATCAGTGGTCCAATGTCGATAGTCTTATTAGGTCCGTACAACGTACATAGTAAAAGCTTTCTACCACAGTTAATTATCTTCAAAAATAGGTATTCAATATTTGGTTTGCAATGAATGTGGGATTTCACATAAATTGCCACACCACCACCGTGGGAAAGTCTGTCAGAGCGGTAAAGGCAATATCCATTAAGTCCATGTATGCTGTTGGGTGAACTATGATTAAACCAAGTCTCCGAAATACAAATAACGTCCATTTTCGAGTTCTCAAATGTATAGCGGAATTCGTCGATTTTATTATTGAGGCTCTGCGCATTCAAATGGCATATATTAAGACCTGTTGTCTGTGCGCAAAGAATTCGTAGCAAGATGGAGAGATTGTCATGGGCACCAACTTCCTCCCAATCATCAAGCTGAGAAGTCAAATTTAACGTCAAAAAATGAAATGATTCGATATCATTCATCGATTTAGAACAAGCATTTGAGTTTGCAGAAAAAAAAGCATCAGACCAAAGCTCAATTGTTTATATACTAAGTATTCAAATAACAAGTGTAAATTCATGCAATAAAATACTAGTAAGACTCATTAAGTTTGGAAAATATGTAAACAAAATTACTATTCAAAATATTCTTGTATGTGACAATGTAAATTATGGAATAAAAAAAGAATGTAAAACTTATAACAACATTACAATATGTAATAGAAATAATCTGAACAATCTGGTCTAGCGGACTTAATAAAAAGCAAACCAGCAAATTGTAGTCTAATAGACAACCGAAGTACCCCCACTGTTGAGGAGATTTCACCAGGAACAATTGTCACTCAACGTAATATTTCTTATTTTTTATATAATTGAACATTATTAATCTATACATCTGGTAACCCTTCTGGTTGCTAGACAGAATGCAACTAGGGGATTCACATGATTATTAACTTTTAATTGGTAACGACAATATTGTTCTTGTTTGACAGAGTCAGTCTTTTGACTCATCAAACTCATTGAAGTAAACACTCATTTTTATATAAAAGGACAGTCTTTTCATTCTTGTTAGGAATAAAGGGTAAGTTAACCTCCCACTCGACCATCCAAATGACACAATCCTGCCGAACCAATTTAACGGAACAATTTTTGTCGACAAAGAACCACAAAGACTTACTGGGACCTACGTGATACAGTTTTCTAACATGTCGGTGTCAGTGACCGATAAAGCCTATAGTTTTTTCGAAGGAATACAATTACAACCTTTACCGGCAATCCTCCAACCCAGGTAAAAAAGGTCTACCACTTAACATTGGTCTCTCTTTAATGACCATATCTTTCATGATCGTCCTTCCCCTAAAATCAAAGATACTCAAAGGAGATAACAAGACAGTTATTATTCCAACAGCGATTAATACTGTTCCATCGGTTCATACATCCATGCCTGAGTTATCGGAAAGGAAGAATCCAGAACAAAAGAGCATTACGAAAATATCGGCCATCCCATATTTTTAACCGAACGAGGACGCTCGGATTTAAGAGGGGAGGTGTTAACGAAAAAAACATTTATTATATTCAAATTAAATTCGCTGACACATTTGCGGACTATTGCGCAAAACATTTATTAAATACGATACACCTTTTATAGTTTTATTTAGTAAGCATTCTTTGTAACACACTTATTTAATATTGCTTATTATGCAGATCTTGCATTTTTTTTTGTGTTAAATAAAAGAAATATTTTTTTTAACAAAACAATTAATTTATTATTAACTTATACAAGCAGTATAGGAACGCGTGGAACGGAACACTGATCGAAACGAAATTACGAAAAATAAATTAAAAAGGAAAATGAACAAAGCAACACAAATGCTATGCTGAATGTTCTCTCACGAATAACGAAACGAATTGTTAGTGTAATTCGAAATAAATATAAAATACTAACACTCGCGAATATGTTTCACTAAATAAGGGTGTGTTTCTTCTTATAATTTTATAGATAGGAATATTGACGTAAATTTAATGAATATATAAAATTATAAATAAATGAGATGTTTGAAATATTTTAAAATGCAAAATATATTATTTGTGTTCTGCTTTTTAAGCGATTAGGAATTTTTTGGTTAAATTAGAAAAAATCTCTTAAATTTGATTAAGTTACAAATTTAAGGAAAAACAAACACAAATATATTTTGCACTTTTTTTACCTCTTGAGAGTCTGAAGTACTCCCCTTAGTTTTCTCCGACCGGCACAGAATGCAGTGACAACGGGGCATCTGTGCAGAATTCCTCTCCTGGATTGTAGGATTCTTGAAGTCGTCCAACGATGTGCTACTTGTTGGATTATTTGTTGTTTGTGTAGTGCATTTTTAAGTTCTGTGTAATGTATATCGTGCTCTATTGGCACTTTTGTTTTGTAATTTCTTGTCACAATATATTTTTTTGTATTTTTTATTTTGTATATTGCTTTTTATTTTTTTTTATTGCTTTTTTTTCTATTTTTCTATACTTATGTTTGTATGTTTTCACCACACTAACCAATATGTATGTTGTTATTTCTGTTTTTATATATTTTATATTGGTAGTTATTCTTATTATTTTTTTGGTTTTCACCGCACAACACTGTTTTTTTTTAATTTTTTATGTCTTATATTGTATTGTATGACACTTTGTTGTTTTATGTTTTTTTTTATTTGTTTTATTAACAATTTAAATTTTAAGTAGGTACTTTATAAAATTTTTTAATTCCCGCACAATTTATTTGAAGCAACTTATCAAACGCGTGAAGTTTGGTCTTTTATATATGCATAAATTGAAGCAAATTATCAAATTTATTATATTTGTCTCCTATTTTCACAAATCCCTGCTAGGGCGCGAAAATGTTTCTCCTTAATGTTTTTTAAGGACACTTAAAATTAAATAACTTATAATTTTAATAGAAATCAATCGGGACAAGTGTGAGACGTGAAAAGACTAAATTATTCGAATTGAAGAGAACCGTGATCGTTGGTTTATAATATTCAACTGATTTTTATTATTTCAATATTTCTTAAATCTACATACTTAACATACTTAATTCTATCTGTCTATTCCAATTCAGCAACTCTGTTGCTTATTCTAATTACTTATTCCCTATGTATTCTAATACCTTATCCTATGTATTCAATAATCTTACACTTACTTATCAACAGGGTGGTACTAATTTATGATGACTAAATTAATTATTATTAGTTCAATTACCTTTATAATTATTATTTAATACAATTCAATTATTTAAATTAATTCCAAAGTATATATAAACAAATAGATGATGAAATTATGGCGCAACAGAAACCTTATCTATCCTGTTAAGAATGATTCTGATATTGACTTGATGATTTCTAACTTTTATAAGAAAGTGCATTCAATAATTGAAATTTGTCTTCCCTTAAAACCTTCGTATGTTCTGATTGGTCCACCATGAAATTCTAAACAACTGTCGCGACTGAAAAATCGAAAGAACAAGTATTACAAGAAAGTTCTGGCTCCATTATTGATTATGGAAGATATTCTATTAGCCGGTCTGAATATAACATTATAAATCACTTATTATATAAAACATATATGTATAGAATGAAAAATAATTTTATTAAGAATCCTGGATCTTTCTATACGTTTGTAAATTGCAAGAGAAAATCTACTGGTTTTCCATCCTTTATGAAATTTGATGATAAAGAATCCGGTAGTGTAGATGTCATATGTGATATGTTTGCTGATTTCTTCGGCAGTACTTATTCTAATTATGCTTACAATGATACAAATATTTAACCTTACCCGCTGACATCGGCTCAAGTAATATCTATTCCACCATTTAGTGACTGTGATATTTTGGTGAACCTGAAAAGTTTAAAGATGTCTTTTCGTCCTGGTCCTGAAAGGGGTTCGAAGTTGTATTTTAAATCGAAGTGCAGTTTAATATCTCGATTAATTATGTATATTTTCCTGTGTTTTGGAAGGACTCGTATATTATATAATAAGTCTGATGTTACAAATTATAGGGGCATTGCAAAACTGAGTGCTATTCCAAAACTGTTCGAGAAACTGATTGCCGATTTGTTGGTTCATCATATTTCATCGTTATTATTACCTCATCAACATGGTTTCCGAAAGTGCTGTTCAACAACGACTAATGTGCTTCAGTTGACATCCATGATAAATACGGCCTTTTCTCAACAGAAGCAAACTGATATAATTTACACGGATTTTAGCAAAGCGTTCGATAAAGTGAATCACAAACTTCTGTTAATTAAATTGGGTGTAAATCATAGGAGTTTAAGATGACTAGAGTCGTATTTGACTGGTAGAAAGCAGACCGTATTTGTGATCAATAGCTTATCTAAGTATATTTATTTGCTATTTGGTGTTTCTCAGGGCAGCCATCTTGGTACACTTCTTTTTTCGTTGTTTATAAACGATCTTCCCAACATAATTAATTTTGCCAATATCTTGATGTATGCTGACGATGTAAAAGTTTTGCTCTCCTTTAATAATTTCTTTTTGTGGTGCCAGTACAACATGTTGGAACTGAATATTTAAAAAATGCAAATGTATGCGAAATAATTTTATCGCGGTTATTTACTTGCTTGGAGGTCATCAATTGGAGATAGTGGACTCTTTTATTGATCTTGTGATCCTATTAGACACAAAATTAAACTTTAATGATCATATCACATTGACTGTAAATAAGGCAAGAAGCACTCTTGGCTTCATAAAACGTTGGACAAATCCATTTATTAGGACACAGTTATATGTATCGCTTGTCAGACCAATTTTGGAGTATGGATCCATTGTATGAGATCCTCACTATAATGTTTACAGCGAACACATCGAATCTGTGCAGAAACAATTTCTATCTTCTGTTTGCGTGGCCTTGGATGAAATTATTTGGATATACTAGCAGACTGGCATTAATAAAACTGCCTGCCCTTAAAAGTCGTAGAACAATGTTAAATATATCCTTTATGATTAACCTGATGAATGGTATTATTTGCTGTGAATTTCTGTTAAGATCTGTTAAATTCAATATTCCTTGTCGTAATTTCCGATGCTATAATCTTGTTTATATTCAATTCTGCATAACTAATTCTGCTGTTGCTGATCCGTTAATTAGAATTTGCTGTCAATTTAATTATTTGTCAGATTTTATTGATTTTTCTTTAAATTCTTGTGGTATAAAACGGAACATTATTGTTTTTCTCAATTCATAACTTTTCATATTATTATTGTAACAATTGCTTGCATTTTTGAAGAAACTGTTGTAGCAGTATTGCTTATGTCCGGTTGTTTCTTTTAGTGTAGTTATATTTCTTTAAGTGTATTATGTGTCATTTCCAATGTAAATATATTTATCTCTTTCTTTCTTAAGCATATAATTGTATTTATAATAGTATAGTATTCTTAAATCTTCTATGTGTACATATTTACCTCTTTCTTTCTTAAGCTTATAATTGTATGCATAATTGTATAGTATCTCTTTCTTTCTTAAACTTATAATTGTTCGTATAACTATATAGTGTTCAGGAACTTTCTATGTGAATATATTTATCTCTTTCCTTCTTGTACAATAAGATGTAATACACTCCTAGTAGATTTAAGTTTGTAATTCCTTAAAGTAAAAAAGCGTGATCATTTATAAAAGAGACGGTAATAGAGCTGTAAAACTATCGATAGTCGGCCCATTCGATAGTTTCGATAGTCCGGTATAAAACTATCGATAGTATCGAATTTTTAGAAGAGTGCTAAATTTCCCAATTTTAATTAAAAATTATACAGGCGTACGTATATATGTGTATATAAATACATACATACGTATATACAGTTAGGGACATAACTATTTGCACACCATGAATTTTACGATAATCTTAAAAATTAAGTCAAATATTAAGCAATATTAAATATTGTTTAATTACAAATATTTTTTGAATTAATTATCAACGACAGCAGAGGAAAGGTATGGAGAAAAAAGAATACAGCGATAGATGCACAAAATTTGATATCAAGTCAAGCACGGTGGAAGAAGTGTGATGGTGTGGGGTGCAATGGCTGCCAGTATAGTAGGGCGATTAGTTTTCATAGACGGTAATATGGATCAGCATCAATATAAACGATTTTTAGAAAGCAATTTGAAGCCTTCCGTAGATTGTTTGGGTCTTGGTGCACGTTGGATATTTCAACTGGACAGCGACCCCAAGCATACTTCGCGTTCAGTCAAGGGGTCGTTGCTTTATTATGCACCAAGGCAATTAAATTCACCCCCTCAATCACCTGATCTGAACCCGATAGAATACTGTTGGGAAATTTTAAAACGTAAAGTTGGTAAAAAGAACGCCCGTAATAAGGAAAATCCTAAAAAACCTTTGGAGGAAGCTTGGAAAGAAATATCTCCAGATGATACAAAAAATTTAGTTCGATCGATGCCCAGAAGACTGCAGGCCATTATTGATGCGAAAGGAGGGCCCACAAATTTATTGCTAATTTTAAGAAAAATATAACATAATTTTAACAATATTTAAAATGTACAAAAACTTTTGCCCCAATGAATTTTTTTGTTATTCCTTAAATAATTTGCTGAATATTACTATTATTTTTTATTATAATTAAATAAAAAAATATTTATAATTAAACTGCATTAAATTTTGTTTAATATTTGGTTTAATTTTTAAAATGATTGAAAAATTCATGGTGTACAAATAGTTATGTCCCTAACTGTGTGTATATGTGGAAAAAATAATAGAGTCACACAAGAAAAATGTATATATATCCTACTTTTTCCATAACGAAATTTTCTACTTTGATTGTAAATAACGCTTCATTTTACAGCTATTCTGTAAGTTTAAATTATTTGCTAATAGTTCTTAATAATTTTTTTTTTTGAAATTTGTATCTTTTTTTAGCTTTAACTTTAAAAATGAATTTATTGAGATACCCAATGCGTTGAAGCAGTCGAAAAACTGAAAATTACCGCTTAAATTTCGATACTATCGATATCAAAAAAAAAGCATCGATAGTCCATTAAAAATAAAACTATCGATACTATCGATAGTACTATCGATGGTTTTGCAGCTCTAGACGCCAAGCAAACAAGTCGTTTTATATGTTCATCCGTTGTTTTATTTGCCGGCTACAATTGTTCAAAAGTGGGATTCGCCGAAAAAAAATTAATTTTTTTTCTCGCCTTAAATAAAACGTAAAAAGGCCAAAAGTGGAAAAAGAGACCATAAAGTTGAATTTATAATATTTTACAAAATATTGGGCTAAATAATAAATTTCATTTACAATTGAATTGAATGTTAAAAGAACAAATAATAGTACAGTAAGTAAGAAAAACAATGGAAGAAGTGAACTTAAACAGATATACGGCTGCGCAGCTACGAATTTGGCTTCAAAATCTTAATTTGCCTACCTCTGGCACAAAAAGTGCTCTTGTGTTGCGACTAAATGCAATTCCACCAAACGATAGGGGTGAGTGTCCAACTGAAAGCATCGCTGCAGCTAACACAGTAGAAGAGACAAATGATTGTAGTGGGTTTATTGAAATGCTAACGAGTGAACAAAATCAAACGATTGAAAATGAACAAATGAGTTCGACAGTACAAATGAGAGACAATGTTCAAATGAGTGGCAATAGTCAAATGAGTGAAAATGTAATGGACAATGTGAGCGTGCAAATGAATTATGGGAATGAAAGGAATACGAATACGATTGAAAACGATATGATGCTAATGAAAAGGGAATTGGAAATCTTAAGAAGAGAGAAAGAGCTTTTGGTGAAGGAAAACGAGTTTTATAGAAAAAAGAGAAGTTTGAAAAAATCAGAATCTTTTGACAAATAGAGCGAGTGACGTCATAAATAATAAAGAAAATGATAATACAGTGGACAATGCAACATTTAATAACGACAACGTAAATGGCAGTGGTATCAATGGTGTTTCATTTAATTTATTGAAAGAGTTATTGCCAGATTATGATAGTGTAAGTTGTCCTGAAGTATGGATCAAACAATTTAAGAACAATGCAAAGATGCATGTGTTGGTGAGAGCAGTCTAAAGGCATTGTTGATGGTGAATGTAAAGGGAAAGGCTCAAGTATGGCTGCATTCCAAGTCGAATTATGTTTACGAAGAACTTGAAAGCCTTTTCGTGGAAATGATTGATATGTTCAGCTTGAAGGGGAATAAATTAGTAATGCGACGCAACTTCGAAGCTTGCACATGGCAGTATAATGTGAATTTTATCGATTACTACAACGAAAAAATAGTTTTGGCGAATAAGATCCGAATGGAGGAAGAGGAACTTATCGATTATATAATTGAAGGCATACCTGATGAAAATTTAAAAGTTCATGAAAATCTACAGTGTTACAAAATAAAGCACAGCTGCTGCAGGCATTTTCAAAGATTAAACTTAAAGAACCCGTGACAATGAAGACAAGAAGTGGAACCAGACAAATATGTTTTAACTGCAATTCTTTTGGTCATTTTGGTGTCGATTGCCGAAAACCTAAAAGAGAAGTAGGAGCCTGTTTTGGTTGCGGAAGTCTTGAGCATCGTGTTGCAGAATGTCCTGAGAAGAAGCCCGTACAAAAGTTGAACAACAACGTATTTCTAAAGTATTTTAAGTTTAGTACTAATGGTAATTATGAAAATTTCTTTTATTTAGAATGCCTATTAGATTCAGGAAGTCCTATAAAAATTATGTGAATAGGAAACGATTGAATGACATGTTTGACCATTATTGTATACGTTCTGAACGACCTGCTGAACCTAGGGTAAAGAGTGAGATTAGATTGATTCTTGATAACGCAAAACCTTTTAGTTGCACTCCGCGTAGATTGTCGTATGATGAAAGGCGACGGCTTCAGGTGATTTTGGATGAATACCTGGAAAAGGGATACATTAGGCCGAGCGAGTCAGAATTTGTTTCTCCCATAGTTCTGGTTAGGAAGAAAACGGTTGATCTTAGGATGTGTGTAGATTACCGTGTGTTAAATAAAATGACGGCCAAGGATAGTTACCCTATACCCTTAATAGATGATTTGTTGGATAGACTGGCAGGTAAGAAATATTTTACGAAGTTACATTTGAGGAATGGTTTCTTTCACGTGTATGTTGATGAGGATTCGGTGAAATATACTTCTTTTGATACTCCCTTGGGACAATATGAGTTTTTAAGGATGCCATTTGGCTTGAAGAATGCTCCCTCAGTTTTTCAAAGATATGTCAACAGAATTTTTGCGGACATGATAAGAGAAGGAAAGTTAATTATTTATTTGGACGACATAATGGTAGCAACGACGGATGTTGATGAACATTTTCTTATATTGAGAGAAGTTTTTGATAGATTGGTGGAGAATAAATTGGAGCTAAGGCTGGAAAAGTGTGAATTCTTACAGACAAGTGTTACATATTTAGGATATAGGATTGATGGTCGGGGTATTGGAGCGGATGATCGAGGACTCAGAGCAACAAGGGATTTTCCATTGCCGACGAACGTACATTCGGTACAAATTTTTTTAGGACTTTGCTCCTACTTTAGAAGATTTGTTAAAGATTTTTCGTTGATAGCCAGACCATTATACGATTTGACCAAAAAGGATAGAAAATTCAGATTTGGGACCGAGGAACATAGAGCTTTTGAGCTATTGAAGGACAAATTGATGAGTTCGTCTGTGTTGGCTTTGTACGATCCAAAGGATGATACTGAATTGCATTGTGATGCAAGCAGCGTCGGTTTTGGAGCAGTTTTATTGCAGAAGAAGGGGTACGGTAAATTGCATCCGGTGTTTTATTTTTCCAAGTGTACAACGGAAGCTGAATCCAAATACCACAGTTTTAAGTTGGAGACACCAGCAATTGTTAATGCTTTGAAAAGATTTCGAATATATTATAGGGGAAGAGATTTAAAATTGTCACGGGCTGTAATTCACTGACAATGACATTGAATAAAAGGGAACTCAACCCAAGGATTGCCAGGTGGGGTCTTAAGCTGCAGAATTATGACTACGTTTTGGAACATAGGGCGAATGCAACACGTGGATGCACTTAGTAGGTGTTTGAGCATAATGGTAATCGAGAGTAACACTTTTGAGGAGAATTTGGTCATATGTCAGAACAGGGATACGAGGTTAAAGGGCCTTAGGGATGAACTTCAGAGGAAGCAACATAAAATGTTTGAGATGAGGAATGGGGTGATTTATAGGAAGTCTAATGATGGCGTCTTACTGTTTTGCGTGCCAGAGGATATGGAGAACCACATATTGTACAAATACCATGATGAGATTGGCCATGTGGGGATCGATAAGATGACGGAACTTATTTCGAGGAGCTACTGGTTTCCGAATGTTAGGGAAAAGGCGTCGGTACACATATATTGAGGTGCATAGCATATTCTTCGAAACAGGGAAAAGAGGAAGAATTTTTGAATAGCATCCCTAAGACCGAGAAATCGTTTGATATGGTTCATATAGACCATTCTGGGCCTGTTGATAATGGTAGAACACTCAAGCATATTTTAGTTGTCGTCGATGCTAGCACTAAATTTGTAAGGCTATCCAACGAAGACGACGAAAACAAGGGAGGTAGTCGACCATTTGAGGGACCATTTTCGATCCTACAGTCGACCGATATATATTATAAGCGATAGAGGTACTGGCTGACTTCATAAACGCAGTTTGTAATGCAACACTTCTTTGTCAAATAATAAGATGATATTTTAATACGTTTATGAAGGCGAAAATTTTTGATCCTTTTTAATTTAATTTCTTAAAATTAATATTCAGAAAAAATGCAGTCTTCTTTTGAAAACCGCTTTCGATTTGGATGATAATAAAAATTCAAGCAGTGCTTTGATCATTAATATTTAATAAATATAATAATAAATATTTAAATAAAAATATCTTTGGTAAATGGAAAAATGCTTTCAATTTCCTTAATATCCCGTATTTTTTGTTCTCAAATTGAGTTTCTTTTCTTTTTTTCGATATGAAGTCTGGCTCATGCCTCAAACGCAGTTCTACGAATAGCTTTTTTCTTTCATGAATCCATTTTTTTTCACTATACATATATAAAAAATTAAATGTTGAATCACGTTTGTACTTATATGTATAAAAAATTTTAATTGTCACAAGTCTGCCATTTCGACCACAAAATATTTGCCGTCAATAAATGTTTACAAAGAATCACAAATAAAAATCATGCACTAAATTGACAAATAATGCGCACTGAAAAGCATTTCCATGCAATTATGAACATGAGACATTGCCAAAACAAATTTTACTGCTTTTATGAACACCACGCATTGTAAGGTTACATTGCAAACTGTGTTTATGAAGTCAGCCACTGCCTTTACGTCAGAGGAGTTGCGGGATTTTATGAAGGAGAACTCTAGTCAGCATATAAAGGTTGCCATTGGTTCCCCTCAGGCAAATGGACAAGTGGAGAGAGTGAACAGGAGCATTGGTCCGATGATAGCAAAATTGGTACGACCTGAAGAGAATATTTTCTGGGATATGGTATTGGATAAGGTTGACATACATACATAATTGGCCATTACAACCCTTCAGTCAGGATTACGGCCTAGCTTCTCACACCACTCATGTTGTGTGCGTTAATTTTATACGTGAGTGGCGGGACCTACAGTTTAACGTCGACTCCGAACGACAGAATTTTGAGAAACTTTTTCATGGCAGTTTATAATAAGGATAAGGTTGAACATAGTCTTAATAACACTATTCATAGAGCGATAGGTGAGCATCCGAGTGTGATGTTATTCGGTGTTCGACAAAGAGGAAATGTGGAAGAAATTTTAATTGAGGATGTACAGGAAGTGAGACAGTGAAATAAGACAAAGGGCGTCTGTAAAGCAACAGGCTTTGCAGGACTATAATAAGGGTTTTGTCGACAGACGCAGAAAGGCACCTACGAAGTATTTTGTAGACGACTACGTTATGGTGAATAATTTTGATTCGCTCGCTGGTGTATCCCGTAAGCTAATTCCGAGATTCAGGGGACCATTTAGAGCAGTAGTGCCCAAGCCCTATGCACTTCATGCACATTTGTTTTTGTAAAAGCGCTTAGCAATAGGCTGTGTGTTTTATATACGCATAGAGCACACTCACCACTATTAATGCAAAATACACAAACAACTTTGCTTTGTTAGTTTTTTCGTCTTTCTTCATTGTATACAAAGCAACAACACTTTCGTATACTTTGCTGGTAAACATTGACAACAGCGAGCATCAATGTAGATTTTGTTTTTGTTTTTCTTATATCATTTAAAAAGTGCGTTTTGAAAAACACTTGGAAAAAAGGTGTTAGTTTTAAATTATAAACGTATATTATTCACAGAAAAATTATTGTATGATCACTCGCATTTTACTGTCTTTACAAAATGGATTTTGAAAATAAATGTAAATTTTTTTTACTTATTATTCTAAGGGTGAAGCACAATGTTTAATATGCTTCCAAATAATTCAAAGTAGCACTTTCACAAAAAATGGAAATAAATTTTTTTTTGCCGTGTACGTATATGAAATAAATATATGAAATATTTTTGTTTTCTGTTCTTTGTATGTATTAGTTTTCGCAACAAAAATTTTTTAATAAAAATTTGTTTTTCTTTAAATGTATTGGTGTTTGAACTTCCATAAGGAACTTTTGGGCACCCCTGATTTAGAGTATAAAAGGTGTTGCGGAATGATAGATATTTGTTGCAGGATGTGGAGGGTTTCCAACAGTCTCGTATACCGTACGAGGGTGTATGGGCTGCTGGAAATATCCCATGGTTCAGGGGTCGTAGGTCACAGGATTAGTAGAACCGAGATCACGGGATCTCGTTGCAGGATGGCCGAATTGTAGCAGTATTGCTTATGTCCGGTTGTTTCTTTTAGTGTAGTTATATTTCTTTAAGTGTATTATGTGTGATTTCTAATGTAAATATATTTATCTCTTTCTTTCTTAAGCATATAATTGTATTTATAATTGTATAGTATTCTTGAATCTTCTATGTGAACATATTTATCTCTTTCTTTCTTAAGCTTATAATTGTATGCATAATTGTATAGTATTCTCGAATATTCCATGTAAATATATTCATATCTTTCCTTCTTAAACTTATAATTGTTCGTATAACTGTATAGTGTTCTGGAACTTTCTATGTGAATATATTTATCTCTTTATTTCGTGTACAATAAGATGTAAAGCCCTAGTTATGCTACCGTAACGGAATGTAACCGCAACAGTAAGAAACAGCTGATCGTTTTTGTTGTTTAAAGCAATACGAATGGTTATAGAAATGTAATGTAACGTAACCGGAACGTAGGAATCTGTAAAAAATAGAATTTTCTTACATTTTTACGTGACATCTGTTTAGCAGTGATAACAACATGTCAATATTAAAAACCACTGAAACTGAAAATTGATATTATAAACAGAATTTACATTTTGTACGTATGTTATGTTTGTCTGTATGTGGAATCCTCTTTAAATAAAACTTCACATATTTTAAAAACCCAAATTATAATTTATTTCATTATTAACTTCTATAATTTAAAATAAAAATAAACGCTATTTTACTATTACATTATGTAGGTAGTGTTTATTTTTATTTTAAATTAGAAAAATATAGTTATAGATTTTTAACTAATTAAAGAGTTAGAAAAGCATTTCACTTTACTTTTATTAGAGAAGATAACTACGTTTTAACGTTCATACAAATTTGGTTTCCGAAATACCTGACCTGTTTCTGTAAAATAAACGATTTCACTCGCTTGTCTATTTACAGTGGACGTTCACTAGTACGAATTATATATTGTCAGGCCCTTTCGTAATACCGAAAAATTCGTATTATAGAACAACGCATTTCTATGTTCCAATTTAAATAATTCACATGAAATATTTAGATTTTATTAATATATGTATATATGTATATATTTATATAAAAAAATACATAACGAAACAAGATGTAATTAATTTGTATTATTTCAAATTCATTTTTTGTACTTAAACAGGCATGAAGGAACATACTAATGTTGCGTTTTTTGTTTAAAGATTGTACATATAGTGGATTTGGATAATCAATCTTTATTTGAAATTTTAAACAACGATGTCTAATTTTCGTGGTCTGCTATAATTTTTAATTTATCTTGCAAAGAAATTGTGCTTTTTTACATCGTTTTACTTGCAACATTTTGACAGTTAAAAACACAAAACACTTTTAAAAATAAAATAACTACACTATAACTTCCTAAACGTGGATGAACGCGAAAGAATGAAGTAAAAACATAATAAAAACTTCATTCATACGTAAATAAAACAAAAATTCTTATAACAAACCACCATTCGTACTATCGAATAGGAAAAGGCCTATCTATTCGTACTATAGAGTAGTCAATGCAAAAATTTTGCCATTCGTATTATTGGAAATTCGTAATAAAGAGCGTTCGTATTACAGGACGTTTTGTGTTTGTTTTTCTCAACACAAACTAAATTGAGTGTTTTTGTTTGAGTGAAAGTGAAATTGTTGGGCTACAGAAACAGTACATACAGCTTTTAATAAGTACCTTTAAATAAATATAAAATCGTTTAAATGAACCTAAAAACTCTGTAGTGATAAAAAAGTGTAAACGAAGTTTTTAAAATCTGAAATTAATATTAAGTTTGTTTAAAAAACAATAATAAATATAATAAAATAAAAACCAAACCAAAAACATGTCTTCTGTATCCATATCTGAATTTTTGTGTTTTAGTTTTTGCAATTTTTATTTCTTTTTTTTTTTTTGGTTTATTTTTTATTGTTTTGCTCACCTAAAAACATATGATTACGTTTTGACGTCCGTGCACATTACTGTTACATTGCGTTACATTACGTTTCGGTAGCATAACTAGGGCTTAATACACTCCTTGTAGATTTAAGTTTGTAATTCCTTAAAGAAAAGAAGCGTGATCATTAATAAAAGAGACGCCAAGCAAACAAGTCGTTTTATTTGTTCATCCGTTGTTTTATTTGCCGGCTACACTGTTTGTAATTCTAATTAAAATCAGTAAGGAATTCGTCCATTGACTTAAATAAATAAATCCATAAATAAAAATGTAATTTTTAAATATTCTTTTATAATATATAAAATAATATATATTTCAGAGCACATTAAAAAATTTACACAAACTAAGACAACTGTTGTCAAATATATTTTAAAACCAGAATTAATAAAACCTATTGTGTAAAAGAAAAATTAGCTTTTTACGATTTTAACTTTAGATACGCCGAATGTATAACTTCTTCATATTCGAATCTTGTTACGATGAATTACATTAAGTTCCATGTGCACAACATTATTTTCAATTATTACTTCGATATCTTTTATATTCTCAATTTCATAAAATTTTATTTTTTTTCATATTTTTCACGTCATTTATGGACGTGGATTCCCATATTTGACGTTGGCCAGACTTCGGAGAGATACATTAATCTAAATTATTTTCATTTATGCACGTTTTATCAATATTATTATTACTATAATTGTCCTCATAATTATTATTTTCATTTTTTTTCATCTTTTTATTTTTAATTTCTCTCGATGTTATTAAATTCTTCCTTTTTCGTCATTTTCTGATGGTATCATTTGTTTTAATACATCTGAGTTTAATTGTATACTGGGCAATGCGCCCACATTAGCTTTGCAAAGTAATAATTGCTTCAATCTAATATCATTCGCAATCAATGGTGTGTCGTCACAATAAATTTTTGTCAGTATGCATATGATCTAAAGAAGTTAATTCCGCAATGGATAGAAATCAATTCTTCTTATTATTGGCTCGTTGATATCGTGTAAAACCTATATCGGTTTCGCCTTGAAATAACACTGCTCCCAGCGTGTAATTTCAGGCATAGCTCTTTGAAATTGTGGGTATTGTAATATTGGGGGATTCGTTAATTTTTTTTCCCAGCGTGTCAAAATTCATTTGCCCATAGAAATATTACCTAATTTCTTTAATAGAGCATCCAGATCCTTAGTAATATCAGCGAAATTAAGCATACATTTTCTGTAGTATGTAGATGCGGAATGCAACTTCGCCCACGTTTTTTGATATGGGATAATTTTTTAGGGTTCAATTTTAAATTATATTGCTGCAATCTATCCAATATTTTTATTAATTTTTTATGTACACTGGTGTGTTGTCCATTGTCGTGATTTTCGACTTGTAATAATTGTTAACAGTAAATTTTTCGTGTTCTGGATGATGCATCTTGATATTTATTAAATATTTTTTTAATTGTGTTTTTGCATAATTGCAATTCTTCCAACAACCATTTAAAACGTTCGTCGCTATTTGTGTTGTTGTAACTTAATATATCATAATTTTTAGTGGATAAATTTGTTTGAGTTGAATACTGCAACAGTTTCGTTCGTTGTATTTAAAATTTTTATGCGAGCCATGTCGCTTTTTTGTGCTATTGAATTACTTAAAAATATTCCTCTTTCAATTGTTTATTAAGTATAACGAAAACTTCTTTTATTAAGGTCCGCCATCTAACGTTTATTTTAACTAGTGCTTATTTCGTGAATGGTAACACTTAGCTCATTGTGGTTGTGTATACGCTTGAACAACGCTGAGAAATATTGCCACATTACTTTGAAAAATATGGTAATATTGCGAAAATTGCGTACGGATTTTGGAAGAAGAGAAGCACCGTCAGCTCCGTATGTGAAAAAAGTGAAAGAAACTGGCATCCTCATCGATAAACCAAAACGTGAAAAGCCAAAAACAGTGCGTACACCCGAGAATATTGCTGTTGTGGCAGAAAGTGTGCGTGAAACTTCATCAATATCAATTCACCGTCGTTCTCAACAATTGAACATTTCGGAGACATCATTGAGACGAATTTTGCATAAAGACCTTGGTATGACGCCATACAAAGTCCAATTGGTTCAGGAGTTGAAGCCAATTGACCATCCAATGCGTTATCGCTTCGCTAAGTGGGCCTGCGATAAACTTACAGAAGATGCCGATTTTGGCAAAAAAAAATCATCTTTTCAGATGAAGCTCATTTTGATCTTGGCGGATATGTAAACAAGCAAAATTGTCGCATTTGGGGCACAGAAAACCCGCACGCATACATTGAAAAGCCGACGCACCCAAAACGAGTCACTGTTTGGTCCAGAGGCATAATTGGGTCATTTTTCTTCGAAAATGAGCAAGGCCTTGTTGAATGAATTTTTGTTCACAAAAATTGAAGAGGAGGATATTGGCAACATTTGGTTTCAACAGGACGGCGCTACGTGCCACACAGCCGAAGCTACACTCGATGTTTTGCGCCCTGTTTTTGAAGAACGTATTATCAGTCGCATAGCTAATGTCGTTTGGCCACCTCGAAGCTGCGATTTGACACCGTTGGACTATTATTTGTGGGGTGTCGTCAAAGATAAGTGTTACGCCGACAAGCCAGAGACAATTGACGCTTTAAAGGACAATATTCGTGAAGCCATTGGTGAAATACAGCTGCACACAATCGATAATGTGCTTAAAAATTTGACCGATCGTATAGGCTACTGCATGGCCAACCGAGCCAGCCATTTGAATGAAATTATTTTCCATTATTAAATATATAATGGAAAATATGGTAAATATTGACTCAGATTAAAACAAAAATGCAATATTTTTTTTTATACATTTTTAATTTTGCACGCGGTCAAAAGCAATGCCTACCATTCGCAGAGAATAAACTACACCAGTGTCATACATACTGTGCAGAACCCGACAAACTGTTTTAAAAATCATATAATTTAAATGAGGATATTGTTTTGAAACTTACAAGCGAAACACCTAATATGCTTTACGGATCTACTTATGAAAAGTTGTTAATTGACACAAGGTGAACTGCATACCATAGAATAATAAACATAATCTAGCACAAATACGGAATCATTTAGTAAAATCATTTGTGACGACAAAATTTGTGCTCTCGGAGAAACTAGTAATTATTACCCCAAATATGGATGATTAGAAGAAAATAGTAATAACAGAGTACATGAATTGTAAATTTCTTTCCAAAACCAAACAGTAAGATATTCAACGATGAGATATGCTTAAATTGCCTTACAAATAAAACACTCTCACAAATTAACTTTGGCAATAAAGTTTTCTAAGTTTCTTCGGCGCATAACTCAAGCAATGATCAGATCTTCATCGAAATAAATTTAGGGCTGGTTTACCTTATTCTATGTAATACGCCAAAAGACAATTCCAACAAAAAAAAAAAAAAAATACGAACAAATATTTCTGCGACGACTTCCTCTCAGCAGATTTCTGGCAAAACCTCTGAGAGTAAATAAAATTGCCATGAAAAGTTTGTCAAAAAATCTGTCGTTCGAAGTCGACATTAAACTGCAAGTCCCCTCACACAACACAAGTGGTGTGAGAAACTAGGTCGTAATGCTCTGAGTTTAATACGAGGCTTTGCCAACTGAAATTCAATGTTCTTGTAAGACCAACACGTAATTTTAAATTGTTATCACTAAAATATTAAAGATTAGATTATGCTAATAATAATTATTCCCGACGTGCCTGTACATTTTTTTATTGTTAAGAACGTTTTGTTTTTGTTGTATAATATTAAAACACAAATTAATTTATTTTATGATTACTTTTATTATTGGGGAACAGCCGCTAGTGCGACTGTCCCCTTGAATGGTCACCATTAAACTTGTTTACAATGTTATTAAAAGCTAAACATAAAGCTAAATTCTTAACTACTTATTTATTGCGCGGGAAAATGCTGAAACGGCATTTTACACGCGGTCCCAACAAATAGTGCAGTGTGGACGATAACAACACAAGGATGTGTCGATATTAGATAGCATACAGAAGGTATGGCAATCTAGACTAGTCAAACACACTACACCATCCCTCTTAACGAAGAACGATCAGCATAAGCTGATTGTTCTTTTACAAATACAAAAAAAGAATAAAATATAGATAAACAAATATAAATTTTATTTTCAGTAATTCGATTGCCACTCGAATGGTCAATATGTCGGTCAGTTGTTATGCAAGACAAAGATATAAAAGTCGTCCCGTTCACCTTCCCTTCAGAAAAGAAAAATAAATTAAATTTCTTTTTATTCTTAGTATGAGCACTATGGACAATTCTTTTAGATGACCATTACCTTTATTATTAAATGTTTGGGTACTTATCCCCGGGGTATTTAGCAGACAATCATTTATAGAACGTCGCTGAGTTGTCAGACTCATGTTACCAGCTTTTTTTTCAAGCTTTGGAAAGAGTTGATCTAGATCAATTTTTCCACTAATAACCAGGTCATGCAACACAAATTTCATAAATGCAACTTTGGCATTTTCAGTGCTTTATATATATCATTATACACCCAAACCTGTTTTTACACGGTTTTTTTTTACGCGAATTTGAAATAACACGGTTTTTTTTTTAACAAATTTACCATTTTTTTTGTTTGTTCCTTTTTATACGGATAAAATCGTTTAATAAAATAAAAACTCTGTGTATACTATTCAACTAAATCTGTGCGTTTTTATAAAGTTATTCAATTTTATAGGCATATGTAGGCTGCTGCATCAATCCTATGTATATTTTTTCAGTACATAATATTTGACTTTTTTTACGCGTTTTTTTTTTACACGGTAACCACTGGAACGTATCTACCGTGTAAAAAAAGGTTTGGGTGTATTCCCCTATTTCTTAAAAAAAAAAATTGGTACATCAATATGAGGTGTTTGGATCAATTATTAAATCATTAATTATTCGAATGACTGTAGGGAAGTCAGAACTGTCTTGTCAGTATTTTGTTAGTGTGCCCATCTTATGTCTGGGTTAGCAAAAAAAATATTTCCAAACTTTTTGGCACCGGGAGACCATAATTGACATCCGAATTGGGCAATCAAAAATTTGAAAAAAAAATTATTTTTTTATTTACACTACTGCACTATAGGAAATTTAACCCCTTTTATTGGCCAAAATTAATTATAGCCAAGCGGCTGGACCGATTTCAGTAATTTTTTGGTATTTGATTTTAGGAAGTCTCTTAAGGGGGAGGAAGGGACCATTAACTTTTTTATACACTCAGAAAAAAATTAGCAAATAAAAAATAAAATAAAATAATAATCATTTGTAATAGGTTCCCGGACCCAATCCGAATCTAGATTAGTATGTCTTATATCGTTTCATTACCCGTTTTTAATTTTTTTTTGAGTGTACACTAACTTTGAAAAATGCTAGTGCTTCATCAGCGGATAGCTTGGTTGGTGGTGGTCTTGAAATAAGTTTTCGCACTTTAGCTGCTCTTGTCGGAGTACTGACAGTCTCTTTAAAACCATTGCTAAATCAAATTTGTTACATTTACAAGCAGCCGTAGTAGCAGCATGTACTAGGGGTTCAACTTCCTTATTTTGATATTTAGAGATTTCCGCTGCAACTCGTCTTTTTGCTCTCTCAGATTTTTGGCTAAATATTAATTCGTCCAGGTTATGAATTAATGGGGCAGGGTTTTTTCACCTATTTTTAATAAATAATTGCCTTTAAGCCAACCAGCTTGCTGTACTTTAAAAACTTTAAAACTCCTGCCGCTTATACGCCATTTCCTAATCATATTTGAGCAAAATATTCAAGACTGCTCCTTTAAATATTGTTCTATATTTTCGGAACAACCATTTTCGTTAATATATGACAAGAAGTGGGCATATACAGCTGCTCTTTCATTAACTTCGAAATGTTTCTCTTGCCATACATTAAATAACTCAGTTTTTCACACTATATTTTCCTAAAAAAAATGAATTTATTGAAAAAGTTTGCAAATATCCGCAGCTGAAATATGCTAAATTCGGTAGATAACTGATTATTTAAAGGATATCTTATAGTGGTGTAACTATCATTTGTTATCATTTTTGTGTAAGTCCAAGTAAAATTCCAATTCATATTTATTTTATTTTTTTTAAGGTGACCTTAATTTTTCCAATTTAATTGGTCTAACAGAGGAGTTCACCAATATTACACTATATATTAATAAAGTACTTGCCTTCGACATTATTTTCCATTTTTTAATTTTTAAAAACTATATATTTTTATTAAGAAAACTTTTGTTAGAAATTGCCACAAAATTCACTACACTTAATCGTTATTTAATAACTTATTTATAAATACAACATAAAACAACTAATAAGGTGACAGTTAATCAATATAAATGCAAAATTCAGAAATATTTCCCTAATTTGTTATATTTTTATTTATAATAAAGCAAAAAAACTTCTTTTTCAAAAATTTAAATTCTGAATTTTGGCAAAAAAGGGTTAAAATTTCCTATAATGCACTCGAGGGACTCGTAAGTATCGCAGTAGTTTATTTAAATTGTATGTAAAAAATATTCCTTAATAAATTATTACTACACTAATAATGAATATAAAAATGTCTCAAGTAGATCGGAAAACGCGCTGTCAACAAATTGAAACATTTTTTTTTATTACATTTAAGGTTAAATTTTTCTTATTGTATAATTTTTATATTCCTTATTGTAATAATAATAATTATAAACAATGAATATTAAGCAATTGAAAAAAAATATATTATTTATTTATAAAAACATAGTTTATAATTAGACATAATTATATGTTAGTTGGTTTCTATATATATATATATTTCTTTGTTTACACCACTTGAGGGACTCGTAAGTATCGCAGTGGTTTCACAATTAAATTTATCTTAAAATGATTCCTTTTTTTAGATTAAAATGAACGTTATTACACAAACCACAAACATGAAAGGCTTATAAATAAAAGTAATTTATTTATATATTATATTATAAATTAAAAAATATTTTTTTATGATTAAAACTCATGTCTAAACTACTAATTTTTATTTTATTTTAAAAACTCGTGCCTAAACTACTAATTTGTTACTTATTATTATTATTTTTTTTTAAGGGTAAAAATATTTCTTTTATTTTATTTTATAAAATTTAAATATTTATGAAAATAAAATAAAATATTCAAACGAAAGACCGTACAAATATATATTATTTACTGTAATTTATTTTTTAATTTATAAAATTAATTTGTTATTATTATTTGAAAAAAATTTAAAATAAGGAAACTTAAACTGTTAGTAAGTTTTACATAATTGTATACGGTTTAAAATTACTAAGTAATAATGTGCATATAATATAAATATAATATTTGTTTTAAAAGAAAAACATACGTATGGTATGGTGTATTACTGTCCATGGAACTGTGAACATGATGATAGTCATACTTGCGACCTGATTGATGCTGTTGAAGATGTTGTGGATCAGTGGAAAGTAATAGCTTTTGATGTAATCCGTGTCGCTGCCACTATATTGTTATTTGGATTTTTGTAATTGGTATTGAGACGGTCCCTTCTTTTAACTGCAACATCCATATATTTGCCAGCACTTTGCTTTTTAATTTGATTTTATTATTAGTTTATTTAAGATCTTCCTTTTATTTTTTTTAAATTTTTGTTCAACCAAAATTCTTCTTTTCCAATTTTCAATATTTATTTTTTTGTTGTTGTTCTTTTTACGTTTTAAGAAAGCTCAACATTTTCAGTTGTTGGTGTTATTGATTTTAATTGTGTTGACATTTTGGTTTTTATTTTCGTATTTATTTTTTTTAATAAAAAACTACACTTAATTTTTGTTTGCGTTATTAATTTCTTTTGTAATTAAAACAGTTTTTGTTATTGTGTATTTTTCTCACAATAATTATATTTTAAAAGAACACTTGATTATCGTTTTAGCGCGGGTTTTTATTATTATACTCCACTTTTTATTTTAGTTTTTTTTTTCATTCACTGTGCACAATCTATTTCCATTTAAAATATTCTTTTTATTTGTCTATTTCTAAGATTTTTACACTATTCAGTGCTTATGGAGTATTTTAATTTTTTGTGCCTTTTATTTTTTTATTTGCAAACACAACAATAATTTTGTTGGGAAAATTCAGTTTTTTATTTTTCAGTATTTATTAAAAACACTGTCACATTGGCAGGATCGCCATATAATATTAAAACACAAATTAATTTATTTTATGATTACTTTTATTATTGGGGAACAGCCGCTAGTGCGACTGTCCCCTTGAATGGTCACCATTAAACTTGTTTACAATGTTATTAAAAGCTAAACACAAAGCTAAATTCTTAACTACTTATTTACTGCGTGGGAAAATGCTGAAACGGTATTTTACACGCGGTCCCAACAAATAGTGCAGTGTGGACGATAACAACACAAGAATGTGTCGATATTAGATTGCATACAGAAGGTATGGCAATCTAGACTAGTCAAACACACTACAGTTGTATTCGAATAAAACTCTGTTTGTATATACAGTGGCGAGCAAAAGTGTATGAATGTTGCTCGGTTCACTAATTATTGCTCAATGATTTTTTATGATAAAAGCAAACAAAATAATTTTGTTTTTGTTAAATTGTTTATTTATAACATTTTATCCCAAAACAAGTATAAAAAAAAAATTTTAAATTAATCCATTTATTTAACTCAAACTTAAAATAACTCCATTCGAACAGTTTTGCATGTAACTCAAAACATAAATTTTATTATATTTCTAATATTTTATCCACAATCCCTTATTCTTTTTAACACTTTGAATACGCTTTTGAATATTTTCTACAAGATTATGAGTAGTTTCGTCCGGGATATCCTTCCATTCTTCTTGGATCCTTTCCCAAAGTTCTTCCATGTATTTAGCAATAAAAATAAAATTTTCTATTGATATAAACAAATAAAAAAAATCCTGACTAAAGCGTTGTAATGACCAATTATGTATGTATAAAACGCCAAAAGAAGGAGAAAAATAAAAAGGAAACGTAAAGGAAATTATTTCATACCTTTTTCGAATTAAAAAAATGCTGACAGAATGTCCGGGAATACATGTCAAGGCATCACATTTACCTAAACACATCTAATCAAAACAAAACTAGTATTGAATTGCGTACTGTTTGGCATCTGTAAATAAAAATGTTATACTTTTTGTATCATCAAATATGCACGAATTCTCACGTTCTGCTTGACCAACCTGTAGGAACCATATTGGAACCTGTAGAAACCATATTTAAGATTATTTTTAAACAATATATTTTCGTTTTATTAGTTTTATTTCAACAAATCTACTTCATGTTCATACAGGTATTTATTTAAAATTTAAGAATATAAGTTTGAGGTATAAATTCCAAATACATCCTTATTTTCTCTGAAATGATTCGAACGGTGTTAAGTACTTGTCCCACTGTGCAAAAGGAATTTCATTTATTGTCTTTTCTTTCTTTTCTTACCTTACTTTACACACAAAATTATTTTTGAGAACACACGTACGTACTTTTTTACAACCGACAGCATCAGACGTCTGTTTCTTAGAATAATTAAATATTTGTCACATGTATTATTTGAAATAAAGATTTTTGAATTATTACTTAAAAGCGATTGTTAATTAAATCAATGGAAATTTAATATTGGCGACGAGGATCTGATACTCCGAAAATTGGAATGGCTGTAATAATTTCAATATTTACACTTGTGATATTTAAAAAAAAATATTTGAATCTACGCAATTCAATCTTTACCAGCGACCACCGGCATTGAATTAAATGACAAAAGGCAATGCCGTAAAAGATTGAAAAGGAATTTTCGAATTTTAAGACATCGTACGAGGTTATTGCGAATTCCACAGCTTCAACATATGCCCCCACATGTCTAAAAACAATGAAACCATTTGACGTCAATCATCCGGAGAACTGGTAAACGTAGTATGCAAGATTTGAGCTCAAAAGGCAGTTTTCTTGACGTTAGCAGGGGAACCGCTATATGATCTCATATCGTCATTGGCATCTCCTAAAAAGGTGAGTGATCTTGATATTGCTGAAGATAAGACACTGATTCGTGACCATTTAGTGTGCGGCGTACGGGATGAGGCTCACAACGAAATCTTCTAACTGAAGCAAACCTGAAACTACAAATGGTCATAAATCGGGCAACATCGACCGAAGCGTCATTAAAAAATGTAACAGTTATTCGTCAGGCAGATCAGATTAATCAGATAGGTAAAAGTAACCAGCAGTCGGCTAAGCACAAAAAATTACAAAATCGACATAGGTTGCGCGAGACCAAAGCCTGTAATGGATGTGGAGGAAATCATCCCCGCACACAATACATTCATAAAGAAAAAGTCTGCTTAGCTTGTGGCATCAAGGGGCATTTGGAACGTGTCTGTCGGTCTTCAAAACAGACTGCTGCCTTTTCGGAACAATCGAAATCATTTAACAAATACAAGCGAAAGTTTAGCAGATCAAACCCACAATCAATTAATCATATTTTAGGGTCAGAAACCCGTAAGCGATATACAGTCGTTAATATTAATGGCTTGGATTATACAATAGTGTCCTCACAGGCCTTTAGGCGGCTATGGCCAATTTTACAGTCGATATTTTATGAATATAATTTAAATTTGACAGATTTTCAACATAATGTAGCGCCTGTACAAGGTATTGTTGATATTTAGTATAGCGGATGATTGGTCAAGGCTCTACCCCTTATAGTTGTGAATGGCACTCAAACTAATATATTAGGCTGTAACTGGTTTGAACCATTGGGTATAAGTATTCAAGGCGTCCACGTTATTGAAGAATTTAACACTATTAACAAAGTTTTGGATAAGTACAATCATCTTTTTTCTAAAGAGCTTGGAAATTTACCGGTATACCGATATCGCTTCGTTTAATTAGACTTGCGTCGAGTTGCAACTAAGCTTGATCGTTTGTGCAATCAAGGTATTCTAGAACCCGTTGATTATTCAGACTGGGCAATACCGATTGTGCCTGTCCCTAAAAGTGATGGAACTATAAGAATTTGTGGCGATTATAAATCGACCCTCTATAAGGCACTGTTACCACACAATTTTCAAATTCCACCAATTAGCTCGCTACTCGCATCAATCGAAGGTGGGAAATTTTTGGCAAAATTGGAAATTGCTCAATTATATCAACAGCCAGCAGTCGATGAGAAATCTGCTTTGATGCAGACTATAGTAACCCATAAGGGAGCATTTAAAGTTAATCGTCTTCAATTTGGTATTTCGTCAGCACCAGGCATTTTTCAAAATTGTATTGAAACGTTCCAGGTGTCTTACCATATTTTGACGATGTGGTGGTAATGGGTAAAACTGAATCAGAACTTGCTGATCGTTTAAATATAGTTTTGAATCATTTTAACAAATCAGGTCTTCGTTTAAGGAGGGATAAATGCCGTTTTTTGGTGTAACTACAATAAATTTTTTGGGATTCAAAATTGATGGTCTCGTAATAAGGCCATCACTTGAAAATATAAGATAAATTCAAAATGCACCTGCACCAACAGACAAAAAACAGCAGGCTTTTCTTTGGCTTTTAAACTTTTATCATACATTTTTGCCATATAAAGCAACAATAGCAGAACCTCTACACCGCCTTTTAGACAAAAATCGCCCGTAGATATGGAAAAGGGAGCATCAGGATGCATTCTCTAGTTTAAAAAAAATAATTACGTCTGACTCATGTACTCATGTATTATGATGAAAAATTGCCTCTTATACCCTTTTGTGATGCTTCGCCTTATGGCATTGGTGCAGTATTGAATCACAAGTTGCCAGATGGCTCTGAACGACCTATAGCTTTTTATTCCAAAACTTTATCGAAGACGGAGCGGAATTATTCACAAATCGATCGATGTTTCACGACTATTTACACGGTAAATTCAATTCGACTTTAGTGACTGACCACCATCCACTGCTGGGTATTTTTTGTACAACTAAGCCAACACCACCCATTTTGTCAACAGTTATGCTTTGCCGGTGCATTTTTTAAACGCTTACGACTTTAATCTTGTTTATAGAGAAGGCAAGAAAATGGGCAATGCTGATTGTTTAAGTCGCCTACCAGATGAAACAGAGCAGCCTTTTGAAAATAAGGAAGAGGAAGTTCTAATGATCGAACAGGTCAGCACAGAAATTGTTAATGCTAGAGATGTGGCGAATCAAACAGCAAAGGATCCACTTCTAGCTAAGGTTCTCAGCTGGGCGTTAAGGGGGTGGCCCAGTTTTACTTCTCGTGATGATCAAGCTTATCCCTATTTTATGCGCCGTAACGAAATAACTTCACTTAAAGGATGCCTACTCTGGGGCAATCGGAGTAGTATGTTTATGTATGTTCTAGGTCACTTACTCCATACAAATTTAGGAGCATGCATAGCTGTAAAAGAGTAAGAACATTGCAGCATTGTGAAATGAATTGTGTGCGATCGGTCTTTAGGTTTGTAACATGTATTATGAAAAGGTAATGCTTTTTAATGTATATGTGGGTTTGTGTGTGTTAAAATTTGGGAGAATGCATATCTGGAAAAGAATTAAATCATTTTTATTTTCAATTTTTCCCTACAAATTTGGGATCATACCTGCTTTTTCTTGGTCCTTTCATTTGTATTGCTTTTAAAACGAATGAGTGTGTGCACGTTTCCTCATCTACATCCCAGAGTACAAGTAGACTGTAATGTGAAAATGTATATACGTATGTACGAATGTTTGGACGGACAGAATGAGTGTGTGCGTAACATATAATGTGTATGATCGTTTTTTTTTAATAGTAAATTCTTGGCACGTATTATCATACTCAATGCTAAAAAAATAAGTAAGGGATCTACAACTGTATAGTTGTTGTATGTTTTTTTATTTTTGTATATTTAATTAGAAGGATCTTTAATTTTAAATGTGATAAGAAAGAGATGAACACCTGCAAGATTAATTTTTTTTTTGAGATAATAAATAACATCGTATACCTAAGTAGAAACATGTACATGTTCATTGTATTTGTATTGCTTTTCGAATGATTGGACGGATAGAATGAGTGTGTGCACGTTTCCTCATCTACATCCCAGAGTACAAGTAGACTATAATGTGAAAACGTATGCACGTATGTACGAATGTTTGGACGGACAGAATGAGTGTGTTCTTTTGAGATAATAATTGTGAAGAAATAGAAATATAAACTGATAAGAAAGGTGGGTTGGTTATGTAGTTGTTTTTTATTTTTTTTTTGTATATTTAGTTAGAAGGATCTTTAATTTTAAATGTGATAAGAAAGAGTAGGTTGGTTGTGTATTTTTATTTTTGTATGATTTAATTAGAAGGATCTGCAATTTTAAATTGATAACAAATTCTTATCACGTACTGCTCATAATCAAATGTAGAAGAAATAGAAATATAAACTGATAAGAAAGGGTAGGTTGGTTGTATGTTTTTTTTTTTTTTTTTTTTTTTGTATATTTAATTAAAAGGATCTGTAATTTTAAATTGATAAGAAATTCTTGTCACATATTGCTCATAACCAAATGTGATAAGAAATGGATGAACATTTACGTGATCGTTTTGTTTCATATAAGAAAGTGACGTTACGTTCTTGACCTTTTTTTTTTTATTTTTTTTTTTTGTTGATTTAATTAAAAGGATGTGTAATTTTAAACAGGTAAGAAAGTCTTGTAACGTTTTAGTCCTTAAGAGTTTTTTTTTTTATATTCCCAAAAATTAGATGTGCTGTTGTATGAATATTTGTTGCCAAAATAAAAAAATTCTAAAGAATTAACAGGTTCTATAATTATGTAAACTATAGTTTTTTCATTAGAAATTTAAAAAATTAAATTTAGTATAAATAGACTGCATTTTTTCGGATTTCTACTTATTATACAATTGTAATTTGAAAAAACAGTCACAAAAAAAAAAATAAAAAAAATGAATAATAGAATATCTTTTTACGACGATGAAGAAACACAATGGTTTGCTCTAACACAACCAGCACTAGGACTATCGTCGTCATCGACATCAGCACCAGCTCCTTCGTCGGTATCAGTACCAGGGCCATCATCGGCAGTACCAGGCCCATCATATTTATCAACAGCAAGAACATCAACAACAACACCAATACCACCCCCACCCCCAATATCAAGCTCACTATCGCCATCAATTGAAAACACGTATTCTATCATGATCGGTGAGCGCTTGATGGACATCGGGCATATTCAAGAGGAATGGACCTCTTATAAAGCCAAACTCAAAGAAATAGATGACAAAAAGAAGCAATTAGAGGAGGAGAAGAGGAAGCTTGAAGATGCGAAGAAAGAGGTCGACATGAAAATGCTGCAGTTTTTGAAAAATCTTCAAAAAAGGAGAGTGTACCCAGTTCACCGTTAGAAGGTATATATCAAGCGAAGTATAAATGCGAAATATGTTACAACGAGGTATATGGGAGGGATCTCATATTCCTCAGTTGTAGTCATCATTTATGTGTACACTGCCTAAGAAGATGGAAGAAGACAATATGCCCTCATTGTCGTTCAAATACAAGAAACGTGAATATGATCAAAAAGGCGGGTGAGCGTTATCTCATTTGTAACATCTCGCAACGTAGTGTATTGGCTTCCAGCCCAATACAAATCGATGATGATGATGACGACGAATTATAAAAAATATTATGTATATTATATTTGTATAATTATTGTATTCTTATATAAAAATCAATGTAAAAATAAAAGAGTTAAAAATTAAAAAAAAAAAATGTGTTTTTTATTTTTTTAAATTGTTATTACATATTTCTTGTGAATATGCAATATCGTGCTCTCTACAAGCTGCGTCTAATAAATTTATACCCTTATCTCCTCTTGCTAAACGTTTTTCAAGTTTTGTACCAGGTCCACAAAACTGATAACCAGGTAGATGTAATTCAACAGGTACTTTATTTATTAAGTTGTTTACAAATCCTCTTCTCATCTTACACTGGCTGAGGTTTTGTTTTGACTGTAGATTATAACAAATTTTTTTTCGTTACTTTTATACCTCTTCACAAAAATAACTGTAATCAAGACGATCTCCTATATATACAGCAATTTATATGATTTCAGTATGTTAATTTTTTGATATTGATTTTGATCTGCTTTGTATCTGATCACGATCTACTTTACATCTGATCACGATCTGCTTTGTATCTGCTCACGATCTATTTTATATCTGATAACGATCTACTTTTTTGGTTTTGTCTATTTTATTTTAATTTTTTTTTTATTTTTTTTTTTTTGACATTACCATGTTTTAGGTAAACATGTTCTACCTCAATGTTTAAATTGTTTATTTGATCAGCTAGATCATCATGTATTTGTGTTATATGTTTTTCGATTACGATATTTTTGTTTTTATAGTTATATTTATTAAAACCTTCTCCAAATTTATTAATATAAGACATTTCTTTCACTCTTCTAATAAATTATGTTAGCTTCTTTAAGTTCTTCGATAATAGAGATTATTTCGTTTTGATGATTGTTGTGACCAGAACCTTCCGATGAAAGAAGTAAACGTAGTCTGTCAACTAGTTTATTAGGATCATCCCAATGTATGTAATTTGAGCTCAGATTATTTTGTAATTTTAGCATTAAACCACTGCCTTTTGTTAAAATGTTTGTTGTTGTTTCGAATAAACGTTTAATTATTCGTATATATTTGAAGGCTCGTGTTACTTTCACTTGTTCATTAGGTTCATACCAACTATACCAGCTATACCTGCTGTACCAGTATAGCTTATATAGCTGGTATAGTTGGTATAGTTGGTATAGCTGGTATAGCTGGTACAGCTGGTATAGCTGGTATAGCTGGTATAGCTGGTATAGTTGGTATAGCTGGTATACTTGGTATAGCAGGTATAGCTGATATAGCTGGTATAGCTGGTATAGCTGATATAGCTGATGTAGCTGCTATAGCTGGTAAAGCTTGCTAGTACAGCTTGCTAGTATAGCTTGCTAGTATAGCTAGTACAGATTGTATAGCTACTACAGCTTGCTAGTATAGCTAGTACAGATTGTATAGCTTGCTAGTATAGCTAGTACAGCTTGCTAGTATAGCTAGTACAGATTGTACAGCTTGCTAGTATAGCTAGTACAGATTGTATAGCTTGCTAGTATAGCTAGTACAGATTGTATAGCTTGCTAGTATAGCTGGTGTACTGTTTCATGCGAAGAGGTATGAAAGTAATGAAAAAAAATGGTTATAAATTACAGTCAAAAGAAAAACACCTAATCAGTGTAAGATTGGAAGAAGATTTGTAGACAACTTAATAAACAAATTATATGTTGAATTACATCCACCTGGTTATCAGTTTTGTGGACCTGATACAAAACTTCAAAACGAATAGCAAGAATAAAGGAAATAAAGGAATAATTTATTGGATGCAGATTGTAGAAAGCACGATATAGCGTACTCAAAATCAATGGATATAGACACAAGCCATCAAGCAGATCGTGATCAGGTATAAATCAGATCATGACCAGATAGCAAGCAGTTCGTGATCAGATATAAAGCAGATCGTAATCAGATACAAAGCAGATCATAATCAGATAGCGAGCAGATCATAACCAGATCAAATTCAATAAAAAATTATTATAATGTCTAAAAATTACCATAATAAAGTGTTGGAAGATCTTGTAAAGACAAGGGCTATTCTAAAGAAAAAGTTAAAAAATATTAAACTGAATCAAATAGATAGAGTTAATTTATTAGAAGATACCTTTCAACCAATAACAAAACCACTTAAAAAAATCATTGGAAAACTTAAAGATAAATATAAGGATATAGACAACACTATTAATGATGACGATGATTATGATGATGTAAATGATGATAATGAAAACATTCCAAAACTTGAACATAAGCATAAGGATGTAGACAACACTATAGATGATGAGGAAGATTATTATGACGTAAATGGTGATAATGAAATCATTGGAAAACTCGAAGATAAGCATAAGGATATAGACAACACTATTGTTGATGATGACGATTATTATGACGTAAATGGTGATAATGAAATCATCGGAAAACTTGAAGATAAGCATAAGGATATAGACAACACTATTGATGATGATGATGATTACGATGATGTAAACGGTGATAATAACGAATTTCAGTATGAAAATATTTCAACTGATGATAATGATGGTGAAAAAAACTATGACCATAATAGACCTGTCTCAAGTACATGTATCAAGAACTTGGAAAGAAAACAATGTTTAAAGCTGACGAAAAGCTCTCTATTATTTGAAAATATACAAACACTTATTAATAATAAGCAATTGGATAAAATTTATGGTTTTAATCAAGATGTAGACGGTAGTTGGAGATATGGCAAGGAAAAATTAATATTTAATAGAGATAATACTATGCAGATAGGGAATATGAAATTGAAAATGACGCCTGGATTATTTGAACTAGTATTTCATAAAAAACCTCTCCATTATTCTAAAAATGATTTGAAAAAATATAAAGAGATTTTAATTAATACCAATGCACATAAACGTCGCTATGAACCTAATGAACAAGTGAAAGTAACACGAGCCTTCAAATATATACGAATAATTAAACGTTTATTCGAAACAACAACAAACATTTTAACAAAAGGCAGTGGTTTAATGCTAAAATTACAAAATAATCTGAGCTCAAATTACATACATTGGGATGATCCTAATAAACTAGTTGACAGACTACGTTTACTTCTTTCATCGGAAGGTTCTGGTCACAACAATCATCAAAACGAAATAATCTCTATTATCGAAGAACTTAAAGAAGCTAACATAATTTATTAGAAGAGTGAAAGAAATGTCTTATATTAATAAATTTGGAGAAGGTTTTAATAAATATAACTATAAAAACAAAAATATCGTAATCGAAAAACATATAACACAAATACATGATGATCTAGCTGATCAAATAAACAATTTAAACATTGAGGTAGAACATGTTTACCTAAAACATGGTAATGTCAAAAAAAAAAATAAAAATAAAAATTAAAATAAAATAGACAAAACCAAAAAAGTAGATCGTTATCAGATATAAAATAGATCGTGAGCAGATACAAAGCAGATCGTGATCAGATGTAAAGTAGATCGTGATCAGATACAAAGCAGATCAAAATCAATATCAAAAAATTAACATACTGAAATCATATAAATTGCTGTATATATAGGAGATCGTCTTGATTTCAGTTATTTTTGTGAAGAGGTATAAAAGTAACGAAAAAAAATTTGTTATAATCTACAGTCAAAACAAAACCTCAGCCAGTGTAAGATGAGAAGAGGATTTGTAAACAACTTAATAAATAAAGTACCTGTTGAATTACATCTACCTGGTTATCAGTTTTGTGGACCTGGTACAAAACTTGAAAAACGTTTAGCAAGAGGAGATAAGGGTATAAATTTATTAGACGCAGCTTGTAGAGAGCACGATATTGCATATTCACAAGAAATATGTAATAAAAATTTAAAAAAATAAAAAACACATTTTTTTTTTTTACTTTTTAACTCTTTCATTTTTACATTGATTTTTATATAAGAATACAATAATTATACAAATATAATATACATAATATTTTTTATAATTCGTCGTCATCATCATCATCGATTTGTATTGGGCTGGAAGCCAATACACTACGTTGCGAGATGTTACAAATGAGATAACGCTCACCCGCCTTTTTGATCATATTCACGTTTCTTGTATTTGAACGACAATGAGGGCATATTGTCTTCTTCCATCTTCTTAGGCAGTGTACACATAAATGATGACTACAACTGAGGAATATGAGATCCCTCCCATATACCTCGTTGTAACATATTTCGCATTTATACTTCGCCTTCTAACGGTGAACTGGGTACACTCTCCTTTTTTTGAAGATTTTTCAAAAACTGCAGCATTTTCATGTCGACCTCTTTCTTCGCATCTTCAAGCTTCCTCTTCTCCTCCTCTAATTGCTTCTGTTTGTCATCTATTTCTTTGAGTTTGGCTTTATAAGAGGTCCATTCCTCTTGAATATGCCCGATGTCCATCAAGCGCTCACCGATCATGATAGAATACGTGTTTTCAATTGATGGCGATAGTAAGCTTGATATTGGGGGTGGGGGTGGTATTGGTGTTGTTGTTGATGTTCTTGCTGTTGATAAATATGATGGTACTGCCGATGATGGCCCTGGTACTAATACCGACGAAGGAGCTGGTGCTGATGTCGATGACGACGATAGTCCTAGTGCTGGTTGTGTTAGAGCAAACCATTGTGTTTCTTCATCGTCGTAAAAAGATATTCTATTATTCATTTTTTTATTTTTTTTTTTGTGACTGTTTTTTCAAATTACAATTGTATAATAAGTAGAAATCCGAAAAAATGCAGTCTATTTATACTAAATTTAATTTTTTAAATTTCTAATGAAAAAACTATAGTTTACATTAAATTATAGAACCTGTTAATTCTTTAGAATTTTTTTATTTTGGCAACAAATATTCATACAACAGCGCATCTAATTTTTGGGAATATAAAAAAAAAAAAAAAACTCTTAAGGACTAAAACGTTACAAGACTTTCTTACCTGTTTAAAATTACACATCCTTTTAATTAAATCAACAAAAAAATAAAATAAAAAAAACAAGGTCAAGAACGTAACGTCACTTTCTTATATGAAACAAAACGATCACGCAAATGTTCATCCATTTCTTATCACATTTGGTTATGAGCAATATGTGACAAGAATTTCTTATCAATTTAAAATTACAGATCCTTTTAATTAAATATACAAAAAAAAAAAAATAAAAAACATACAACCAACCTACCCTTTCTTATCAGTTTATATTTCTATTTCTTCTACATTTGATTATGAGCAGTACGTGATAAGAATTTGTTATCAATTTAAAATTGCAGATCCTTCTAATTAAATCATACAAAAATAAAAATACACAACCAACCTACTCTTTCTTATCACATTTAAAATTAAAGATCCTTCTAACTAAATATACAAAAAAAAAATAAAAAACAACTACATAACCAACCCACCTTTCTTATCAGTTTATATTTCTATTTCTTCACAATTATTATCTCAAAAGAACGTGTACACACTCATTCTGTCCGTCCAAACATTCGTACATACGTGCATACATTTTCACATTATAGTCTACTTGTACTCTGGGATGTAGATGAGGAAACGTGCACACACTCATTCTATCCGTCCAATCATTCGAAAAGCAATACAAATACAATGAACATGTACATGTTTCTACTTAGGTATACGATGTTATTTATTATCTCAAAAAAAAATTGATCTTGCAGGTGTTCATCTCTTTCTTATCACATTTAAAATTAAAGATCCTTCTAATTAAATATACAAAAATAAAAAAACATACAACAACTATACAGTTGTAGATCCCTTACTTATTTTTTTAGCATTGAGTATGATAATACGTGCCAAGAATTTACTATTAAAAAAAAAACGATCATACACATTACATGTTACGCACACACTCATTCTGTCCGTCCAAACATTCGTACATACGTATATACATTTTCACATTACAGTCTACTTGTACTCTGGGATGTAGATGAGGAAACGTGCACACACTCATTCTGTCCAACCATTCGTTTTAAAAGCAATACAAATGAAAGGACCAAGAAAAAGCAGGTATGATCCCAAATTTGTAGGGAAAAATTGAAAATAAAAATGATTTAATTCTTTTCCAGATATGCATTCTCCCAAATTTTAACACACACAAACACACATATACATTAAAAAGCATTACCTTTTTATAATACATGTTACAAACCTAAAGACCGATCGCACACAATTCATTTCACAATGCTGCAATGTTCTTACTCTTTTACAGCTATGCATGCTCCTAAATTTGTATGGAGTAAGTGACCTAGAACATACATAAACATACTACTAATCGGCTCCGGGAATCGTCAAAATAAAAGGGTTGGCAAGAAGTTATGTGTGGTGGCCAAAAATAGATTCTCAGATAGAGAAAACAAACATTGTATGCAATGCCAAGAAACTCGGCATGAACAACCGCAAGCAGTGGTTCGCACTTGGGAAACCACTCAGACTGCTTGGTCGCGGCTACATATAGATTTCGCCGGGCCATTTAAAGATAAATTATTTTTCTTAGTGGTCGATTCGTATTCCAAATGGTTGGAAGTACACATCATCAAATCGATGTCATCACAATGTGCAATTAAATCATTGCGATCACTTTTTGCAAGTCATGGACTTCCTGACGTTATCGTCTCAGATAACGGTACAGCTTTTACTTCAGCCGAATTTCACAGTTTTATGGAAAAGAATTTAATACGCCATGTAAGATGTCCTCCTTTTCATCCTTCGTCAAATGGTCAAGTTGAACGTATTGTCCAGACCACAAAAGATTACTTGAAGAAAATGCCATCTAATTCAAACGTTGAGTTGGATCTTGCTCGTTTTGTTTTTAGTCAACACATAAGCCCACATGCTACAACAGGTCGTTCACCTGCCGATCTCTTGTTCAATCGGCAACTCAAAAGTTACTTCGACAAGTTTCATCCACATGAATTGTCAAACTCTCCTGAAAATTTACCTGTGAAAGAAACATTTAAAAACGAAGACCCTGTATGGATTTGGAATTACGCATCAGGTCAAAAGTGGATACCAGCTAACATAGAATCACAGACTGGACCCTTGTCTTACAATGTGCGTCTTCAAGATAATCGCTTAGTAAAGCGCCATTTAGATCAAATTCGCGGCCGAGCGTCAACCACCACTTGTGAGTTTGAATTTGCAAGGAATGACAGCGATACGAGAAATGAAATTAATATTGACGCCTTTGCTACGGCCAATAATGATGATTACATCGATATTAGCAATTTGCCAGTACAACCACCGTCGCCCAACAGGCTTTTCATCAAAGTCACAACAGTCACCTTCATCGAGCCACCAGCCAACTACGGATGCTGAATCTATGCCTGCTCAACGACACCTCGCCGTTCTTAACGAATAATAAAAGTTCCTCATGTGCATTCACCATCTAGGCGTTAAGAGCTGTTAAGTACTCGTCCCACTATGCGAAAGGAATTTCGTTTATTGTCTTTTCTTTATTTTCTTACTTTACTTTACACATAAAGTTATTGTTGAGAACAGTTACTTTTTTACAACCGACAGCAACAGACGTTGCTTGGTCTGTTTCTTAGAATAATTAAATATTTGTCACATGTATTTTTTGAAATAAAGATTTTTGAATTATTACTTAAAAGCGGTTTTTAATTAAATCAATGGAGACTTAATAAACGGTTTGATCTCAAAACATCAATGTCAAAAGAAACAAATATATTGAATATTTGTAAGCTAATGGGTCAGGTGATCTTCACCTGCCTTCGGTGTTATTTTAGCTTACGCAACCTTCCACTAATGAGGGAAACATTTCAGTCTTAAAGTACAACTAAATACGAAAAGAATAATCCTAATTGTAATCAGTAAGCTTTACGCAAACAAGACTGCAGAATGAATCTCTTTTTCGAACTAATAGCCACATAAATTATGCATCCGCTCTTAACTAATATTACTTGCAAGTTTGATGTAGGGAAACTCAATGTTTTCTATTAAAATTTTGTGCAAATTTTCACATTTTTAAATTTAGTATTAGGATTCATAAATGAAGTAAATATTATTATATTTAGAAATTATTTAAAAATAAATATATATGTGAGGTGATTTGACGCGAGTTAAATGTGTACTCGCGTCAAATCACCTTCTTTTGATTAACATCGCATATAGAAACCTTTTGAGCTTTATCATTAACAAGGCTGTCATGCAACAATCTGCACTAAACTAGCTTCTGGTACAGGTCCTAGTGACAAGTTTCCAATCTACGCCTACAGGCATTCTGTTAATATAATGAATATTTTTATATAGAGCTAAATATAAGTGTACCTCCTTTCGGTTGAGATAAGCCTGGTTTTAGGAAACAAATTGGTGGGCTGTATGAGCTTACCTTGTTGATGTTACCAATCGCCCTCTGATGATCTTAAATTTCAGACAAGTTATAAAAGGTATTTTGTATATTTTTTTATAGTTAAATTTAATTTTAAGTTTACTATGCTTTAGAGTTAGAAGAGAAGTTTATATCGAGTCGATTTAATTCAGATAAATTACGTCTAATATATACATCTTTTGGATTTTGAATTCACTTATTAAAAAAGGGTAATCTTTCCAAATGTTCAAAATTTGTTTATTTATTTATACTGATATAATACATTTCAATGAATTAGTACTCATTTTTCTTCTCAGATTTTTCACAGTCTCTTGGACGCCTGCGCCTGGTATGAATTGTATCTCTTCTCATAGAAGGTGGCCTACTAAATCCATGCAATTTAAAATACAAGCCACATGCATTACAGACAATTTCACCACGTATACTTCTCCTCCATATCGTTGTGTTTAAGGTCCCACAGTTCGAACAAACCATGTCCCTTTGAGATCCACTTGGCAAAGAGCATACTTTCAACTGAAACGAAATTTACATGTTATTATTATTATTATTATTTTTAATATGTTTTCATAATATAGACATGTTCGATTTCTTTGCCAATCCGTTAACATAAAAATTAAATTTCGATTTTGTTTTTCATTTTGAATATGCATAATTGGATCATGTTTAGGTATATATTATTATGAAAGTTCTCTTTTCGGTATAAAAAAGAAACGAAATTGATGTTTTTGTCAGCGTTTGAAAGTTGTGTAGTCACACATAGTTGGAGTAAATACGTACATAACTAATTTTGAGCAGACATTAGTTTAAATGAAAGTTTCTGCTCTTAAAGCAAATAAATGAGTCGACAAAATAGGAATTACATCTTTTCGGCAAATATTTTTCCATATTGGTTAAAACTAGTTTGAAAATTATTTGTTTGTTTGTTTAATTTGATGTATTGAAGTGATTTTGTCTGTTGGTTTCCATCGAGAAGATAATACTTAAGGAAAATATGTATAACGGTAGTTAATCACTAAAAACAACTTTCTTGTTACATATATAAAATTAAAAAAAATTTAATAAATGACCAATTCCTGACTTAACCGACCAAAATAGCAACCCATTTAGAGCCTAAGCGCCAAAATAGGCGTTCTGTCTATATTAAACTGCTGTTTTGTCGCTTGAAACATTTTAGACATTTTGTCCAATATATTCTTATTGAAATAGTGTTTACTATAATTGGCCAATTCACACGACTTTGTATCGTGTATGTTGTATTGAATACACTTTATGTTTGTGAACACTTAATGCTGTGCTGTATTGTGTATTTCGTATTTCAAACGTCAGAAAGCGATAAGAAGAAGAATACCAGTATTCATAATTTGATTTTCAAGCAACAAGATGAAAAATATTACGGAAGAAAGTAAATTAATTAATTATCTGTGCGAACAATATAATTTTGAAATGTTAATTGTTGACTCAAGTTACATAGAAAATATTTTGTATTTTTGTTCTTCTTCTTGATTACTGACATTTACATAAACTGATAGCACGAAACCAATACAACTTCCAAAAACACATGAATAAAAAGTGTATAAGTGTATTGGATTTTTATATGAAAATTATCAACAACAAGCATACACTGTTGTATATTCATCCAACAATACAATGAATACAACGATACAACGGCTTGTGTGAATTGACCAAATATTGTTACCAAAATGAAAAATCTAGATACTGGTGTTTTGCTTTTTCATCGCTTAACATTAAAATTATAAACAAAAGCTACAAAAACTAAACAATGCAGTAAACAAACCTGTTTACAAATTATCGTACTGCTTGATATAACAACAAACACCAGCATAAATAAAATAGTAAACAAGTAAACAAAAAGCCACAAACAACACTACAATATTAAATGTAAACAACGCTGTTTACATTTATACAGATTTCGAGAAGGCGAAGTCATGAACATTCGCCTTCAAGCACATTCATCAGACTGTTTACTCTTCCATATAAAGGCAAGGCAAAGCAGGCGAGTGGGTTAGTGAAGTTCAGTCAGTTTTGAGTGAAGACGCGGTGTGTTTGAAGAGGACAATCGAGGTTTGAAGATCTCCGTTACAAAGGTCTGTCGAATAATTGCCTAGTAATTGTTATTGTTTATGCAAAGGGTATAAACAGAGGAATAACAAACAAAGCAATTGTTTTTATTTACATAAAGATGTGAACAGTGGCACACAGAATTGTGCGAATAATAAAGAATTTTAATTAAAACTAAACACAAATTTGTTTTTATTTTATTTGCAATCTACGAGCTCATATTTTAAACATTTTAAAAAAGTAAAAACGTAACAATATATACATAAACGTGCCGTTTACACATCTAATTTTTAAAACGTTTTAAAAAGGTAAAAACGTAGCAATATATATAAAAATGCCGTTTACACCTCTAATTTGTTAAGGATTTTTGTTAAATTAAGCCGAGGCTCTCCGTCAGAATGAGTTATTGTGAACAAAAGGGTTTTATTTACAAGACCACAGTTCAGAACGACTTAATAAGCTATTAATGATAAATTTGTATATGGCTTGACAGCAAAGCTGCAAATATATAATATAAATATATAGAAATCAACATATTTGGTATTGAAAATGTAATAACCAACGTTTTGTTTGTATAAATATTAGGGAAAAAATCGTATGCCAAATCCATAGTTTGACCTTCAAAAATAGCAGATTTCTTATAATGTTGAAATCTTTATGGATGTTGTTGCTTCTGATGTACCAAGAAGCTCACGTAATCATTCTTAAAAGTCATGTAATCTTTTGCTGAAGGAAATTAACAACATGGTGTTGATAAGGATCGTGATGTGGGGTTGGTACAATCCACAGGACAAATCTTTTATTGGCGAGCCCAAACTATTTAACTGCACAGTGAGACTATTCCCGAAAATCTCTACATCTACCTTATACCCTTTTGCAAATCCGGGAATACTGTCCGATCTTTCGCTTAGAATTTCCACCATCACCACAGCAATGTTTTAAATACATACTTACATGAGTAAAAAAGCATATCGTATTTTTTAACTTATAAATTATTTCTTCGTGTTATTTGACAATTATTTTTGTAAAATTAAAAAGAATTTACGTAACAAAATCAAGAGCACAACGGATTCTTGTATACGGGTGCTAGATTGTCTTTTCAACAATTTGTCTACATTGGATGATGACCCATCCTCATAACTGGATGCGATTTGACCATACCGGTTTTGTAATTACTTTATGCAAGAGCACCTTAAGATTAAAATCCATAGTTGACCGTAGTCCAATAAGTCAGCGCAATTGGGCGGATTTTACTTTTATCTGAGTTATGTTTGCCACAATGTGGTGAGTCCATATAAGACGACGATCAAGGTGCATACCGAGGTATTCTTAAACCATTATCGCTCAAGGGAAGTGTTGAAGTGTTAATCAATGAGCTCGTTGGCATATTTGCAGTACAGTAATCCTTCGATTTACGTCGCCTCGATTAACGTTGTTTCGATTTACGTCGTAAAATTTTTTGTTCCCTCTAACTTCAATTTGCGTCGTCATTCGAATTTTTTTGGAACCAACTGCGACGTAAATCGAGGGATTACTGGAACTTTTTAAGTTCCTTGTTAAAAACATACTATTTTGTCGTATGAGCAATATAAAATTCTATTTACGTCGTTTCGATTTACGTCGCCTTTTTTTAGAACCAACTGCGACGTAAATCGAGGGATTACTGTAAATAATAAATACAAGAATGGTCCTAGATGCTTCCTTGAGGAACGCTTCCCTGAACCAACTAGAAGAATGGAGTTAAATATGAACAAGATAACTCATACAGCACTGGTTAGTAATGATTATCATTAAGGAGGTAATTTTGTCATATCCGGGATTTTTTTTTGCATTTTTTCAGACTCTTAATGGATGTTCTCAATGCGGAAAGACGAAAAGTTAAAGGGTATTATACATTTTCGTTAATTATTAAGGGACTGATATGTGAACCTGTAACATTTGGAATAAAGAAATCTTTATTAGACGTAAAGCCAGGGTTCGAGCCCCAGGCCAGACATCAAAACAGAATACAAAATGTATTTCTTCGGCAACTTCCTCTCAGCAGATTTCTGACAAAAACTCTGAGAGTAAATAAAATTGTCATGAAAAGTTTCTCAAAAATCTGTTGTTCGGAGTGGACTTTAAACAGTAGGTCCCACCACTAATGTATAAAATTAACACACACAACATAAGTGGTGTGAGAAGCTAGGTCGTAATCTTGGCTAAAGAGTTGTAATGACCAATTATGTATGTATGTATGCATGTGTTGGTGAGCGAATGTACTAATGGGTGATTTTTAAGAGCTATAGGAAAATTAAAAAAAAAACATAAAATTCAGAAAAATGCATGAAATCTTTATTTGAATCGATAATACGGTCCATATAATTTAATGTTTGAAGATTATTTCATGCAAATGTTGACCGCGACTGCGCCTCAAATGGTCCATCCGCTTAGTCCAATTTTGGCATACTCTTTCCAACATTTCGGCCGGTATCTCACGAATAAATGCTTCAATGTTGTCTTCCAATGCGTCAATCGAAGCGGGCTTGTCTGTATAGACATGAGCTTTAACATAGTCCCACAAAAAATAGTCTAATCGCGTTAAATCGCACGATCTAGGCGGCCAATTGACCGGTCCCGAACGTGAAATAAAATGTTCACCGAGCTCGCCTCTCAATATGCCCATTGTTACGCGTGCTGTGTGGCATGTGGCACCGTCTTGTGAAACCACATGTCATGCAAATCAAGCTCTTGCATTTTGGAAAAAAATAGTTGGATATCATCTCATGGTAGCGCTCACCATTCACAGTTACGTTACGATTCGCAGCATCTTTGAAGAAGTACGGTCCAATGATGCCACCAGCCCATAAACCGCACCAAACTGTGACTTTTTCTGGATGCATTGGTAGCTTTTGCAATGCTTCTGGCTGATCTTCACTCCAAAATCGACAATTCTGCTTATTTACGTGTCCATTGAGCCAAAAATTAGCTTCGTCGCTGAACAAAATTTTTCGATAAAGAAGTGGATCTTCGGCCAATTTTCCAAGAGCCAATTATCCAAAAATTCTGTGTTGCGGTAGGTCGTTCGGCTTCAATTCTTGCACCAGCTGTATTTTGAAAGGCTTCACACCTAAATCTTTTCGCAAAATTTTCCACGTTGTTGAGTAACAGAGACCCAATTGCTGCGAACATCGACGAATCGATAATTGATGGTCATCATTAACACTGGCCGATACAGCTGCGATATTTTCTTCAGTTCGCACTCTACGTAAGCGTGTTGGTGGTTTAGTGGATCGATTAAACTGACCATAAAATGGAAGAAGCGCACGATGAACTTTCTTAACACAGCACGCATTTTGATAATAAAATTCAATGATTTGCAAGCGTTGTTCGTTTGTAAGACGATTCATGGTTAAATTATAGACCAAACTGAAGATGTTTGACAGTGAAACAAAACACGAAACGTGCGTGAGCTGTTTAAACCATTGTTGCCAAGAAGATAATAGCTAAAAAATCTCCCGTTATTAGAAAAGTTTAGCCTATAAGAAGTTATTTGACTTCATTTACAATTTTTAAAAGATAATCTTCATTAAAAGTACAATATTTCAGGTCCTAAAAACTTAAAAATGTATGTAAATTTATGAAAGAGCATAGTAATGAGTGTGAGTTCTCTTTGCACAATAATGCTATGACGTAAGCTCCGCTAGTTTAACGTCAACTCCGAACAAGGGATTTGAAAAACTTTTTCATGGTAATTAATTGCTCTCAGAGCAAAGGAAGGCAAGGATTTACTTTTTCTTCTTTTGAAGATATCAGAGCTTTTGCTTGAACTCGGTGGTCTCGACAATACACTACAGCTACAACAAAATCTTTTTAAAAGTTTCTCCAGGTTAATATACAGTTTCAACAATTTGTAACATTTGCCGTGGTTAGAAGTAAATAACTTAAAACTTTGAAAAGCAGGTACCGTCGTAAATGGATCATTGTACAAAAAACGTTTCTGCTTCTGCTTTGTTTCTGAACTTCACGTTTGTAACGCTGAAATAAAGCAACGAGATAATAGAAAAAACAATTGTTTTGTTTGTGCTCTCTTTCAATAGTTTCTCAATTTATTACAAATTTGTATTTCGATTTTTTTAAAGTATTAACTTTTAAAATATTGCTGATCATAACAGTGTTCGTAAATGCATCATTGCGCTGCATGTTATGAGCATCGTGTTCATAAATGCAAACCTTGGCAGCACTGGAGCTGTCACATGTTCGTAAATGCAACATTAAATCATATTATGAGCAAATAAACACAAAACACTAATCATAAAAATGGCTGATGCATTGAATTAGTGTGAGAGAAAGAATGAGAGTTTTAACAATAAGTTTCTTTTTTTCTTCCTTAAATGTCTTCTTTCTTGTGCATTTAACAACATTTTGTCATTTGTTTTATCGTCCAGTTCAAAAATCAAATTTATTAATAATTTTTCCATTTCTGCGGTGTTTGTTCGTTGGTAAATGCAAACAAATAAATCAGCAAAAAGAAGCATCTGCAACATGTGATTGGCAACGTTAGCGCAAAATAATCATATTTACAGCGCAATGTTGCATTTACGAACAGGCCCGTATTGTTTCTTGTTTTTTATTTCATTCCACGCAATATCAATTCCAACAAGTGGTACGCAGAGTTTAATAACTTTTTAATGGACTTTTGACCTACTCATTTTTGTATCCTTGGTGACCTATTGATCTGAGTCAACATACATAGGACAGTAACTTATAAAATTACACCAAAGATAAAACTAATAACGCCCAAGATAGAAAGCTAATGGAGCTTATTGTTGTGGGGGCATAGTGTCAAACAAAAGGATTGGTAGTAATGCTCTAGGTGATCTAAGTTTTACAACGGCAGGGGGCATTCCTTAATAGACCATTGTATATGGTCGCTTAGTTTTTTAACATATGCAGACGACTTCGAAATTGCACAGAAACCATACTCGAATCACATGAAAGTAAAGCTCATATTTAAGTTTGCTCTAATAACACGGTCTCAGCTACTTATACCAAAAATATAATATATGTGAATAAAAATACGCTACAAGATATAACCAACATTTGAATCAAAACATCCTTCTTACTCTTTCAAGCAAAATATACCTGTAGACGATTTACTATTGGACTTAAAAAGTAGAATATTAGATGGCGGAAATAAAACTATACCTTTCTTTTATTTTGAACCCAAACAAAAGCGGTTTAAATGGAATTGTGCTCGTTCTAGAAAAAATATGATTAATAATTTAAATATATTTCATAAAACACGGCCTGATGCCAATAAAATAAAATGTTTATCGTAGTAATAGCAAACCCAAATTTTATAATTTAACCTGCGAGCAATTAAACGCATTTAGTTGCAGCAAACAGTGGTAGACATTTTCTAACAATTTAAAATCTACATATATACCTATAACAACACACTCCAACCTAAATGCTGATGATTTCTTACATCGTTTTAAAAAATTCTTGGTCATTTGAACTATGTGAGTTTGAACTATGTGTTTTTCTGCTCTAAAAGGGCTTAAGGAAAGGAAAGCCCTGAACATGGCGGAATTACACATACATAATTGGTCATAACAATCCTACAGTATGGATTAAGACCTAGCTTCTCACATCACTTATGTTGTGTGTGAATTTTTAATTTGTATACATGCGTGGTGGAACCTACAGTTTAAAGTCGACTACAAACTACTGATTCTTTAGAAACTTTTCATGGCAATTTTATTTACTCTCAATGTTTTTGTTTTTATGGGTTATAGGGTGTAGGGTTAGTATCTGGGTAAGAGGGGGTAGGGTATATACATGGAGGAAGGTACAAACCCTTTACTATATATATGTGTCCGTTAATATGTGAATAATAAATGTTACTTAGAATTTTATATTTGTTTACTTTTTGTATCGCTATAAAAGATAATTATAGCATTATTCAATAAAATTATGCACTATAGTTCACAATATTTGTTTTGTTCACAACTTATGTTCTTCTGTTTATTAACGTATTCTTTATGTACCCATTTGGTTTTATGTTTAAATGTATAATTGACAAATGTAATAATACATGTTCAAAATTCTTGCTATATTATTTGATAAATACGTATTTTATGTAAATTTGATGTTCAAAGTAAATCACTTTTCGCAAACGCGTAGGGTAATTAGGTCTGTTTTTAGTTGTTCGATGGCGATAATCAACTGAACTATGTAAACAAAGGATGTTTTAAACATTATGTTGGTGATGTTGATGAATGTTATGGATGTTGATGTGTGTTTTGAATGTTGATGTGAGTTGGTGATGATATTGTTATTATTTGTTAGTGATGTTTGTGTTACCATATTGGAAGTTAGGAAGTTCACTCATGTGAACACTTTTTGTCGGAAATCTGCTGAGAGGAAGTAGCCGCATAAATATATTTAATTTTTTTTTGTTGGATATGTCTGACTTGGGGTTTGGACCATTACGTTTAATAAGCCAACACACTACCTCTAGACTACGGCGACTGCTAGATGGAATTAGTTAAGAATTTTTCAAATATGTCCCTGTTAATTTTTTAAAGGCATTATAATACGTTTAAAATGGAATTTTCCTTTTGAAACAAATACCATATAGCTTCAAACTGTAATTCTTATTTCTCTTCTTAAGAAATGTGATCCCAACAATGCTTCTAATTATCATAGTTTATCTTTAATTGCTAATACATGTAAAATTTTTAATAAACTTATTTTGAATAGCAGTACTGATTGGATAAATAAATACAACATTCTTAATGAATTCCAAACTGGTTTCAGAACACAATTTTCGAATATTGATAACGTTTTTAACCTGGCTATCACCATTCATTTATACTTGATGGATGGTACGAATACTTATTCTTTTTTTGTTGACCTTTCCTCCGCTTTTGAATTCGTTCCATGAAACTCTTTATTTTACAAACTGGCTACCACGGGATTGTCATTTAAAATCATAAAAATACACATGAACACTAGGGTGGCTTTTAAAATTAAGTCAGATTTTCTCCAGTCTCACCCCCAGTTTGGAGAATATTGGCAAAAAAGTTATGTCAAAGTTTCAGATCAATCGGTTGGTTGATTTTAAAAGCGTACACCTCATTGAAATATTTTTTTAAATTTTTATATTTTAATTAAAAATATCTTTAGACAATGTATATACATGTACTTACTTTACTTACTTACTTAACTGGCCAATAACAACAATATTAACGGATTTTGGGATGATTCCTCTCGGATTTCCTTGAATATATCGAAAGTATAGTTATCGGCCGTAATCTGAGATCCAATACGCCGCATATCCCTACTTGTCGATAACATATACTTCGTTTTGTACATGTAGAATATTATATTAAATTAAATGTTAAAAGTGTCTTAAATAATTCACTTTTTAGGCAACCAGAACACCTTTCTCTGTAATCTTGTACAGCTTGTAAAATATACTGTTTCTGATGCTCATATTTCGTAAGAATCAAATTGTAATCCTCTGTCAACTTAACACCTCTTTCCGCTGCGACATTGATAATGTTTAATAGGCAAAGAATATTTTACATTTTCGGGATTAAGATACCATAAATGATTTAGAAATTTTTTAGAGCACCCTGCGCTATATCCTTGTCAATGGTTTTAAAATTGTATATTTCCTCTAGTAACATGAAATCATTATAGGGCGTCATAATTGCAGAACTAGATGAAAACCAAGCTCCTATATACATACATATATAGTTATTATAAAGATATATATTTGCCGCAGATCATTTTCTTCATGTTTTGCCAATTTAAATTCTTCTAGGAATAAAAATATCTTTATGTTATAAATAGCATTCGCCCATCCATCTCGCATGGTGAACAGCACTATGTGCATTAAGCATTATTGCTTTAGAATTGTGTTTCTTAGGATACTGTCCTAAAACCACAAAAGGGTAGTCATCTCCTGATAGTTTTGTTTCGAGCATAGGCTGAGCAAAATTTATAACACGACTAATTGAATCACTAACATGAGATTTTGTTCTTCCGTCATCTATTCCAAACCGAAATTTGTTTAAAATTTAAATTTAGCCAGGCTTTTTTAGTTCTCTCGAAAAGGAAGACATAGAGACCGCCGTTTTTATCCATTTTTGCTTCAAACATGCTTCTCAAAATTATTTCATGTATATGATGTCCGCATGGTAGCCATAAGAGCGGCTTTTGTAAAAGATTGTCCATGATAGTACACGTTCCATTTATACAACTAGTGTTTACAGCTGTAGTATCAGAAACAATAGCGTTTATGTAGTCTTGAAGGCCCCATTCTTGAATGGCATTAGACATAGCTGATGCCTGTTCTCATCCAGTTCCACTTTCCAAAGCAGAAACTTGGAGTAATTTTTCAAGGTGCCCGCAAGATATAATAACTGGAAACCTAACCACATTTTCACTTCCAGTTAACTCTGGTAATAGTTTGTCGTTCGAATGTAAACACATAACATTAAAGGTATTAACGTTGAAGTTTTTTTCAGCTCTAACATTGAAAGTGCCGTATTATTTCTCGGGCTACTCGAATTGCATTTTTATTAATTACATACTTTTGAGATCTATCGAGGGCTTAGATACTTTGCAATGATACAGCTTTTCAGTTACTTATCATGTACGCATACAAAGCAAGGGCTACAAATTAGCATAAAAATAAACCGTGGAAATCTAGGGATTTTTTGAAATATTGTATTTATTTTGTTAAAAATAGGATTAAGACAAAAGTTGTCAAGGGGGAAAATCTTTAAAACTTTATAGGAAACATCTTCCTCTTCCAACATTTTTCAATAAAATTAATATTTTTGAAGTTATAAGTCATGTAACTTAAAATGTATGGTTTCCCCTAAATTTCATCGGTCTTACGGCAAGTCTTATAACCCCAACCGATTGATCTGAAACTTTGACAATATCATTTTTTTTGCCAATATTCACCAAACTGGGGGAGAGACTAGAAAAATTTCGACAAAAAATATTCCATATATCTAAGGGTCACCTTAATGAACACTTACGAGAATACCACCTTGTCTCATTGGTAACGTTTTATCCAATCCTTTTAAAGTAAGTCTTGAAATCAGACAAGGAGGTACGAAAGTTCATTGTCATTGTTTCTGATTCGTCTTATGGCCTTCAAAATTTGATTAATCCCGAGAAATTTAATATAGACGTGTGGTGAGGTCGTAATTGAAACTGTAAATTCTTATTAATATCTTGGCATAAAACTATGTTATAATTTATCATTTCATAGTCATCTAACACATAAGTTAGTAACATTAAAATAAGCAATCACAGCTTATTAGACTAAGCGCCATTATTACAACTTGCCATTGAAGTTGGGTTTAGTAAAAGGTAACTTTAGCTAAATTGGACGTTCTAGCCACCTTTAACTTTTATCCGTTATTTCAACTTACTTGTAAAACAAATTTAAGTTTTTAAAAAATATGTCAGAACCGGAGCATTATCGATAACTTTTGCCAAATTAATAGTGCGTTTCCATATACAAGTTTTGGGTCACAAAACTAGTTTTATCAAAACCAGCGGTTTTGCTAATGGTTTTCCCATAAATTTTTAGTGTTCGAAAAATGTTTAAGATAAATTAGTTTTGCTCCAAACCGTATCGAAAACAGTCTGTGCAACACTGTATTACTGCGATAAGTTAAAATACGACGCCGGTGGATCCAATAATAGTGCGTGATAAATTCGAAAAACTGACATAATTCATATTGACACAAAACTGTGTGAAATATTATTTAGTATTTTTATTGCAAACAAAATTATTGGCACACATACATACATACATAATTGGCCATTACAACCCTTCAGTCAGGATTACGGCCTAGCTTCTCACACCACTAATGTTGTGTGCGTTAATTTTATACGTGAGTGGCGGGACCTACAGTTTAACGTCGACTCCGAACGACAGAATTTTGAGAAACTTTTTCATGGCAGTTTATTTTACTCTCAGAGTTTTTGCCAGAAATCTGCTGGCACACAATTAGGAAATGTTGCTATAGTATTAAAACTATTAAGATATGGCAACATTTAAACATACAAACAGCTAGAAAATACCGTCCTGTTTTAAGTAACACTATTGTAAAAATCTAAAGAAGATTGTCCGAGGATTAAACTGTGTAGTTGTGCTAAATAATTAAATATGTGCCCAAAACAAAAAGAGACAATTGTAGCCGAGCGAAAAATGATTTTGCATCTGCATAGTCAAGAAAAAACGTATATAGAAATCGGAGAAATTATGAGTCGGAACGTTTTGCTGGTTCATAACATTACACTGTGCTGGGTATAAAGCTAGAGTAGCTAGAAGAAAACCACTTGTAAGTGAAGTGAAAACAAAAAAGGTTAGCCTATGCTCAGGAATAAAGAAACAAGGACGAAGACTTCTGGAACAATGTGTTGTTCTCTGATGAAAGCAAATTCAATATATTCCAATCTGATGGAAAAGAACTAGTTTGGCGAAAACCAAATACTGCTTATGATAAGAACAACACATTGTCAGTTTAATGTGGAGGGAATGGTATTTTAAAAGAAAATGTCAAAAAAAAGTGTGGAGGAATTAGGTTTGTCGGGAAATTATTTTTTCCAGCATGATAATGATCCCAAACATACGGCTCGTTATGTGCGTATGTAGATAGCCTACACAATCCCCCATAAATCCGATAGAGCATCTGTGGGAAGAATTAGAAAAACGCATAAGAAAAGACAGCATTTCAAATAAAACTCAGCTAAAAGAGATCCACTCCCAAGAATGGAAAAACATCGGCGTAAATGTTACAAAAAACGTGGTTCAATGCCAAGGAGATTGGATGCAGTAATTAAGCAAAAAGGAAACGCTACAAATTTGAATTAAAAATTTAATTTTATCTGTTTTTCTTAAAATAAGTGGAAGAAATTTTTGTTTCGTTATAACTACCGAAGAAAGTACGGATATGTTAATAATATGTTGAAATAATAAAAATTTATAAAATTTATTTCGAGGAGAATTTCGCAGTTTTATTTAAAAATGCAACCCAAAATTTCAATCAAAATCACTCAATCAAATCTGCAACCTAGATCATCGGGAAACACTTTTCATCTTCTTCGTTACTGGCCCATTTTCAATGGATTTAGAACAGAATATTTTAATAAAAGCCAATCTAATTTATAAATATTCTTAACAGTGTCTCATTCTCTTTTGTTATTGTTGTTCATTAGGGATTTGTTTAAAATGTAGAAAATTATTAGTAGATAAATTTGTATAATATGAATACTAAATAATATTCATCTTTCCTACATTTACATAAATTAAGCTCCTATTTTGATTTGACAATATGACTAACAACTTATTACGTAAGCCATATATAGATGATTTTATTATTAATTTTGTTGTCAGTTTTTTTTTTGATCTAAATAAATAAAAAAAATAAACTTTTAACATTTTACACTTTGAAAAAGTTTTACTACCAAATTTTACAATCCATCATATAATGCAATTTGTTAACCCTTAATATTTTAGACTTTAAAAAAGTTTCACTACCAAATTTTATAATTCCATTATGTAATGCAAACAAAAAGCTTTTGTTCTCTCATAGCAACTTTAAGTACATAGATTCTGTTACAATTTTTAATAATATTAATTATGGTTCTATTTCTGCTGAGTCTATTTCACATTTTCTTGCAATTATTAAATTGTTGTAAACAAATTAGATTTTTTAATGATATTTGCTTTCGAATTCTATTCGCAGATATAGACTCAACCAGTATATTATTTTAAGTTTATGTCATATGTCCATTTGACATATGATAACAAATAACGGGTGATTTTTTAGCTATTATCTTTTTGGCAACACTGGTTTAAACAGCTCACGCACGTTTTGTGGTTTGTTTCACTGTCAAACATCTTCAGTTTGGTCTATAATTTAACCATGAATCGTCTTACAAACGAAGAACGCTTGCAAATCATTGAATTTTATTATCAAAATGCGTGCTCTGTTAAGAAAGTTCATCGCGCGCTTCTTCCATTTCATGGTCAGTTTAATCGGCCCACTGAAGCGGCTATTCGGGCTATTGTGACTAAATTTCGCACCAAATTTACATTGTTGGACATTGGGCCTCTGTTACTCAACAACGTGGAAAATTTTGCGGAAGGATTTAGGTGTGAAGCCTTTCAAAATATAGCTGGTGCAAGAATTGAAGCCGAACGACCTACCGCAACGCAGAATTTTTGGATAATGGGCTCTTGGAAAGTTGGCCGAAGATCCACTTCTTTATCGAAAAATTGTGTTCAGCGACGAAGCTCATTTTTGGCTCAATGGATACGTAAATAAGCAGAATTGTCGATTTTGGAGTGAAGATCAGCCAGAAGCATTGCAAAAGCTACCAATGCATCCAGAAAAAGTCACAGTTTGGTGCGGTTTATGGGCTGGTGGCATCATTGGACAGTACTTCTTCAAAGAAGCTGCGAATCGTAGCGTAACTGTTAATTGTGAGCGCTACCGTGAGATGATATCCAACTTTTTTTTTGCACAAAATGCAAGAGCTTGACTTGCATGACATGTGGTTTCAACAAGACGGTGCCACATGCCACACAGCACGCGTAACAACGGACTTATTGAGAGGCGAGTTCGGTGAACATCTTATTACACGTTCGGGACCGGTAAATTGGCCGCCTAGATCGTGCGATTTAACGTGTTTAGACTATTTTTTGTGGGACTATGTTAAAGCCCATGTCTATACAGACAAGCCCGCTTCAATTGACGCATTGGAAGACAACATTGAAGTATTTATTCCTGAGATACCGGCCGAAATGTTGGAAAGAGTATGCCAAAATTGGACTAAGGGGATGGACCATTTGAGCCGCAGTCGCCTCTAAATTAAAATAAACAAAGTGTGTGTGTGAAATCATCAAAATTTTTTTCTCGTTTGAAACACTCATTGATGTCCAATAAATTTAGGCCAACGTCGTTGTTTATGGTCCATATCTATCCGTCCATGCAAAACAACTAATATGTGGATATAGCATCAACAAATTGGTCGTTACCAGCTATCAAAGTTCGAAAGTCCCTGTTAATTGATCCTATATTTAGTTTTGCTAATGCTATATGATTTTGACGGCTTTCCAAATTATCTGATAATATTTTTAATTTTAAAGAATTGCCAATATAGTTTATTCTGTCATCACTTTTGTAATTAAATTTAAAGTACGGTCCGGTTTAAAGCGTCGCAAACCACTTTTTTATATTTAACGTTTGATTAATGTGGTAATTTTTGCGTATATTTTTTGATATATAAAGAATTTTAATTTTATCCGCGAGTTGTTGGACTCCTGCCACACTACTGTAGTTAAATTGCTTTTCATTAATTTAGAATTATCGTCAATAATAAAAATACAATACGAAAGTGATCGACACAAAGAAAATCAAAAATTAAAAAAAAAAATTTATTGGTAGCATAACTTAAAATTCCGTCATTTTTTATTGGAAATTAATGTTTTATTAAGATAGTTTTTTGAAAGAACACATCTCATAGTATTCCTCCAATCTTCTTGGAAACATAATCTTTCGAGGCCAAGAATGAACCATGCTCTGAATTGAAGCGTATTCCAGTGAGAGCGTTCTTCTTTGATCGAAACTATTGGTAGTCAGAACGGGCAAGGTCACGGATAAGGTAAAAATTCTCCTAAAATACGGAGCATTACCTTAGAGCAATGGTTATTCTGCTTGGCAGTAGGTTTAAAGCGATCAAACAGTATTTCAGACATGGGAAATCGCCTTTCATCTATCTCTCAGCTGCAGTTTAACATGTTCACGCCGACGCGTACCACCGGTGGCCCGCTCTAGATTGCCTCATCGGGCGGCGTGTACCGCCGGTGGCCCGAACTTGATCACGCTATTGGAACACACGTAATACCAAATATTTAGATCTTTAACAGTTCGACTGCCGAAAAATACCTGAGAATCACGCTCTCTTAAAAGCATTTATTTTTAATAACAATTATAATTAATAATATATATAATATATGTAATTATAATTAATATAATTATAAAGAATAACAATTGTAATCAATAACTGTTCTATTTTCACCGTACAAATTCTAAAGATTTAATGATAATGAGACGAATTCATGAAAAAATACACAAAACTTTAAAAGATACCGTTGTATTGTTACACAACAGCTGCCGTCCGATAAAGCGAAAAGCATTCAGCGCAGCCGCCAGTAGGCGACAACCATGAATTTAAACGCCGGCGTGAACGTGTTAAGCTTGTTTTAAAATGATCTTGCTGCTTTTAAATGCTATGAGTCACATCTAATGTACAAGGATTTCTTGGGTCTACCACAAATCCTGATCAAGTAATGTTTGGAGTTTATGGTCTTCAAACTTTTTAGATATTTTCCATCCTGAAATCATAAATAAATGGTACCAACTAACGTAAATGACCCCTTTATAAGTTAAACTACCAATATATGATATATGTGTACAACATATACATTTGCGGATGTTTAAAATTTCATATTAATTTGTAGTTAAAATACAAAATTTGATTATTATTATGCGTATGGGCAATTTCGTGTCAAATGACCCAATTTTTAAAATCGACGTCTTTTTTGATAGATATCCCACTCGCATTCCATTAAGCGATTATAAAGGCCTTAAGGGAAATTTTATAAGCTTTCTTTTGAGCAAAAAAGGGCCCATTTTGAAAAAAAAATTTAAAAAAAATTAATTTAAAAAAAAACAAATTTTTTTTTAAAATTAAACAATTTATTTTTGGAAAGATTGAAGAAATAGCTATCTAATATCCTTTGGAAAATGTTTGCTAGGACCAATAGGTGAAAAGTTACACACATTTTAAAAAAAAACCTGTATGACCAAAATGTCCAACTTTCACCCCCGGTGTGTCTGACCTACTATCCAATAGTACTAACCTTGGTGGGTCACTTGACACGAAATTGCCCATATACATCATGAAAATAAATGATTTTGCATTCATGTCTGCGAAAATTTTAATAAAATTAAAGGTACTTTTGAATTTGCAGATATTGATGACTATATTAATAATATCGATACAAATTCTTCTATGGAAATGCATGACATGTCCTCAGCCATCTATGTATAATAACTAAAAATGTTCACAAGGCAAATAAGGGTTTGAAAAAACAAATCGTGGTAAACGAATATTTTTAAGATGGTATTAATATATCGAATTCACCTGGTAGACATTTAACTCATTATTGCCCAACCGGTAATTTCACTTACCAGTTCTTTAAACAGCTGTAAAGCTAAAAATATGTAAAAAATTAAATTTTTTGTTATTATGCCATAATTTAGTCTTTTAATAAAACAAATTGAAGGATTTATATATTGATATATTGTTATTCATGAGCCTTTGGCTAACGTTTTCGCAAACCTCCAAAAATGGACATTTTTTAAACTTATATAAAATTAATATAAGAAATGAAATTGGTTAACAGTTATCTGTTTCTAACCAATATTCCATGGTACTTTTATTACATATAAAAAACAATTTGATTTAGTTTCACTAAACGCTTGATATATTATTACTTTTCCATGTGGTAATTTTACTTACCAATGGACAGAAACGTATAGCAAATCAAGCAATATTTCATAAAAGCGCTAGAAGAAACAACACAACCACTCTATGCTCAACACCGGTGTTCTCTTTACATAGTTGTCTTATTATTGTTGGAGTCTACTTGTAAAACGGGGAAATCCCCGTGTGGCTCGTATTAAAAGTGAAAATAATTTTTAAAAAGTGGAAATATTTTTTAAAAATGAAATCAAGAAAGTTTTTAAAACTAGAAGTAGTTGCGATTTTAGAAAATGAAGATGGTAATGAAATTGCATCCTCGTCAAATGTTAACGTTGTATACATTCCACCTAACCCAGATGATGTTTCTGATGAAGAGCATATTGATGACAACATTATGGATGAAAATGCTCCACTCGATGTTGAAATTGCTGGTACAGTTGAACTTCAGTATTGTCCAGGAGACGAATTTGACGACGATACAATTAAAGAGCTTTCCCCTAAACGAAAGAATCTTTCAACAACAGTAAAAAAACCAATATGGACAAAAAAAACTACAAACGTTTGATAAAAATAATTCATTTTTTGTGTATTATTCATAAAAAAGTTAACACATCTGCCCACTGGCAAGTAAACTTACCGCCTCATATCTCGAAAACCAATAGTTCCATTTTCTTTAAACTTTAAATATATCTTAGTTAGACCTAAAAACTAATACACAAAAAATTTCATTAGAATCGCTCAACGTTTTCAGGTATCGGGCAATAATGGGTTAACGACATCACCTTTTCCTGAAATTTGAAACACAGTTTTTACTATAAGCTGCATATCTTCAAAATTAAAATTTATATACCTAAATAGTTTTTTTAATATTGGACAACTTAAGTCTATTCCTACGAACTATTTGTCTTTTTTCTGTCTGCTTATCAAGTACTGTTACACAACGTATTCAATCTGTTTTCTTAATTTTATAGAGTTTTCTATATTGGGAATCCAATTTATGCCCAGTTTCATTCTTAAGTAAAACTAAGTTTTCTATTTTAAAGTTGGAATTATATTCTTGTTTAACATAATTAAGCTTTTGTCCTAGCTTTATATAACATTTTCCTAACTACGCTATATACTCTAGTCTGAATTTAATTTCCTAATTTTCATAATTTTCTATATTAAACAATGTTGTTATGCTATCCACCTTATTAAATTGGAAAAATTCGTTTGGAATTCGTACAGACGTATACGTACGACGAAGGCATCACATCCCAATCGGTTTTGTCAACGTATATATAGTAACGCTGAATGTTCTATGGCTTCTTTTAACAGTTCCTGGATGTTAACGTTAACTTGTCTATTATAACTGGATCGCATAATTCTATTAAAAAACGAGGTTTTGTTCTCTGTACCCATGTCTGCAATAAAATCTTCAACATAGTTTTAACTGTCTTTGAGTTAGTTATTATTTTAGTTATTTTACTGAGCTTTTGGGTACGGTCCTTTGGTGTCAACCAATGATTATCATAAATTTTTTGTTAGTTGTTTGACATATATGGTGTGATTTAATGTATCTTGTTAGAATTTTCGTGATATTTTGCAATAAATATGTCTCTTAGTTTTTAAAATTGAACTGAATTGCCTCATTCTGCTAGGACATTATGGTAATGTTTTAAAATCTCGTTTCTTTTTGAAATTATTTTTATGTGTATCACCTTATTTATTAACGCTAGTTTTAGTTTTTTCAAAATTTTATTGTCCATCCTTTTAAATTCGTATAGAGAAATATTTTGATGTTAATTGTAATCTTTTAACGGAGACAAATTTTCCATTAATAAACAAATGCTTCATTTAAAAATTTACTGTCTGTATTATCCATATATAAAGAGCTTTGCATTTAGTGATGCCTTAATTATTCGTATAATTTCAGCCAAGTTCTATATATATCTATGTATTTATTAATCTTGTCATTATTATTATTATTGTTATTGTTGCGCAACCAAATCGTCAGCCAAATAATTATTTTTTCCCTATCTTATTCAACTTAAGGCCAGTTTTTGAATGCAAGTTTAAACTCGAGATTAAGTTAATCTCCAGTTAAAGTTAATCTTTCGTTAATTCAATTTTCAGTTTTTGAATGGTAGTTTAATCTTCATAGTGTAGTGTGTGCATAATGTAAAGAAACACAACAATAAGTGTTACCCATAATGCACATGATGCACTTATACAATTTTATGTGTGTGACCCATAAACATATTAAATGTAAACATACCCCAATCATACTTTGTACCAGGAAAAATAAAAGTAAAACAAAGTGTCACAAATCGGTCACTAGGTTACCACTTGAAATAGAGCAAAAGAGTTTCATGTTGCGTTTCAAGTATAAACAAATAGAAAGAAGCAACAAAGAGAAGACCACCCAATTATTGTTTGACATTCAATATTTAAAAGAAACACTCAAAGCAATATTTTGAATAAAAGTGACTTATTAAAATTTATGAATGCCTGATACGTATTATGATTGTAGTATGTAAGTAAGTAACAACATTAGATTTTAAGTATTGAGTGTACTTTAGAAAGTCACTCATTCTAGATGTGTAAAAATTAGTATATAAGGCTGTCGAAAATAAAGACAAAATCAATCATTATTGATAAATGCAAACGATCGCTTTGTTTTATTTAACACAATAGGGCTGACATAATTATAAGCAAAAATTTCAAAGTGTTTCACAACAATTTGCTTTTATATAGGACAAAAACGAATAAAAACAAACAAAAGCTAAATACTATTGATCTTTAAGTACAAAAATAATTTTTGAAAAATAATAAATAAATTAAAACTTTCTTTTGTCAATTTGTGTTTTATATAATTCTTAATTACTTTAAAATTTGTCTTGTTCGGCTTTCTCTCACTTAAAAACTTTTTTTAAATGAAATTTGTCAACTACTTTTCATAGTTAATCTTAAATTTAAACCACCAACGTTGGTTAATTAACTGTTTAACCGTAGGGTTAAACTTAAGATTAAGTAAATTCAAAAACTGAAAACGAAGGTTAACTGGAGATTAACTTAGTCTCGAGTTTAAATTTGCATTCAAAAACTGGCCCTTAGAGTGATAGTCCTGTTAAAATGGTTTATAAAATAGTTTGGTTTTCATAACCGAAATTTCTTGATAATATATTTATAAAGCTATGTGGCTAAGCAAATGGGAGACTTAGTCCTACTTAGGAAATTTCGTTTAAAGTAAGTATATAAAATGTACCATAACCTTTATATATTTTGTATTCTTTTGTTTTATTATTATTTGTACAGATTTATCTACATTTCTATCTATATTTTTCATAATCTTTATGTATAAACAGGAATTATATATATGTATGTACAAAATATTTATTATATAAACTTATAAATTGTTCTGAAAATCGAATACGCTACAATTTTTTGGTTGATGAAGCATAAAAAAACAATTATCAATTTAAACTTGAAGTTTTTCTTTTATTCAAATTATGTATATACTCTTTAATAGGATTTAGTAGAAAAAAATCAATTTAAAAATAGTCCAATATTTCATCATATTTTAAGATTGCCGATGCTCTTTGGATAATGTTTCGAACCGAGCAAAGTTTTTTGTTTAAAATATGTTCCTTTGACTATAAAAAGTCAAAAGAATATCATTGTAGTCTTGCATTTTTTCACATCTTCTCTTTAAAAATTTTTGGCATCTGAAATACGCCAAATGAAAGAATCTTGTATAGAATCTGGTGTACATGCATCAACCTTTTTCAAAATGAACGAAACCTTTTTCAGATTAAACGAAACTCTTTTTAAATTAAACGAAACCTTTTTCAAAATAAATGAAACTCTTTTCAGAATAAATTAAACTTTATTTAAATTCAATTAAACATTTTTCAAATTAAATTAAACCAGTTACAGAATTTAATAGAAAACAAACATATTCATTTTTACATGATACTTGTTAAAGTTAATGAAGAATTTGTCCACTGACGGCTTTAGCAATTGTCATGATCATATCCATAACATAGTTCGCACAATCATTTTGATTAATTTGTGCGATACTTTCCTCAATTACACTTACTATGTTATGCTCTGTGGTAATGTAACTTAATAATGATCGGGCGTGGAATTTTATCTTAGAAACTGTTTTCTCTATCGGGTTCAACATAGGAGAATAAGGTGGTAAAAATTTAAGTGTACAGTCACTATTATCCACCATATTTCGAATTTCCTGGGTTTTATGGATTCTGGCATTATCCATAATTAAAAATGAATTTTGTAACTCTGGGCTGCTTTAAATTTTATCAAGGAACTCCCTAAGAAATATTTGGAAACGGGCTGAATTTACAGTGGAAAGGGTAAACAACACCAGCATTATTTATCGCAGCAATTAAAGTCACGTTCCTTCCCCTTACAGTTGGCACAACATGAGCTCTTTCACCTACCTTAGCACGTGCTTGTGAACGCCGTCAATGTAAGTTAAACCCGCACTCATCTATAAAAATCAAAATTGCAAATTCTGAGGCATACTGTCGACGGTTTTCAATAGTCGATTAGCTATTCATACGGTTTCGATGGAAGTCATTTTCAGCGTTATTTTAAGTTCTTTTAATCCGTTGAAAATTGTAGACAATACAAACGTTACATTAAATTGTTCAAATAACTTTTTGCGAATATTTCTAAAAGTTATTCCCGGCTCCCTCTCTACAATCGTCTCAATTTTTTCCAGGATTTGGGGAATTAATTTTTTTGCCTATTTTTTCCACGAGGAAGTTCCATTAGTTTGCAGTCATTTTTTTATATCGCGAAATAATAGTTTTAGTGGTGTTTATATTTACTGACGTTATACGAGATACTTCCGCGATGGTATTCCACTCCTCATAAAATTTTATAATCATTAGTTTCACATTTTTTGTAATGTTGGCATATTTTCCTCTACTTCTTATTGTTCCACTAACTTCTGTTTCTTCTAAATCACTCATTTTCAACTTTTGACTTTGAATGTGCAATTATCAAGTAAAGAAATTAATCCAACTGTTATCAGACACCAACAACAATAGCTCATTTACAGTAATCGGTTAAAAAAAAATTGCAAATAAAAAAAAAAAATACAATAAAATATGATAAACCTATAAATTCTATAACTGGTTTAATTTAATTTGAAAAATGTTTAATTGAATTTGAATAAAGTTTAATTTATTCTGAAAAAAGTTTCATTTATTTTGAAAAAGGTTTCGTTTAATTTAAAAAGAGTTTCGTTTAATTTGAAAATAGTTTCGTTCATTTTGAAAAAGGTTTCATTTATTTTGAAAAAGGTTTAATTTACTTACGTAATAATTTGCTTACGTAACCAACATTAATTCATACACCAAGCACGTTTTTATATATCAACATTCAAAATGACTTATTTTAGATGATAACAATGAATGGGCCTTAAGAGTTTCTGTTTCTTAAATGAATAAAAATATATTCGCACATATTGGCGTAAATATTTTGAACACACATCCTGGAACAAAAGTAGATTATTTCATAAAAACTTGTATAACCACTATTAAATCGTACAATGTAGATATAATAGATAATAAAAGTAGAGAAATGTCAGATGACAATAAAAAAATACCGAGTTAGCAATGGTCAGATAATTTTGATCTGAAAACAATGAAATTCTGCTTCAGTTTGTGAATTCAATAAATTTATCAAAATATGTAAAAAATATTTTATACAGAATTAAAGATTATACAATTACCTCTCAGAAAATGTAACTCTTAAGGCGTTGTCATTATATTTTCCAAAATATGAAAATTTGTATATTAGTATACATACATACATAATTGGTCATTACAACCCTTCAGTCAGGATTACGACCTAGTTTCTCACACCACTTATGTTGTGTGTGTTAATTTTATACATGAGTGGTGGGACCTACAGTTTAAAGTCGACTCCGAACGACAGATTTTTGAGAAACTTTTCATGGCAATTTTATTTACTCTCAGAGTTTTTGCTAGAAATCTGCTGAGAGGAAGACGCCGAAGAAATACTTTTTGTATTTTGTTTTGATGTCTGGCCTGGGGCTCGAACCCTGGCTTTTCGTCTAATAAACCAACACACTACCTGCTAGACCACGGCGACTTCTGTATATTAGTATATTAAACAAAAATGCGTGATGTACGAATTAATATTGGTTAGAGTAGGATTAAAAACTTATTTTGTTACTCAATCAAAGTATACTTAGGAACTTTATATTAATACTAAAACAACCTTTTCGGTTATGAATTAGCGATTCGTTCGTTTAATCTGCCTTATATGACTTCCATCGATGCAATCTATGGCGCCAGGTAATAAAAATTTTGTAAAGAAATGTGATTTAACTTTTTGATTTTATCACTTACCTTATTTAAATTAATCTATAATGGATACAATATATTTTACAAAACAACATTGTGGTCTGCTTAATTTGCACACCACCCTAAAAAGAACCTACTGCTAAAAATCGAAGTATTGCTGCAAGCTAAATGGTTTTTGGAATACTTCCCTCCATTAAATGGTAAACACTACTTCAGAACGCTTCTTTATTCAGGCGGTAAAAATGAAAAACAAAAAATAACTTGCATATCACTTTTGTTTCTACTCACCTGTCATCTATAACACTCATGTTAAGGTATATTTAACTCGTATATTTTACGCTTTTTAGTATCATCATAACTTAAAATAAATGCTTCAGGCGTTTTATTTATTTTTATTTAAATAGATGTGTTTTAATTTTTTTATTAACATCTGACTGCGTAGTTTAAATGTCTTGCTCGATTTTTTTTGCATGCTATCAAATTAAGTAATTTTCAGAACACCATATAGCAAAACACTTGTTTTTAAAATCGATTCGGTTTACAGGACTGGTCCCTTAGTATCAAATATATTTAAATTTTTATTTTTGTTTCCCTAAACTTTATTGTACAAAATTAATTTTTACAATTTTCATCAACGCCAATAGCAAAATGATACAAATAAAATATAAAATAAAAGAATTTCTTATCCATTATAAACTAACATATACTACCGTAACTAATATTAATTAGTACACCGCATATTTTTTTGATATGTATATATAGCTTGAAAAAGTAAATAAAACCTAAACACGCATTGCAATACTAATTTCGTTGATGCAAAAAACCTAAATAAAGTAAACAATTTAGAGAATTCATAAATTAAAAGACAATGTTTGCTGATATGAGTGAGACGAAGAGACTTGTTAGCCATTATTTTACCAAGGAAAAAAAAGCATAAAAATATAAAAAACGGAAATGGATGACACATTTTCACGCACTTATTATATGTATACGTATATTTTAGTAATCAAACACACCCAAACATTGAATTTTATTATCAGCTGTTGTGCTCTATTTTGCTGGGAAATACCTTACCAGAACATGACTAGTCATTTGACCGCCAAACGTGATGTGAAAAACAGGATGTAAACATTCGTGTACATGTGATTTAGCTTCTCTTTCTAACATATGAATTCTTTCGACTGTAAAACATATATCTAAACTGCACACTCTTTCGCTGTTTTTAAATCACAGATGTACTCATTATCGTTTACAGTTGTCTAGTCAAACTTGATTCACATATCAGCCAAAGTTGACACATCAAAAGTGTTGAAATAAGGACACTGTTGACTAGCCAAACTTGATGCATATACCGGTCACGATTGACATGTATTTGGGTAACAGTTGACTACCAAATTGATTCATAGATTTTACTTAAAAACTTAATTTTTTTATAAGCAATTTATTTTCATTAAATAAAATTTTAATACATAATTAAATACTTTTAATAGTTAACATTTTGATATCTGAATAAAAATTTCAAATAAATATTTATAACAGTCGATTTCGTAGAGGTGGCTCACAACCGAATTCAGTTGCCGTCACTTTTTTGCCACTGGTATGGTTGACGCACTCCTCCTTCACTTTATCCTTCACAGTTCTTGAATGTATCATCAGCTTTAGTTTTACAACGAGCTAATAAAAAGATTTATTAAACACTGGTCAGATGATTCACACAGAAAATATACTTACATTTCCAAACACTTATTGGTATACCGCACTTCAATTTCTTGTTTCATTATATCCTTTATCTTAAACTTTTTTCTTGTTTATTCTAAAGTTTTAAAATTTTCAACACTTTTAAAACATTTTGTTACAACACACGATTATGATACTGTTACATAAATCGAAACGACCTAATATCGTTTAACAATAAAAACGATAAACAAAAGCTACCAGCAACACCAACACAATACACACGACACAAATACGCACTAACACTAAGAATACAACGAACTTGTTGATTATCTAAAGCTGCACACACACATGTGTACAACGAACCAGGTAGCAACAACAACATAAAGTAAACCAGCTCCGACAAGTATGTAACGGACAACATAAGCAAAGTACACAAACAACAATGTACTAGCAATAGAGTTCTCGAGAAGGCACGAGCGAGAACCTTCCACATCGAAAACGTTCATCATACTGATCATACGTGCGTGCGGACTATAAAAGGGCTGGACAAAGCAAGCAGCAGTCAGAGTTAATTCAGTCAGCCTTGTGTGAAGTTGCGTGTGAATAAAATAAGTCGTGGTTGTAAAGATCTAGCGAATAGTTGTGTGAACTAGTGAATAAAAGAGATTATTATTGTTGTATCGTTAAGTTCTATACGGTGGCACACAAAAGTAGTGTAAATAATAAAGAGAGTTAAGAAAAACTAGACATATTTGTTTTTACTTTCTTGCAATTAACGAACTCATATTTAAACGTTTTTAAAAAGGTAAAAACGTAACAATACCTTTTAAAATTTGTCTTAAATGATTTTTTTTGAAGATATTGTCAAAAATATATTTGACGTCATCAAGTCTGATAATCAAAAGACCGGTCATTTTACTGTCACTAATGATGTATCAAAAGACCGGTCATTTTGCAGTCACTATTGACGTATCAAAAGACCGGTCATTTTGCCGTCACTAATGATGTGTTGTTGGAAATGCAACTCTACAGCTGAAAAGTACTATAAAATGCTATGTATGTATTTGTAAGTGAATCTTGTATGTGTTAGTTTCGGTCATTCATTTCTTGTAGGGTAATTATGGTACACAATGAAGCCAACGCATAACACAATGTTTCGTTTTATGCAATAAAAGTCAAGACTTCAAATTATTCAATATATTATGCAACATACCAATACAACATACACACAGGCAATTTTATTATGAAATGCCAATTAATGCACAAGAATATTGCAAATGTATGGCTATCTTAAGTTGGTGCTTTATGGTCTACCACAACTTAATCTTAATGAGATTAAACATGAATTAGTAAATGCATGCAACATCAAAGTGGTTATACTAAATGTAGGACCGACAAAATGTGTAAAATGTGCTATGACGACAATGGTGCCAGGAATTGTATCCGGAAAAGTGTATGCATTGCTTGCGGAGGCGACCATGACATAGCCAACTGCCAAGTTAACAAAATTTCACAAGGCTACAAATGCTTCAATTACATTAAGAAAAATTTTAAGAACAAAAATCGTAGAGCTGACGACCCACGATGTCCCAGCCGAGAAGAATACTTAACAATTCGTTACCATCTAATGAGCAAATCTCATAATAAAAACTGTCCTTTACCTTTACCTGCTGTCATTAGTGCTTTCGGTGCTTAATTTCCGCAAGTAAGAAGATCCTCATTTGCTCCAAACGCGACCAATTCATCCGTCCCATGTAACATATATGCCAACATGCTTAAAACACCTGCTAAAAATTTTTCATCGTTATTAGTGATCTTTGATCTACGAAATTGCAAATCGAAGCTTGAATAACTGAATGTTATTATGTCCTTGTTAAAATATGCAATATAATCAATATAATATAATCAATATTATCAAAACACTATCAAGGTAATACACTGGAATTGTCAAGGCATTACTATATTCTCTCAATCCATAGAACTACATAAATTCATGAACGATATTCTTTTACTGAACGAAACAGTTGCAAAACTAAATCACTGCTTTAAGATGCCAGGGTACATATACACAGAAAAGATAGGATTTCTCATGGAAGAGATGTTGCAATAGCGAACATTGCAACACAAAGTCGACTCATCATTTCCAACTAAACTGATAGAAAATTTATGAGTGTCTGTGAAGTTTCGTAATTGTGATGTCAAATTTATATCAGTTTATTGTCCTCGTTATACCCGATTTCATCCCATATAATTTACATTCAGATCATATTGCAACACTTTTTCTATTAACGAGAATACTACTCATACAGAAAGATCTTATCTAGACCTCCACAATGCTAATTGAAATAGATTTAAATTTTCACTTAATTCAAAATTAACAATGTTAACATTACTTTTTCAAGTATTGAGGAATCCATAAAGATTTTAACTGATTTTATAAGAGTTTCTTGTTTTGACTCAATTCTTCTTATTGATATTAAGCGCAAAAATCTGTTTACTACCGTTAGCGATACATCACTTTAAAGAGAAAAATTTAAATGTCCAATAGATTACCCAAAATGTCTGAAAGAGTTAATTTTTCATATTTAATTATATTTACATAATTCTTCGCTCTTCTTACAGCTATCATATTCATGAATTTTGAATTGTTTTATATTGTTACGCAAAGCGAAACGACCTAATATCGTTTAACAATAAAAACGATAAACAAAAGCTACCAGCTACACCAGTTATCTAAAGCTGCACACACACATATGTATGACGAACCTGGTTGCGCCTAGTACGGCAACATAAGCAAAGTACACAAACAACAATGTACTAGCAATAGAGTTATCGAGAAGGCGCGAGCGAGAACCTTCCACATCGAGAACGTTCATCATACTGATTGATACGCGTGTGTGCGGACTATAAAAGGGCTGGACAAAGCAAGCAGCAGTGAGACTTAATTCAGTCAGCCTTGTGTGAAGTCGCGTGTGAACAAAACAAGTCGTGGTTGCAAAGTGAATAATTGTGTGAACTAATAAAGTGAATAAGCAGATTACTATTGTTGTATCGTTAAGTTCTATACGGTGGCACACAAAAGTAGTGTAAATAATAAAGAGAGTTAAGAAAAACTAAAGACATATTTGTTTTTACTGTGTTGCAATTAACGAACTCATATTTAAACGTTTTTAAAAAGGTAAAAACGTAACAATATTGTATATACAGAAGTCTTCTTATAATTATCACACCTATCCACAAAAATGCTTGCACTGAATATTTTATCTTTAAACAAAGTAATTTTTATGTCTAATGCTATTTAAAATAAATTACTGACTGTAATTAATAAAATATCATATCAAAATAAATAATCATCTTTCTTTTTCCGAAAACAACAAAGAAAATTCGAAACATATATTCATATATACACATCATGTATATTACGATTATTTCCTCAGTAAGTAGAAAAAATGTAACTAGAATTACAAGGTTTCGTATTAATTCCATTGCATTTATATGTTTTATAAGAAAAAGAGAATTATTTTATTATAAACTGGATACAAATCTTTTTCAAACCTACTTCGCAAACTGATTATAAATATGCGAATGAAAAAAAATAGGAAATATTTCTCAAATTCTAAATATTAGTGACTGACGTCTAAATACGCGACGTCTAAATAAAGCGTTTGGAAACAAATTTTATTTCTATGCGACTTGTTTTGATTTAACGCGGGATAAAAATTTATTTATTTTCACCAGAAAAACGTTCTTTGCACTCGATTTGAGGGATTTGAATTATAGTTCGCAAACAAATTCAATTGACATTTCCCTTTTTGTTTCAAAACAAATTTAATTTAAAGTAATGTTTATAATCTATTCTGTAATTAAAAATGTCCGCCACGAAACAAACTAAAGGCAAAACTATTTCGTTGGAAGGCAAAATCAAAATTTTATGTAGTCTAGCCGCTGAAGTAGGAACATTTAAAAATATAAATAAAGCCTGAATTTAAATTGTCTTATTTTGTTTATATATGGATATTTTATAGTTATAATATAGATATGGATTATTATGAAATATGCTAACATTATTGTGGAAAAACATTTGTGGGAGTGATAAATCTAATTTCCGCCGATTTGACTCCATATACTTAGAAGACAATTAAACATAGAAAAGTTATATAATGGAACGGTAAGCTTTCATATAGCATATTGTGGATTCGATCGTAAGGATGAATGGATGAGTTGATGAATTAACATTTAACCCTACATATTTTGGAGACATTTCGCTCATGAAAACTTGTATGTAAAGTGGATGTTTTGTGCAACGTAATGATGTTTAGCATACCGCAAAATTAGTAAATAATATTTAGAGGAACAATCGGTTCACGTTATACCATGACCAACATAAAAATTTGATTTCATTCCAGTTGGGAATTCATGGAACGATCTTGAGATTCAAATTGAACAAAACAACAAATAATTATTAAGACCTTTGAAAATTGGTTTGAGCGGAATGAAATGACATACAACTTGGAAGATGTCAGAGTCCTCTTATCGTTTATTAAACAAAAAGAGTGCCCTCACAAAATACTAAAAAAAGTAATGCACAAATTAATTTTTTATTAAATTCTTTTATTGAACTTCACAATGTCGATAACATTGCTCAATTAAACAAGTTTTTAAGGCAGTGGCAATGGCGGGCTTCTTTTTTTGTATCTGCTCATTTGTTGAAGTTGCCATATTGAAAATAATACATAGTATGGCAAGTTCAAACATAAACTTAACTTTAAAAGTTAAAGGTAGAATGATCCTCCCTTTAACTTAACGCTCACATCTACCTTCCTTTAGTTAACGGCAAGCTGTAATAATGGTAATATCAATAATAAATTATTCCAAATACTGCTTAGTAAGATCTGAATACACCATCGCTAAAAAAGGGCTTATAACATCTACTTATATAAGGTGGAAAACAAATTCAAGAGTGATTCTAAATCATTCGACAAATCTGTAAATTAGAAACGTCGAGCAGCAGATTATCCTTCTGTTATGAAGCTTGGTAGTCATGAATCTTCAGATAATAAGGTTATAAGTAACTTGTTTGAGAAATTTTTTGCTTTTACCTATTCATCATCTACATTTAACGCCAATAATCAAAATTATATTCCCGAAGTAAAGACCTTTGATATATATTTTATTGATCAAATTAATTAATTTAAAACACCATTAACTTACTTTTTCAACAAATCGCTTAAATTGGGCTATTTTCCCTCCTTTGGAAACAATCATTTATAATTTCACTGTTTAAATCAGGATCTAAAGCTGATATTTCAAATTATAATTGGTAAACTAAATATTATACCGAAATTATTTGAAAAACTCTTATGTGACACACTGCCATTTCAAGCATCGTCTATTTTATCTGCATCGCAGCATGGATTCTGCAAGTCTCGATCAACAATCACAAATTTTCTTGAATTTACAATGATGGATTTATTGTAGGCAAACAAACTGACGTCATTTATTTCGATTTCAGTAAGGCATTTGATAAATCATAACTTCCTCGTTCATAAGCTTAATCAACTTGGTTTTAGTTCATCATTATTAAACTGGATTAAATCGTATTTAGCAAACAGAAAGCAGTGCGTTAAATTCAGGAATACTCAATCTAACTTTATTGATGTACTGTCAGGCTTACCGCCAGGTAGACATCTTGGGCCGCTCCTATTTACTCTTTTTATAAATGATCTCTCTTCTGTTATCAAAAATTCAAACACATTAATGTATGCAGACGATGTTAAAATATTTTTATCATTTAATTTAATATTGAAGACCAAGTACTTTTACAAGATAATATTAACTACTTAACCTCTTGGTGTAGTACTAATTTAATGGAGCTGAGTGTTAAAAAATTAAATATATGTGCTTCACTAGATCATCTCCAACCAATGGATTTTATACAATGAACGGCGCTGTTCTTGAACTAGTTGATTCCTTTAACGATTTAGGGATAATTTTCGATTGTAAATTGGACTTCAGAAATCATATTACATCAGCTGTTAGCAAAGCTACATGTATCCTGGGATTTATCAAACGATGGGCTAAAGAGTTTGACCCTTATGTTACCAAACAATTGTTTACCACACTGGTTCTCCCATTTCTTGAATATGAATCTGTAATATGGGACCCTCAATACGCTGTACACTCTGACAAAATCGAATCAGTTCAAAAACAGTTCTTATTATTTTGTCTTCGTGGTTTAGGGAATGGATGGGATCCTAATCAAAGGTTACCATCTTATGAAAAACGCCTAGCACTCATTAAATTACCATCTTTAAAAAGCCGTCGTAAAATGCTAAATGCTGTCTGATTAATGGTGTTATCAACTCTTAATTTCTTCTAGAAAAACTTTACATAAGAGTACCTGTTCGTTCAACAAGATACTATAATTTAATATATATAAAATATTACACAATTAACTATGCGAACTTCGATCCATTTCGTAGAATCTGTAATGATTTTAATAACTTTACCTTCATATAGATTTTAACAAAAATTTGGAATCCATTAAAAAAGCTATAATTTTACAATTAAACTCAGTTAATTAATAATTTCAATGTTGTTTTCTTTTTTAACTTATTCTTTAACTTTTTGGTATTGAAATCATAATAATAATAATTTTGTATTGAAATATAAAATGTAATAGTCTGTAAGGATTTTCCATAGACTTGAAATAAATAAATAATAATATACATACAGTAAAGGAAAAAATTTGCATACACCCTCTAATTTTGAAGTTTTAGAGAATTGGGGGCGAAAATTGAAAAAGATGTTATAGCATTGTTTAATTCATTTACAATTAAGAACATTTGAAAAAAAGAAGAATGTGAAAAATATATATCATCATAGTTATTTGAGTGAAATGTTAAAATGGGCCGGAAAAAGTCTACATAGAAAGTGGCAACTAGTAATATCAAATATCAACTCAAAGTAATATCAACTAGTAATGTCAAACAGAAAATGAAAATCAAAGAAAGAGGAATTACCGTTACCTTTGTTGATTTGTTTAAATTTACAAGCATTTCAATCGTGTAAGTGGACGAAATAATAATTACAGCAGACTATTTGCATTTTTATCCTTTAAAACGGCAAATTTTTTCGATATTTTAGTTCGAAATTTAATAGCAAATCTCTGAAAAGAAAATTAATCTTATGGAGAAATTGTTAACATAACCAAATTAAGTCGTCCTACTGTGCAGACGGTCATTAGAAATTATAATAAGACAAACAGTACTGAAAATAAGCCACGACCTAGCAGACCTGAGAAGCTTTCAAGAGCTCATGTGAGTAGTATTTTAAATTAGTCAAACCATTAATTAATTAACTAATAACGCTATGCGACAAAAATGCGACGGACAGGACAATGATGCAAAAGGCTTGCATCTTGTGATGTATACTACAGCTGCCATGAAGACAAGCACGAATTTGGATGCGGATTTGTGGTTAATAAGAGACTTCGTCACATTGCCTCTGGGTTCACACCTGTGAACGAAAGAATAGCCACAATCCGCATCAAGGCAAAATTCTACAACATCAGCCTAATATGTGCCCCCGCCCCGATGGAAGAAAATGACGATGTGGTTAAGGATACCTTCTATGCTAAACTCGAGGACGTATACGATAAGTGCCCGCCCATGACGCCAAAATCGTCCTCTAAGATTTTAATGCGAAGGTCAGGAAGGTATATTTGGCCGCACTGTCGGACAGTTCAGCCTCCACGCGAACACTACCTCCAATGGTATGAGGCTGATCGATTTCGCCGCGCGCAACATGGTAGTATGTAGCACCAGGTTTCAGCATCTCGGCATTCATAAGGCCACTTGGATGTCCCCCGATCGATCAACATCCAACCAGATTGATCAGATTGTAATTGACGGAAGGCACGTCTCCAGTGTACTAGATGTGCGTACATTCAGAGGTCCAAACATCGACTCGGACCACTACCTTGTCGCAGCCAAGTTCCGATTGCGCATTAGCGCCTCGAGGTCTGCGCGCTCTAGTACATTGCGAAAGCTGGACGTCAAGTAGCTGCGATCACAAAGGACAACTGAGGCGTTCTCCGCTCAACTCTCGGATAAGCTCCGTCGCTCCCCATCCAATCTCAGCGACATTGGTGGATTGTCGGCCAACATTTCCCACTCTTTGCGCACTACTGCGGAAACAGTCCTTGGTTTCGAGCGCCCACCCCCACGAAATCAATGGTACGAGCGGCGGGTCCTGATGGCCTCCCCGCTGAATTGTTTAAGACCTGATGTAATGAGTTGGTAGGGCGCATGCACCAACTTATTTACAAAATATGGCTAGAGGAAAGTATGCCCAACGATTGGAACCTCAGTGTCCGCTGTCCTGTCCTGAAAACCCCACTATATGCGCCAACTACAGGGGTATAAGTCTTCTCTCTATCGCATACAAGGTTCTTACAGGCGTATTGTGTGAATGACTGAAGCCACTCGTCAACACTGATTGGACCTTATCAGTGCGGCTTCAAACCTGGCATGTCCACCATCGACCAGATCTTCACACTACGCCAAATCCTGGAAAAGACCCACGAAAAACAAGTTGACACACACCATCTTTTTGTCGACTATAAGGCAGCCTTCGATAGCCCCATAAGGGATCGTGTTTTTGCCGCAATGTCTGAGGTCGGTACACCTGCGAAGCTGAAAAGGCTATGCAGAATGACGTTGAGCAATTCCTGCAGCTCCGTCAAGGTAGGAAAGGACCTTTCCGAACCTTTTGGTATCGTGCGAGGTTTCAGACAAGGCGACCCCTTATCATGCGACCTCTTCAACTTCGTCGTGGAGAGTGTTCTGCGAAAGGCGAGAGTGCATCGCAATGGCACTATTTTTCAAAAAAGTGTCCATTTGCTTGCGTACGCTGACGCCATTGACATCATAGGGCGTACCAAGTGAGATGTTGCTGCTGTCTTTAGTGCTATTGAACGGGAGTCTAGTAAGATGGGTCTGGCAGTAAATGAGGGCAAAACAAAGTATATGATATCGACAAGTAGAGACGCGCGGCGTATTGATTCTCAGATTACAGCCGATAACTATACTTTTGATACGGTCAAGGATTTCATCTATCTTGGCTCCGCCGTTACCACCAGAAATGATGTCAGTCTGGAGATCAAGCGTAGGATCACTCTTGCCAACAGGTGCTACTATGGTTTAAATAGGCAATTGAGAGCAGAGACCTCTCTCGTACGACAAAACTAACACTTTACAAGACACTCATCTTACCCGTGCTTCATTATGGCGCAGAGTACAGATGCAGCGGCCTTGAGAGTGTTCGAGAGAAAATTACTACGCAAGATCTTCGGTCCAGTGCGAGTTGGCGATTATTTCCGTATCCGATACAACAGTGAGCTGTATGAGGTCCTCAACGACATAGACGTTATACAGCGTATTAATATCCAGCGGCTGCGGTGGGTCTGCCATGTCGTTCGAATGGAGGAGGATGCTCCAGCGAGACAGGTATCTGATGCAGGAATCTTCAGAAGTCGGCGAAGAGGACGACCTTGCATCCGTTGGAAGGACTAAATTGAGGAAGCCCTGTCATCGATTGGTGTGACCAACTGGCGTAGGCGCGCTCGAAGCAGAGGCGCCTGGAAGGGTGTGTTGCGGCAGGCCGAAATCTGTTAAACGGGTTGTTATGGCCAATTAAGTAAGTAAGTATGCGACAAAAAACAAAAAGAAATTAAATACATCCGAGTGAATGAAGTGGTGTAAGTTGCATTGCTAGTTGAGTAGAATTCAAAAATATATATATTTTTTTATATTTCGCGAACAGTTCAAACTTTTTTTATTTGAAACAGAAAAACTGTTTTTTTGAACTTTTCACACAAATTTATTGATCATTCAAAAATTTTTGAGTTGATTTTCAAAATTCAGAGTTTATGAAAATGACATACAGTAGAAGTCCGATAATCCAGGACGTTCGGGACCGGCTCGGTGCCGGGCTACCGAAAATTCTGGTTTATCGGTTAATAATTAAACTACTAAACTAATAATTAAACTACAAATATAGTATGCAAATACAATAACAAAGTTTATTTTACATTTCATATAATGTATGTACACGTACTGTGGAACATATTTCACTTAGATTTAAAAAAGTCAAGAAAGTCTTTGTTTTCTTGACTTTTGGCGTTTAGTATAAAATTTATTTCTAATGATATGGAAATCAATAATTTCTGAAGCTCTTTAGCTAGTATTAGCCTCAGCAAAAGAAATAAACTTATTTAGTGATTCTGCAGCTTCTGTCCAACTGATTTTTTCCTTTTCTTCCATTTCGGCATCTGTCACTTTTGAGTAGGCTGAGGGTTTACTACAATGTTGATAATGTCCTCATCGATTAGTTCTTGTTCAACAGGTTCATTCACGTAGATTAGAAGCCACTCCTCTACCTCATCTCCAGGCAGGTTTTTCAAGGGATTGTCAGTACTTCTAACGACATCCAAAACTTTGGTCAGAGCGTCTTGATGGTTTTCTTCCTCATTAGTCTGTAGGTTTAGGTAAGATGCAGGGTTTGCAGCTAGCCAAAGTTTTCTCCTACATTTTTGGAGTGTTGTATTTTTTACCTGGTTCCAAGACAGTGCAATAGCATAAACAGCATCTTTTACTGTAAACTTTTTTTGAAAATCAGTCACGCCACAGTCGGCATTTAACAGGCCTTGAATAAAAGACATTTAAAATTCTGAATAACCCCTTGGTCTACCGGTTGAATCAAAGATGTTACGTTAGGTGGGAGCAGAGTGGCAACAATATTTCCAGAAACTAACCCATCTACTGGCGAGTGGGCTTTGCAATTGTCCAAAAGAAGGATGGCTTTATTATCTTCTGGTATACCAAGGCTTTTGAAGGATTCCTTGACCTCAGGTACAAAGCGGTGAAAAAATCCAGTCTTTAAAGAGAGCGGCAGTCATCCACGCATTTGATTGAGTATCGTATTGGACGGGCAAGTGTGTAACATTCTTAAAAGCCCTGGGTTTGCAGATTTACCTATCACAAAAGGAGTCACTCGGTGGTTTCCACAGCCATTAGCACATAGCAAAACGGTTAATCTGTCTTTGTTTTTTTAAACCCTTGGCTGCTTTTTTCCTCCCCCAGCTAGTGTAGATGTTGCTAAACATCGTCACAATAGCCCTGTTTCATCAGCATTGTAAATCTGTTCAGGTGTTAAACCATTAAATCGAAGTAGTCTAGTAGGTAGTGTGTTGGCTTATTAGACGTAAGACCACGGTTCAAACCCCAGGTGAGACATCAAAACGAAATATGAAAAAATATTTCTTCGGCGACTTCCTCTCAGCGTATTTCTGGCAAAAACTCTGAGAGCAAATAAAATTGCCATGAAAAGTTTCTCAAAAATTTGTCGTTCGGAGTCGACTTTATACTGTACATGTTGAAAAATTAACGCACACAACATAAGTGGTGTGAGAAAGTAGGTCGTAATTCTGACTAAAGGGTTATAATGACCAATTATGTATGTATGTTAAATCATTATCAGCTCCGATTTTCTCAAACTCGTCTTTGTATTTTTCTGCAGCGTTTTTGGTTTGCTTACATTCACTTTCAGCAACTCCACAATCTTGGCCAAATTTCTTTGCCTTTTCAACAATCATTCGCCCTGTTACTGGCTTTCCTTCAGAACGTACTGCACTAAACCATTTGAACAATACACTATCTAGCTGTTCCAGTTTTGGTTTTTTTAATGTTTGTCTAGAAGCCAATTTTTTAATTGATACCGAGCCAATATTAAACTCATTCACTAAAACATTTCTATTCTCGCCTTTTTCTAGCCGTTTGATGATTTTTAGTTTCAGTGTCAGTACTACGTGTTTTCGTTTCTCTCCTTTTGAACTCGAAGGCTTAGATTTTGAAAACATGGACACTGTACAGTTAGAACGAAAATCACTTTTTTATAAAGAGTTTCAAAAGTTACGTTTACTGCGATGTGAAAGAACACAAAAGACCAACGTACAAAAAATGGCGAAAACGCTCCTTGATTGATTACCGGAGCTGCACTGCACCTAAATTTGTTGTGACCGGCCGCTAATTGTTTCCGAACAATATCGAGCGCTTCCGGATGATCCCGAACTACCCCGAAAACTTCCGAATAGCTCTCGAGCGTTTTTATTTGCTTTAAAGACACATTTTTGGAGACAATTTTTAAAATTTTCCGGAGCGATGCCTATCGGGCATTCCGCACTGTTGGATGCCGGACTAATGGACTTCTACTGTATATATTTTTCGAACTAATAAGTCACGAGTTTTGATAGGGTAAGCTTGGAAAGTGTTTTTGTTCATTGAGTAAGTTTGACCATTTTTATTCTCTTGCGAAGAGATAATATCGATAAAAAATGCTGTAGTAATTATGCAAAGACAACAACAAAGACAACTGGCCTGTCATATTTTTTTATAATTAATTTATAAAATGAACTTTCATTTTAAAATTTTTCACAATTTTTGCCGGGTTTTCGACGTTTAATAGAACGTGACTACTAGTACTTAGCAAATATACGTGTTTTTCTTTTTCCATAGTATTACTTTTCAGTCCAAGCCATATCTTGAAGCAATTGTTCACCCGACTTATTACCTAATTTACCCAGTCTTTCTATATATGTGTATCGTTTTAAAGGTCTACCCCATTCCTGTCATTTGCATAAAACTTTGAATATTGAAAATCGGCTATAAAATGTTTGAGTAATTAGTTAAAAAAAACTACATACATAACAATATTATATACAATACATAAAAAAATATTTTTGTGTTCTACTCAAACACACAGTAGCACCATATTAATAGATGTATTTTTTATTTCATAATTCTTGATTTTAAGTCTACTTGAGGTAAGTCTAGGTAAAATGAAAGCAAACCAAAAGTTCGTGCCCAAAAATAAAAGTCAATAAATACAAAAGCACAACAGCTGTTGAAATAAAAGCGCGCAAGACAAATAAGAAAATAAACATTAAAATGTATATTTTAAATAAATAATGTATATTTTTCTATTTGTAGTAAAAAAAAAATAACAAAAAAGTAACAGAAAATTAAACTTAAATTGTTCCCCTGAAACGAATGCTCGCATTGAAAAAGGTAAGAAACGCAATCCAATCAAATTGAAAACAAATTCCAAGGTCTTAAGTGGCAGTATTTGAATGTTAGTTGTCATAATAAGCAAACGGGCAGCAACAGGCTAAGCTGTTCATTTGAAAGGTAAAAACTTGTTTGCTTTTTTACTTTAATCAATTAAGAAATAAATTTTGTTTTAATTTTTTTGAGTTTGTTTCAATATTCGAAAAGAGGGTTATTTTTCTGGAATTTGTTTAAGAGAGCAGAGATGTTGAAGAAACATCGCGAATCTCCATATTTCGTGAAGGCATTTCCAAAACAGAATGTTCGCAAAAGGTATTTTAAAATGTTTTTATACAAGAATACTTATTAATAAATAATATGACTTTTTGCAGATGATGACCTAAGTTGCTCCAGTTTAGTTTTAAAACGAAAACTGCACCTGCTAGAACTGTTAAAGAAAAAAGATGAAAGAGAAGAAAAAGAAAGACAAATAGAAAAATGGAGGTTTTCAAGTTATTAGTAATTACACGTTTAATGATGTATAAATACACACGGGCTGCCTTCACTTTAACATTTTTTAGAAGATAAGTTATGACATACAGTAGCGAGCAAAAAAATGCAACGCTAAACTGATTGATCTTTATGTATGCCTCTTTCAAAAATACAGTACGGAAATTAAATACTTTTTTATTTGTATGCTCCACAAACTTAGGTAACAAATGCAGGTTACAATATCACAGTTTTTCTATCCACTTATTTTTATTTTAACATTAAGAAAAAAAAGTGAAAAATTTCAGCGAGCAAACAAAATGCAACGCTATGTTATTCAATAACTTTGTTTAAATTAAATGCAAATTCTTACAAAATGTTGGTTAAAAATATACTTAAAACTAATACTTGGCTGCGTAGCCTTTATTTTCTATTACCGCTTGCAGTGTGGAGGGTATAAAATCCACAGGGGTATTTTTCCCATTCATTTTCTAATTTGAAGGATTTTTTTTCTCTTAACTTTCCGATCTAGAATCTCCCATTGGTTTTCTATGGGGCTTAGATCGGGAGATTGTGACGGCCAATCCAAAACTTGCACATCATGGTCGCTTAGGTAGTTACGAAACAAGCGACTAGAGTGCTTCAGGTCATTTCCTTGTTGGAATATGCTGTTTGGGGGCATTTTTCCATAAGATGTGGGAGCATATTTTCTTCAAGGAACTCACAGTATTTAGTGCCATTCATAATACAATCACTTTTCACCAACGGACCAACTCCGTACCGAGAAAACACACTTACCAATAAATTACATAAAATAAAGAATTTCGCTGAAAAACAAAAGTAACTCACCCCATTTTTACTGTTGGTAGCTGATATCTGGGAGAATATCTCTGTTTAGGTGGTCTTCGAAAATATTTTATCCCATCAGGACCAAAAAGATTAAATTTACTCTCATCACTCCACATCACTTTTGCCCACTGTTCACTTGACCAATATTGATAACGCTTTGCAAAATTAAGGCGCTTGATTTTATTGGCCTTACTTATTAGCGGTTTCTTTCCGGGACGTCTGGCAAATAAATTTGCATCATTCAATATGCGGTGAACAGTATGCACTCCAATGGAAATACCCATTTGCTCATTAGCATCCACAGCTGTCATTCTTGGATCGGCTTTAACCAGTCTAATCATTTGGCGACCGTTGCCAGATTTTCTTTATACGCTATTTGTTGTTCGAAATTTAGACGCAATTCGGCACACCTTTGATTTGTTTACGCCGAATATTTGCCCAATTTCTCCCATGCTTTTACCCTCTTCCAGAGCCTTAATAATGGCTACCTTGCTATCATTTGATAACTGTTTATAATGGTTAATAAATATTGTAAAAATTATTAACGAAAATTTTGTATAAATAAATTTCTAAAAAAAATCTACTTATAGGCCATTTACACTACAGCGAAATCTAGTACTTATGAGATTTCGAGCCAAATCTAATTGTGTGTGTATGTGTTTTGCCAAATAGTACTTAAAAATACAACGCTGAGCAGGAAAAAAATGAAATTTCAATTTAACCCTAATCAATTCAACATGTGCCTCTCTGACACATATTTCACTTGGTCATGTTGTTCTTACTGCTTCTCGAATTCCTACTTTCAATTATTTTATTTAGAATTTACAAATTTCAAGTAATAAATTAATTTCTTTTTATTTTTTTATTTTGTTTCAATCAAAAATGTTCTTAATCATGTCAAAATGTGTCTATGAGGCACATATGGGAACGCTAACTATTACTTCTATTGTTGGTGAACAACAAAATAACATATAATACTGAGTTATAATGAGGTATAATGAGTTACGAAGAGTTCTGGCACCCATTATTTGTCGTAGTCTTCTAAAATTAAATAAAAATAATTTGTCCAATGTTCGGTCCATACAACACGAGGATGAATTCTCAAACCAGCCAAGGCAGACAGATATACGACGTAGATGTTATATGTGCCCACCGAAGATGTGCAGAATGTGTGAGCAGTCTTGCAGTATTTACCACAAAAATACTTGCAACGAGCATTGTTCAAAAGTTCTAGTTTGCTCAAAATGCGAAAATAAATAAATAATATTTCATTTATGTAACTGAGAAGAAAAAATTTAATAAAATAAAAATAAGTTAACAAAATTAATACGTAAATTCTTTGTATGTGCCTCTGAGACACATTTTGATTGGATTTGTAAAAATTTTTCCTGACTTGATTAGGGTTAAACTAAAATATTATTATTTTCTTATAAATTTCAGTCAGCTGTTTTTGTTATTAAAATGAAATCTTGCTACTGTCAAATAAATCCAGTGTAAACGATGTAGATTTTGAGCAAGATTTGAAATCTAATCTACTAGATTTCGCTGTAGTGTAAATGGCCTATTACTTTCACTAATAATTCACCTGCATTTGTTAACTAAGTTTGTGGAGCATAAAAATAAAAATGTATATAATTTCCGTACTGTTTTTTTGAAAGAGGCATACATAAAGATCAATCGGCTTAGCGTTGCATTTTTTTTGCTCGCTAATGTTTATTAAATACTGAATTCATAAATTGTATGAGATAAAAGCTTTATTCAAATTATACACATTAAAAGGCTAAACAGTTTTGTTAGACCTTTATATTCCTTTTTAAGATGCTGGATTAAACATATAAAATGGAAAAATTCACTCCCGAACATATATAATAAAATTTACTTGACGAAAAAAACAAATTTATTAACAATTGAAACTTTAAAATAAGATTTTCGTATAAATATTTAGAGGTAGACATGTAATGTAATCTTTATTGGTCAAAAAACTGTATGTATATTAGAAAAGCGATAAGTATCTTTCAATGAGAAATTGTATCTATGTAAATTTGATTAAAGGTCTCTGCAAATTAAATTTCTTAAACAGTTGCCTCTTGATTTTTCACGGGATTCATTGTTATACAAAATCTCACTTTAATTTTATTCGGGAACAAATACAGTATCATTTTCGTTAGCTATGTTGTGCAAAACACGACACGCCCTTATAAAGTCACAAAAAAAATTAATGATTTTTAATTTGCAATAGTAAAGTTGCCTCAACATCTGCTTTATAGTGTTTTCACACCTAAAGTTAAAACCTGATTTTAACATTAAAACCATAATCAGCTGATTTTGCGTTCACACTATAAGTTTTCTTAAATCTGGTTTTAACATTCATGACATTTATGACTGTTCAAGAAAAAATAAGCAAACATTAAGAAATGAACAATAAATTAAAAATTATCCTAAATATTGTAAAGGTTAGGTTAGGTTAGAGGACGTGTACCTGTCAGTCAAGACAGGTACAGTACCCAGAAGTCAGATTGACTCAGTATACAACGTCCTAAAGGAGGGAAGGATAGTGTAGGGGGTGGGATGAAAGGTGGGTATATGGGAAAGGGGGGGAGTGGGAAGCGGAGGAATTGCACAGACCAGACACAACAAAAGGATGGGAGAGCGCGACTACACCGATGAAGTCCTAGCCTCTCAACCAGCCTAAGCCACTAATGAATCTGTGGAGAGCCTTGATGTCGGCTCTCGACAAAGAATTCAAAATCTCAAAGAAGGGCCTACCAAGGGTTCTCAACCTCAATCTACCAAGGGCTGGGTAGTTACAGAGGAGGTGTTCGATAGTCTCCAACTCCTTCTCATCGCAACACGCATTGCAATAGTCCGGCTGGGATCTATTCCAGATCCCCGTCAGTGACCTAATCTCGCAGTGCCCCGTGATAAAACCGACAAACAACCTTAAGCTGGCCTTATTCAAGCCCAGCAGCCAACATGTTCTCTTACTGTCTACAGCAGGCCATAGACACCTAGAAACAAAACAACCCGATCCGTTCCCCCAACGCCTCTGCTCTTTCTCCATGACCCATCCATTGATGAGGCCATAGAGGTGACAGATTGGGGGGTCAGGACCAACCATCAAATCGCCTACTGAAAGCGAACCTAGCCTAGCGAGGGCATCCGCCGTCTCATTGCCCGGTATTCCGCTATGTCCCGGAACCCAGCACAGACGGATACGGTCCGGTCCAAAAGTCCTCAACGACTCCTTGCACTCGCGAACAAGCCGTGATTTTCACCAGACCGACGCAATGGCCCTAAGGGCAGCCTGACTGTGAACGAAGATCATGTAAGATTCGGAATCCGAAGCTGGGCCATCAGCTATGGTCCCAATAGCCTTCAAGATTCCGAAAATCTCCGCCTGAAAAACGCTGCAGTCATCATTCAACCTGAAGTGTAAAAGAATACTTTAAAATAGTGGACCTATTTATAAAAGTCAAGTAGTTTTATATAAAAAACAACCGGCTTTCTGTATTTTATATATTTATTATATTTGTTTTGTTTTTATTTTATTTTTTCAGCTATTTTCAACATTGCAGTGTTGGTAGCTCTGATTTAGTACATCGAAAACAAGGTTGATCAAAATAATGGAAGGATTTAGAGCATACAACAAATCCATTTAAACGGTGATTCAAACGTCAATGCAAATCATTTTGATAGTCTGTTGGAAAATGCAGTAAAGAAACTATCAAAGGAAACACAATTACAGAAAATTCCACGCGTAATTGATTTAATGAAGAAATTAGAACAGAGTGAAAAAATCAATAAGTACCAAATAGCAAAAATACAGAACACGAATGAGGCATGGACTAACTGTAAAATAGCGCGAAATGTACAAACTGAAAACCCTACTTCCATTGTTAAAAAGTTAAACGATGCCATTGAAGAACGTAAAAGTCCATTAAAATCCGTTAATAGAGCTAATGATTTAGGTACTCAACAAATAAATAGCTTTGTTTGTATCAGGAGGTGGTAGATGTGAAATTTACAAGCTGATATAGCTATCTTGAAACCATTTTACCCGCAAGTGTAGATTGCTAAACATGTTTTTCAGCGGCAGCGTATGTAGGCAACAAAACCCGTTCAAAACTCTTCGATGACATACTAAATGATTTGATCTTTTAAAAAAACTCCAAATACTCTTCTTAAAAGGGTACAAAGTTTCTTCTTCACGAATAGACAAATTCATAGACAAATTATTTTACCTTCTTTTAATTTACGTTTTTGCTATTACTTTTTTGCTTTGTTTTTATTTTATACGCATTTAATTGTGATTAACATTAAATTAATGAAATTTTTAACAAAACAAATACTTTTAATTACTAAATAAATAAATACTTTATATTATAATACAGGAAAATTAATATGAATTAAAATCAAAAATGAATTTATAGCATAAAAGGATAAACATGACAAATATGGTGAGCTTTTCGATAATTACTGTAATTTGAATAATTTTGATAAGGTCCAACAGAAGTCTACCATGGGTTTGTAAACGTCTCAAAATTATTTCATATTAGTCTCTCATCCTACAAATTCTTTAAATTTTGACGGACTTGAACGTCATTGTCTGCTAATACTGCCAATTGTTTAACATCTAACGAAACTTCCCAAAGACCGCCATTCCACCGAGAAAGTCTGTTTTTGTCTCACGTTTGGCTTTTGACACTTCAATGGATGATGACAGAAAAGTGGATATTATCATTCCGAAATTTAAATTTTCTGGAGGAGAAAAATTTCTTCATTTAAAATTTACGTTACTTCTGAGTATTTCGAACATATCGTCGATCTCAAATTCTGCCTTAAAATACATTGGTTTGTGAATACTCTGTAGAGAAAATAATATAGTGGATAAAATTGGTGTTTCCACAACCTGAACGGAGGATTTCAAAACTTGTTATTGAATCAATTTCTTTTCTTTACCAAAATGTTCGTGGGTTAAGAATATTTATCAACTTTATATTGTTACGTTTTTACCTTTTAAAACGTTTAAAATATAAGCTCGTAGATTGGAAGTAAAATAAAAATAAATTTGTATTGTTTTAATTAAAATTTTTTATTATTCGCACATTGACTAAAATAAATAATAAGTAAGACCAAATCTCGAAATTCTGAAATCCAGGGATATTTTGGAATATCCCAAATTTTGGGATCGGGACTTTCGAAATCCCGGGATTATTAAATATCGATATAATTTGGCAACCCTTGTTGATGATATACCCATGATAAACTCCCAATTCAAATTCCATGCAATAACTGTAGAGGAATTAAGAATAATATGTAAAAATTTGAAAAATAATTTAAGGACTATAACAAAATTTCAAGTAGTATGATTTTGAATAGTTGGAATATAGTGGGTAATATAATGTTATCATAATTGATAGGGCTGTTCCCTAAAGGTAGGAAAACAGTGAAGGTATATACAATTGAAAAAGTTTGCGAAAACAAGTGGATGTAAGGAATTTCGACCAATAAACACGATAAGGACCTGTGAAAAGATAATATAAAAAGTAGTAAAGGAGCAATTGAACCAATATTTGTAATCTAGAAAATATTATCAACATATCTATCAGGATACAAAAGAAATTTTCGTGTGAAACCGATGGAAGGCCGAAAAAGCGAATAAAATAGTGGGAATTTTCTAAGACTTTAAAAGAGCATTTAAAGCATTCGACAGTAATATTTTACTACAGAAATTACAAAAATCAGGAGAACAGAATTTAAATGGTTTGAATCAATTTTTAACAAACAGGAGCACTAAATACAATATTAAATCAAATATAAACTATTACGAAGTGCTGTAACTAATGCGACTTCATATTTTCTACGTAGTAATTAGAGATAAATGTTTAGAGTACACATGGAGTCTTTTCATAAGCGGTCTCCATTAATTCTTCTCTGTTTTCCAGTACAATGTTTTCAATATTCTAATGGCAAACTAACTACTGAATAGGATGAAGATTTCTATCTATCTATCAGGAGATGGAAAAAGAAAAATAGAAATATTAGCCAACTACTGCTGGTCGCTCAAACGTTAAACTGGTGATTCTTTTTTTTAAATACGAAAATTAAACAAACTTTTTTAAAACTGTTATCAAATCGATTTTAACATTTTTTTTTCAAACAAAGAGTTCTTTTAGGAATATCAGTACCAGTGTTGTAAAATTTAAATTTTGAAATGGTTCTGAACTATAACTGAAAGAATCCTTTTTTGCATCCAATGGTAGTTTTGTAAAATAATATTTTTTTTATATTTAATGCACGTACGGAATGGAATAGGAGAACTAACAACTTATACATGTCTCTCATATACAACACAAAAATAGATGATTCGGAACGTAACAGAACGTAAAAGCCCCGTTAAGTCAAATGTCGACGGAATGTAACGGAATGTGCGTTCATTTTAGCATATGAAGAGCAAATTAAATACTTACCGAAATTACATTACGCTTCAGCAAGCATTCTCATTGCTTTTCTTATTCTAAAAACGAAGGTACGTTGCGTACACATTGGACTAACCAGATCTAATAACTAATTCTATATTTAGCATTACGTTGAAAATGTTCAGACAGGATTACGACCTATCTTCTCATTGTGTATGTTAATTGTATACATGAGTGGCGGGATCTACAGTTTAAAGTAGAATCCGAACGACAGATTTTTGAGAAAGTATTCATGGCAATTTTACTTTCTCTCAGGATTTTTGCCAGAAATCTGTTCAAAGGAAGTCGCCGAAGAAATATTTTATCATATTTTCATTTTGATGTCTGACTTGGGGCTTAAACCGTGGCCTTACGACTACTAAGCCAACACACTACCTACTAATAGGCGACAATATTTATATATTTTCTTAAAGGTGTATCTCAAAGTGTAATCTAAATACTGAACAAAAAATAATTTATTCTCACTCAACAACAGAAACAAGATCAGCTTCTGAAATTCTTTATACATAATGCTGAGATCAGAGCTGCAGCTTGTCCGTTTTTGAGAAGGCTGGGACCGTGGTACTTTAGGATGTTCCGAGCCAGCTACTTCTCAGCATAAACAGTGGTGACCTTATAATTAGAAACGATGTTTCTGAAACAGAGTTCTCTGGAGTGACGAATCTAAGTTTAATTTGTCCCAATCTGATGGAAAAACGTATGTAAGACGACCTCCAAACAAAGCCTTTGATCCCAGGTACACAGTGAAAACTGTAAAACAAATTAACAAACATACATGTTGCTAAGTCGTTTCTAATTATAAGGCCACCACTGTATTTCAGCTTGTGCTTTCAATTTCAGAGGGATTTCCCAATAACATCATATTGGTTTTAAGAGAAAATTAAAAATTGAATTGAAACAGTAAACAATTGCACTTTTACCGAATATAATTCTAATTGTATTTTAAAGAAAGAACGTTTTGAAAAGTAAAATACAATATTGGTCTGTTTTCTTATCATATTTTACAGAGTTTATATAAAGTGAAAAATATAACTTGATCATAAATATTATATTAACCAATATATGTCTCAGATTTCCTCCAAGTTAGAACTCCCTTCAGATGGATGCCGTGATATTTTATGTGCGAGTACTGAGGCTCTATTTGGTTATTTATTCGAACTCACGTTATTCTTCGCAACGTGAGTGTTACGTCAACAAATTTTTGTTTATTGACTCTTTTATTTATCATAGATTTAATCTTTTATCTAGTTGAAAGTTTTGTTCCCGTAGGTGTTGATATGCTTCGAAATGCATTAAATGTAGAAGAGCGGGTATGTCTGCTCGCTAGCATATCTAAAGTATATATTAATTATAGCTTACCTATCGTATGGACGTGTTTTCGTGGTGATCTGCAGATAGCTTGGAGATAAAACGATTTGCGCGTGTTTATTCCCACAATTTGTGTCCAAAACCTTGAAAAATTTATTATTCTTTAATTTTTTAATAATTTATAATTTGCACACAAATTGCAAGAATAGGACAATAAAACAAACAATAAATAAACAAACATAGCTGTGTTATTCCTACAAAATACTGGTAATTAACAGTTCGTGGTGAATTGGAATTTGAAACATTCATTTAGTTAGCTAAACGACAGATCAGGATAAAGGCGACACACCTCGCAACAGCCTCAGTACTTTCAGAATTACCAAGGTGAAAGAGTTGGAAAAGAGTAACAATGAGTTAATGCAACGTGTCAAACAATTGGAACAAGTTTGTAAACAATTGCAAGAGGAAAATATAAAACAGAGAACAATTTTAGAAAATAATTCTGAGAATATTAATTCAGATACAGAAAAATCCGCCCCAAATCAAAATGATATAGTCTTCGAAACGAATGAAGAAGAACTTATCAGGGAAACAGACTGGATGCTTCAAAAGAACAAGAAGAAAAAGCAAAGCCATTGAAGCTGTAAATAAATTTCAATGGAAATCAAAAGAACCTCTGAATATGATAATATTCATTAGGTTAGGTTAGGTTAGAGGACGTGTACTTGTCAATTAAGACAAGTACAGTACCCGGAGGTCGAATTGACCCATTGTACAACGTCACAGTTTCTCACACCACTTATGTTGTGTGTGTTAATTTTATACATGAGTGGTGGGACCTACAGTTTAAAGTCGACTCCGAACGACAGATTTTTATTTATTGAGAAACTTTTCATGGCAATTTTTATTTACTCTCAGAGTTTTTGCCAGAAATCTACTGAGAGGAAGTCGCCGAAAAAATACTTTTTGTATTTTGTCTTTGATGCCTGGCCTGGGGCTCGAACCCAGGCTTTTGCGTCTAATAAGCCAACACACTACCTACTAGACTACGGCGACTTCCAAATATTCATTTTATTCATTAAAGATGTCATTAAAGATTTGCTACAGCAAAAGGTTATGCACTTGTAAGACGGACCTTTTTCTTACCGTCATCTTTAGTACGAAACACCAAACGGCTATTGATTATTTTTCTTGAGTATGGCCTTTCGGCGATTTCCCACATGTTGTTACGCATTTGTGCTAAATTCTCATCTTCTATTGCATCCAGCCAATCGGATACATCGTCATTCTGTATGGCTTCGGTATAAGTTTCTGGATCATTCGCCATTGTAAGGTATGCTAGTTCACACTCTTCATAAATTTCTGCCTCCGACTGAACAGATGATTCGCTATCATTGCCTTTGATCCTTTTCCACCAGATTTTATTATTTGAAATAATTTCTTAGGACGGCCTCGAGTACCTTTCCGATGAATTTTAGGACGACCCCTACCACGTTTTTCACTTTTTTCACCATCTTTGGCCGGGCTATAATTTATGGGTATTTCACTTTTTTCATCATCTTTGGCTGGGCTGTAATTTATGAGTATTTTTGTTGCCACAGTTTCTTCAGAACTCGATTTATATTCAACCTCAATAACGTTATTTTCATCGGAACCATAAAAATCTTCAAACGAACTATTAAATCCGCTTTCATCAATAAATTTAACATCTCGACTAATTATGACATCTCTTCTTTTTGGAGACCACATGCGATACGCTTTTGATTCCGATGAGTATCCCACAAAAACGCAAAGTTCTGATCGTGATTAAAATTTGCTCTTACCAGGATTTTTATTTAACACATAACCTTTACAACAGAAAACTTTCATATGTATTACCGTTGGTTTTTTATTAGTCCACACTTTATATGGGATTTCACCATTTGCTTTTGTAACGCATCTGTTTCGGATACAACATGTGGTATTAATGGCTTCTGCCCAAAACGAAGGCTGTGACCTTGCATGTTTCATAATGCATCTTGCCATTTCCACGAGTGTTCTATTTTTACGTTCTGCCGTACCATTCTGTTGGGGCGTGTGAGGGGTTATCAATCTACGTTTTATTCCATGTTCTTCAAGGTACGAATCAAATTCACGATTACAGTATTCGCGACCGTTGTCTGACTGGAGGGCTTTAATTTTTCGACCCGTAAATGTTTCTGCCGCAGCTTTGTATTTTTGGAAAGCTGAAAAGACGTCCGATTTTTGTTTTAAAAAATATACCTCACACCACCGAGACATGTCATCGATAAACAAAACGAAGTATTTTGTCCCGGCTTTAGATGAACATCTCATGGGACCACATACGTCACTATGAACTATTTCAAGTAATTCTTTAGCTCTGTTATTATTGTTTTTCGGAAAACTCGCGCGTGTTTGTTTTTGACTTATACATACTTCACATGTTGACAGTTTAAGTTGTTGATTAAAATTTAGTCCATAAACGTCACAATTTTTTGCCATACCTTTAGGATCTCTTTCGTTCAAATTGGCTTCATTATTTTTTATAAAATACAAATTGCCAATTCTTTCCGCACGAAGGCATACTTTTTCATTCAATCATTATCCGTAATTTTCGATACCGATGATAAGTTTGTATGTAAATCAGACACATATAATACGTCTTTCAATTGTAGATTAGTATTTTCATCTACTTCGATATTAACGTTTCCTACGCCGCTTATTGTCGTGAAGTTGTTGTTTGCCAAACTAAGCTCTTGGTTTGTTTTTGTTAACTGTTTAAAATTATTCACATATGCTGTCATATGAGAGGTGCAACCACTATCAAGGCACCACTTAGTATTATTACATGGACACAGATAAACCGATTCTGTTGTTGTAAAACAATCGTTTATTTTTCTATTACTTTCTTCAGTATTACGAGCACTTTGTATGCTTTTATTTTTGACTCTACAATTTCTTACGTAATGTCCAATTTTACCACATTTAAAACACGCACCGTTCTGTTTCGATTTTATTTCTTTTGATTTTTGTTGTTCTCTTTTCGCATATAATGCATTTGACACGTTTTTAACCTCTTTAGATTTTTCTCGATTAGAATTCTTCTAGTATCTTTATACGAAGTACTTCGGGCTTTGGAAGTTCATCACGTGTTTCTAATGCACACCTGAATGTCTCAAACGACTCTGGGAGACTGTACAGGAGTACAATTGCCAAAAGTTCATCACCGATAGAAACACCGATTTCTTTTAATTTTGCCACTGCATCGAAAAATTCATTTAAATGCTCATGTACTTTTTCATCGACGCGCATTCTAGATAACGCTACACGTTTTAACAAATTTGCTTTACGAGCAGGGCCTTTTGATTGGTATGTCGATTCCAATCTTAACCACACTTCTCTCGAAGTTTTACATTCTGCTACTAAACCTAATTCAGATGGACTCATTGCAAGGGTGATGTCAGAAGCTGCCTTTTGATCTTGTCTTTCCCATTCGACGAATTCCTCCGGCTTTGTAGGACACAGAATGCTGCCATCCACATATGACCATAAATCATTTTTTTTTATCAATATAGCACGCATCTGCATTTTCCACGTATCATAGTTATCCGCGTTCAGTGGCTCTATGCGTACCACACCGGCCATATTGACGAAAAGACGAAACTTCGATTTTAATCTTCAAAACAAATAACTTATATAAAAACGAATGAGTTTTTCACTCAACAATAGATTACAATTGCCAGCCTGGGCCCATAACCTATTAAAACACGAATACGTTTTTATTCAATTGTAATACACATTGTTTTATTGAAGTTTAAAAGAAGAATGAAATGAAAAAATAATTAATGTTTGACAATTCGTCATAATGTATAAAAAAGCCTACTACATGATTGTAGTTTATCGTCTTCGTTACTCCAACAGTGCCTTATCTCTGAAACTCATTTTACTAGAAATTATGAAGTATATCACAATTCATCCCCAAAATACAGGTAGAGGAGGAAGTGCGGTTATAATAGGGAAAAACATAAAACATAAACATAAAAGTATTGAAGAATTTCAAGCAACCACAGTTCGATTAACAACAAACTCACAGAAACTGCTGATAACGTCAGTATGTAGCCCTCCGTGTCACTCAATTAAGTCAATCGATTATAAAAATCTTATAGCACAACATGATTCGAGGTTCATCATGGGTTGATACTTTAATGCTAAGAATACTTACTGGTCATCCCGTTTGAACACTCCTAAGGGAACAGAACTACATAAGGCAATTTTGGAAACCGGATGTGAAGTTGTACCAACGGGTAACCCAAGATATTGGCCAACAGACAGTAGTAAAACACCTCACCTTATAGATTCCTTTATAATAAATATGATATCAAAGTCTTGTATCAAGTTGGAAAATGGATTTTATCTTAATTCTGACCGTTCGCCGATATATATGAAAGACTATCTACTGGACAAAATCTCCTTTTTTGGCGAATAAATTTACCGATTGGCAATATTTTCAGACTGTGCTGCAAAATTCAAACATACCCCATAATGAACCAGATACAATTAACGAAATTCAGGAAGACGTTGAGTTTGTTACAAACCTAATTCAAAGTACTGTGTGGGAAAGCACTCCGTACCCTCCTAATAAACACGTTGTTTCATACCCTGCTTATATAAGGGAGATGATAAAAAATAAAAGAAGGTTGAGAAAGGAAGAAAGAAAAAGAAGGTTGTCTAGTGACAAGGCAAGGCTTAATAAAATGACAATAATGACAATGATAATAATTCAATAACTATTTTCAAAGGTCGAATAACGAAAAAATATCAGACTACTCATTGTGGAAATCAATAAAAAAATTTAAATATACCCACAACACAAATTCCTACCATTCACATGGCAGACGGAAACTAGGCCAGAACTAATAGCCAAAAGGCAGAATGGTTTTCTAGCTATCTTGCAGGTGTGTTCTCTCTTGATACTGATCTATCTATGTTCTATTACACAGGAACTCAATAGTCTTAATGGTCGAGATAATTACACAATACCCGAAGTAAAACCAATTGGAGTTTTTAAACAAATCTATCTTAATCTAAAATTAAAGAAACGTCCTGGATTCGACTTAATAACAACTGAAGTTCTTAAACATCTTCCAAAACACATAATCCTAAAACTAACACAAATTTTCAATGCTTCATTTATACTGCTTCATGTACCATCATTTTGGAAAGCCGCCGAAGTAATAATGATACCAAAACCCGGAAAACCTCCAACTGAAGTTAAATCATATAGACCTATTTCGCTTGTGCCCATCTTATCGAGATTATATGAGAAAATATTACAAGTTCGCATTAAACAGATAATTGAACAAAGAAACTTAGTTACTAAACATCAATTTGGTTTTAGAAATGCGCATTCAACAATTAACCAGGTTCATCGCATTGCTGATGTAGCAGAAAGAGCATTAGAGGTAAAAAATGTTTGTACCGCTATATTCTTGGACGTTTCACAAGAATTCGACAAAGTCAGTCATACGGGTTTACCCACGAAACTAAATACACAATTGCCAAGGGCGTACTGCACTTTATTTAAATCGTACTTGAAGAATGGGTTGTTTCGCGTTAAATATGAGGATGAATATTCCCAATTAAGGGAAGCAAGGAAGCATTCTGGGTCCACTTTTGTATGTTTTATACACCAGTGATATACCAGAAGTTGCTGGAACGACTATGGCTACATTTTCCGATGGCACAAGTTACAAAACGCACTTACCTCGGTCTTAGAATGGACTAGAAAATGGTGCATAAAATTAAACAGTTCTAGCTTAACACATGTTGACTTTACAAATAAATCAACTTTAGGTATTCCTATATTCATGGACGGCATACAAATACCGTATGCAAATACCGCAAAATATCTTGGTATGACACTGGATGCGAAGTTAAGTTGGAACGAGCATGTTCAAATTAAAATCATGGAATTACAACTAAAATGGAAAAAGCTAAACTGGCTAAGCGGGAGGAAATCCAAACTGCCTATCGAAAATAAATTGTTAATATTAAAACCTACATGAACTTATGAAGCACAATTGTGGGGAAGCACAAGCGAAAAAAATATAACTATTATTCAACGTTTTCAGAACAAAGTACTCAGATGCATCGTAAACGCACCATGGTATATACTCACAAGTGATTTACATCGTGACCTTGGTGTAAATACTGTTAGAAAAGAGATTGAAAACATTGAAACACAACATAACACTCGACTCAGAGACCACGTAAATTCAGAAGCATCATCTCTTGATGATCGCATTGGTTTGGAATGCAGACTTAAAAGAAGGAAGCCATCCGACCTAATTAGAAGCTCTCTTTCGGCTGGATGACGTAATATCATCTAAACATATATTAAATTAAAGTTTATGTTTATTTAACTGTTTGAAGTAAATTACTTGTTAGTTATAATAACTAGTTGTAATAATTACTAAATGAGAATTAATAAAAGAGAAAAAAAATATTAAATTGAAAACTAAAGCATTCAAAAAGCCAAAAAAAGTTTTTCAAATTCTGTCTAAAGGTTGCAATTAACAATTAAGTATATACCAGTCCTTCCTACTAAACTGTATCGAATGCCTGCGAATAGTTGTAAAAAAAATTAGTAATAATTTTTCCATTCGAATGCCCAGCTTATAACCTGCTCTTATCGGGAGATTGTTCAATAGTGCTATGTTTTCTCTAAAGCCAAGTTCATCGTCCGGAATATATTTTGTTGTATTAAATATTGGTGTTAGTTTAGACAATGGAAGTTTTTCAAACAGTTTTGATACTGTTGATAATATACTTATAGGCCGTGACTCCGCTTGTGTATGATCTTTGCCAGGTTTCGGCATCATCTTAACATCTTGTTACTTAATTTGTTCATACCGGGATATTTTTTGGATTGAGTCTGGTAATAGCATTCCGGATAACACGAAATTCATAATTTGAGGGTACTGGAGTTACTACAATTACTGGTGGTAAATTAGTTGAGTTACTGCATACATTTAGTTTGAAACGGCCTTCTCTACGTCATCTATCACACAACCACCAGTAGATTTTCGTAAAAAAGGGCTTTTAAGATTTTTAATAGTGCGCCCCGCCGAATAATTTGATGCCGTTTTTGAGATTTCAGAATTACTTTCGAGCCGTTTAGTATATTCCATACGCCTGATTTTATGTGTTGCATTCACATTCTTCGATCTTTTTTTTTCGAAGTTGCAAGATGAAAACGGAAGTAGAAGTATCTATATCCTCTAGTGTACTTAATCGTATATTTTTCGTGCAATAGGAGCTGAGGCATTTTTTGAACTTTAACACATAAACACATTTATTTAATCTCGAGATCGTAACAATAGTAGGCGAGTGGTTCGAAGATAAATTCAGCGAAGACTTACGTTTGGAATCTCACTGGATAGAATGTTAAAGTTAAGCGGTATATCATTATCATGTTGGAAAACGATATCAACATATACTATACTTTTCTAGTAAGTAAGTGTTTGCATAGGATTTAGCAGTTGTCCTACCAACAATTCCACCGCCAAACCTTAGTTGTTCTGCCTTATTTTGATTACAAGCCTATTCGAGCTATTCTTTTTTCGGAGTGGTGAGCAGCCTGTTTGAAGCCCTTTCTGCTTAGAGCCAACCTCTGGAAAATTTTTCCGGTCACTTCAATATGTATAATGTCAAGAATCTTCTGTAAGTCAGTAGGTCAGTAAGTTAATTGCCTCCATGATGCAACATCCAAATTCATTTTGATTATTGTATTAAATAACACTCTACCTCTAGGTGTAACCCACCGAGATTTCCAGAGTGTATGTTTGGCGTTAAAATCGCTGATTGCCTGAGAACACAATCTAAGTTATAAAAGCGCCTGTACTGTTTTTCAGTATTCAGCAACATACATCATATGGTCCGACATTACAATAATATCAATTTATCTATCTTTAAAAAGTATAGTTTGCACCAATATATCAATAGTGGCTTCAAGATTACTAATATTACAACCGTGGGCGTCACTTAGCGGTTATTTTCCTGTGTTTTCTTTGGAAATGAATTCGATTTCTTGGCGGCATTATATTAGCTGAATATTTTAGGAGATATTTCAGGATAATATGAGGACCCATTGACAGATGATTTACTGAATTGGCATTACTATTTTGACGAGCCATGCCAGTCTTCTAGATCATTGAGTATATTGGGCATCCTCTGTAAATTGTAGTGTGATCACCACCAGAGTTACTGCATTTGTAACATGTATATCATGATGATCATGATTTTGTTGAGATGTGTACTCTTATCTAGAAATTTGGAGTCGGCAGTTATTTTCATCCTCGTTTCGGAGGACGTTAACAAGGTTTTAGGTTTTTGAGCACCGTTATCCTTTTCTAAATCTGAACTTTCTAGTTCAATGTTTTAGCACAGTCCCTTGGGTTTACTACACTTTTGTTATTCGCTCTTATATCACCAGTATTGGATAATGATATTCGAGATAGAGTATTCATCAATATTGTTGTTAGTCGTAAACACTTGTTAAAATTTGGAGCATTTGCACTTAAAGTTAATATTTAATCAGATATCTATTAAATTTTGAGTACATGGAGAATCAAGACGATGTAACTCGAAGCCAAAAGGCGCTACAGAACTTGGAGATCTGCTCTCCGTAATCTTTCTAAGCTGCAGGTAGTTCCACCCAATCAACTCTCTAAGGATAAGTGGAAACTGCCCCCCCCCTCCATAGAAGGGTACCTGAAAAACTTTGTGACAAAGCTATGAACACTGCTAAACCGGCGCCTAAACGGCAAAGGTCAGCAGAGAGCCAGATGGTTTCGGGACAAGCTTTAAAGAAACTCAAAGCTCTGCTTTGATTTGCGCTATTACTGTTCAAGATCATGCTGAGGGAGTCACCACGCCGGCCAATATAGAAAATAATAAACCCGTATACCCATGACGCAAGGTGGTATCAGGATCAGTTCAAATTAATGTCCTGTGAGTACTAACTTTTTGGAACCTCTAGAAGTTCGAACAACTTGGGGAAATATGGCCGGGGGTACAACTGCGCATAAGAATCAAATCTCACGTAGACTGGGTCTACGGTGGATATCGCAGATCCTAACTATATCATGGACTTCATTAGGGCAACTAACGATGACCTGCTGGTAGGAAGTTTACGTGTGGCAAATATCGGAGAACCTAATAATGGACTCAGGGAGGCGATCGTGATCCTCAACGACGAATCCCTTCCACTTCTCAAATCACGGAAGGGTTATATCTTTTAAAGGTTCGGCAAAGTATAAAAAACCGATAGTGATACCAAGGTTAAGCCCACATTGGATGTGACAGTTGCAGAAGTCACACCCGTAGAATATACTCTGCCATAGAATAGGCAGCTATGTCAGAAGCTGTTGTTACGGCCCTTAATAATTAATAATAATAATAATACTTACAGCCCAATTATGAATACAAATTCCGGGAGAAATTTTTCCCTTTTCTCATTCCTCTTATTCTGAATTATAATTTCCCTCGGGTTATTTCCCGTAGAGAAAAAAGTATGTATTCTACAATAATAAAAAGGGAAAAAATGGAGGGAGTTTTTTCACCAGCAATTTTGAAGGGAGATAAAGAAAAATGTAGGTTAGGTTAGGTTAGAGGACGTGTATTTGTCAATTAAGACAAGTACAGTACCCGGAGTTCGAATTGACCCATTGTACAACGTCCTTAAAAGAAAAATGTAAGTATTAATAAGAAAAAAAAAAATATAAAATTATTAAATAAAATATTTGTTAAATTTTCTTAGGTCCAAAAGCTCAAATAAACGCTGATGCCGGAGAATCCGACATAGCTTATAAAAAGATACAGCAATTTTTCGTTTTTCATCTGTTATAGGCATTTTTATCCACGTTTGGCATAGATGTGCTTCAAAAATATCGAGCACTTCCGCGAGCACTTTACTTAAAGTTGTTTGAGCCAACGAAACTTCAGAATCTTTTCCGACTCCCGACCACTTAGTTTCACCATAAGGCTAACAGCAGATTGGTTCTTAATCGGCTGAGAGTGTAATGTAAGCACTCGTAATAAATAACTAAAAGCACTTTTGTTGACTCTATAATATTTTTGAAACCTATCAAATGAAGTAGTTTATACAAAAATAATTAAACCAATTAGTTTTACACATCTTACAAAGATCGGTCTAACTCAAGCGGATTTGATGCATCGCGCATCTGCCTCCTTGCAACCCTGTGGGTAATTTTCCGAGCTTCTTCTTCAGAACGAGTTTCCTCCACAAGTAACTGAAAAGCTATGCTTTTCATTTTATACAACAAATTTAAAATAAAACAAAATTTTGAGAAAAACAAACACTTGTAAAAAACGATATCACAATCACAAAATAATTCACAATTACAAACTAAAATATCAAAAACAAAACAGCTGTTTCTGATTTTCCCTTTTTCTAATTTACTTTTTCCCCGGGTGATTAGAATAGGAGGATTTTTTCTCGGGAAGACAAAGTGCGGAAGGGAAAAATTCCGTGCGGATATTCATAATTGGGCTGTATAGGTTCATATGGCAAGGGAGGTAATTAGAGGCAAACCACCAATTGGTGTTCTCTTACCACTGTTGTGAAATATCGTAGTAGAGGGCATCTTAGAAGTTCGACAGCGACGTGGTTTTAGGATCTAAGGTTATGCGGATGATTTGGCCATTATGGCATCAGGCTTCGATCTCTCACACTCTCTCTTCAAAATGCAACCAGGCTCTAGGCTCATTTCAGAAGTGTAAAACCTCGCAAAACGGATTTGACGCTTTTTACAGCTATATAAGGTTCTCATTTTTAACTTAACTCTTCTTATCCAAGAAGATTAAATATCTGAAGGTAATTTTTTTTTAGCAAATTAAAAAATTAGCTTATTGTATGCGGTACATTAATGAACTCAACTACGTGCATACATCCATAGTAAATAAAGAAGTTAAAAGAGAGGAAAAAGTGAATATTGACAAAATAGTAATTAAAATGCCAAAAATAAAATTCATAGAAAATAATAAGCGATGGAGCGATAGCGAAATCTAAAGAATTTTGGAGTATTTGCAGAAAAATAGCAAATTTAAGATTTATGGCAGATTTAAACAGCGCAAATTTTTTACAAAAATCATTTTAAATACTACAAATATATTAGATGCAACATGGAACATTGTTCGTTGGAAGTTCATGCATTTAAATGCGAATTACAATGAAGCCGAGAGTTGGATAAAGTCCATAGAAGCGAAGTTGAAGAAAACCGATGAAAGAATTTAATTTATAAAAGGTATTTATTTATATGGGTTTGTTTTTATTATAGACATGGTAATAAAAATTTGTCGGTTCTAAGAAGAATTTCACAGTATTTTCTGGAAAAAATCTTTTGTGTTCCCTCTTAAAACTTTTATTTTCGGCACTAATAGCACACTCGTTTCGAAAGATATAAATTTAAATTAAAAATAACTGTTTAATTTTTGAGCAATATATAATGCTTGAAGGCCAAAATATTGAAGAAGACGAAATATTATTGAAATTGTCGATAATGGACCATCTGCATCAGTGTTAAAAAATTCAGTACCTTTTTACTTTTTTTAGTACTTTTTCATTTCAACAATACCGCAGAACCCCCGCTACGCTTTCAGTACTTTCTTATTATTACATATTTTATGTCTTGCGCTTTTAAACTATTTATGCATTAGCAACACGTTTAACGCAATTCAATGTTCGTTTTGTTACGTTCCAAATCAGGTGTTTTTGTCCTGTATGTGTATTAAATATAAATAAATAGTCTAATAGGTATGTGCTGGCTTACTAGAGAGCCCACGATTCAAACCCAATGGCAGACATCTCCATCAAAACGAAATATGAAATATATTTCTCCGGCGACTTCCAAAAATTCTGAGAGGAAGTAAAATTGCCACGATAAAGTTTCACAAAAAACTGTCGCTCGGAGTCGGTTTTAAACAGTAGGTCCCGCCACTCATGTATAAAAACACAAAATAATTGGTGTGCGAAGTTGGGTCGTAATCCTAATTGAAGGGTTATAATGACCAATTATGTATGTATCTTTTACAAAAGTACTATTTGGTGCAAAAACGTACTTTTTCAGTTATAATTCAGTACCATTTCAAAATTTCAGTTTTGCAGCACTGATCTGCATCATCAATCAATCTCATCATCACAGCCACTAGAAAGGGACTCGAAAACAACGCAAAATGAAAGAAATTAACATTTATATTTTGAAAAAGAAAACTTTAAAATGGAATTCATTTTAAAGGAAAAAATATTTGCTGAGGAAAGGAAAGAAAAATATAAATTAAAAAAGCTAAAATTAGATAAGCAAGAGAGAATGGAAAAATTTAAAATAAAATATAGTTCCAATAAGCGAATATGAGCAAATATGGAGAATCAAAAAAATAAAAATTTATTTTTGTTACCACAATGGACTATTCCAAGAATTATTTAATTTTTTAATACTTGTATTTGTTTCAATGTTCTCTTTTTATGTCAATTTCTCTCTTGTTCTTATATACTTTTGTTTAATTTAATTTTGTCTTTTAAATTAATATTTCTTATTTTCTACTGTTAGATCCTGTTCTTCATTTATTTGATCGTAGGTACACGCGTTGGTATTCCATTTAAATCTTTAAGAATATTGTGCAAAATACAACTCACATAATTTTGTTTATGCACTCCAAAATAGTGGTCGATTCTTACTCTGTAAGTGCTATACCTTCTATTGAATTGTCTTCGTCCATTTGACTTGAATTTGTTCGATAAGGTATCATCAATATCAGAACCATCAAATATTCAATACAGAAGTCCAGTTCAGTGTTTCTTTTAGTAACAATTGAAGCACTCTCATCTTCGCTTGGCCAAGATATGTAATTTGATTATAAATTGAAAAAAGATGGTAACGGCGACGGTGGTAAGGCACACCTAAAATTAGATCTTCAATGAAATCATCCAAAACGTTATCCGCTAATTCAATCTCACATGAATCTGTTCATAAAAACTGTTAGTTTACTTTTGTACAGTAATTCAGATTTAAATTATCTTCGGGTACTATTATGTCTTACATCGACAGCATTTTTAATCAAAAAATTAATAAGTTTGATTTTTCTGTTATTTGTAATATATTTACTTCTTTTTTTGCAAACCTATTATTTCCTAAAAATAATATTTTTTGTTAATTTTATTATCGCGAAAATCAGCTAATATAATAAATTTGGTAAACATACAAAAGGGGCACTCACGCTTTTCAGCGAAAAATCGTGCAATGTATGCAAAAATCCTAATATTATTATGTTTTGCAGTACTACCTATTTATAGCAAATTAATTTGTCATAAATACGTCGACTGCCAACAATGATCTTCTCCTTACATACAAAGGGTTTTACATATTTATTTATTTCAATATATGCATGTTGTCTTATAAATTAGATATATTTAAGTTAAATTATGATTTCCTGCAATTGATCGTAATATTCCATTGTACTATACAATACGCCTTTGTATTAGTCACCGGCAGAAAGAATTGCCGTGTCATTAACCAATTTCGTAACTATTACATATTAATATGTAGGAAGATTCGTGGAGTATATTGTATACATTAGGGCGAGATTTTTTGTATATTTTTTTCTAGTCTCACACCCAGTTTGATGAATATTGATAAAAAATGAGTTTGTAAAATTTTCAGATCAAACGGTTGGGGTTAAGACGTGTCGCAAGCCCGGACAAATTTAGAAAAACCATAAAATTTAACTTTCTTGCCTCATAATTTTAAAAGTATTAATTTTATGAAAAAATTTTGGAAGAAGATGTTTGCTATAAAGTTTCAAACATTTTTTTCCTTAACTACATTTTTTTAATCTTATATATTAATAATATGGGCAACATTTTCACAATTACTTATGTACATAAGTATGACCGTAGCTGTACATATTGTAATTGCAGATGTTGAGGCATTAGAGTTTGACGCTCAAAATTACATAATAATAAAAGTTCTATTCGAGTAGCCCTATGTTAAAGTTAAAAAAATTTACTTTACTTGCATTAGCACCAATAACTTTTACCAGCGTTTACTGGAAGCGAAAAAGTGAATATGTTGCCAATTATACATATATATACATAGCGGGCACATTGAGAAATTGTCACAAATTCTTGCTTTGCAAAATGGAACTGCCAGAGAACAGGCATCAGCCGATTGATCTGAAAATTTGACAGGATCATTTAATCAATATTCACCAAACTGAGTGGTGAGACCGGCAAAAATCTGGCTTTCAATTTTAAGGGCCACACTAGTATATATACATATTATAATAGGTCACTGCTTTGCAGGACACCTGATCTGATCTGAAAAAGTTTGAAAAAGTATTATTGTCATTAACACAAAAGAAGCGATCAAATAAATAAGATCTAAGGCAGAAAGTAAGTTGTACAATAATCCAGGATACTGTAGTCGATCAAAAGCCTACCGAAATATACAAACACGTATTGTAGAATTATATGGTATTGATAAGTTGTCCCATAGTTTGGCAGAAGGCTTGGAATTTATTTATTTTATTTACTTATTAATTATAATCCAATTAGAAATTATATCTAGTTATTGCCAGCTTAGTAACTTAGACCTTATGCTCGGTGTAATGTAACAGACCAGGATCTCTTATAGAAATCGATCCCACGACTCTCACTCTAATAGTCCAGCACACTACCACTAGACTACTAGGGATCCCAGTCTGGAATTATATTTGCATTTTCCCCAGGCCAGACATCAAGACAAAATACAAAAAGTATTTCTTCGGCGACTTCCTCTCAGCAGATTTCTGGCAAAAACTCTGAGAATAAATAAAATTGCCATGAAAAAGTTTCTCAAAAAATCTGTCGTTCGGAGTGGACTTTAAACTGTATATCCCACCACTCATGTATAAAATTAACACACACAACATAAGTGGTGTGAGAAACTAGGACGTTGTACAATGGGTGAATCCGACCTCCGGGTACTGTACTTGTCTTAATTGACAAGTACACGTCCTCTAACCTAACCTAACCTTCCACCAGGGGTAATAATTCATTTACAAATGTTTGTTAGAAAACTTACAGATCAATACAATGAAACTTAATTTTCAGATTTACCACTACTATCATTGCACACTTCTATTATGACGGAAAATAAATGAGAAACGGGCGTAATAGCTCAATGAAAAATAATATTTATTTAAATGTCATGAATTATTTTGTGGCATCGTGGCTTGACGTTTAGTGACGCCTTAACTGCGTTATTCTTCTATGCCAGAAAACTATGACTCAGTCTCAGTTTTTAAAAAATGAACCAAAATTATTAAAGGATAATGTTGTGCTGCAGTTTAGTAATAACAAGCAGAAGTTAAATCAAAGTATTCTGTTAGAGCTAATAGAAGAATTACTGTTTTGTTTTAGAGCTTGGTTGAAGCTTAAATCGCCACCAACGACGAATTTCAGTCAAATAGTGTTGAAACTCCTGCTGCTTCTGTATAAAACGTTGTGGAAAATAAACAGCTGAAATCATGAAGGAAGAATCATTAAAAAAGGAAATCGCAGTTGAGGTGGTTCCTTAATATCATACAGAATACCAAGAGAAATTATTGATTTTATTAGTCATAATACCAACGTGAGTACTATCGCTGGGATGATTTGTAATTTGTAATATATGTAAACATAAAATTTCTTAGTAAAATGTGCTGTAGCGTGTTCATGATGTCAGCATTACCGACGCATGGTTGAAACAATTCTTTTGTTTAAAAATACAAACTAAATGCAATACTGAATTGTTCTCTTTTTTGTTGGTCTTGATTATACGAGTACACTGAAATGTGTATATCTCTTTTATTCAAAGTATACAACAGTACTCATTTATCTGTGAAGTAATGGAAATATGCTTTGTGTTGCAAGAGCATATTTCACTACTGAAACTAAATTTTCAGTATTGTCAAATGAATTTCAGTGTCAGCTACAGTAAATATTCGCTCATGAGAAAAATACAATACTGTACAATTTTAATGTCTTGTGCACACTTTAGTACATACACACACATTGTTGCTGGCACTTCTTTTTGGTAAATTCAAGCAACGATCAATTTGCTTGCGTTTGCAATTTAATAGTTAATGCTGTTAACACTGTTAGTGTTGGACATATTCATATTTTCATATTCTAAATAATTGATTGAAAGTCTTGCTATACCTTCCACTGTAGACATAATGCTTGATCAGCATTATTTATGTATAAATTTGCACTTGGAAAAAAAACAACTTTAAAGTTGTTTTCCTATTTTACATGGCGATCCTGCCATTCCTGGAGTGCTAGTTCATTAAGCGCCCACAAAAAACAAAAAAAAATCAGGTCAATCCTGCCTAGGCCTTGGTGTGCTAAATTCAAAAGCACCCAAGGAACCAACAACAACTGGTGTGCTCAAAAAGCACCCAAAATAAGTTTTTATGTTATATCCTAACGTACAGCCAAAAATTCGTCAGTTGCCTGAATAGCATGAAGAAATTCCCACCAGGACAGGGTCCTCAACCCATAACCTTGGAGATAAGTAAAGCAAAAAGAAAGGCTGGTCGCACCCAAAAGCTAGAAGGCCATTCTGTTGCGAATTGTCTACTCCAAACCACCACCGCCTTATATCGAATTCATGTAAAAGGGAATGGTAAATAGATATATAAATATTAGCTTGTAAAAGACGTGCGTTCTATCCGCACTCTTAGGGCCTATAGCGAAATAATCGCTCGAGGCAAAGCATTTTTTTTAATTTTAAAAGAATTAACAAATAGTATTATTTAATTAAAATTAAAGATTTGTGAAGTAATTTATATAATGTTAAGAAAAGAAATATGTGCCAGGGAATTTAGTTTTGCATTTTAAAGTAATTGTTAAGAAATGAAATCTTCTTAAGTTGATATATGTAAATGGACCTTGAATATGGTTTGAAAATTTTACTTGGTTAATAATAGAAAATAGACTTTAAATGGGAAAACAACAGTCATAACTGGACAGGGCTAATGCCAATGTCGTGAATGAAATAGAGGTAGGCAATGAATCAGTTAGTCTTTCTTCAATAGAAAATTATTTAATAATAATCGTAGTTATATTATGTTTTCATGTTAGATGACGTGTACTTGTCAATTAAGACAAGTATAGTACCCGGAGGTCGAATTAACCCAAAATGTTTTCATTTTGCCTTACACATTTACGCATTGCATAGCAGAAAATTAAAGAAAAGATACTTAAGTAGAGCCAATGACCTAGAAATTTTAATGGAATGAAAAGACAATTATGTAGCAGACGCATTGCCACGAATTACAATAGATGACTTTAAAGAAATAAACAAAAAGGTATCTTGTGTACTAAGAGTCACGACAATGTCGATGGCAACAAATAAAGCTAGTAGTAAGAATATAAATCAGAATAAAACAAACAGAATTTAAAAGCCCAAAATATATATACCTATTAAGAAGACTGACGTCAGAAAATGTTATAAATTAAAGATTTTTCCTAATAAAAGTTATATAAAGAAAGGAAAATCTATTGTAGCTAACATAAAAATTTCTTTACTAAAGAGAAACTTGACTTAAGACAATTTTTCTCTAGGCTCGAGGATGTGGCCAGCAAATTGAACATTAATAAACTACAGTTAGCACCTAGTGAGAAGATTTTCGAATTTATTTCAACTAAGGAATTTAAAGCTACGGGCAATAGTGTAATACGTAAAATTAAAATAGCGCTATTAAATAATAATAAATAACAAGAATGCTAAGGCAATTCTAGAGATAATGCTGGAGTACCATGATGATCCAGTTGAAGGAGGTCATTGCGGGATATTTAGAACCGCAGAAAAAATAAAAAGATAATACTACTGGAAAAACATGACAAAAGACATAGCTAAATATGTAAAATCATGTCAAAATTTCACTTAGCAAAAACAACCAAACACATTAAAGACTCTCACAGAAACACCCACAATGCCATTTGATATGGTGCATGTGATGAAATGAATATTTGGTAACGGTACCAATACCAGATAAGAACACTTTGTACTTACCTGTGGTCCAATGAAGACGTTCATTACGGACATGGATACAGAATACAAAAACTCCATACTAAATGAACTTTGCAACCTATTGAAAGTTGAAAAATTAACTTCAACAGCACATCATCACCAGACATTAGGTACAATAGCAAGAACTCACAGAACATTTAATGAATATGTACGCTCATATTTATCAGTAGATAAAGATAACTGAGATGAATGGCTTAGGTATTTTACTTACTGTTTTAATACAACACCATCAACAGTACATAATTACTGTGCTTATGAATTAGTTTTCAGTAAGATCCCAAATAGTTTTAAAAATTTCAATGAGGTAGATAGAGTTGCACCACTATATAACGTGGATGATTATGCTAAAGAAGCCAAATTTAGATTAGAAGTAGCACTTAAGAGAGCCAACCAATTATTAGATATAAATAAAATTAATCAAAAATATAAATATGATAGGAATACATTAGATTATAATTTTAAAATAGTAGATTTAGTATTTCTTAAAAATTAAACCGGATACAAATTGGATAACCAATATAAAGGTCCATATAAAATTAAGAAATTAGAATTAAGAAATAATGTAACCATGATAGATAAGATAACTAACAAAGAACAAACAGTACATAAGAATGGACTTAAGCTATACAATAAAAATGTCTAACTAAATAACTGAGGCCTCAAGTAAAATATATAGATATATATATGTATATATATATATATATATATATATATATATATATATATATATATATATTATATATATTGTTACGTTTTTACCTTTTTAAAAACGTTTAAATATGAGCTCGTTAATTGCAACCACAGTAAAAACAAATATGTGGTTATTTTCAATTAAACTCTCTTTATTATTCACACTACTTTTGTGTGCCACCGTATAGAACTTAACGATACAACAATAATAATCTGTTTTATTCACTAGTTCACACAACTATTCGCTAGATCTTTACAACCACGACTTATTTTGTCCGCAAGCAACTTCACACAAGGCTGACTGAATTAACTCTGACTGCTGCTTGCTTTGTCCAGCCCTTTTATAGTCCGCACACACGCGTATCAATCAGTACGATGAACGTTCTCGATGTGGAAGGTCCTCGCTCGCGCCTTCTCGAGAACTCTATTGCTAGTACATTGTTGTTTGTGTACTTCCTTATGTTATGTACCAGCCGCGACCAGGTTCGTTACATATTTGTCGTAGCTGGTTTACTTCATTCCATGTTGTTGTTGCTACCTGGTTCGTTGTACACATGTGTGTGTGCAGCTTTAGATAGTCAGCACGTTCATTGTATTCTTAGTGTTAGTGTGTATTTGTATTGTGTTTCTTTTGTTTATCGTTTTTATTGTTAAACGATATTAGGTCGTTTCGCTTTGCGTAACACTGCCGCCCACTTAAGCCTGTTCGTCCCGAATAGGCTCATTATCTCATTTCCCATATTTTGCCGGTCGCTCTATGTGTACGACCTTCATTTTTGCTCGGGGACTGTTAGCTTTCTGTATCCTGTACACGACATCGTTTAACCGTTTAATTATTTTATACGGTCCATCTCAGCTGGTTTGTAGCTTGGGAGATAATCCCTTCTTCCGCTTTGGGTTGTATAGCAGAACCATTTGTCCCTCATGGAAGCCCTCCGTGTTTGCCGCACGATCATACCTGGCTTTCATTCTATCGCTGACCATTTTTATACGGGTGCGCACAAACTCATGAAGTTCATTTAGGCTTTCATCTTTTCCAGGGTATGTGGCATCCCTCTCTGTGGCGGGCTTAACACCAAACTCTAAGTCACCTGGCAGCTTTATCTCAGTCCCAAAGATAACCTTGGCGGGTGATCTAGATGTTGAATCATGGACTGCAGATCGGTACGCCAGTAGAAACCTCGGAATATGTTCGTCCCAATCCTTCTGTTGCTCGCTCACTACTTTCCGCAAGTATTCCTCCAGGGTTCGGTTAAATCGCTCTACCATTCCGTCTGACTGGGTGAAGCGGCGTCGTTCGAGTCTTCTTAATACCGTCTACTTCACACATTTCCTGGAATACAGCCGACTCAAAATTTCTGCCTTGATCGGAATGCATTCTATTGGAACCCCGTAGCAACATACCCAGTTGTTCACAAGAACGTTAACTATTGTGTTCGCATCTTGATTGGGTATGGCATACACTTCCGGCCACTTGCTGAAATAGTCCATCACAACGAGAACATATCGGTTTCCGGCATTGCTGACAGGAAAAGGGCCTGCTACGTCCATCGCTATCCGCTCGAAAGGTGCGCCTGAGTTATATTGTTGCAGCTGACCTCGAGTTCTTCTTACTGGACCTTTAGCTGCAATACACTGGGTACAATTTGCTATCCAGTCCGACACTGCTTGCTGACATCCAACCCAATAAAAACGTTGTTTTAGCCTTTCCAGTGTCTTGGTCACTCCAAGATGTCCTCCGCTGGCTCCATCATGGAACTCATTTAACACTTCTTTCATTTTGGAGGAAGGCACTACCAATAGGTTGGATGAGGTCCTGCCATCAGCGCTTTCCCAAAGTCGATATAGGCACCCATTTATGATCTTTAAGCTGTCCCATAGTGCCCAATAAGCTTTTGTAAGAGGACATTCTGAGGATATCTCATTTCTGGTCGGTCGTTTGTCCTCTTCCTTAGCTGCTATTATTTTCGCCAATATTGGGTCACTTCTTCGTGCTTGGGACCAGCCTTCGTTGGCTTCAATCCGCGTTAGCCGGATATCGACGATGGATTCCTTTTTCTCAGCTTTCACGCAATGTTTACACTCCAAATTGCAAGGTCGGCGTGAAAGAGCGTCAGCATTTCCATGTTTTATGCCTCTTCGGTGTTCGATCCTGAAGTCGTAAGTCTGGAGGCGTTCAATCCAACGTGCTAACTGTCCTTCAGGGTTCTTGAATTGTAACAGCCATCTCAGTGCGGAATGATCAGTCCTTAGCAGAAAATTTTTGCCATACAGGTATTTATGGTAATGTTTGATGCACTCCAGCACTGCCAGTAGCTCTCGTCGGGTTACACAATAATTCCGTTCAGGCTTTGACAATGTGCGACTATAGTAGCCTACGACTTTCTCTGTTCCATTGATCACTTGGGAAAGTACACCACCAATACCATATCCGCTGGCATCACTGTCTAAGATGAATTTTTCTCCTGGGACTGGATACGCCAAAACTGGTGCAGCACACAATAGGTCTTTTAGTGTCTGGAACGCTTTCTCCTGTGGCTGACCCCATTGATAGACTTTTGACTTCTTGGTGAGCTCATGCAAACTTGCAGCCATGCTGGCAAAGTTAGGCACAAACCGTCTATAGTATGTGCATAGTCCCAAAAAGCTGCGTAGTTCATGAAGATTCTGGGGACGAGGCCAGTTCTTTACTGCTCGTATTTTATCTTCATCGGTGGATATCCCATCTGCTGTGACAAGATGCCCCAAATATTTCACCTGCTTTTGGAAAAATGCACATTTCTTTACGCTTAGTTTTAGTCCAGCCGTTGATATCCGTTGCAGAACTTCTCCCAGGTTCTTGAGGTGTTCGTCGAAAGTTCTGCCCATCACTATTATGTCGTCGAGATACACCAGGCAAGTCTTCCAATGCAGTCCCTTTAGCACACGTTCCATAAGCCGCTCGAATGTGGCCGGAGCATTACAGAGTCCAAATGGCATAACCTTAAACTGCCATAAGCCGCCGTTCGCACTGAATGCGGTTTTCTCTTTGTCCTTGTCTGCAATATCCACCTGCCAATACCCGCTTTGTAGATCCAACGTAAAGAACCACTTCGTTCCGGCTAACGTGTCGAGTGTGTCGTCAATTCTTGGTAGCGGGTAACTGTCCTTTTTAGTGACATCATTCAGCTTCCTGTAGTCGACGCAGAATCTTGTACTGCCATCTTTCTTCTTTACTAAAACTACAGGTGAGCTCCATGGACCCGATGATGGTTCGATTACACCGCTCATCCTCATTTCGTCGACTAACTCCTTAACCTCATTACGCTTCGCCAGCGGTATGCTTATGGGTGCCTGCTTTATCGGTCTCGCTTCGCCAGTATCAATTTCATGTTTGACCATGCCTGTTCTTCCTTGCCTTTTGTTGTTCGTGGTGAAAGCGAAAGCATACCTCTTTAGCAGCTTTCTGGCTTTGTTTTTCTCTGCAGCTGCTAAACCTGCTATCCATTTCTCCACATTTTTAGCAAATTCCTTTTGACCCTTGGCTGACATATCGGCAGGTTCCGGCGATTGTTAGGTGTTTATTACCGCCTCTACTGGAACACATTGGCCCACCTCTGAGTTTTTACAGACGACTCTTTCATGGCCAGATAGATTTAGCACTCGTACCGGGACTATTCTCTGTTCTGTGGATTTGACGAGGGCCTTTGCTGATATTAAATCCGTCTGTATTTCTGCTGGTTCAACAACCCACAAGCAGTTTTCCACACAGTCTCCATCCATACGCGCCCATATCAGTGATTCACTCTGAGGTGGCAATTTGAGTTGTTCGACCGCAACTATCCTTCTGGCGTGCACTTGATGCTTGTACCCCACGTCTAGAGGTATCTCTACATTTCGCCAACTCATAATCTGTTGCCCCATATTCAAATTGATGCCGTGAGCTATCATAAAATCGGCACCAATGATAACCTCGTCCACAATATCGGCAACAATAAAAATGTGACTTACACTAATGTTGGCTATAGTCATCTTCGCCTCTGTTTTCCCGTGGGCGGTGGCAGACTCTCCCGTAGCTGTCCGTAGTCTTACATTGCTAAGTACCTCACACTTTCCTTTCACTACATCTGGTCTGATGATAGACTGCGTCGCCCCGGTGTCTATAGTGAAGGTATGTGGTCTGCCATTTATGTATCCGCACGCCGTAAGATTGTTGTTGTTCTGTTGCATCACTGATATTGAGATTGGGGGCCCTCGCTTGTGGGAGCCAGCACTTGCCCCTCAGCGCTAGCTCGTTTTAGTTTAACGGGGACTCTTGTGAAGGTGGTTGGTAGTTCGCCCGTTTCTGATGAGGTGGATCTTGACCTCTTTCGTGACGCTTTACAGTTTCTCTGGAAATGACCACTCTTTCCACAGTTGAAGCATTTAAGTTTAGCCTTTTGTTTGTTTTCTCCTGAAACTTGCTTCAACATCTCTTTAAGTTTATTCAAAAGGCCTCCACGACTTCCATTTTCCGCACTTTGCTTATTTGTGGTCGAGAAATAGTGCGAGAGGTTTCCTGGGCTAGTGCGAAGGCAACGGTCTCTGCAAAAGTTGTCTTCTGTGTAGAACATACCGCCAGTTTAATGTCAGGATCGTGTATACCATTCACAAACGCCTCGGTCTATCAGCGGGTGGTTTTCTCCGGGGTATGTAAGCTGCACTAATCTCTCGACTTCCATTGCAAAGGCCTGAAGTGACTCATTAGCCTTTTGCGCCCGGCACCTTAATTCCATGCGGTACAATTCTCGTTTGTGCTCATCACTGAACTTCCGCTGTAATGCCACCATTAACTCGTTGTAGTTGTTCCTGCAGCTGGCTGGCATGGTTTCTAGGATTTCAACTGCGACACCTTTTAACGCCAAAATTAGTTATAGAGCTTTCGCCCCATCGTCCCATCCGTTTCTGCTGGCTACTATCTCAAATTATAATTTGAATACGGATAGGGGTGAGCTACCATCAAAGCAAGGTGGTTTTATTCTGCCGGTACCTTCTGACACGACTCGCACTGGCTTCGGTCGCTGGCTCTGGAGGTTGTTAATATTCTCCTCCATTATAACTAGTTTCCCGTCAACGGTCTTTTCCAAATCTGAGACCCTTTCCTCGACACCAGTGATTCTTTTGTGGAACGACTCAGGTATTTCAGCCAGAAGTTTCTGATTTTCGGCTCTAGAAGCTTCAAATAGCTTCTGGTTTTCGGCTCTAGAAGCTTCTCGTACATCAGCAAATAGCTTTTGATTCTCAGCTCTAGAAGCTTCTTGTACTTCAGCCAGAAGTTTTTGATTTTCGGTTCTAGAAGCTTCTCGTACATCAGCAAATAGCTTTTGATTCTCAGCTCTAGAAGCTTCTTGTACTTCCGCCAATAGCTTTTGGTTTGCTACTTGCATTTTCTCCATCATAGCTGCTAGGAACAAATTTATGTCAGCAACGCTAGGAGTTGCAGGGGCCTGTAATTCTCGTTCCTCTTCTTCCTCGAACTCGTGAGAGTCGATGTTAATGCCCTGAAGCTGCAGATGTTCCTTAACCGCCTTTGGAGTTCATTCTTCGTTCCCGTCGTCGGCAGCTCTAGTTTACCCAACTCCCGTTTAAGCCGTTCCACTTTTAGATCGCAGAGTTTCATCTTGATTTTCTCCTTTTTTCTTAATTATTTCTTTATTTTTACTTTTGGATTTTGCAATCCCACTTCTGACACCAATTGTTACGTTTTTACCTTTTTAAAAACGTTTAAATATGAGCTCGTTAATTGCAACCAAAGTAAAAACAAATATGTGGTTATTTTCAGTTAAACTCTCTTTATTATTCACACTACTTTTGTGTGCCACCGTATAGAACTTAACGATACAACAATAATAATCTGTTTTATTCACTAGTTCACACAACTATTCGACTTATTTTGTTCGCAAGCAACTTCACACAAGGCTGACTGAATTAACTCTGACTGCTGCTTGCTTTGTCCAGCCCTTTTATAGTCCGCACACACGCGTATCAATCAGTACGATGAACGTTCTCGATGTGGAAGGTTCTCGCTCGCGCCTTCTCGAGAACTCTATTGGTAGTACATTGTTGTTTGTGTACTTCCTTATGTTATGTACCAGCCGCGACCAGGTTCGTTACATATTTGTCGTAGCTGGTTTACTTCATTCCATGTTGTTGTTGTTACCTGGTTCATTGTACACATGTGTGTGTGCAGCTTTAGATAGTCAGCACGTTCATTGTATTCTTAGTGTTAGTGTGTATTTGTATTGTGTTTCTTTTGTTTATCGTTTTTATTGTTAAACGATATTAGGTCGTTTCGCTTTGCGTAACAATATTATATATATATTATATATATATATACATATATACATATATACATATATATATATATATATATATATATATATTTATAAATAAGGGGCATAGTACGGTCGAACGAAATTTTATTTGAGAAATTAAAAAGATAGTAATAAATTTACTTTAACAATTATTTTTTTATTATTGTAAAGGAATGTCCATAAAACTCTCAGTTATATGAACATTCTTCCGTAAAAGGAAGGTGTAGCGTGTTCATGATGTCAGCATGGTTGAAATAATTCTTTTATTATAAAAATATAAACTATCAATAACGTACATATGTATGTACAAACCCACACATTGTTGCTGGCACTTGTTTGATAAATTCAAGCAACGATCAATTTGCTTGCGTTTGCAATTTAATAGTTAATGCTATCAACACTGTTGGCGTTGGAATTGTTCATATTGATTGAAATTCTTGCTTCCACTGTAGACATAATGCTTGATCAGCATTATTTATGTATAAATTCTGAGTAATTTTAGGGATAAGAAGCAATTAATAAACTACGGCCAAACTGTCCTTCTGGCGCACTTGTGTGCGCTTCTTGAGCACTTGGCAATAAAAACAACTTTAAGGGCCATTATTACAACTTGCCCTTAATTAAAGGGAGGATTTTAACGGGCAGATAAATTGTTTTTCGTTATTATGAGTACACAATAAGATAGAAGTGATCGTTAAGCTAAAGGGAGGATCATCCTACCTTTAACATTTAAAAGTCACTTTATGTTTGAACTTGCCATATTATATATTATTTTCAATATGGCAACTTCAAATTTAAACAAAATGAGCACATACAACAAAAAAACAAGCCCGCGGTTGCCACTGTAAATTGAGCAGTTTTATCGATATTGCTCCGCCACTGCCATATTTTAAAAAAATTTATCTGTAAGTTGTAATAACGAAAATAAGTTAAAGGTAACTTTACAGTTCCCTTTAGCTAAAGGTACCTTTAACTAACCCCAAGTTTAACGACAATTAGTAATAATAGCCCAAAACTTGTTTTCCTATTTTACAGTGTATTAACATTATTAAAACTTTTCTGACTTCAAAATCAGAACGAAAGTGAAAATTTCAGATTTTTTTTTTGGTGTTCTGACCCTCGGATCAACACGATTTCATCCCTTTTTTATTAAAGAAAACGTCGAAAGTACAACGAATGAGTTTTTTTTTCTCGTAAACATCAATTTAGGGTCACAAAACTCGATCTTACCGCTTACGTTATATTCTTAATTGCATTGCTAATATTTTAAAAATTGGTTTAAAAAATTACCTAAATTTCATTTGTTTTTTTTTTTTAACTATCAAAAAACAAATAACATCGAATATTAAATTGAATTGTTCGTGACGGTTTACCATATATGTACATATGTATTTACTGGAGCTAAAAAAGCTGATAGGTATAAGTAACATGTCATATTTTTCATGTTTTACCATATTACCCAATTTTGTAGTAATTACTGCAAAATTAACAATTTAAAAAACAATTTCTTAAGGAGTGTAAAATTTTATCACATCAGGATTGATTTTTTATATTCGAAAAACAGGTGTTGCAAAGAATGTTAGAATTTTGATATTTACAAAAAATGGTTAATAAAAAATTAATATTTTGAACTAATAAATCAAGACTTAGTTTTGAATAATTTGATTCAAAATAACAAATATGCTGAGTTTATTCGAAAAATATTCAAATGACATCACTATTTTATATAAAGTTTATTTAAAACATGTACTTCGAAAAAATTCGGAGAACACAGGGTCAAATAAAAATTATTTTGCCAATTTGTTCTTAATGCAAAACTTTCTGAAGTAGAAACATAGGAGTATATCTATTTTGTTAATATTAATAATAATCTTAATTAATAAATATTAATAAATGCGATTTTATTTATTTATTTAAGTCAATGGACAAATTCCATACCGACTAATAACAAAAATAGGTACGAATACAATTAAATAGAATTACAAACAGTTTCCTCAAAATACAAGTAATTGTTACAATAAAAATATAAAAAGTTATGAATTGAGAAAAACAATAATATTTCGTTTTAAACGCAAGAATTTAAAGAAAAATCAACAAAGTCTGACAAATAATTAAATTGACGGCAACTTCTTGTTAACGGATCAGCAACAGCATAATTAGTTCTGCAGAACAGATCTTAACAGAAATTCACAGCAAATAATATTGTTACGTTTTTACCTTTTTAAAAACGTTTAAATATGAGTTCGTAATTGCAAATAAAGTAAAAACAAATATGTCTTTAGTTTTTCTTAAACTCTCTTTATTATTTACACTACTTTTGTGTACCACCGTATAGAACTTAACGATACAACAATAATAATCTGTTTATTCACTGTACTAGTTCACACAAGTATTCGCTAGATCTTTACAACCACGACTTATTTTGTTCACACGCAACTTCACACAAGGCTGACTAAATTAACTCTCACTGCTGCTTGCTTTGTCCAGCCCTTTTATAGTCCGCACGCACGTATGATCAGTATGATGAACGTTCTCGATGTGGAAGGTTCTCGCTCACCCCTTCTCGAGACTTCTGCTAGTACATTGTTGTTTGTGTACTTTGCTTATGTTGTCCGTTACATATTTGTCGTAGCTGGTTTACTTTATGTTGTTGTTGCTACCTGGTTCGTTGGACACATGTGTGTGTGCAGCTTTAGATAATCAACACGTTCGTTGTATTCTTAGTGTTAGTGCGTATTTGTGTCGTGTATATTGTGTTGGTGTAGCTGATAGCTTTTGTTTATCGTTTTTATTGTTAAACGATATTAGGTCGTTTCGATTTATGTAACACTGCCGCCCACTTAAGCCTGTTCGTCCCGAATAGGCTCATTATCTCCTTTCTTATATTTTGCCAGTCGCTCTATGTGTACGACCTTCATTTTTGTTCGGGGGCTGTTAGCTTTTTGTATCCTGTACACGACATCGTTTAACCGCTTAATTATTTTATACGGTCCATCCCAGCTACTTTGCGACTTGGTGAATAATCCTTTCTTCCGCGTTGGGTTGTAAAATAGCACCAGTTGTCCTTCATGGAAACACTCCGTGTTTGTTGCTCGATCATACCTGGCTTTCATTCCATTACTGGCCACAGCTCTAAACTCCAAAGGTGCGCCCGAGTTATACTGTTGCAGCTGACCTTGACTACTTTTTACTGGACCTTTAGATGCAATACATTGGGTACAGTTTGCTATCCAATCCACTACTGCTTGCTGACATCCAACCCAATAAAAACGTCGTTTTAGCCTTTCCAACGTCTTTGTCACTCCCAGATGTCCTCCGCTAGCTCCATTATGGGACTCCTTTAGCACTTCATTCGTCTTGGAGGAAGGCACTACTAATAGGTTAGATAAGGTCTTGCCATCAGCGCTTTCCCAACGTCGATATAAGCATCCATTTATCAACCGTAAACTGTCCCATAGTGCCCAATACGCTTTTGTAAGAGGACCTTCTTCGGATATCTCATTGCTGGTAGGTCGTTTATCCTCTTCCTTAGCTGCTATTATCTTCGCCAGTATCGGGTCACTCTTTTGTGCTTCGGACCAGTCTTCCTTGGCTTCGATCTGCATTCGCCGGACATCAACGGTGTATTCCTTCTTCTCAGCCTTTACATAATGATTACGCTCCAAATTACGATATCGGCTTGATAGTGCATCAGCCTTGCCACGTTTTATGACTCTTCGTTTTGTTAATGGCGATGGTTCGGAATCAGCTCTGATATTCTTGCGTCCTCTTCTAACTTCAGTCTTTTTTGCAGTTGTGTAAGTGTTCGAGGACTTTTCGATTTGCATATTAGCCTCTATTCTCGGAACTTTGGACACAGGATGATCCTCGATATTTTCAGGCTTTCCGCGCCTTTTCTTGGAACTACTCGTTTCAGCGTAGTGTTCATCAGTAGCCTTAGGCGTAGCAATGGCACGTCGTCTTGTTGGTGAGACCAGTCTTGATCTTTTCCGTGGCGCTTTACAGTTTCTTTGGAAATGACCGCTCTTTCCACAGTTGAAGCATTTAGGTTTAGCCCTTCGTCCGTTTTCTTCTAAAGCTTGCTTCACCATCTCCTTAAGCTTGGTTAAAAGACATTCATCTTCCTCCACAACTTCCATTCTTCGCACTCTGCTAATTTGTAGTCTTGAAATTGCGCGAGCGTTCTCTTGGGCTAGTGCGAAGGCCACGGTCTCGGCAAAGGTTGTCTTCTGCGTAGAGCATACCGCAAGTTTGATGTCAGGGTCACGTATACCATTGACAAACGCCTCGGTCTTAATGTTGTCTATCAGTGGATGGTTTTCTCCGGGGTATGTGAGCTGCACTAATCTCTCAACCTCCATTGCAAAGGCTTGTAATGACTCATTTGCCTTTTGCGCCCGGCTCTTAGCTCCATGCGGTATAGTTCCCGTTTGTGCTCATCGCCAAATTTACGCTGCAACGGCACCATTAAGTCGTTGTAGTTGTTTCTGCTGCTGGCTGACATGGTTTCTAGAATCTCAGCTGCGACACCTTTTAATGCCAGAATTAGTTCTAGAGCCTTCTCTCCATCGTCCCATCCGTTTCTGCTGGCTACTGTCTCAAATTGGAACTTGAATACGGATAGGGGTGAGCTGCCATCAAAGCTAGGTGCTTTTATTCTGCCGGTACTTTCGGACACGACTCGCACTGGTTCCGGTCGCTGGCTCTGGAGGTTGTTGATCTTCTCTTCCATAATCACCAGTTTTCCGTCGACGGTCTTCCCCAAATCGTTCACTTTCGTATCGACGGTCCTTTCTAAATGTGACATCCTTTCCTCCACACCAGTAATTCTTTTGCTGACCGACTCATGGATTTCCTGCAGCTTTCCAGATGTTGTTTCCAGCTCCATTTCAATTTTTGACAAAATTGCTGCTTGCAGACGTTGGTTCTCAGCTCTAGAAGCTTCTCGTACTTCAGCCAGAAGTTTTTTACTTTCGGTTCTAGAAGCTTCTTGCACTTCAGCTAGAAGTTTTTGATTTTCACTTCTAGAAGCTTCGAATAGCTTCTGGTTTGCTACTTGCATTTTCTCCATAATTTGTTCACTATCTTTTCGGGAAGCTTCTTGTTTATCAGCTAATACTTGCATTTTTTCCATCATAGCGGCTAGCAACGAATTTATGTCGACACCGCTAGGCGTTGCAGGGGCCTGTAACTCTCGTTCCTCTTCATCCTCGAACTCGTAGGATTCGATGTCGATGCCCTGAAGCTGCAGTTGTTCCCTTAACCACCTTTGTAGTTCATTCTTCGTACCCGTTGTTGGCAGCTCTAATTTACCCAACTCTCGTTTCAGCCGGTCCACTCTTAATTCCGATAGTTTCATTTTATTTATTTATTTCTTTTTATTTATTTTTACTTTTGGATTTTGCAATCCCACTTCTGACACCAATTGTTACGTTTTTACCTTTTTAAAAACGTTTAAATATGAGTTCGTAATTGCAAATAAAGTAAAAACAAATATGTCTTTAGTTTTTCTTAAACTCTCTTTATTATTTACACTACTTTTGTGTACCACCGTATAGAACTTAACGATACAACAATAATAATCTGTTTATTCACTTTACTAGTTCACACAAGTATTCGCTAGATCTTTACAACCACGACTTATTTTCTTCACACGCAACTTCACACAAGGCTGACTAAATTAACTCTCACTGCTGCTTGCTTTGTCCAGCCCTATTATAGTCCGCACGCACGTATGATCAGTATGGTGAACGTTCTCGATGTGGAAGGTTCTCGCTCACCCCTTCTCGAGACTTCTGCTAGTACATTGTTGTTTGTGTACTTTGCTTATGTTGTCCGTTACATATTTGTCGTAGCTGGTTTACTTTATGTTCTTGTTGCTACCTGGTTCGTTGGACACATGTGTGTGTGCAGCTTTAGATAATCAACACGTTCGTTGTATTCTTAGTGTTAGTGCGTATTTGTGTCGTGTATATTGTGTTGGTGTAGCTGATAGCTTTTGTTTATCGTTTTTATTGTTAAACGATATTAGGTCGTTTCGATTTATGTAACAATATCATTGATCAGGTTAATCATAAAGGATATATTTAACATTGTTCGACGACTCTTAAGGGTAGGCAGTTTTATTAATGCCAGTCTAGCTAGTATATGAAGGCATATCCAAACAATTCCATTCAAGGCCAAGCAAACAGAAGAGTAGAAATTGTTTCTGCACAGATTCGATGTGTTCGCTGTAAACATTATAGTGAGGATCCCATACGATGGATCCATACTCCAAAATTGGTCGGACAAGCGAAAGGTATAGGTGTTTCGTAATAAATGGATCAGAAAATTCCTTTGCCCAACGTTTTATGAAGCCAAGAGTGCTTCTTGCCTTATTTACAGTCAAAGTGATATGATCATTAAAGTTTAATTTTGTGTCTAATAGGATTCCCAAGATCAATAAAAGAGTCCACTATCTCCAATTGATGACCTCCAATCAGGTAATTAACCGCGATAAAATTATTTCTTGAGGACCGCATACATTTGCATTTTTATTATTCAGCTCCATCATGTTGTCCTCGCACCACAAAAAGAAATTATTGAGATCACTTTGAAGATAAATATGCTCGATGAAATTATTAAAGGAGAGAAAAACTTTTACATCGTCAGCATACATCAAGGTATTGGCAAAATTAATCATGTTGGAATGTAGTCGCCGTAGTCTAGTAGGTAGTGTGTTGGCTTGTAGACGTAAAGCCAGGGTTCGAGCCCCAGGCCAGACATCAAAACAAAATACAAAAAGTATTTCTTCGCCGACTTTCTCTCAGCAGATTTCTGGCAACAACTCTGAGAGTAAATAAAATTGCCATGAAAAGTCTCTAAAAAATCTGTCGTTCGGAGTCGACTTTAAACTGTAGGTCCCGCCGCTCATGTATAAAATTAACACACACAACATGTTGGAAAGATCGTTCATAAACAGCGAAAAAAGAAGTGGACCAAGATAGTACATAAATATACTTAGGTAAGTTATTGTTCATCTATACGGTCTGCTTTCTACCAGTCAAATACGACTCTAGCCATCTTAAACTCCTATGATTTACATCCATTAAATTCAATTTAGTTAACAGAAGTTTGTGATTCACTTTATCGAACGCTTTGCTAAAATCCGTAAAAATTACATCAGTTTGCTTCTGTTGAGAAATGGCCGCATTTATCATGGATGTTAACTGAAGCACATTAGTCGTTGTTGAACAGCCCTTTCGAAAACCATGTTGATAAGGTGATAATAACGACGAAATATGATGAACCAACAAATCGGCAATCAGTTTCTCGAACATTTTTGGAATAGCACTCAGTTTTGCAATGCCCCTAGAATTTGTAACATCAGACTTATTGCCAGATTTAAAAAGCGGTATAATATACGAGTCCTTCCAAAACCCAAGAAAATATCCGTAATTAATCGCGGTATTAAACAATATGACTAATGGTGTGATGAATGACTCACATCGATTTAAAATACAACTTCGAACCCCATCAGGACCAGGACGAAAAGAGATCTCTCGAATAGATATTACTTGAGCCGATATCAGCGAGTAAGGGTACATATTTGTATCATTGTAAGCAGCATTAGAATAAGTACTGGCGAAGAAATTTGCAAACATATCACATATGACATCACCACTACAGGATTCTTTATCATCAAATTTTATAAAGGATGGAAAACCAGTAGATTTTCTCTTGGAATTTACAAACGTATAGAAAGATCTAGGATTCTTAACAAAATTATTTTTCATTTTATCCATATATGTTTTATATAATAAGTGATTTAGAATGTTCTATTCAGGTTTGAAATTAGTTGGAAAGAAAAATCAGTTTTTAAAGTTGGATGATATCGATCCTCAAGCAAAGTAACAGACTCAGAACGTAAAACACAACAGTGATTAACATCATTAACAAATACAAGATCCAGTATTTTTCCAAAGTCGTTACAAAGTGAATTTATTTGATTCAGTGATAGTTCAAAAATATCATTTAGGAATTCGTCATGGCACGTCTTATTTTTAATCGGAATTAAATAAGGCACATCAGGTACATGTTTCCATGCGATTGAGGGTAGATTAAAATCACCGATAACAAAAACAGAATCATATTTTTGTACCACATAGGACAACAGATGTTATTGCGTCAACATGGTCAGAGTAAACAGCAGAGTCGGAATCAGGAGAAACATACACTCAGCCACATACGGTTAACAAATTTCAGAAATTTTTTATCCAATCCGTTTTCGTTGAAAATCTTTATAATTGTCTGACAACTTTCCTCGATTTTAAGACGGTCTTGTTTAAAAAATTTCGGAAACTATGAAAAGTAGTTCACAAATTTTATCTAAAAAAAAAAAGCTTTTAAGTGAGAAAAAGCCGAATAAGACAAATATTTAAGTGACTATGAATTATATAAAACACAAATTGACAATAGACAGTCGTAATTTATTTATTATTTTAAGAAAATAATTTTTTTACATAAAGATCAATAGTATTCAGCTTTTGTTTGTTTTTATTTGTTTTTGTTTGTTTGTTTTTGTTCTATATAAAAGCAAATTGTTGTGAAACACTTTGCTTATTAGTACGGCAGCTCTACATGGTTAATCTCCAGTTAAACTCCCGCTCAAAAAATGAAAACTCAGTTAACTGAAGATTAAATTTAACTTGAGATTAACTTAATCTTGAGTTTAAACTTGCACCCAAAAAATGGCCCTTAGTATTTAATCCACGAACATTTTGATAGACTATTGACAAACTATCACTATGGATATTTAGTTTTTTGGAATTTGAGGTGTAGGTAGACGTACAACATTTTTTAGTCTCTCAGAGGAAACATATTCTCGGACATATGTTTTTGCAGGCCAAAAAATGAAATCATGTATTTGTTCAAAGTATTCGTCCGAAACTGTAATTTTAAAGGACGATATTGTTCTCGGCTGCGAGTAAACAAATTTATGAATCGATAAATTACAACCAGCACCTATTTTATACTTTATATAAAATTCAATGTCCCTTATGGCAGTGTCGGAAACTAAACGTGAGAAAAAAAATGCATCTAGCAGGTGGTATGACTCTTAACGGCTTAGGTGAGGTTACCATGGAGTTATTAATATAAGCGACATTTGCAACAGCTTTGGGGTACCTTAAAGTAGGTTGTGATTTATTAGAAGTATTAGTTACGGACGAAATATCAGCAGCACGAGGTTATTGTGAAATTGAATTGGTGGACGGAGACGTACAATTATTCAGAGAATATGACGGTTGCAATTCACAAGATGGAGTCAATACAACATTTTTATTCGGATCAGCAGCAGGTGGTAGTAATGGAGAAACATTATGAGTCGAAGCAGATCTTAAACCATCATCGGCCAACTTCATCCGAACGAGCCTTAAGACCACTACAAGTTACATGATAGAGGCCCATACATAGTCAGCATGAGACCATCCTAAAATTCCCAATAGTTGAACAATTAACTTTTGAACACTCCATTATATTCAATTTAAAAATAACGTTCGCAGTATAACCAAGGGCAACGCTCCCTTTCAAATGTACACGGTATTGCCAGCACAGCAAGTAAAGATCGGAGAAACAAAAATGGTAATGCCTTCTAATAAGTTTTAATTTACACCACGGTATTGACAACACGAAACAGGTAAGCTCGACAAAATGAAAGCATAAAAAATACGCAATAAAATGAGGAGAAAAACAAGAAACCCCAAACGATTACATTCATGGTTTAAGAGTCCACTTCCATTTATTATAGATAATTTAGTGTCTGATTGCATAACACTTTTGGGTTAACGACTTGAATTTTCGAAAAAAAAAAAAAAAAAAATTTATTGGATATTTATACTAAATCAGCACAGGCAGTCGCATTTTTAGTATTTTAGTTGAAAGCCAATTCATTGAATATTTTGAGATGAAGAATGTTAAAAATCTATGGACGTATCTTATTTCTTATTATACATTGATATATCGTGCAGCTATATACATATATGTTTATGGAAGATCTTGAAATGCTTAGTTTTTGGGTTTTATATATCTGCCAGTTTTCATTATTTTTATCAGTTATGCACAAGTTATGCAATTTGAAACACAGTATTCTTTTGCAAAAATGTGCAAACAAAGCTTATGCGTTACACTCCGACCAGCAGAAAAGGCTGAACTGATATATATACTGAAGAAAATATCTATCGTATTTTATAGTATCTGCATACAGTATGTGGAAAAAATAAGTTTCCAAAAGTAAAATTAAATAACCGGTATGTGTAACTTTCTTGTATTTTAACAAACTGTTAAAATTTTTTCATTTATTTTTAAAGTTAACTTTAATAAGTCTAAAATTTAAATATTATACTATGCAACAAAAAATTTAATACAACAGTGTAACAATATTGTCTAATTCGTACATTTAGTTGAGTTGAACGCAAAAATACTTTTTTTAAATTTCTCGAACCCTTATTTGAGAAAAAATATTGCTTTTTTAACTTCTTACATAAATTTATTGATTACTAAAATATTATTGAAACGAATTGAAAATACATATTTTTGTGGAAAGGGGAGAGATAACACCTTAAAACAGCATAAATAATTATATTGTTCAAACTTCATGTCATGAATTTTGACAACGGGTAAACTTGGAAAATGTACTTATTTTCTTTATTTCCATTCTTAATTGTAAAATTTTATTTAAAAATGTAAAATATGTTCTTAAAGTACATTCTCTTGTGAAGAAATCGAAACTTCGTTTGATACAATCGGAATAATTGCCGCAGTTATTACTTAAAGAATATAACGAAAATTGTTTATATACATTTATTTTCAAAATATTTTCAATATTTTTGAGGTATCTCGGTTTATCGGTCGACAAATATTTGTGTTTTTCGTTTTCCATGAAAGTGTTTTTCGATTGATGAAATTTTAAATTTTCCTGAATGAATTTTCGCACAAACGCAGTGTGTTATCAACAAAGGGTGTATTTCGTTGTTTTATTGAGAAGTTAATGTTGGCAAAAATGTTAAAAAATATTGAGTTTCCATTCTTTTTATTAACCCGAGTGAGCGACATTTGATTATAGGAAATCTATCTGTATTGTATTCAGTAATTTGAATGACTGCTCTGGAGCAATTTCATTCCTGTTTATAATGATACATTCTCTCACTTGGTTTAGGTTTTGTGGCGCTGCCTCAGGCAACTGCTCTATATTGTTGTAAGATATTAATTAATATTGAATAACTATATGGACTATACGACCTTGTAATGAAAACAACTCTATTTTATGGGACCGCGGTTTTGTGGTTGCCTTTAGAGAAAATGAATAATCAAACCTGTTTTAGTCTGTTATGACGGTGGTTATCATGTGATAACAGGTCCTCCGAGAACTACATCATCTTAGACATTGTTTAATATCCTTAACTGATTCCGGTGTATGTATTTGAAAAAGGTGTAGAGTTGTTTAAGGCATTTGCAATCAAGAACCTTAGTAGAACAAAACGAATATGAAAAATTTATAACATAGCAAATATTGGAAAAAAAAATTTTTCTTTGATTGTACCTATCGACTACACGATACTTGAACACTCTCGCGATCCTGGTTTTGTAACGAAAATGACGAATAGATCCTTTTATTATAACGCTTCACACTTCCCAAAGAATGTCATCCAAATACTCGCTGATGGATCCATATAACGCCACAAAGTCGGATGTGGAATCCTTTCAGATTAACTGAACCTTAGATTGTACCTTTGTATTGACTACAAAGATTATCGTATACATACCTACATTCTCCATACTTTAGAGAAGGTTCCGCAGTCTGTTTTTCGAGTAGAATTGCTGAAATTAAGTTGAAAAAAATATGAGGTAGCTTTTATACCGAAAAATTACAACTAAAGACACGAACTGGCACAGTCCAATGTCTTAAATTTCTGCTGTATGCGTTGTGTGCAATGAACCCCATGGAACCGATAAATGTGATTAGATTTCACACGATACACTCACAAAAATGTAGTAACTGTAGTGGTAATCATACTCATTCGTAAAACTGGTTCGGTTTCCATTCTGGCGACTGGAACACAATTAATTTTATTCCAATTGGTCCTACTCCTTTTAGTTATCATCTTCGTACTAAACACGTGCAAGTGTGTAACTTAAAGTATACACAGTTACTATGGATATAAATAAAAGAATGAGTGTAAACAATATTATATGGTGTTGCTTTGGGACACACGCTATACTCTTAAAAACCAAAACAGATATTTATTGTTTTGAGTAGAGTATGTCATAGGCTATGTTTTTCCTCTGAAATATCTGCTGTAATCATAAGTATCTTTAAATATTGTTGGTGAATATACAAGTGAACTTTGGTGCTGTAAGTAAATATTAATAATGGCGAAGCTTGCGTTCAGTGAACAATTTACTAAAATCATCACATCTCCGGAACTGTTTCATCAATCTTCCTCGGATAAACAGCCACTGATTGGGCCTCACGAGACTTATAATGGACCCGCCGATACTCTAAGGGGTAAAAACACTTTGCCATCAACCTAGGCCCGCCAAATACACATCACTATATATCCAGGTCCCACCTATTCCCCTATTCACATAAAAAAATGTTTAACCTATTTTTCGAGATTATTCATTTCTATCTTCACTGCACAGCAATCATCATATAAATCATGTATACGAATTTTTATTTGCATCGTACTATAAGCTACTTATTGTATTCCACCATCAACTACAATTAACAAATATGTTATTACAATACCAATTTATAACTGAAACACATAACCATTTATCTATAAACACTCAGTTCAGCAAACACACAGAAACTTGTACGGACAGTTGTAATTGTGCAGGTCTTTACTTCGTACATCCGCTAACTTTGAGCAAAATATCATATACTGATGAAATGAAAAATAAAACTGTTCCAACCCCAAAAATTTGTACCATCAGAGGAACCATCAATCACCAACATAAAAATGAAATATAATATTTTTTAGAGTTAAACAACTTGTCATAATGTTGGTGTCTGAGACACATTTGAGGTCAGGGATCCTATTAAATATATCAGGTTACACATTATACTTTTACAAGGAGATTCGAGGCAGAACATGAGTCGGTTCAAGAATTAAGTCAAGACTGAAACGTCGTTTGTTTGGCGACCTGTGCTAACATTACTTACAAGCAATGACCATCTGCATTGAAAACCTTCATCATAATTTTGTTGTATCCTAGGTTAATTCACTCCAAGATTTACGATTACAGAGAACTAGTATAGAAAATGTCAAACACACGTTTTGAGATCCCCACCTTGTTATGCCTAGACGTCATGTTCTATTTAGTACAATATCTTTAAAGTTGTTGGTCGTCACATTAAGTAGACAGCCAACAGACAAAATTTATTTTGGCTTGACCAAAAATATTTACAGAGATTGGGTCCAAAATTGGTTGCAAATTCGACCTAAGTAAATTTGTTTTTGGACCACTCGCCTACTATTGTTACGATAGCGAACCCAACCGCTATTGTCGAATTAACCTCAAGTTTGAGATTAAACAAATCTGGTAAAATTGGTTAAAATTCGGAAGATCCCTCAGCTCCCATTGCACGTAAAATATTTTACTAAATACTCCGGAAGATGTAGATACTCCAATTTCAATAAACACCTTAACCAGGTTCCTAAACTTTTCTTTAGTTTATTTTTCAGGTCAATTACCAACAAAATTTAACTAGAAACAAGCAAATACTTCAATATATATGTACATATTTATCTTTTTATACACAGGTCCATAGTCGAACTCCCTCGTTAATTTCAACACATCGTTGACTGACAATTTTACGCTGTAACTATTTCATGTAACCGACTATTATTTCGTAATTCAATGTGAAACTGAAGCAATATAAATAACCTTCAATTTACTTTAATAAACATAATGAATTGAAATGAAGTTTTGTACATATGTTTTAGATAACTTTTAGTATTTTTTTAATATGATATGCCGTATAGCAATCACCTACATGTAATGGTACACAGCCGGTTTTGTAAATATATGATAACTGTCTTCCAATAAACATCCGCCTATAAAGCATTGAAAAATTCTTCGTTATCACGGTCTGCCGTAGTTGCTATTTTTACAGAACTAAAATTGATGTAAAAATTTGAATGTCTAGGAAAATATCTGTTTTTTATAATAAAAGAGACACATCAAAACACGATGAACAAAGCTTTTGCAGTATTTTATGTTGCCCTGGATTTCATAAATTCAAAATGCTAGTGCAAGTGCAATCACGAATTAACTCGTGACCGGTGAACAATGTGTTAATAAATTTAAATTAAATTAAGAGTACACAAAACAACATTTCAGTTGATAAAATTTTAGTTTGAAATCCACCAATGTTGCTCATATTTCTTATATTAAGTTATTAGTAGTACAATTAATGCATCTTAAGATGTGGTTCCATATAAGTATAATAAGAAATATTCTGCTAAAATTTGAAGATTTGTATAAATAAATTTACAATTACTTATTTTGAGAGGATTTGTTAAGTAACTTACATACTCTAAGATCAAATTTCCTAATTCTTCTATACACGAGGGTGAGGTGTTAAACCAAATGACGCATCCATATGCTGCATATTTATAGATTAAAATAGTTTTACTTGATTTCCAACCGTTTTTTGAAAGAAATTTTTTGTCATTAAGATGTGATTTAATTTCAAAGTTTCCCCAATTAGTTCCGAATTATACTTATATTTACTAACTAGCGTGCAATCAAATATTATCAAATGCCTTGTCAAAATCTATACAGAAAGCATCGGTGCAGTATTGTCTGCTTAAGTTCGAACTAACCTCTGAAACCAGTAAAATTATAGCGTGTCCAGTAGAGTGCCTAAATTTAAACCCAAACTGTCTCTCAAATAGTATTTTCAACTTCTCGCAATTTTTCGTTATTCTGACAGGGTGACCTTTAATGTTATGGACAGTTGAAATTTCTTTTTTATTAACATGTCGAGTTGCGCCCATAGGCTTAGAAATCATAGTTTGACTATTTGCTTAAAAAAAAGAAACAAATTCTTTTATACTTTGTGTCGCGAGACACTATTCATCCAATTAAATCGAATAGGCCTCCTCCGGTATACTTAAGGAAACAGGTTTCGAACGAAGTGGTGAAACAGAATAAAACGCTAATTGGGGAAAACTCTTTTTATGTGGAGTCAATTAGAAGCGGTAACATATACAGTGGACAGCAAAAGTCTTAGTACGGCAATATATTTTAGCAATTTTATGAATTTTTGCCAAAGTTTGTATACAAATTTATAGTTTATATATTTGCTTTATTAATTTATTTCTGTTATATTATAAAACAATTTTTTTTTAATATTTTTCATAAAATAAAAGAAAAATAAGGAAAAGTTTCAAAGGAGAACCCTGAGTAAATTTAAAACTCAAAGGACTAATATATGAAAATGTTATCCTTTGTATTTAATAGAATATCCTTTAAGGTCAAGCACTCCATTTAACCCATTTGGAATTTAATGTATACGTTTAAATAGTCTCTTGAAGTCATATCCGGACTTTGTGCAAGAGTATTAACACGTTGACGCCGGCGCATAAATTCATGGTTGTCGCCTACTGGCGGCTGAGCTGAATGTATTTTTTCGCGAATTCGTCTCGTCCTCATTAAATCTTAAATTTTTACGGTGAACATAGAACAGTTATTATTTGTTATTAATTACAATTGTTATTAAAATAAATTCTTTTAAAGAGCGTGACTCTCAGGTATTTTTTCGGCAGCCAAACTGTTAGAGATCTAAATATTTGGTATTACGTGTGTTCTAATAGCATGAGCAAGTGCGGGCCACCGGTGCTAAACGCCGCCCGATAAGGCAGTCTAGTGCGGGCCACCGGTGGTACGCGCCGGCGTGAACGTGTTAAGCCTGTGAGGACTTTTTTGTTGTCAAAATATATTGCCGTACTAAAACTTTTGCTGTCCACTGTATTTAATATTTACCGTTGAAGAGAATTATAGTAAAATAGTATCGAAACTTGAAAAGCGACAAAAAAGTCGTTTTCATATCAATTAAAAAGCAGGTGTTGCCGGTTGGTCATTAAGGACATTGATCAAACCCTCTCCGCATTGAAGTAGAACCCGAGAGTAAAAAGTTGAGGAAAAATGAAGTTCATCCTATTTACTATATAGTGTGAAATATTTATTACACAGGAAGATAACAGTAGAGGAACCCCACAAAAAATCGGTACAATGCTAAAACTGCTAATTATATGGTCTTATAAGATCCTGCTGTAAGTGGCCCACAGTTCGATTCTTTATGGTAAATTACACAGTACTAAAGAATGTAATAGGCCCAAAAATGATTCAAGCCTGAATAAGAGTAGCAACTGCGATGGCAACCACACTGCTAAAGGTACGGTCAGATATGTCAAATGTTTGCCACAATTTTGTTTTCACTTGTTTGCCCGAAATATGCCTGAAACAACTAAAATTTTGTTTTTTTTGGTTACACTACGTACATTTATTTTCCCATTTTTGTTTCATCAAAAGCGGCAAACAAAGTATGGCCAGAAAATAAATGTTTGTTGAAAAAAAAAATACATATAAAATTTATCCTCCAAAATGATTGAATTCCAAAATGAACTATGCTTGTGTAAAATGAAAATTGGAATTATGTTGCTGCGTTAATTTGAAGTTCTCCGTACCGTCGTAGCGTCCACTTCAAGAGTTAAGTAAGTAACATTGTACTGTGAATATTTTAACCTTAATTAATTTGGAGAAAAAATCAAAATCATTGCAATAAAAATTAAAAATTTTCTATTACAAAAACAAGAACTCTTTATTTTTATGTACTGAAGAGTTAGGTCGTTTCAGAGATATTTTTCTTTGAGGTTTAAAAAATAACCATTTTACTGAAAAAATCATTACAACCCCTGAATAGCTTTGATTTAGAAAGGTATAGCAATTGATATGTGCATTAACGTGTATTTAAATTTCAGACTCTGAATGTATCTCTGTATGTGCAGGCACCCAAATATTTATACGTATATAATGAATAGAAGTCGCCGTGGTGTAGTAGGTAGTGTGTTGGCTTACTATTCGTAAAGCCCGGGTTCGTATCCCAGGTCAGACATCAAAAATGAAAATATGAAAAAAAAAATATTTCTTCGGCGACTTCCTCTCAGCAGATTTCTGGCAAAAACTCTGAGAGTAAAATAAAAACTGCCATGAAAAAGTTTCTCAAAAATTCTGTCGTTCGGAGTCGACGTTAAACTGTAGGTCCCGCCACTCACGTATAAAATTAACGCACACAACATGAGTGGTGTGAGAAGCTAGGCCGTAATCCTGACTGAAGGGTTGTAATGGCCAATTATGTATGTATGTATGTATGTATATAATGAATACATCTACAACGAATAAAAAGGTTTCCATAAAATAAATTATTTATTTGATTTCATAAATATTTTTTGCGATTTTAGTGATGTTTTAGTTTTGCTAGTAGGCAACACAACCTTAAACAGCTGTTATTTGCCACTGTTTGACCTTACGAAAAAATATGTAAGATCAAATAAAAATTTGCCCAAAAATCATGAAAATATTTGACAGAGGGTGGTCACATTTAAAACATTTTTGTTTGACGTCAAATGATTTTATTTGCCCGAAATCAACGATTTCTTTTTCTTTTTTGTTTGCCACTCAAAATTATTTTGTAGTCACACTATATAGAAATATTTTATGTTTTGAGTCAAACATTTTTTAGATGTGACCGTACCTTAACTATAGAGTTTGTCCTGTTTATGATATTGTAAAGCGTTCAATGTTTCGCAAGCCATGCTTCAGTTCCCTTCAGCCACAAAATACTCTAAATAATAATCAACCACTTACAATCAAAGGAATCACGGATCGAATTCCGTTTGTTGATATTTTAAAGTCCAGTCGTACAGCTATACAGAATAATCAAAAAATTAAAATGCAATCCATACTATTGCAGGCTATACTTAAGAGGCCATGAATTCTCTTAAAATTTGCTTCTGGAACGCAAACGGCATAAAAACGAACTTGAGCACTTCCTTATAAATAATCAAATAATGCTGATTTCTGAGACTGATTTCTCACAACTCATTCAATGTGAACGGCTATACAATTTACGATACAAACGACCCTTGGGATAGATCGGGTGGCGGATCAGCAATGTGATAAAGTCACGACTAAAACATAACTTCATGAGTGATTTTTTTAGAATTATCTTTAGGCTACAAGCATCTGTCTTTAAGAATTCCAGCATAACATCGTAATTTCCTCAATTTATTCTCCTCTTAGGATTTCAATTAAAGAAAACCAATATTTAAAATTTTTTAAATCATTAATGATTATAATGCGAAGCACTCCTTCTGGAGCTCCAGACTAATCTCCCCTAAAGGCCTTATATTATTTGTTGCTATTTCAAAAACGAAATTGGACGTAATTTCCAGTGGGCAGCCTAAAGGGTGCGCCATACAAAAATTTAAATTTAAAAATGCCGCAAAACAAAATCGCTTGGAATTATACCAAATTTATTTCTTTGTTAGAAATTATTATTTCATTAATTTGGCTGCCGTGGCTGGTCTCACAGTACCACATTCGATCGAACCAATTCTTGTGCACTTTTTCGAGTGTATGGGATCTCGACAATGGTATCACGAATTTTGGTCTTTAAATGCCTAATTGCCTCTGGTTTGTCGGCATAACACTTTTCTTTAATCACGTAAACAGAAACAGTCACTCGTAATGGGTGCATTCGCTTCTGTAAAGCCACATGTGGGTTTTCTGAGCCCCAAATATGCCAATTTTGCTTATTTACGTACCCACCAAGCTTCATCCAAAAAGATATATTTTTTTTTTGGCAAAATCGGCATCATCGTGCGTGCAGTTTCTTGTTGACAACGAGCACGCTCACATCTTCGCACATCAACAATGAAACCAGTTTCACGAACTTTAACCCTTTGACTGCTACGCGGCGCAAAAGCGCTGCGTTCATTTGTTACGAAAATCGCGAGTTCTAGTGTATCTTTGTTGTTCCGTGGGTATGAACGCAGTCTTACCTCACGCGTACTTTGTAACACGAGTGCATTCCAAAATAACTTTTTACCGTTTTTATACATTATTTTTAAAAAATAACCATGTCAAGGGCTCTGAATTCGGACGTTGATTCGACTGCTATTGATTCTGAGGATGGTGAAAGAACAGACAGCAGTAGTGATGATAGCATTATTATAACTCATCGAAGAAGAAGACTGAGGATTGAAAGTGAGTCTTCTATCTCATCTTCAGAAACATAAGAAATACCAACTTTTACGAATATTCCTCCGACAAATATGTTTTCGAAAACAACAAATAATGTTTTCGAGACTCCTGGACTTAGATATGCACCTCCCCCCGATGCTACACCCATAACATATTTTAATTTATTTTTTACATCACTGCTCAAAACCATCGTAATAAATCGATATGCCACCCAGTTTTTTGCCTCGCACATTGTTTCAAATAATTCTGGAGTAAAAAGGTGGACGCCGACAACAATATACGAAATAAAAGCCTTTATTGCAGTCTTACTCGAAATGTCACCTATTCGAAAAACATATAACATGACAAAAAATTATTAAAGATTTAAATATTTTTATTATTTTTGTTAAAATAATATTTCCAAAATAAGACGCAGTTTAAATGTTTAGATGACATACGGTTTCTCAGCTCTGTTTTTATTGTTGAGCTTACTGAAAAGTCACGTTCACTTATTGTAGAAGTTGGGTTAATTGTGAGTAGTGCTGTATATAATTGATTTAATTTTTTAGATCTTTTAGAAAATTTGTCTAAATAATCAAAGTCTTCATTTAAATCACTCTTAATAACTTATTTGTTTCTTTTTGGTGGATTTTCATTCATTTAAAGTAATATTGAGTTCCTCTTTTAAATTTTAGAATTCGCTTTCTACATATTCTAAATCCGACCTTGAACTGTCTTGTGAATCTGATTGTTGATAGTCAGAAAAAAGTCTATCATACAACTCATCTGCCATACCAATTGCTTGAGACCTAGAAGAATATTTTATATGTTCCCCGGATATAGGAAAGGTACCAGTGTGTAAATATAACAATAATGTATTTAAAACTGTATTTCGTCGTTCTAATATTCGTTGTATCAACGACGGTAGTAAATTTTGAGAAATAGTGTTACCCTGTTTTTTTAAAGTTTTTTTCTAAAAATTTAAATATTCCTTCTGCATCCAAAAGTGTTACCTTATCACTTGACAATTTTTTACAGCAATTTCTAATGGCTTTAACGTGTATGAAACGTTTTCTAATAATAATAGTTCCTATTCAGAAAATGTCTCTAAATGTAAATCTAATAAAGTATGATTAACGCAAGATTTAATTTTTAAAAATGTTGATATCATCGATGATAACGAGTTCCAACGATGTTTAACATCTAATTGAAGAAGCAACTGATGGCCTATTTCCCCTTTTACGTAATATTGCAGTTTCTCCTGTTTTTCTTGAGATAATTTTATTGTTTTTATGCGTTTTCTTAATTTCTTAATGGTTGGTTCATCATCAGCTACCGGTTCAACTTCCATTGGGGATATAGTTTCATTAGATGAAGTGCTAAATTCTAAAGACTTATCAAAATCATCAGTATCATAGTAATCATCTCCCAAATGAACCTTTTTATAGAAATGAATGGCATGATTATAACACAAATGACTTATATCTGAAATATTAGTTCCGAATTTCTTCATGACTGCAGAGCCGTCATGTGTTGATGCCACTCTTTACATAAATCCAAATTAAATTCGTTTAGTTTTTTCTTCACGTAAAACTCTAAATTCTCGGCAGTTGCTCTAAGTATAATTCGTTCCAGGCCTAAATTAAAAACCTATTAAGCCCTATTAGTATAAACAAAATATATAATATAAACAGACATGTTTTTACCTCCAGGTTTTCTCCATCGTCATTTATGCATCGGACGCTAACATTGATATATTTTATATTTGATATATCTGACCACTCATCCACAACAATAGAAAACTTATGGTTTTGTTTTTTCTTTTCAAATAATTGAGTGTATTCATTTTGCTTTTGTTGATATCATTTTCCGTATTATTGTAGTACTTGACGGCATTTCTAAGTTAATAAATTTTAAGTAAGCTCTTGCCGTTTTCGACTTTCTTAAGGAATTAACGGAAATTCCATCTACAGCAACACATTGCGCTAATATTTCAGCAGCTGTTTTGGTTTTTGTGCACTGCTGGGAAACGAATAAAAATGTTTACTGAATAACTGCTTTATTTTATGAACATTTTTTAAATGATTTAAGAGGGAGGAAGTTAAAGCTCCTTTACACGATAATATTTTAGGACATTTTAAACATTGAGCTTTGTTCTTTTCGTCCACTTTTTTAAAATATTGCTAAGCAATAGAACTTATTTTATGACCTTCAATTTCAGAAATTTTTTTATTTATTTGTAAAATAACTGTTTGCCAATTCTTCTTTCTGTTGTGATTCTTCTTTGTATCGCAATTCATAGTGAAATGATGGGATATAAAAAAGTGTTGCATTCGTAATTTACGGTTTTTCGAATAATTCGAAAACCGGTCGTGACAACTCCAGGATTACGACAAGGCCAATAAATTGATAGTTGTTGGATAAAAGGTTCCCGACACATACAATGGTTTAGGACAATGTTTTCAAGGGATAGGTTTCAACTAATTTTGAAGTTTTTTCACTTGACTGACAATACTTTATTATTTGAACCGGGTCATCCGAATTATGACCCATGTGATAGGTTTGAACGCTTGTCAAACATGCAAATACCGTATTTCAGTGGCATTATATACCAAATCAACAATTATCTATCGACGAGTCGTTAGTTGGTACTCACTATCATTCTGCTATAAAACAAAAAACACCATAAATGGGGGATCAAATTTTGGATGTTGTGCGGCTCGATTTCTAAATATTGCTTGGGTTTTTTTGCTACAGAGGAGCTAAAAATACAGATGACGAAGATTTAGTACAAAAATAGGGGGTTGGATTTACGGTTGCGCTATAATTGCTTTCAATTGGAAATTCTCTGTACAAAGGCTATCAACTGTTTACAGATAATTTTTACACAAGCTTACGCTTGGCCAAAGCCAAGCATGAGTGATGACTACAACAAATACAATGGAGGTGTGGACGAGTGCGACAAGATGTTATACGCATATTTAGACGAGCGAAGAACTGTAAAATATTGGAAAAAAGTAGTATTCAACATATTTGGAAGAATGGTGCTGAACTCTTATATTTTGTATGTTTCCAAAACTACCGGAAAAAAATGAACCGACTCAAATTTACATCGAAAATTATTGAAGATATCGAAAAGGAGTGTATGAATCATAAAAATAGCGTGTCAACACACCCATCTTCATCAACCAAAAAATTTGCGCTTGAACAATTACCGTGACGTAACTTACTATAATGTACGGTGTGTAGCAACAGAAGGAGCGGGATCAAGTGATCCCGCCTTATTTGTGCTTGTTGCAAATAAGGCCTTCACGCTATTTGTGCGGCTAAACATAGTTATTATACATACATTTTTCATGTAAGAGTCAGTGATCTTCCCCTAATCAAAATGATCATTTACGTGCTGATCATAAGAGAAGATCAAAAAACTTAAAGTTATCTTTTTATAAATTTTAATTTTCAAAGAAAAAACAATTTTATGTTTAGTTTCAATAAACTTGCGTATACTGGTCCTTCTCTGCCAACAAATTTTGTACGATATTTTCGTGCAATTTTCGACCAATTGATTTGTGTTGGAAATAAATTTTAAATAAATCTCAAGGTTGCTCAAGCGTAAATCGATTCATTACGTTCAGTGGGGATAATATACTGAATATTGTAACATCATTATACTACTAGGTACTGCCAGATTCGAAATAACAGATGGTGCAAATTTAAAACGATAGATGGCACACCCGATATAGTATTCCACAACTTCACAGCAGAGAACCTCACTCACTTCACAGTCTTGGTATTCTGTTTCATTAACAAAATTGACTTTGTTGACTGACGACGGGCGTTATAACCCTAATAGATGGATGCTAAATTTTTTGTCCAAAGATATACTATTATACATATATATATATGATAGGGTTTTGAAGTTGATTCCTTGGACAGCCATTTGTATAAAAATCCGTATGTGTGCACTTCCATATTTTTGACCTCTTACCATTGATCTTCTCGAAAAGTTTTTAACATAGCACAAAAACTTTTTTTGAAATCAATTTTCTCAATAAATATCTGTTTACATGAAACTATTCTGTCATTATATGTTAATATACCTTGGAGCTTTGGTTTGGATATGGAATGACACGCCTGAACTTAGCATATATCCTATAATTAGCTCTTTTTTCAAATTGGGTCTTAAAGGCTAACAGTGGTCTATTGACAGCAAACTTTGTTAAATGCACATTTTGTTCTGTTGACGCCAAAAGTGGCGATGTGGGTTTCCATCTTTGGGGTTTAAATCGAATTTATCTTTACAATAATAGTTTCACAACAGACTCGACATTGCCATCCTTATTGGTGGCTTAAAAGCACAACTGGGCCACGAACTCTTCTCTCATAATCAGATACATAGGGTTACGTGAGCTTCATCCAATTGCGTAACCATAGCAGCTAGATGTGCGTAACAAACATAGTGCGGATATATCAAGTAATCTCCATCTCTTAATCGTCACCATACAGCTCTGGAATAAAGTGTTAAAAAGAGTTTGTCGAAGAAATTAACATAGTCCAACAAGAGTAGCAAGATGGTGAAGAAAACCAAAAAAATTGCAACTAATGCAAAAATTTAATGGATGGCAAGTACTACAACGAAGGAGAGACAAATATATATGGGAAGTGTACTATAGGTAACATCTCTTAACACCACCCCAAACATCGACGGCGAGCAATTGTTAAGTACAAAACTACTGTAACCACTAACACATTGTAATTTCCGGACAGTGAAAAAAACATATATATAGAGATCCCATTTTCTTTTCAAAAATGTTATAAAAATATAATGATATAATAATACATTTGCACTAATTTAAGTTCTAGAGTGGTTAATAATTTGTAAGGACTCTGGTGTAGATTAAAAGTGGTAGGCAATTGTCTAAGCTATGGTCAACATGTAGTAGCCGTAGTCTAGTAGGTAGTGTGTTGGCTTATTAGACGTATAGCCAGGGTTCGAGCCCCAGGCCAGACATCAAAACAAAATACAAAAAGTATTTCTTCGGCGACTTCCTCTCAGCAGATTTCTGGCAAAAACTCTGAGGGTAAATAAAATTGCCTTGAAAAGTTTCATGTATAAAATTAACACACACAACATAAGTGGTATGAGAAACTAAGTCGTAATCCTGACTGAAGGGTTGTAATGACCAATTATATATAATGCTATCATTAAGCATTTATTTCAGTCAGTTAATTTCTTCTTAATGTACCTCTGGTAAACATACAGTTTAGAGTATACTGGCATGTAATGAGTATTTATTTTATGTTTAACATGATTTATTTTATGTTTAACAGATTTCTACAAACTACGTCAGCCAACTATGAAATGAAATTGTTTTTTTACTTTCAATTTTAAAAGTCTAAATAGTCTCATTTTGGAAGTAACTTATCACTATAAAAAATCTGCGGATCGTTATCTTAGTACAAGACGTATTAATTGTAACCTACCCTTTTATCGCGGTAAATTTCTCCACATTTGAGTTCAGAGACGTATACATCGTCAGGTTTTTTCGGTAAAATTTCGCTGTTGCCACTCTGTAATTAAAAAAAATATCGTTTAAGTTTGGTAGAAGAAAAAAATCATGTATTACATTACATTAGTACCAAACGTGTGCGCAAGACGCTTAAAATTGTACAGTATTGTATTTTTCTCATGCGCGAATATTGATTGTAGCAGCAAATATAAATAAGAGTGAAGCAAAGATAGAGAACAAAAAACAACTACACATATAAAACATTGTACAACAGTATAAAATAGAGTTGTGTGAAGAGTACAACAAAAATATTGTAATCTTTATAGTTTCACAACGTGCATTTCTTTTTGCAGTGGGAAAGAAAAAATATTTTTGTTTTTTAATGCAATTTTATTTTCATTATCCAAAAATATTGCAGTGTAATTGAAAAAAGTAATAAAAATAACTATTTTTGTAATTATTAATAATACTTTTCTTATATTTTTCAACGAAAACACTACAGTTCATTTGACAATACTGAAAATTTAGTTTCAGTAGTGAAATACACAGAGTATATTTCCGTTATTTCACAGATAAATAAGTGTTGTTGTATACTTTGAATAAAAGAGAAATACACATTTCAGTGTACTCGTAAAATCAAGAGCAACAGAAAAGAGAACAATTCAGTATTGCATTTAGTGAAGGGTAAGCTAGCAAAATGTTTTGTGCACACGTCTAATTAGTATTTTACATTAGTATTCCATCTTATCCCACATTATGTGTGGAAAACAATACACCACCTAAACAATTATGTAGAAATTCCGGATTAATTTCCACTTTTGTTAGCTTTTGCGCTATATTATATTAAGCATATAACGTTTTTGTAAGTTTAAAAAGTAAAAAAAAAAAAGTAATAACGTTTGCTGGTCGAAGGAGGTTTTGACTGTTTGTACTAAATTGTTGGCTTTTTCAATAGTGCTACGTTCCTACCGAAATTAAATTGATGATACGGATATAGGGGATGTAGATATTCGTATTTAGAATTGGTATTTAATGCCATTTAGACGTTACCAGTTTCTTAAAATTCTTCGGTATCAGTTAAACTACTGTAACTTTACATTGACGAGTGAAATAGCTAAAACCGAAGACAGGACTACATTTCTTTTAACTTATTCAAGGCAGCTCAATAGGCAACATTATGTCTACACCAGGAGTTGTTTTCGTACTGAGTACGACTGGTTTTATGTATCTCTCGAAACTCAAAATTTAGAGGCTGCCCGAAAGCTCACTTTCAGATGCTCAGCAAATCTTTCTCAATATCATTTCCCAAAGAGGGTTTACGGATAACAGGTTCTTACGTCTCAGGATCTTACGCCTCAATGAATAATTTACCTTCAAATAATTTGTCTTCCAAATATTTTGTAAATAATGTTGTTTTTTCCGGGATTTCTCTAAGCTAATTTGTGTATTGCCTTAGTTTGATTTTGTTTTGCAGAGATCTGTCTTGTCGACGACTTTTATCTGAAATTAATCTTTCAAAATCTAGATGTGTTCACAAAAGTTTGATAGAATCATCAATATCCTCTGCTGTCAACTATATTCTTTCTGTGGAATAAGCGCTGAGATATTTTTAATATCCTAGGAACTTTAAATTATAATAATGGTAAGTTCGAAGTCAAATCTAGTTAAGCCTCAACTGAAATATTTTCTCCAAAGGCACCTTAATCACACCAAAATCAATTGCATGTAGAATCTTTTGTCTATCTGTTAGGGATGTTAGGGAATTTTGATAGAAGCTCTCAATGCAGGATCTCACATACTACCATTATGTCGGTGCCCCTTTTATATTTGCGAATGCCGTTTACGTTCCAGTAACAGATCTTCCACCTGCTTGCAGATCGTCGCTTACAAAATTAAGGCTGCAATTAGGAGACATTTATAGCTGTTCATTGACTATACAAATTTATCCTTAATAGGCTCCAGGCAACTCAAATTGTGACCAGTGTCTACTTGTTGGTAAATATGTCAGTAATAATTTTTGTGTATGTATTAAAAATTGTTTTCATTAAAGAGTTACTTAATAGGTACCTGTTAAGCCATTGGCATCAGAAGGAGAAAAGAACTCTATTTTATTATCTAGATAAATTTAAATTAAGTAAATTTAAATGAAACAAGTTGCTTACGAACTTATAAAATAATGTTTCAAAAGTATTTTCTCTTTAATTTATATTTTTCATCAATAATAATTCTATTAAAAATTGTGGGGAAGGCAAATTATTTTATTAATATTATTATTAAAAAAATTCATTATACATATTATTAAATATTGTTTAAAAATTCTTACTTCATATGTACCCGCTTGTCAGCAGGAGAAAAGATATTATTAACTCTAATGTATGAGCTCAAGTTAAATAATTTAAGTAGGATAAATTGATTTTTCAAAAGTTTTTTCCTCTGCCATATTCATTATAAAATTGCGCAATCTTCCTTGTGCTCGACGCCTTGTGTTATACTCATGATCAGTAATCTTGAGAAATCTGTTTATCTTTTAATGCTTAAGACATTAAGCTTCGATACAAGATTTAAAATCCTGAGATTCGGATTTCCAGTTTTTTGAGTTCTGTTATCTACGATGTTGTTCTCGTTGTATGGTTGCGTTTCGCCGCAATTTTGTGTCGTAGGTATTCTGTTCGTTGTAGAATTTGTTGTTGTGTTTGTTGCTGTATTAGTTGTAGTTTCTATTGTTCTTGTTATGTCTTTGTTGGTTGCTCTTAGTGATATGTTGCCTCTTTGCAAATTAAATTACGTATTTGTGTTCTTGCTTGTGTTGAATGATTTATCATGTAGGGTTGTATTTGGCACTATGTTGTTGGTTATGTTAATTGATATATTGCAGTAAATTGTTGTGTTTCGGTGAATGTTTTCTTGAGTGAGTGTTGCCGTATATTCTATTGGAAAAGTGGAAATTTTTTGAATGTTTTTAAGAATTTGATTTTGTAGCAGCAGGTTCTTTTGCAGATGTATAATATGTGCTTTCCATTTAAACCTGTTATCGACATACATATATGCCTAGGTATTTGTGTGTTTCTACTAAATCTATAATTGTGCTACAAATATCATATTACGGTTGTTGGCTCTCTTGTGCAGACGTTCATAGTTCTGAAATTTTATCTGAATATTCCTTTTTAAAATATGCGGCGGTTTTGTATGCATTATTATTACTTTTGTTGCGTTAATAATAAGTGCATTGAAGTGGCGCCATTGTGCAGCTGTATTTAGCTTATTCTGCAGCACTGCTAGGGCGTGTTCAGTGTTTTTATCTGCTATCACTATTGCAGTATCGAAGCTTATGGTATACCGCAATCCATAGCCACCTCTTCGCTGTGTTTATTGCATGTTTTCACACGATAAGTACGGCAATCGAGATAGTTTTTAACCAGTTTAACGTGTTTCCCCTGATTGCAATTATCTTTGACATTTATAGAAGTCTATTATGTATGAGAGTGTCAAAGGTTTTACTGAAATCTATAAATAGTGCTAGGCAGTGCAAATGTTTACTGAGACAACTGTTGATGTAATTTGAGAAATTGCTCAATAATTTGTTTATGTTTTTTCTTTTTAGAAAGTCAAATTAATTTACATTCATAATTTTATATTTGTTCAGGAACGAAGTTAACCTTCTAGCCACGACTACATCTAAAACTTTCTCAATAGTTGGTAAAAAGCAATAATTCTTTAATTTTTGTAATCTGTTTTTATCTGCGTTTATAAATAGATCGTATTAATGAATTTTAAATCTAATGGCTTCATACCGTCCGTTCCTGGGTCTTTTTTTAAATCTAGACATAACAAAATATTAAAAATTTCTTCTTCATTTGTAATATTAAAATTTTCCTCTGTATAATCCAAATATAGTGCTTTTTGGCGTACTGTTTCAACACTTTTTATTGTTTTTATATTGCAGTTACGTATTATTTTGTTAACGTTTTCTTTATAATTCAACGCAAAATCATTTAATAATTTATTTATATTACTGTTTTTAAAATTTCTTGTTAAGTTTTCATTGATATTGTTTGGTTTTCTTCAATTATTTCATTAATTTTGCGAATATTGTTACTATTTTCAACATTTTTTTCTAAAATAATTACTTTTTCCAAGATTTATGTTCTTATTTAATGATTTCTAATTTTTTTATATTCTGACACATCATTTTTATTGTTCGAAATCTTCGATAAATCACAGTATCTGATTTATCGCTTATTCATGGATTCGGTGATGTTTTTTTTATATTAATTTCGGATACTTTCATCGATTCGCTGCAAGTTTCACAAAAAATTGTGCATATTTCATTATATAAACCGCTAGCGTTTTCTGTTCGATACATTAATTCGTTCTAATTTGTTTCACTCATTTCATTATTAACTTATACATTATTTAATTTTTGAAAATATTCTTGCGTACTTAGAGTGGCACTACCCTGTATGTTTTTTCTTAATTTTTAGCAAAAATGAAAATGATGTAATGATCACTTATAGTTGTTGTTATTATACTGCATATTCAAGTGTATTTATTTGTTTATTTTTTATAAATAAGTGGTAATACAAGTGTTTCTGTATATATCTATCTTCACATTGATCAGACAAAAAGCAGTACGTTTGGCGTAAGCCAAATACTAAGTTTTTGTGAGAATGAAACAACATAGACCAGCAATTTTATGCCCATATCGTGCAGTTGATGCCTCGACGTTTGGAAGCAGTAATAAAAGCAAGAGGTTATGGTTCCAAGTGGGAGGGATGGAATGCATGCAAACAAGGTAAAGTTTCTGATTGTGGTCAACGTGGCGACCTTGTCTTGCTGTATTCAAGTTGACACGCAACCTCCTTGTGGTCCCTCCTGGATGGCATTCTAGCACCCGCTAGGTGTTAACTAATGCGTGCAGCGAAGTCCAATCCCCTGGACGTTAAATTTGGGTTGTGCGTAGGGCTTGGAACCCACCACATAAAAATTTACTCCAATGAAAACCGGAACAAAAGACCTAAAAAAGATGCTACTATGGTCTCAATAGGCAATTGAGTAGCAGAGACCTCTCTCGTACGACAAAACTAACACTCTACAAGACACTCATCCTACCCGTGCTTCTTTATGGCGCTGAGGCATGAACCCTATTAAGTACTGATGCAGCAGCCTTGAGAGTGTTCGAGAGAAAAGTACTGCGTAAGATCTTCGGTCCAGTACGAGTTGGCGATGATTTCCGCATCCGATACAATAGTGAGCTGTATGAGCTCCTCAACGACATGGACGTTGTACAGCGTATTAATATCCAGCGGCTGCGCTGGCTCGACCATGTCGTTCGAATGGAGGAGGATGTTCCAGCGATACGGGTATTTGATGCGGGGATGTGCGGAAGTCGGCGAAGAGGACGACCTTGTATCCGTTGGAAGGACCAAATCGAGGAAGCCCTGTCATCGATTGGTGTGACCAACTGGCGTAGGCGCACAAGAAGCAGAGGCGCCTAGAAGGATGTTTTGCGGCAGGCCGAAATCCGTTAATCGGGTTGTTATGGCCAATTAAGTAAGTAAGTATGCTTCCAAGTGTTAAAACAGTGCCTTATATTTGGCTGTCCAATTATGCGTTTGATATGAAAATTGTAAAATTTGTTTCCCTTTTTGTTTTAAAAATGTTTTTAAATTAAAAATGCGAAGTAATATACATTGTTTAAAAGCTTTTTTTATTATGTGTAAGTCTAATCAAATTTTTTCGAAATGTTTCCAATGAAGTCGAAAAATCGGCATTTGTATAATCTCATACCACTGTATATTTACTATTATTATTGGTGTTCTGATTTTCTACGTTGTTTATTATAGCTCTTGTTTTTTGAGAGGTGTAAATTCAAGATAAATCTTCTCCTTTTGTGTTTTGTGCCTATAAACATTGCTTATATCGTTCTCGTGTATTTCTACATCTAATGAGGATGCTATTGTTTTTATTATCTCATTGCGCATTCACAGACGAGAACAATTATGCTGGCACAAAATGGCAGCTTGTGGGCAAGAGGGGTGAGGAGAGTGGTTTTTTGCTGGCATAATTTTTCAACCAGCTTCTACCCCGCACAAACCAATACATAAACAACACAAAACCAATACACATACATTTATAAAACAGCAGGTTCAGAAAAATAACCCTGTAGGAGATTAAACTAGTACCTAACTAGTACAAAACTAGTACAAAAACCACCAGCAGTAGTACTCAACTGTCAACTTTTCTATACCACATTAATGATCAAATTAGCATTGAGTGTGTTTGAAAAATTACTATTATTTACAATATGTTCACATTCTTTTAATTTTTGTTCGAAATTTTCGCGATGTAACACTCTTAGTTTGTATGCACATATTTGTTTTTTTAATTTCCTTTTAAAATATATTTTCGAACTACTCATTTTTAATGTTTCAAAATTACCTTTTTATTTTTATAAACTTTAAATTAAAATATTTTTCACACATTTGAAACACACAGCACATTGAAATGGACGCTAAAAATAATAAAATACGGGCTTGCCATATTACTTCGAGAACTTCTCGTTTTGAATGAGTGGCGATTACAGTGTAGTCAAATGGCAAGTCTTTAAAAAACACTTAATTCAAATAGAAAATTAGCATTTTGCATCAAAAGATTTTATTTTTTACAATAAAATGGAATGAATGAAAGATTCACAATTTAATTCCAAAAACAGTATGTGAATTTTTGTTTTGTTACACAAAAAATTCTATCAGTCTATGAGTGGTGTATTTGAACTACTTCTACTACTATTATTTTTCTATAAAAATTTAAACCCTGTGTACACTAGTGCCAGCTGTACCAGTACTTGTACTAGTAGCTTTTAGACAATTGACGCTTAATCTCCTGCAGGGAAGTAAAGAAAACTAAACACACAAAGCAGAGTATATGTATAATTTTATGCCAGATAAAATAGTCTCGTGTGTGACTGAAAGAACAAAAATTGTGCGGCTTAAAAAATAGTCTCGTGTGTGATAGCGGATTTGGAGACATATTTTATTAGTAACACTTTTTATTTTAATATTGTAGTATATTGACTCGACGTTTGCTTTGCTTGTCTCTTTAGGTGACTTCTCTTACTTGATTCACTTTTATTTCATCTCGTATTTGTATGTGAGAGAGTTAATACTCATTGTTAATTGCTCTAAATTTGTTTTTATATACTTTGTGTCTAACTTAAGGTCAGTGACATCCCGTTAAACCGAGGATAGAGACGAGTTAACAGTGTTAAGGGATAATGGGTTTTTAAGTACATTCGGTCTGTCTGCTTCAGATTTTTTTATCAATGTCTCTTAATTTCCCTGGATAAGAACAAGAACTTATCATGTTGAATTATTGGATTAGCTTTTTGAAGACATTTAAGGACTTTATGCAGAGAATCCATTTATTCTTGTTAACAAAGAACCAGAATATTGTTCAGATAACCCAAGCACAATTTGCATATAATGTCTCCGAAAATGTTATTTATTAGCATTTGAAGTGTTTTATGAACGTCATTGGGATCCATTTATACCTGGTGAAATTCCGTGGCTAAATTTGTTGTCCAAAAGTGCTGACGAATCGGTCATCAATTGTATTATCATTAAATTTTCCATAGTCTACAACGATTCTCCAGTTCCACATGTTATTGGAATTTAATTTTTCGGTACGACCCACATACGACTATTTTAAGAATTATTTCATTCTCTGTAATGGTAAGCTATGGTCAACATGTAGTCGCCGTAGACTAGTAGGTAGTGTGTTGGCTTATTAGACGTAAAGCCAGGGTTCGAGCCCCAAGACAGACGTCAAAACAAAATACAAAAAGTATTTCTTCGGCGACTTCCTCTCAGCAGATTTCTGGCAAAAACTCGGACTGTAAATAAAATTGCCATGAAAAGTTTCTCAAAAATCTGTCGTTCGGAGTCGACTTTAAACTGTAGGTCCCACCACTCATGTATAAAATTAACACACACAACATAAGTGGTGTGAGGAACTAGGTCGTAATCCTGACTGAAGGATTGTAATGACCAATTATGTATGTAATAATGCTATCATTAAGCGTTTATTTCATTAGTCAGTTAATTTCTTCTTAATGTACCTCTGGGTCACCATACAGTTTAGAGTATACTGGCATGTAATTAGTATTTATTTTGGCCCCGATTATGGTTATACTGGTAACAGTTGTAAATTTAATGTTGTATTTTTAAAATTGCGATTATGATTTACAACAGTTGTTTCTAAGTGTTGTCAGAACTGTCAAAAATTTACAACAGCTCATTAGCTGTTCTCTTGTTGCCGCGGTAAGTTTAAAAAACGAAATGGAGAAAAATTTGTGTAAATTTGTAAGTATATATAACATTGCAAATAATTTTTTGTGGAAATTTTAAAAATTATGCATAATGTTTTATAGAAAAATAACCAATAAGAAGCAGATGGAAAAGCTAGTCGTGTTAATGAGAGCAAATCCTGACATTTATATATTTTAATTTTAAGTACTATTGAAATGAATTTATTGCAATACATACAATAAAAAAATATAATCAAGCAGAACATATATTTGTAATGAAACTGCCACTTCAGGAGAATAGTGCAAATCTCTTGCAGAAAGGGATTTTTAAGAATTCCTACATGCAGACTTGATACTACTAAACAAAGAATTGATTATCTTGGCGGTACTAAATTTAATAATTTGTCTCGTGACATCAAATTTATCACTCGCATATCATTATTTAAAATATCTTGTAAGCAAATGCTATTAAATAACCTTGAAACACTCTTGTAGATGTATTTTTCTTTAAAAATTTTTCACTTTTGATATATATTTTCTTCTTATCTTTATAAAATTTATTTCGAAAAACAAAACCCATGTAATAATTTTTTTTATGATGTATATGTATTTATTAAGTACATTGTAGATTTTGCCAACTTGTCTCAATGTCTAAGAGACGTTGGGACCAAATTTGTATGAAAATTAATATTTTGTACAAATAAATGAATTAAAAAAAACAAAAATAACAAACATCGGAATCTGCTTTTCTGTTCTACACCAATCGTTCTTTCAATAACGTTTGTTGCTTTGGAAGGGACTGTATTAAAATGGAGCTCTGGTGATCCTTCCGCGGCATTTCGAAACGGAGTTATTAAAAACGTTTCCATTGGTATCCTGCGTCACCTTAATATATAAAATGCATACATACATATGTAAGTTATGGAAACAGCATAAAAATGCTTTTACACAAAAACTGTGCTAAATTGGTTTCATTAACCCTAAAAAATATTTGCTGACGGTTGATAGAATGTTTACAAAAAATTTTTAAAACTGGAATCGCTGAATATGAAAAATATGATATCGTATGGCAATAATTATGTTCATTATTATGTTTTTTTTTAAACGAATTGTGCTTCTCATTAGTTATAAGTATACGATTTAGAATTAAGTAAAGAGTTAGTCAGTAAGTGGTAGAAGGAAATGTAATACCAGAATTAAAAGTGAAAAGTAAAAAAATAAAAAATTATTTAAAAAAAAAAAATTAAAATAAACAATTTAATTTGTACATATATCTGTATTTATAAAAAGGAAAGAAATGCTATAAACAATACTGAATTTTATAATTGAATAATTTTACGTACTCAGTATCTGGTAATTCCAGAGTTGGAACTGTCCTAAATTTCATGAGCGCTTTCTTGGTACCCTCATCATCATCAAAGAATTGTATTTTGTGTAAAGAATATCCATTATATATATTTTAACTTTTTTAAACACTACGCGCTTAAATTTTTTAATGTAATAATTTTTGTTTTCAATTGACAGTTTTATACACTCAGGGATGTATTTTAAAGGAAAGTATACTAACATTGAAGAACAACCCTGTGACAAACACAACATCTAGATGTTGTAAACCATAATCAAAAAAAGTAATAAATGTTGTGTTGTCTCTGTTACAACACAACATTTATGTGTTGTGAACCATAATCGGGGCCCTTATGTTTAATGTCATTTGCAAATAACATTTTTTGATCGGGTTTGTAAAATAAATCTTTATATCATATCAACTATAATAGATATATTTGTATTATATCATCGTTGTCTAGTAGATAGTGTAATTGACTTATTAGACGTGAGACCGCGATTCAAACTCCAGGTCAGACATATCCAGCAAATTGAAATTTTATTTACTCTCAGAGTTTTTGCCAGAAGTCCGCTGAGAGGAAGTCGCCGAAGAAATATCTTTTCATATTTCGTTTTGATGTCTGACCTGTGGTTTGAACCGTGGCCTTACGTCTAATAAACCAACACACTACCTACTCGACTACGGCAAATTGAAATATGAAAGCATATTTCTTCTGCGACTTCCTCTCGCAAAAACTCTGAGTAAATAAAATTGTAATGAAAAGTTTCTCAAAAATCTGTCGTTAGGAATCGACTTTTAACTGTAGTTTCCGACACTCATGTATTAAATTAACTTACTCAATTGGCCATAACAACCCGTTTCACGGATTTCGGCCTACCGCAACACATCCTTCCAGGCGCCGCTGTTTCGTGCGCGCCTACTCCAGTTGGTCACACCAATCGATGACAGGGCTTCCTCGATTTGGTCCTTCAAACGGATGCAGATTCAAATACTTCAAATACTCGTCTCGCCGGAGCATCCTCCTCCATTCGAACGAAATGGCCGAGCCAGCGCAGCCGCTGGATATTAATGCGCTGTACAACGTCTATGTCGTTGAGGAGCTCATACAGCTCACTGTTGGATCGGATACGGATCGCCAACTCGCACTGGACCGAAGATCTTGCGTAGTACTTTTCTCTTGAACACTCTCAAGGCCGCTGCATCTGTACTTAATAGGGTCCATGCCTCTGCGCCATAAAGAAGCACGGGTAGGATGTGTCTTGTAAAGTGTTAGTTTTGTCGCACGAGAGGTCTCTGCTACTCAATTGCCAATGATACCATAGTAGCACCCGTTGGCAAGAGTGATCCTGCGCTTGATCTCCAGACTGACATCATTTCTGGTGGTAACAGTGGAGCCAAGATAGATGAATTTCTTGACCGTATCAAAAGTATAGTTATCGGCCGTAATCTGAGAATCAATACGCCGCGCATCTCTACTTATATAACATATACTTTGTTTTGCCTTCATTTACTGCCTGACCCATCTTACTAGACTCCCGTTCAATAGCACTAAAGACAGCGGTAACATCTCGCTTGGTACGCCCTATGATGTCAATGGCGTCAGCGTACGCAAGCAAATGGACACTTTTTTTTGAAAAATAGTGCCATTGCTATGCACTCTCGCCTTTCGCAGAACACTCTCCATGACGAAGTTGAAGAGGTCGCACGATACCAAAAGGTTCGGAAAGGTCCTTTCCTACCTTGACGGAGCTGCAGGAATTGCTCAACGTCATTCTGCATAGCCTTATCAGCTTCGCAGGTGTACCGAGCTCAGACATTGCGGCAAAAACACGATCCCTTATGGGGCTATCGAAGGCAGCCTTATAGTCGACAAAAAGATGGTGTGTGTCGACTTGTTCTTCGTGGGTCTTTTCCAGGATTTGTCGTTGTTGTGAAGATCTGGTCGATGGTGGACTTTCTAGGTCTGAAGCCACACTGATAAGGTCCAATCAGTGTTTTGACGAGTGGCTTCAGTCGTTCACACAATACGCCTGTAAGAACCTTATATGCGATAGGGAGAAGGCTTATACCCCTATAGTTGGCGCATATAGTAGGGTCTCCCTTTTTCAGGACAGAACAGAGGACACTGAGGTCCAATCGTTGGGCATACTCTCCTCTAGCCATATTTTGTAAATAAGCTGATGCATGCGCCCTACCAACTCATTACATCCGGTTTTAAACAATTCAGCGGGGCCATCAGGACCCGTCGCTTTATTGTTTTTAAGACGCAATCTCCACGCCGTCATCGGCGATCGGGTTCGGAACATCATCTCTAAAGGGGGCATTGTTGTCGTCATTACCTTGTAGCAGAGTAGAAGTGTTTCCTCCACAACCTCAGCACCCCTTGCGAATCTGTTATCAGGTTTCCGTTCTCATTTTTTTAGGAGGACGCTCCGGGCTTAAAACCTTCGGTTAGACGCTTAACCTTTTCATAAAATTCTCGAGCATCATTCCTGCATCTATACATCTCGACTTCCTCGCGCTCACGCCCTTCCTGCTCCCTCTTCTTGCGTCTGGAAAGGCGTCTCTCATCCCTTCTCCTCTCCCTATAGTTCTCGACAATGGCTCGCGTTGCGGCTGACTGCAGCGTTTTCTTGTATGCGGCGTTTTTCGCTGCAGCAGCAGCGGGACACTCCTCGTCGTACCATTGATTTCGTTGGGGTGGGCGCTTCAAACCAAGGACTGTTTCCGCAGTAGTGGCGCAAAGAGTGGGAAATGTTGGCCCACAATCCACCAATGTCGCTGAGATTGGATGGGGAGCGACGGAGCTTATCCGAGAGTTGAGCGGAGAACGCCTCAGTTGTCCTTTGTGATCGCAGCTTCTTGACGTCCAGCTTTCGCAATGTACTAGAGCGCGCAGACCTCAAGGCACTATTGCGCAATCGGAACTTGGCTGCGACAAGGTAGTGGTCCGAGTCGATGTTTGGACCTCTGAATGTACGCACATCTAGTACACTGGAGACGTGCCTTCCGTCAATCACAATGTAATCAATCTGGTTGGATGTTGATCGATCGGGGGACATCCAAGTGGCCTTATGAATGTCGAGATGCTTAAACCTGGTGCTACATACTACCATGTAGCGCGCCGCGGCGAAATCGATCAGCCTCATGTCATTGGAGGTAGTGTTCGCGTGGAGGCTGAACTGCCCGACAGTGGGGCCAAAGATACCTTCCCGCCAACCTTTGCATTAAAATCCCCGAGGACGATTTTGGCGTCATGGGCCGGGCACTTACCGTATACGTCCTCGAGTTTAGCACAGAAGGCATCCTGAACCACATCGTCCTTTTCTTCCGTCGGGGCGTGAGCACACATTAGGCTGATGTAGAATTTTGTCTTGTATAAAATTAACACACACAGAATAAGTAGTATGAGAAGCTAAGTCGTAGTCCTGACTGAAGTGTAGCAATGACCAATTATGTATGTATGTATCTTAACAAAATTGATATAAGTTTAGTAATTTCCAGATCATGAAAGTGGTCTGTTTAAATGAATGCGAAAAAGCTTTTTTGACTTTTACTATTGCGCAAATCCATAACGTTTTTCCTATAAGAAATGGTGTGATAGACCTCCTCGGCTTACTTAGTGTATAGTATAGCAAGTTCGCATTTTTTGTGACAATTTGCCGTTTCGAATAATTTATTAAAGCATCCAAGTTCTATAAAATATTTTTACCTATTAAACCGTCAAATCCTTTACCCAAGTCGCACTTACAGTATAGAGCTGTAATAAAACACAGTAATAAGACTACTTTTTCGAATAGTAAAAAATCGAAGAGCACACCAAAACACGACTAACCTTTTTATCTGCCAAAAACAAACTGACAATCCAAAATGGCTGATATTGGCAACGTATATAACAGACATGTGTACCAACACAACAGAAAAAAAATGCGAAAATCGAACATACGTAACTCACGAAATTTGAAAATAACGGTTATTTTTTTTATCACACCTTGTATATATTTTGTTTTTGATTGATTATTGATTTACTTTTTAAGTAACCTTTTTATTACATCTTTAATTTTATATTTTTTTTTCATTTTTCGGATTGATTTCGTGTTTGAAATAGTCTTTTTATATAATTCCCTTTTCTGAATTTTTGGATTTGTTTTTCGTAATTTTTTTTTAATTTTTCGGATTTCGTATGGCGTTTTAAAGTTTTCTCATTTGTTCCTATTCTTTGGAATTTTGCAATTGGGAGTTTCCTTTAGTGAACACTTTTATTTTTCGTTTTTTTTGTGTTCAGAGTTTTTTATAACCTCTTCTTTATCCCAATTGTGATAAAATGGCCGCGTTGAGGAACTTAACGAAAAACTACGATTTTGCAAGTTTCATTCAGGCTATCCCTAAATAACATTCTGTTCACACTCTGAGTGTCCATCGACAGGAGTTAACCCATTTGTGTGAAGCTTTTCGGAACACTTACGAGGACTTGTTGGAAAATGCCGAGCATACCAAGGTATCTGCTAAAGACCTGAAGGCAAAGTATATGTCGGGATATACACTATATTTTTAATGCCTCTCGCTCATTGATGAGATAACTGACAGCCTTAAGAGCAAGGCCGCGAACCATTAATAGTATCCCGATCTTCCCCCTTTGACACTCCAACCTTTACTGGCGATTACGCATCTTGGCCAACGTTTAGGGACATGTTTTTGGCTATTTATGGAACCAATTATAATATGTATTATCCTTTGCATAAGACTGAAGGTGAGGCGAACTTGTCCCATGACGAATGATGGTTTCGACATGGCGCGGCAGAACGTGGTAGGTCGGTATGAGAATAAACGCGTTTTAGTGAATTCTCAATTGAAAACCCTCTTTAACCTCCCTTCCATATCGGAGGAATCTGGCCCTTCCATTAAGAGCTTGCAACTAACCATAAATGATTGCATAGCAAATTTATCATTGCTGGGCATAGAAACTCAGAATGGGGATATCATCTTTTTTTACATTTGCTCCACTAAACTCCCGAGGCCTTGCTCTGCCAAATATCGAACTCTGGAATCAGTTTCGGTCATTATCTGCAGCCACAATTTAGCCCAAGGTACTGCATGGGTTAGTAACCAGTGCAGTCCTAATAATTCACGAAAATTGAGAACTTTTGGGACAACTGTTGCCCGGAATTTACCCCAAAGAAAATGTCCAGTTTGTAGTGAAAATCATCCCATTCGTTTATGTTCGGATTTTTTGAGAATGAAGGTTAGTGATCGTTTGGCAGCCTCTCATGAGTTCAAAACAAGCCAGAGCCCAAATGTTTGCTATATTTGTAAACAAAAACATCATTCGTTACTTCACCGTATCGAATCTTCTGCCCGAGAGAGACCGAGGACTGAAACTAACTCAGCTAACCCTTCTACCCCAGATAGTCCTACACAAAAGCGAAATGAAGTGGATAATGGCCTATCTATCCGCTGTTCTTTTCAAAATTTCGACACTCGTCTACAGTTCACCCCGTACTCGGCAGTTTTATTAGGCACTGTCCAGGTGAATGTAGTGCTTAATGATGTAGTTTTTCCTGCTAGGGCTCTAATCGACCCAGCGACTCAAGCCACTTTCATCTCCAGAAAGCTGCAATGAAAGCTAGATCTTCCAATCCTTTTGACACCTGTTGTGACTGCTGTGGACCTCAATGGTGCAGTGGCAGCAAAATCGACTAAAGTCTGTCATTGTTTCGCTAGTCTTCTATTGATCCAGCGTTTAGACTAACTACGGAGGCATATGTGGTTGGCAAGCTAACTGGTCGATTACCCACATGCTCCTTAGCGAAGTTTGTTGACTTCAACACGGTCGATCTTCTGTTAACAGACTTGAAATGTGCTCATATGGATTTGTTATTGGGCGGAGATATGTACTCTCAGGTCATGCTTCCTGAGGTTAGAAAATATTCTAAAAACCCTTTGATCGCTCAACGAACCCTTTTCGGTTGGATAATGACTGGCAAAATACCTCAGCCGAACCCGTTGAATTTCGTTGCTTCCTTCTTTGGGGAACTGGATTTGGATGCAAAAATTAGTCGATTCTGGGAAATAGAGGAAATACTGAAGACAAAAGTATTGTCGCCTGAAGATCGTTTCTGTGAGGATCTGTATCGTCACATTACTTATACGACTAAAGAGGGTCGATATGTAGTTGCGTTACCCTTTTAATTTCGAAAAGGTGCTCTCGCCCAATTTTTGAGAAATGAGTCTCGAATGGTAAGGAACCCTGAGGTTAAAGACCAATATGAACAAGTTATTAAGGAGTAGCTTACCCTAGGCCACATCATCATCATCAGATCATGATGTGATGGTTTATTATCCTAAACCCAGTAACTATCTACCCCATCATGTCGTTTTTAAGCATGATAGCACAACCACCAAGTTACGTGTCGTTTTTAACGCACCTTTTTTAAAGACTTAAGCCTCAACAACGTCTTGCACACTGGCCCGATTTTAAAAGCCGATTTAGCCATTTTGATTTTCCGGTGGAGGCTGTTTCGATTTGTCTCTAATGCAGACATACAGAACATGTATAGGAAAGTATTGGTCATAGCAGAGCACACCCCTTTTCAAAGAATATTGAGGAAGATGTCCAAAATTTCGAATTAAACACAGTTACATTTGGTGTTACTGTGTCTCTTATTTGGCCATAAAAACCCTTCATCAGTCAGCTGATGATTTTGAGTCAAACCACACGCTTGCTTCTAAGATTTTGCGAAATCAAATATGTGGTTAACATTTTGGCTAGTTCGCTTTCTTTTGTAAAAGCTATTCGCAATCCTGATGAGATAGTTCATATTCTGAATTCCGCCGGCTTTTCTCTTCGAAAATGGACTTCAAATGATAGAGCGATTGAAGACTTGCAACACGAACATCTTTTGGATTCCGAATTTCTGAAATTGTCGAACGCCAGCACCACTAAAACTCTGGATTTACGTTGGAATGCTAGCATTGATGCATTTTTCCAACGCCCGATTTCTTTGTACTCATAAAACGTTCTGTCTTGTTTCAAATAGCGTTGGGTGGTTGGCACCTAAAGTCATAGTTGCTAAGATTCTTATGCAACAAATTTGGAAAGACGGAACTGATTGTGACGAATGTTTGAAACAAATGACGTTTAACAGATGGCTTGAGTTTGTCGACGACGTTGGATTAATTTTAACCCTCAGTGTGAAATGCAACTTCATGTATTTTATAATTCTACTGAGAAAGCAAATGCTGCCACTCTGTACAGTAGAGTCCTAACCCAGTATGGTGAATTTATCACCCACTTGCTCCTAGCCAAAACTAAAGTTGCGCCTCTAAAATTGCAAACTTTACCCCGTTTAGAGCTCTGCGGCGCAACTATATTGGCAAAAATGGTATTTTCACTTCGTAAGTAGCGTAAGTAGCTGAATCTTACCAGATCGGAAGCCTTCTATTGGACAGATTCGACTACCGTTCTGTCGCGGTTTCAAAAACCCCCGTGCCATTGGCCAACTTTTGTGGCAAATCGAGTATCGTACTCGTACATCGTGGACCAGGTGGGCACTGACAATTGGAATCACATCGAATCTTATCCTAACCCTGCCGATGTGGCTAGTCGTGGTATGAGCGCTAAGGAGCTTTATATTTCAGATATTTGGTGGAAAGGTCCTGAGTGGTTATCCCGCCCACAGTCGTCTTTTAATCACAATAATCAGCTAGAAACGCGTTTGATAAAGATCGACGTTGCCCAAACGGATATGTCCGAAGAATTTTTGAGTCGATATTCGGACTTACCTCGTGCCCTGCGAGTTATGTCCTACATTTTTATCACTCTTTAAACCTTTAGAAAAGGTCGTTTTGAGGTCTTCTATCTCAAACGTTTAGTCAAAGTGAGGTTAGATTGGCGATGGATCGTTTGATCACTTTTTTACCAAAGTACCCATTTCCCCGAATACTCTTCACTAAAGAATGGCTCTACCTTAACCTAAGAATTAATTATTCGTGTTCAACCCCTTTGTAGATTCTAACGGATTTCTACGTGTTAATGGTAGATGACTCTCTCAATCACCTACTTTGGCCTATAGCAAACGTTTTTCGAAGTTGTTACCCTAAAATGGCCGCGGAACATCTGGAATATCTTCATAAGTTTTCAGCTCATATGGATATCTCTCTTATGCTTCATCTTATGCGACAGGAATTTTGGGTTCCTAAATTGAAGAATTTGTTCAAGACAGTTGTGAACAATTGCAAGGTATGTTCTTTATACAAAAATTTCATTTCATTCAGCAGATTATGTCTGCTTTGCCGTCCAAAAGAACTACACTAACTTGCCCTTTTACTTGGCTGGTCCCTTTAATGACTTGGCTGGTCCCTTTGATATAGGGCGTGGTTGTAGAATAACGAAAGGATATGTCTTAGTGTTTGTTTGTTTTGCTACTCGAGCCATTTATCTGTAGGCTACAAATGGCATATCCACCGAATGTTTTTTGTCGCTTTTACACGATTCTTCTCACGTCGCTGTTGTCCTTCTCGTCCATATTCAGGCAATGGTACTGCCTTTGTTGGAGCAGCCAATCTTTTGAGTAAGGATGAAACTCAGTTCCTTGAGAACCTTAAACACCTTTCAGTTAGTAGATTGGCATTTTGTACCTCATGGAGCTCCATATATGGGTGGGTTATGGGAGACAGAAGTGAAGAGCTGCAAAATCCATTTGAGAAAGATATCGCATGCCTAAAGTTTCACTCATGAAGAATTCTCAACAATGTTGACAAGATTAGAGGCTTGTTTGAATTATATACCTCTAAGCTCAATGACAGATAACCCGCCTGACGTCAACCCTTTAACACCGGGACATTTCCTTATAGGAAGTGCCGTACTCTCCCTATGCTAATCGCTAATGCTATTTTTGCACCATTACCGAAGTCGCACTCACAGTATAAAACAGTAATAAAGATTTCATCAAAAACGTTTTCCCCAAAGCTCTTGCTTCCAGGTAAACACACTCATTTATCCACAATACTAATCTCCGCCCCTCTCCACAACGAAATACAATTGAGAATTGATAACTATATAGTGAAGAAGTTTAGAGCCCTTCCAAGGAGACCACTTCCAAAGTGCGGTTGAAGTTTCTTGTTTGGGTATTACAATCTTCCTGCCTAGTAGTTTCTATTTGCTTCATGACGAATAAATGCTGGACTACTCTAACTACAACAATTTGTTTGTTTTGCTCTGTTGTTTAAAATTATTCGAACCAAAGCTCTTATAATAAAGAGTATAAAAGAGTCTGTAGACAGTGATGGAGCAATTTCCAGATGTACCGCCCGCACAGTCATACATGTAAAAACGACGCCCCAACGTTTATCCCTACGTCGGCCAACAACAACGTCCAGGGGACCAAAATAATCAATGCCAGTGTAATAAAAAGGTCTTGTAAAGCTAGATAGTCTTTCTGCTGGAAGGTCTCCCATTGCGGGGACCTTTGGAGCACCTCTTCCAATTTTGCAGTATTGATAGGATTTGGCTATGTCACGCACTGCAGCTCGTAAGCCAAATATAAAGAAATTCTGCCTTATTTCATTTACTATTATTTCATTGTGTTGATGATGGTATTTGCGATGAAAATAATCTATTATTAATTTTGTTGTTACATGTTTTCGAGGTAGTATCATGGGTCTTTTCACGTTGACAGTTATATTCTCTATTGCATCAATTCTGCCCTTGATTCGTAACAGCGCAAACTCATCCAAATGTGGAGTTAGTTTAAACAAAATACTTTTTCTATCTAAAAGGTTATTACTTTTGAGCTGTTGACCTCGTCAGGAAAGGCTTCTTTTTGGCACATTTTAATTATAAGAAACTCAGCTGCGTCTATCAGTGTTTTCGATGAATGGTTTAAAGTCTGTACATACCTGTTTAGATTTAATAATTTGACGCAGAAATTTTAGAATTATCATCTGGCACCTGCAAAGCTTTTCCCAGCTGCTAAAACGTGTTGGGTCAGCCGTAATTAAAGAGAACGTCGGTTTCGGTTTCTTCAAGATGGTGTGACGCAAAACTTTACTCGAACTTGAATAATTTCAGATGTGGGGCAGGCATCTGTGTTGTAGCTTAAAACAGCGCCCCATTGAACAGCGACCTTTTCTATCTAAGTCCGGCATACCTTTCCACTCGGTAGTGTCGTCTGCGACATTTTGGGATGATGGAACCCATCTCCATTCTGAAACATCTGATTCGCCGATTCGAACAGCAACAAATTGTTGAAATTTCCTTTCATCGTAATTTATCCAGTATAAAACATCTTTCGAATCAGACCAAAACACTCGGCGTTTTATTTTCAGAGACGTAGTCCAAGTATAGCAGCCATTAACTCCATTTTGGGCACTGATATAGGTTTCAAGGGTGCCACTCACTACAAGTGAGCAGATTACTTGATTGTCATACTCGGCACTTAAATAAGCAACAGCAGCGTATGCGTCTGTGCTAGCATCGGAGAAGATATGGAGATGGACGTTATTTGACTTGCTTACCAGCGGATAGCATCTTGGGACATTAACCATGGAAATGTTTTTTAACAATTGTGTCCATAGTCCCCATTTTTCTCGTTCGTCTGCTTGTATTTTTCGTCCCAGTTAACCTTCGACCTCCATACATCTTGTAAGAGTATTTTGGCGTGTATAACAACGTTCTCAGTAGATCAAAAATAGTCATTACTACTCGAAATACATCACGCTTTGTAGGGTGCATATCTTCATCAAAAATGTTCGTATTAAAATTTTGAAAAAATGTCAGATTGTCTTCTGAGGGGTGCCACCACATACCTAGGACCTTTTCATATTTATTTTCCTGATTACAAACACCTTCTGCGAATTTTCATTGATTTTGTCTAGGCTGCCTAATACCTTTCGTGAGTTTGAGAGCCAATTGCGCATTTCAAAGCCGCCATCTAAATGTATTGTTCGGACTACTTTGGCCAACTCAATCATCTCATCTTCCACACTTTGTAGCCAATCATCAACAAAAGTATTATTTAAGATGGCTTGTACAGCTGCGGGAAATTTCTCTGCGTACCTTTCTGCGTTTTTATTTTTAATATAATTTGCAATTGACGGAGAACATGATGTACCAAACGTCATAACGTTCATTGCATAAACATCAATCGATCGGTAGAAGTCGCCTCCTCACCATAGAAATTGTTGGAAACGTTGGTCTTCCTTTCTGACACGGATTTGATGAAACATTTCACGAATATCTCCGGTAATGGCGATTGGCCTTTCACGAAATCGAATTAACATACCTACTAATGATTTAAGTAAGTCCGGCCCTTTTAGTAATGCAGAGTTTAATGAAATATTTTCGACGGCGGCAGCTGCATCCCAAACTATACGACGCTTGCGTTTGTTTTTATTTTCTACTACAAAAATAGGAATATACCAAGATTCGCCATTGTTGTGAATTTCACATACATACATACATAATTGGTCATTACAACCCTTCAGTCAGGATTACGACCTAGTTTCTCACACCACTTACGTTGTGTGTGTTAATTTTATGCATGAGTGGTGGGACCTACAGTTTAAAGTCGACTCCGAACGACAGATTTTGAGAAACTTTTCATGGCAATTTTATTTACTCTCAGAGTTTTTGCCAGAATTCTGCTGAGAGGAAGTCGCCGAATAAATACTTTTTGTATTTTGTTTTGATGTATCGCCTGGGGCTCGAACCCTGGCTTTACGTCTAATAAGCCAACACACTACCTACTAGACTACGGCGACTACATGTCGAATTTCACTTGATTTCAATTTTCGAATATACCCATTTTTCTCATAGTCTATAATTTTCTGAACTAGAAATGTTGTAAGTGATTCGTCACGCTGTATTTTTACTTCTAAACAAGCCAGTCGTCGTTTTGCCATTGGAAGTGAATTGGGTAAACATATTTTATCGTATTTCCACAACAAACCAGTTTCCCATCGGTTTTCATTACATGCATATTTAGCAGTGCTTTCCATAATTAGTCTGGCTGTCATCTTTTGACCGCAATGGATTTTGATTCAGTTTAACTCCTACTGAGTCCAAAGAGAAATATCCTTCAACAATTCATCTAATCCGTCGACGTTGGAATTACATGAGCAAATATGTAGCACTTGTTGTTGTGAAGATTCACCCGCTTTTGTCGTCGTCCGTACACCCCCCATCCAATTCGACATTTGGTAGCAGTAAGTCCTTCTTTAGAATCCTCTCTTATTTCAAGAGATACGCACAACTTTGCATTATCGAGCCCGATAAGAATTTTGGCTTTTGCAGCGGTATACGGCAAAATTGGCAAATCCCTCAAATGTTCATATTTAACAATTTGTGTCTTCGTTAATGTTTGCACCAGCAAATCTAGTTTTGTAATAGTACGCACGTTATTTAACAATAACTTAGAACTTTGTTCTCGGTCAGAAATATCTAAAGAAACTACCTTTGAATTATCTTCTTTCTGCGTTATTTCACCCGTCCATTGTAAACACAACTCACTAGCAGGACCATCTAGTCCTAATTGTTCAACTAGTTCGCTTTCGATTAAAGAACACGATGCTCCTTCATCAATCAATGCGTAGGTATTATGAGCGTACCCATTGGCAAAAAGAGTTACAGGAATATACTTGAAAAGAACCTTTTCCTCAGTATGGAACAGAATAGCTTGATTGGTACTGGTAGGTTTCTGGGGTTGTTGATGGGCTATATTAAGTTTATGCAAGAGCGAATTATGTGGCATTTTGCAACCATCTACTCCACATTGACGTTTAGAATTACATCTCCTAAGATCAAAGTATCAAGCTTCTCTTTACGCACTGTAGGTTCATTTTTCAAGTTTCTTTGTAAAGCCTGATGTATAATTTCGGGACGTCCATACAGCATTCGCAGCGTTTCTATAGCAAATCTGACAGTACTAGGCATCATCAATTTTCCTGATCAGTAAACCCGCATCTCTCTGTTGACTGTATATAATTGGTTGTAAAGATGGGCCAATCTTCTGGATTTCCTGAGAAATTCGGTAAATCTTCGCCAATAGCTTGCCGGGCTGCTATGTGTGAAGTGGACAATGTTATGTCAGCTGTATTGTTACTTACTGTTGGGCAATATGATGTTGATGGTATCTGAATACTATGTACAATGTATGGGTTATTGAAATGTGATGTAAAATTAGATATGTTCGGATTGGGTTGAGTATTAACACTGGACTGAGAGTAGGTAAGATTATTGTTATATGAGTGAGAATTAGCATTGAATGAGGAGCATGTACCTGACGTTTGGTTGTAATTTAATGCTGTATTATGTACGCTACTTACTGTGGAGGCATAGTTAGGATTATAGAAAATATTGTTTGTCGACAGGCCACTAATATTTGCATTTGCGTTATTTAAAGCACCAACGGAGTTCAAGCAATTATTTCCAAGAGTAAAACCCGTGGACTGTTGAAGACTAATGGCAGAATTTTTTTGGTTAATTGTTTCATTTCGGTTAACATTGGTGGTAGTAAAATTGCCGGGAACACTGTTTGGTGGTTGGTCCAACATTATCGAACTAGAAGCAGCCGGAAGAAAAGAATTTGGCGCCAAGGATACGAGCGGACGATGCTGTGTTTCATTGTTGTTGGCCGCACTCGTAATAGTAAGAGCTGGAATAGGTGACGTTATATTTGCGTTTGAAGCTATTGAGCCTGTTGTTGTAGCAGCCACATACAACGTGTTTTGTGGCACAGTCGGCCACATGACATGTTGATCTTTGCTAGTGGACTCGCTCTTTGACTTTGCGGTTTCTCGAGAACGCTTAACAGGAGGAGCTTTACGCACCAGAGTGTGGTTGCTGGAGCAATTTTGAAGGGTAGATTACTTACTTGAGCTGACCCTTTTGAAACAGACTTTGCTGTGACTGTTTTTGCATCCATGACATCGGTTGCAAGATTTGCAACGGTAGCTGCATCTCTTGTGGGTGAATCTATTACCTCGGCAGATAGAACAGCAGTTGTTGTTTCACTTAAAATTACTCCACTACGTTTATATAATTCCAATACAATTATTACATGGGCTTGATTAGCAAACAAAATACTTTAGTTTCACAATAATATTGAACAAATTATCCGGAAGAATTGTATTCCTAGTGATTCTTCTAAATAGTTGGGTTTCTAAGGTAAGTTCTTAAAATTATTATTTTAAAGAAATTAAATAATAGAGATTGTAAATATTTTATTTTTGATGTAGATGAATGTAATAGCCTTAAAATAAATAGGGAAGCTTTCAATTTAGATACAGATTTTTATTTATGTAATTAGAAAAACATGTATTTAAAAATAAATATTAATTCATTTATTAAAAAATTAAACTCACATTCATTTATTAAGAATAATATTAAAGATTTTGCCATATCATTTCTGCTCATTTAGATTATATGTTATAGTAACTCCATCATATCCTTATACTTAGGAAGTGAATGGGACGTACTTTTTTGTATAATGGTGTTAATTTTATTTTGTTGAAGTTCTTTGATCTTCCCCGATAAGGTAATAAATCAAGTATTTTGAACTGTGTATCCACTTCCATTGATTCTTTATAAAACATTTTATAAGGTTCACTTTTTATAAATCGCATCCAACGTATCCTTAGCCAATTTACAGGTTCTACTAGTGTTTTTAATCTTTTATGAACTGCTTCTTCCAGAGTTTTTATAGAAAGAAAATCTTCACGTTTCATTATAGTTAATATAAATTTGTTACTCTTTCGACACGTTTTTATGGTTTCATAGTAATCCTGGGGGACATACATTAAATAATTTTTCCTCACTCCAAAATCACTATCATTTGGCAAAAATGAAGTTCTGATAGTAAAAACTTATGGTCAATAATCTGTATTATTTTCTGCCGATCGCACAATTTTCAAACATGTTACTACCAATTTTATATTCCTGTTCTGCCTAGTGCACATATCGCCTGTATCCGATTTCTAAGATTTTTGAGGCCTCTTAATATACAAGATGCTACTTCTTGAGAACCTCTCGATGCCACTGTTTCATCCCAGGCATACATGTAAACTTCATTATCGTGAAAATTATAACAACCTATGTTCAAAATTTTGTAACATAACACATTCCATATCAAAATAATTTCTTTCAGTTTCAAAATATTTTTTTTTTTGCATTTCGTTAACTAGTTAATGTTCAAGTGCCCCAAATCATAGCGATTTTAATGAATGATACTAGACTTAAATTGTTTATACAAAAAAGTTTATATAGTATTGTGATTATTGTTATCATTAACTAAATTTTTTTAAAAATGGACTTAAACCACTTTCAAAATAAACGGCTCATATTACTATCATATATTTCAATAGAATAATTACATCAAAATACTAGTTGTGTCTGCTAAATTCTTTTGAAAACATTTACAAAACCAAAAATGGTTCATCCGCAATCAGCGAAACAAGCATTTAAATTATTACAAAAATGATTACCTTTAAGAGAGCAATAGGTTCATCAGGTACTGCTTCACAAACCGAAGATATAAGGGATCCACTGGGATAGGCAAATGATGTATTAAGTATATTTAAAAGTTGTGTGGTTCCGTTACAATTCGTGCTATTTGCTGAAAATATAAAATAAATGTTAAATTTTTGAAAATTTAATATAATTTTTTATCGTTGTGCAAAAAAATTATACATAAACTTATAAACTATATACAGAGTTGTCAGGATTCTCTAAATTTAATGTAAAAAAAAATTATAATTGTAGAAATCAAAATTATAAAAAATTATAGTTTCTCCCACCACTTATGTTGTGTGTGTTAATTTTATACATGAGTGGTGGGACCTACAGTTTAAAGTCGACTCCGAACGATAGATTTTTGAGAAACTTTTCATAGCAATTTTATTTACTCTCAGAGTTTTTGCCAGAAATCTGCTTAGAGGAAGTCGCCGAAGAAATACTTTTTGTATTTTATTTTGAGGTCTGGCCTGGGGCTCGAACCCTGGTTTTTCGTCTAATAAGCCAACACACTACCTACTAGACCACGGCGATTTCATAATCCTAACTTCCATCGAAAAATAATCTTCAGTGATGAGACATTTCTGAATGAATGGTTACGTCAAGAAACAAAATTGTTGAATTTGAGATGATACCAATATACAAGAGATTCATCCAGAAAAAACCAAAACGTTCATAAAGGTCGATGATTACCTATTTTAGCACGAATTGGACGATTTAAAAAACAACAATATGTGGTTTCAAGAGAACAGCGCTACAGTTCATGCCACGTGCGATTTGAAGGCATGACTATCTAACGTAGAGGTGGTATGAATTGGCCAACGTGTGATTTGACCTCGCTAGATATTTACTTGTAGGGTTTTCTTAAATCTCAGGTATATGGGATTAAGTCACATACAACCAACATAGCCCATTCCTATTAAACTCAGCCAGAGTAATGGAAAATTGGATATTTAAGATGCGTTCCACCCAGAGAAGCAAAAAATAGATATTTCGTCGTTCGTCTCTGATAGAGTGATTAATATAAGTTCATTACTAGGGCCCTCGGTAATCCAAAGAGGTGTTATCGATACACTTAGTTTGTTAAAAGAAAAATTATTGTAATTTCATAAACTAACTGTTATATTAATTTTATATCAATATAAGTTGAGTGATTTTTTAATGTCATAATTCAACATGTGTTTTTTTGTTCCGTTTTGTGTTGAAATAAAAAGCAAAATTATAAAAATTTGAAGCAATTTAACATAGACTGTTATTTATGCAATAAAGAATTTTAATATTAAAATAGTCATTAAAGCTTTCCTTAAAGTAAAATAAAAATAATACCTAAAATTTTAAAACATTTATCTATCAAGCCTACCAGATGCAACAAATTCGTAATTATTATTTTGGAACTTCAAATCAAACTTTAACTTAAAGCAAACCAAATAATCATCTGTTCTCGCAGAAAAACCACCAACAATTCACAATCTAGCATTCCACACATTCAACAATCCAAACAATCATCCAAAACTTATTTACCGGTTGGTAACTTTAAAATGAATAAACCTCATTGGTTATTTCTGTCCTAGTTAATATGGAAATCGATAAGTAATCTTAATTGTTTAATTATTGCCTCAATTGTTAGTCTTCTAATGGAATCATAGCATTGATATTTTCTGAGCTCTCCAAGTTTAAGTCAGAGATACGTCCATGTCAACTTTTATTTCAACCAACAGGAATGTTTTTGCCAGCACTTCCTACAATACCTGCCAATTGATTGAATTTTATACCTATAATATGGGGTTGTTATATCTGTTTCAAGTAGGTAATTATCGGGCATCTTCTGGCGAACGCAAATAGCTAAAAAAAAATTTATACGATTCTAAACCGCCAAATAGGTGTTCTGGAAAACGCTTAACGCTAAAAATTTGCGATTTCAAGTCACAAGAGTATATTGCAGTGAACTGAAGAAAAATATGTTCAAGCAGAACTTCTTAACAAAAAATGCGATTTCAAATCACAATAGGATATTGTAGTGAACTGATGAAATATGTTCAAGCAAAACTTCTTAACAAAAAATGATAACAATTTTACACTTTTCTAAATAAAAATAAAAGGCTAAAAACTTGCTTAATTTTTAACCAATTTTTTGTGTCATTTGTTTACTTAAAACTGGCGATTTCAACGAACGTACGGTACTAAAACATACGGCTGTAGGGTATATGCTGAATCGGCCAGCTACCAGTAACCATGGTCTCCATTAAAGTTTTTTTCTAAGTAAAATTCACAGGCGTTACTTAAATTCCACACAAAAGCATCGTGACATGAACCAGGTCTAGATGCGTCAACAGCTCGTATCTTCGTTTGGTGGTTACAAATCTACATTCACAGTAATCACTTTGATTGTTTGCATTTTTGATGCTTTCGTTTCTTCATCTGTAATACCCAAATTGATCCAAAGAAGGGATAGTCTTTCTTCAAAAACATTAAGTACATCCCATTACATTTTACACAATGTAGAACGTCCCCCACTGAGATTTATGTTCCTTGGAATAGTACTTTTACATATATGCCCAGCAGTTTCTTCATAAACCATCCTAAACGCAGTTTTATTAAGCCTGTAAAGCGTTTTAAAACTTAACACAATCTACATATACATTACTCCTTTATATGTAGATATGTTTATACTTACTCCTGCTCCGGAACGTCTAATGGGTTAGAATAATCCCTCAGGAAACGTCTTTTTAATTTTTCTTTTCTGTTTTGCAGCTTTTTTAAACAAATTATGCTTGAAAAGAAAAATGTAGGGATTTTTGCTCTTTATTCTTTTAGTTTTGATTTTTATTTGTAATTCTAAAACGTGTTTTATTTTTTTTTCGTAAACCTCTTCGAAAAATCGAGGATCGCAAGTAAAACGCGTGAGTTTCAGAACACCCTGAAATAAATTTAGCGTTTTTAAAATCACTTACGATTTCAAATCGTGCGATTGTCAGAACATGCCAGTATATTCAATTTCTCAAATAACAAAGCATATGATTTCTATACTATTTGTAAGACGATAAATAGGTATTTGAGGTACTGTAACTTTAATATTGGCGAATATAACATTTAAATCAATGATGTTCAGATAATAACGAATTCGGATAAGTTCTCATGTTGGAAAACGGCGAACTAGCGTTATGCAGAAGTATATTAATTTATGATGGCGGAGGGGGAGAAGAAATTGGGTGGCTACATTTCCGTGATAGATGCTGAGCATTAAAATCATCTCCAAATATAAAGCAATCATTAGATTTATTAGTCAAAACATCAAGATAACTCTTTAAATTGTTAGAATATTTGGGAACGTTTTTTCCGTTTCAAACAATCTATGATTTATGCAATCTTGAAGCGATGAAGACACCATCGCCGAAAATTTGTTGCTCTCTTCTACAAATTTTATATCCATTAATACAAAAATTAAGAAACTCTTTAAGAAAAGATTCAGCAAAATTATTCCAATATCGTCCTTATGCCTTGAACATTCCAATACATATTAATATTGAATTATATGGTATATCGTAACGTTTTTCTTCACACCCTTACTTTTTCAATATAATACCCAAGTATTTGAGGTCAGAAGACAACGGAAGTTCTCTACCACCTAACCTCGGCAATCTAAAGGTTTCAATTTTGTACACAAGAACAAAACGAGATCTGTCTTATTCGGATTTATACCCAGACCACAGTTCGTAGCCCAAGAGGATACAATTTATTTATTTGTTTATTTATTATTTATTTTACGATTTTACAATCTAGATACTAAAATATATACATATAATACTTTATTAACAATTATTCTTACAAAAATCTCTAAGCAGTTTCATAAATAAAGTCATATTTTTACAATTTTTTATGTTACTTGGTAGTTCATTATATTTTTTTAAACCCTTATATTCTAAGCTATTCATATCTTTACAAGTTCTCATATATGTAGTCTGTAATCCCCTCTTCTTCTTGTATTATAATTATGGATATTATTATTATATTATTTTTCATTCAAATATGTAGGACAATGTCCAAACTTTATTCTATGTATAAATTTCATTGTATGTAACATTATAGTCTGTCCAACATTAAGCCAATTTAATTCATTTAACATGCTTCTAATGCTAGTATAATAATCTTTCTGTAAAATAAAACGCATTGCCCTATTTTGCAGTTTCTGTAATGTGTCCATCTGGGATGTACTTAATAGAAATAGTATTGAGGGACAATAAAGAAACTGCGGCAAAATTATACTATTATATACTTTAATTTTATAATTCTTATGCAATAGTTTAGTTGATCTAGACAAAATTCCAATCTTTTTGGCAATTTTAATTCGAATATAATTTAAATGTTCATCAAAGTTCAATTTATCATCTATCATTACACCTAAATATTTAATTACATTAACCCTCTCAATATTATCATTTTTTATTTTCAATACACAATTATCAACATTTACATGGTTTCTAGTTAATATCATAAATTTTGTTTTGTTTATATTCAATTTTAACTTATTCTGGCATAACCATACATATAAGTTGTCTATATCCTCCTGCATCATTTTCATTGCATTATTTATGTTTCCATCTGAAACCATCAATAGTGCATCGTCAGCAAATAGTCTTATCTTACAATATTTTAAGCAAGACTTAATGTCATTTATATATAAAATAAAAAGCAATGGTGCCAATATAGTTCCTTGCGGTAGTCCTATGTTTATATTTATCACACTTGACACTGCATCACACATAACCACTCGTTGCTTTCGATCAGTCAGATAGCTAGCCATCCAATTGTTCTCCACACCAACAATACCTATGCCACGCAATTTCGCCAACAATATATTTCTGTCAACAGTTTCAAAAACTCTTTTTAGATCAAGAAATGTTGCAACTATGTTCGACCTTTGGTTCAGATCATTTTTCCAATCAGATAATACCAGATTCAATGCTGTTTCACATGAATGATTACTTCTAAAACCAGACTGTTCATCAATTAATATACGATTTTTGCTCAGGTGACTGTCTAGTTGTTTCTTCACTATTAATTCCATAAGTTTGGTGTCACTAGTAATAGTATTTATTGGTCTTAGTTCCTCAGCAATCATTGTATTTGCAACTTTTTTTTATTGGGAATATAGTTGTCTACTTTCACTTTTTTGGAACTACACCTGTCATAAAACTTTCATTTATTATATTTGCGTAGAAGTAAGCAGTGTATTTCAATGAGTCTTTCAAAACACCTTCCGCGAATAAATTTTCACCACCAATTTTGTATTTCAATTTCTTGGATATGTTACACAATTTGCTTGTCGTTACAATTTGAAATTTAAATAATTCTACTTGATCATTTGAATTTGATGTTGAATCTACATAGTCATACTGTTCAATCGAGTCGTTTATTTCCCTTACACTATTTACGAAAAATTTATTTAGGTTTTCTGTCATTTCATTTTGATTATTATAAACAATATCGTTTATTTTAATAGTCTTTATTTCATTTTTCTGTTCTTTTAAGTTCGAGACTTCTTTTAAATACTTCCACATATTTCGACTATTTTTTACATTCATGTTTATTTTTTGTTCAATATAGTTAATGTTCTTTAATTTTATTAACTTTTTATATCGCCGTTTAATTTCATTATAGCCGTCCCATTGACCAGTTTGCGTTGATATTTTATATAATTCAAACTTTCGTTTATTCATCTCACAAAGTTCTCTGTCGTACCATTTATTTCTTATTTTTAATATCACAGTTCGTTTCTCAATTATTGCAGACATTATTTCCATTATTACATCATCTATATATTTTAACTTATAATCTATATCACAGTCATTACCAAGGTTAAAACTATATTGTCTTAAATAATGTAATAAAATATCACAGCTATAATTACTCCATATTGTTAGGTGTTTTGTCATTCTCATGTTTAAGTCATCACTAGCAGGTACATCAAATGCAATTGTCTCATGGTCACTTATCTGGTATTTTTCAAGTTTATCACAGTTTATTTTATCATCATTACAGTATATTAAATCAATTTTAGTAGAACTATGTTCAGTTATTCTTGTGTCAAACTTTACACATTATTTCATGCCAACATTTAAAGAAAATTTCATTTAGTTTATTTGAATACAAATTGTTTTTATTCATATCTATATTGAAATCACCAACCAAAATATTATTTTCACGCAGACTAATGTTCTGATCAACAATTAGGTTAAAATTATCTATAAATTCCGCACAACTTCCACTAGGTGATCTATAAACAACACCTAAATTCCAATTTTTATTCAGTTTTTTTGTTTTTATAATTAAACACCATAGGTTATTTGGAATAGCTTTCACATATACTTCTTTGAATTCAATCATTTCATGGACATATATGATAACACCACCAGTATGTCTGCTATGCGAATCGCACCTTACAGTTTTATACAAGTCTATATTAATCTCTGAGTCAACTATATTCTTTGTCACACAAGTTTCTGTACATAACACTATACCAGGTTTTTTTTGTTCAATAAGCATTTGAAGTTCATTTTTGTTTGATATTATACTACAAATATTTATATATATGCACTTAATGTATTTATTATTGCCTTTCTCTATGTATTTGTAATTAATTTTCTTGTCTTTTTTATTAACTTGTGATGGCTAGTACATAATTCTTTTCCTTTTCTCTTCAACTTTTCTTAAGAAATCTGGACACAGTTTACTATTAGTCATATGATTAATATCAAGATCCAGCTTCCTTGATTCATTTATTCTCATACAGTTAATACATTTGTTAATACTGTCATTTTCACAATCCTTTGTCCTATGGTTTTTCAAACACTTTATACTAACATCATCATTTTTACAATTAACAGCTTTATGTCCATAATCTTTACATTTAAAACAACAAAGTATATTGACGTCATCATATACATTACAACGCTCACATCCAACATTTAATTTTCCAACAGACATAATTTTATTAAAAGATTCCACACTTGTCTCAATTATTGCATTGTAAAAACATCCACTTGGTTTTTTTACTATGTATTGTTTAATAACTTTTATTTCATCATTTAATAAACAATCATTTTGTCTTTTCAATTTTTCAATAAATTGTTCATCTTTATATTGATATGACATTTTTGCAATACTAATTTTTGGCTTAGAAGTTCCTGGTATTTTTATTTCATAATCATTGTTCAATTTGTCCTCCATAACTTTCTTCATTTTTTCCCTCTCATAATCATTAGAGCTTTCAACTACCGCAACACCATTCTTTTTTTATTAAAACACTTGATATTTTGAAATCCGCAGGATCAACTTTATTATTTAAATCACTTTTTGTTTTGTCACTACTTTGTCTGTTTTTTGGCTTTATAATTAACGGCTTATCCGTTTTTACCTCTGGCAATGTTGATTTTGCAACTTCAGCAAATGTCATCATATTCATAACTTTTTTATTATTGTCTGCCAGCTTTTTGATTTCCTCATTTACTCGCATGTTGTCACTCTTATTGTTTTGTATTTCACTGCAAATTTTATCGCTATTTTCCTTAAAAAATTTTCTGCGGCTTTATTTATATTTTTCACTTCACTAAAATTTCTTTTCGCACACTTTCTGCATATTTTCTATTTCTTTCAGTTTAGCATCAAATGACATTTTAATTTCATCCATCATCTTTTTCACCATTTTCTTATTATTCTTATCAACAACATTATGCATCTCTTAAAGTATACTATCCACATTTTGAATGTAAACAATGCAGTCTTCACACACATATCTTAACATATTTATCTCATTTAGTTGTACAGCAGTATATGTGTCTATTCCAAAACATTTTAGTACCAAATGATAAACTTTGCCACACACACCTTCGCATTTAATTCCTGTCTCACCGCGAATTCCACCTTTACATTTGGCGCAATCCATTTTTATATTTTACTCTCTCTTTTTGTTTATCTTTTTTAACAGTTTACAATTTAATCTCTCTCACATTAATATTTAACATTATTTTTGTTGTATTTTATGATACTGATTTTTGTCTTATATCAATATATTTATATGCACAAATTTGTTTGTTTTAATGTAATTATTTTAGTTGTATGTTCATAAAATTTGTTTTTAAAAATTTCTATATTATTTTAATTTAAGAAACTTAAATAAGTAAATTTTAATTTAATTTTATTTAATGAATTTTCGTGGTGTTATTTGACTTTTAATATAAATCAATAAAAACACTGTAAATTATCTCCGACATACGTCAGATCAAAAGCTCAAAGAGTAGACTCCATCAGTTCCCCCAGCGTCGACAAAAATTTTCCATCCACCAGAATAGCCACATCATCGGCGTATGCCACAACCTTAAAGCCTCTACTCTCTAGAAGCCTCAAACCAACATTAGCAACCAAGAGCCATAACAGAGGAGTTAGCACCCCCCCCTGGGGTGTACCTCTGGTTGCACGCTTGACGATAGAACATCCACCTAGATTCGATCGGATTAGTCTATTACCCAACATGTGAGTAATTAGTGAATTCTCAATAGAAGAAGTGGTAACATTATTGCCCCCTCAATATCCAGGAAAGCCGACAGTGTTTACTCACCCCTAGCCAAATTCTCCTCAACAAAACCTGTCACATCTTGAAAAGCGCTCTCAACCGACTTACCCTTAATGTAGCGACCTACTCAACAGAGACCGGTCAATGTTTGTCCTCAAATATAGATCGATGTCTCTCCAAAGCTTTCAAAAGAACGGATGAGAGCGACATCGGTCTATAATTCTTATGGCCGATGTGGCTGGGTTTACCAGCTTTTGGTATAAACACCACAAGCACATCTTCCCAACTGTCAGTTATGTTACACCACCGGAGACAGTCCCTAATACACGTCCACCAGATATTCGTATAATATCACCAGCACACTGAAGCAGAGCCGGAAAGATACCATCCGGACCAGGCGATTTAAAAGGCTCAAAGCTACTTATAGCCCATTTGACCCTATCTCTGGTAATGATATCCTCCAAATCGAGCATCATGCCAGCATTACAGAAGGGATCAGCTACACCCAACGGATAACTATCTGAATCCACACAATTGGGTGGATGAGTGTTCAATAGAACCTCCAGGGTTTCTTTTCTCGAATCTGTCCACGTGCCATCGCTCTTTTGGATGAAACTTAGGATTTTGGGATCCCTAGACACTCTCGATACTTGTGCAGAAACTCATCCAGGTGGTTCTCTTTAAGCGCTTTATTTCCCTCTTATAATCATTAAAACTGGATCTATATGCAGACCAGTCAACATCATTGCCCGATCCCTTAGCCTTATTAAAGAGTCTCCTAGTACAAAAAGCGGCGTCTCTATAACCAGACAACAAAATATCCGTCAAAGATCCAACTCGATCATTGATGCCAGGAGTGGAACGACCACTGAGGGCCCTAATTTCCTCATCCACAGCCGTCTCATATCTGATACAGTCGGTTCTTCTTGGACTGCTAAAAGGCTCCTTAAAGACACCAGATAGATTAATACTGCAGGATATCAGTTGGTGATCAGCGAAAGAACACTCATCTGAAACTCTCCAGTCCTTAATAATAGGCCTATCCATGTTAGAGAGCGTAATGTCAATTACCGCCCCCTTAACACGATTTCTAAACGTCGGGGTGTTGCCAACGTTACAAATGTTAAGCCTATTAAGAATAATAAAATTCAGAATCGATCTAGTATTTATGTCAGCACTGCCCCGTTGGGTGTGATGAGCATTGGCATCACAACCCAAGACAAGGCGGCATCTTTTCCTCTTCGCATGCTCCACCAGTAGTCCAATTAAGTCATCAGGAGGAGATGCAGCCACATACGGCATATCAGATCGATCCTAAGGTCATCTCTGTACGCCACAGTTGTTACATCACCTGTACAAAAGGAAGAAGTGATTAACAAGTCCAAATTACCCCCAGCTAAAATACAGGTTCTTACCTTCTCACTTGTTTTAGGAACAAGTAACCTATAATCAGCGTCGCTCAAACCCAGAATCATATCCCTAAGGATCCAAGGCTCCTGGATAAGAGCGATATCAACTTCAAGGAGGCGCAGGGTGGTTATCAGGTTGTGTGAGGCGGCTTCGCAGTGTTGCAGAATAATCTGCACCACTTTTAGCCTCCTCGGGGTCCCGGGCACCACTTATGTCCGGATGACGGAACTTAAGGTGCGCTAACCCACACAACACTACACCTCCCCTTGCCCCTAGCCACTTAAGTAAAGTCTGATCAATTGTGATCCGAAGATCGCAGCCTTTTTACCGTACCAGCCAGGGAGTTGACAACTACCCACGAGCTGGTGTTCAGTTCGTCATTCTACTTACCAACAAGTTTAGGTATACTGTTCACCTGCCTAAAAGTGGGCGGGACTCATACCGTCACTATTGGACGCAGAGGGATGTCGGATTGAGGCATACCTCTAATTGAGCACCGGGCGAGTTCACCAAGGCGATTTATTGCTTCCACAAGGAACTTTACAGTTCCCTCGTTTTCACAGTCCACTACATTGATGTCCCTGGACCAACCGATGGAGGATATGCGGGCATTACTGCCATCGCAACTTTCCTCCAACATAAACTCGATGAGCCTTTCCTCAATTAGCTCCCATCTTTCAGGAGAGATTTTGCCATCTACATCTGATCTGTCGAAAACCAACTGAAGGGAAGGGTTAGCTTCCAGGCCTCTTCATGCGATCTCCCTTGCGAGAAGCTTGGATGGAAGACCTATCCGTCGAAGCGCCCTCCTTCTCCTTCGCCTCCAACCTTACATCCCTCTTCTGGGATAAAGGATTAGCGGTAGTTTATACCACCTTTCCCCCATCCCTTGAAGAAGGAACACCAACAACCTTACTCTTCACCGGAGGTTTGAAGACCCGAGAGGTCTCATTTACTCCAGTTGGGAGTAAGGATGCAGAATCTTCATGCCCCTTCCTTGCGGCTTGAAAAGTAGAAGCAAATGGCTCTACGCTCTCGTCCGCTCTTCTTGTCAGAGTCAGCGCTTCGTGACAGGACACTGCACGGGTATTTGGTCTCATAACGCGAAACAGTGCCTCCGTGTCGTGCAAGATTCTTCTGCTACTTAACAGAGAGGGAAACCACATCGCAGCTTGCATATCTCCTCAAGACAGTGCAAGCCCTGCGATACGAATTTCTCTCTTTACACAACGCGGAACGTCTCCGCCCAGTTTTACCCCCTTGTCAGACGAGATATTTTTCCCACGCAGTCCAAATCAGTAGCTGATTGCACTATTGGGTTCGAGGCATCCTGTCTAACAAGTGGGTTCCGTGAAGGGGAAGTCACGACCTCATTGCTCCCAGTAGCAATCCGGATACGAGTGAAGGGGAGCCTTTCGATGATCGTATTGTCAAAGTCTTCATCCGATAGCGGGGAGACAGAGTCTGACTCCATGCACATCTTCCGTCGAAGTGGGGATCGCAAAAGCAGTCGCCTCACTAAAGATCTCCTCCACAGTCGCAATCCTCATACCACCTGGGGCGAAATTTCTGACGATCTCATTGTTGTTTGCAACAATGCTCGCCTGTATTTGCGCAATGAGATGGGACGTGTCTAGTCCAGTATCCAATTTCGTTTGTCATTGTCGTCATCATCGTTTGTCATGTTCAGTTTTCTGTTTGCGTCGTTGTCCATATAAGTTCCACGAGTGAGGGGGAGAAGAAGTCAATCATGCCATAGCCCCCGCTAGCATGACAAGGACTTGGTAGAAAACCTAATACTCACTGAGGCGCCCAGGTATCAGTGAGGCTCCGTTATAATACAGTCGGATTATACCCCTGACTGCAAACCATCCGATAAGCACGGGTCGCTTAACACTCTGGATTATTGGTACATAAGAATGTACATGATCGGGCGAGTCGAAAAGATCACACAAGAGACATCAATTCGAAGACAGTCCTCTCACGATATTAAGGTAACCTTTAGTCATGCACCACATCCCCATTGGACGGTATCCCATTGGGGATAGGTATACTTAAGCACCCACATCGCGAAAAGATTTTTACCCAAGTGGGGTAACATACTTTGGATAATAATAATGACAACGCCTTGAGAGTTAAATTTTCTGAAAGGTAATTTTATAATGTTTAATTCTATATAAAATAAGTTCAACATATTTTATAATGTATTGAAAATACAAACTAATATTTCCCTTACACAAAATTATGCTTATTTAAAAAAATTCAAATATCAAATTAATATAGAATTACGCTAAAGACGATATGTTAATAGCATTAAAAAGTAGTGACAACGATCATAGACTTATTCTGCGTATTCATCCATTAGTTTATCCATATTATTAACCCCTACTCTAGTTTTGTTGTATGTTACAATTTTCGGTTTCGCAAATATGTTCGATTTCACATTATATTCGTGATGCATAACCAAAGGCTTATATATGTATATAAAAGCAATATATAAATTATGTTAAATTTTTAAAAATACTTCAAAATGTATTTCAAAAATTTATAATTAGATAAATTTTGTCTTGGAATATATAACCCAATCAATTATGAATAATCTCCAGGGAATTTTTTCCAAATGTGCTAGAAAATATAAGTATTCAACTATTTCTTCATGCTCCTAAAAAAAAAAAAACAAAAAAAAACAAATAAGAAGTAGTTGGACATTTATGTAAAACAGTGGTCGGCACAAAGAGAACATGATTAAAATGTGACTGTAGCCTAGGAGGCAGACCCCAGCTCTTACCTATGGATTTCCTACACTGATAGAGAGCATTCAGTCCCTTCTTCATTCTTTCCTTGCTGTCCATAACAGCACCCAAGTACTTGACCTCAGAAGACAACGGAAGCTCCTACCACCTAACCCCGGTAACCTGAAGGTTCCAATTTTGTACTTACGCGAGAACAAAACGAGATCTGTCTCATTGGACTGACAGACTCCATCAGACCCCCAGCGTCGACAAAAATTTTCTACCTACCAGAATAACCACATCATCGGCGTACTTTCCAGACGCCTTAAACCAACATTAGCCACCATTCCTTGAGAAGTACCCCTGGCTGCACGCTTAACGATATAACCTCCACACATATTCGAACGGATTAGTCTATTACCCAGCAAGTGAGTGATAAACCGCACCAGAAAATCTGGGGCATGTATATCCCTAAGAAGCTAGGCCGTAATCCTGACTGAAGGGTTGTAATAACCAATTATGATATGAGTATATCCCTAAGCGAATTCTCAATTAAAGAAGTGGTAACATTGTTGATTGCCCCCTCCATATGGCAAGGTCAGCAAATTTACTCTTGTTTGAGCAGCACAGTTCTTAATCAGAATTCTTGTTTCTTTTTTAGTTTAGTTTCTATACTCAATTTCTTGCGGTTTGTGGTAACGCATTACCAGTTCAGTATATTATCTGCACTAAACCTAAAATCATCGTCGTCCTCAGAAATTATTGCTCAGCAAGAGAATTTTGATTTTTAGTTTAACCGATAATTTCTATATTATTGTTATTTTCCTCTTCACTTTTATGAACATTATTTGTTTTTATAGAATAAAGCCCATAGAGTAAGCTTTTATTTAAAAAAAATATTAGAATATTATTTTATTGGTATTAAATAAATATTTTTGTATTTTTCAAGAAACAATCGTTTGACATTAGATGCAAAATAAATTTGTTAATTAAAAGCAAAATTTAGTCAGCTACTAATTTTTCACATAAAACAATATAACAAAAATAATAGGGGTTTTCACTCTTGGTAGTAAAGTACCCTTGTAGGTTTGGTAAGTATGGTAGATATAGTATAAATACTACATTTACATCAACGCAACAACAAAATGCATTCATTTCAAATATACAACGCTCTGTTAAATTTACCATGAAAAAAGGTCTAGTAAATAAGCTTGGTAAATATAAAACTAAACAGCTGATCGTCTATCCGCCAAAATACTAACAAAAAATATCAATAATCAGCTGTTTAAATAAGTTTACCATGGTATATTTCTTATACCATGTGAGTTTACAATAGATGAAAAAAAGATGCTCGCGCTTTGTTGTCGAAAGTACGAGTAAATATGCTAGAGTATTAAATATACAACAAAGAGTGAAAACCGCTAATAATTTTTTAATAGCGTTGCTTTTTTGGTTGTTTATAGGATGTATAGTAATTGGTTCCAGAGACAAACTGTATTGATAGAAAATTACTGTGTAGTAGACCACTACGTACGCGAAAATGGGCAAAAAAGGCCATGAATGAAACAAATGAAACTTCGCAGTTGGGGCAGAGATAAGATTGTTAACAACGTTTTTGGTTAAATAAATCTTGTTTCAAATATAAGAAAAAGGTTTAATTTTTGTTAATATTTTTGACTCAAGCTTCAAGTACTAATAAAATCATAAACAAGATGATATAGCGACACATTGCTTTATAAATTATTGTCTGAATGCTATTTTACGTCTCAAATATTATATTTACATTGTTTAAAATAACTAAATTATTTGAATGAAATGGGGATTTAGAACAATACATATATGTATTATGTACTATATAATTATTAATCGTGAATTCAAAGAATTTTTATTTATTTATTTCAGATCATTAATGTATTTATTTATTTCAATAACACACTTTAACTGACAACACTATGCAATCAATTTTATTCACGATGCTTTTAATCAGAGGTCAATCTTCCGTTGTTTAATACCATTGTTAACAACTTTTTAATACAACTCGATTACATGTAAGTCTGCAGACTTTGCATTTTGATCTTTCCTTTGTTTCCTTCTCGTAATCTCCTAAGCATTTGTTTGCTTAATTTCTGTTTACAGTATTAAATATAATTTTTGTTGTTGCCTGTATGTCTTGTTTGCTGGTTTTTGGTTAGTTTCTTTTTGTCCACATAACGATATGTATAACATACTAAAAAATTTATCACTGCTCTAAAAGTATCAAGTTTAAGAATTTAAATGTATATTATTATATATTGTTTATTTAAGAATATACTTATTTATATAACACTTAAAGTAATAATTTATAAAATAGCACATGTTACCTGCTGATCGCGCTAAGGCTTGCCATAGCTGTGTAGTAGCTGCATCAGTACCATGTTCCTCAGAAGTAAGACTGTCAGGAGTTTTACAATCTGACTCCAAGTTGAATCTCCTGGGATTTAATTGGCAATGAGAATTTGAAGGTGAAATATGTTTTTCATTAGAATAAAAACTCTTTGTTTTGATACTGTTTTCGAATTTGTTAATTGCAGATATTTCAGTTTCCAAATATGCTTTTTGAGAAAGTAGTGATTTGTCCTGAATATGAAAATCTACGAAATTTCGTAAATTACACGTTGAACTTTTTATTGTTAAATTCGTTTCAGAGTTGTAATTATCGTTTGGTAAACTCTTTTTTTGTATCACAGAACTTAAAATACTAGATTCTACAGATGGGCAAATACTTGGAGATTGAGGATTTGAACATGGCGGAGATATTATGACCTTCTTACTGATGTCCATGAGAACGGCAGCGGTTTCTAGCTGTTGTTGCAAACTTTGATTCTTCTCAGAACTTTTATCACATTCATTTAAATTTAAATCTATTGTACTTAAAGGAAGTTCCTTTTGTTTATCGTTGTTCTCGGAGTTTAATCCATGACTGTCTTGAAATATGACTGGTGTCTTATTTCTTTTCAATTTTCCTCTTAAAAAACAATTCCTTCTAGAAAATGAACTTAATTCTGTCAGCGCTTTTGCTGCCATTTGTTCTGATGTGGATTTGTATGATGAGGTGGAATTTAAAAGGTCATTAAAACATAGGTCAATATCAGCCGAACTCTAAATGAAAAAACAATAATGGAATGGAAATAAAAATCTTAATTAAAATAAATGTTACACCACTCATATTATTTCATTAATATTCTAAATGTATGCAAAATATTTCATAATCGCAGTTAAACGACTTATAAAATTTTTGAATACCGTTATTTAAATAAAAATTATTTTCAAAAAGTTAAATTGACAACAAAAAAATTGTGACAACAAACAATTAATACATAAATACAATAAATAAACAAAATGTTAAAAAATACATCGAAAGTTTACTTGTATTATTATATTTCTTGTCAGCAAATGGTGTTGGCGACGTAATAACAAGAGATGATGACGTGTATAAGTAGAAGAATTTAGCTATGGTTAGGAATATAAAACTTGGCCCTGAAAAACTTGGAATTTAAGGACCTCAATTTGTATGCTTACGTAGACTTCTGGTAGACTGCAAATAATTTAACAAGTGTAAAAACTAATTACGGATTAAGAATTTTTAAAAACGTTTATTTGCCATGGATTCGACGGTTGCAAATTAAATGAAAGTAATCGCTTATTATTATTTACTGTTGTCTATTTCTTTATATTAATAAATATTTTGTTTCGATCGATTGTGTGCTTTGCTTTTTTATTTATTCATTCAACATATTATTACGATAACATCTCTGTGAAGTAATATAAGTGTTTTATAAAGAGTTCTTGAAAATTTAAAAAAATAAATAAAAATTGGTTGTAAAAAATAGATAGGACTATTTAAAAACCATAAGAAAATAAAAAGCAATTCTTAGAAATTGAATTGCATTGAGAACAATAATTTTAAAATCAAATAAAATAAATTTTATTAAAAATTAAAAAACAAAAAATAATAATAAATAAACAAAAATGGCTGACTGCAGTAAATGCAGAACAGCAATAAAGGAGAAAGTGGAATCAGGTGCAACAACAAACAAAGTAATAAATGAAACAAGTAAACGAAGTGCGAAAACTACATATGCGGATGCAGTAAAAGATAAAGGGTTGCCAAGTATAAATAAACAATTAAAGGAGAAAGTGGAATCAGGTGCAACAACAAACAAAGTAATAAATGAAACAAGTAAACGAAGTGCGAAAACTACATATGCGGATGCAGTAAAAGATAAAGGGTTGCCAAGTATAAATAAACAATTACCCCTAATTGTTAAACCTAAAGAAAAACAATCGGCTGAAAAAACTAAGGAAGAGTTAAATAAGATGAATCCAGACAAAGAAAACAAATGTGGAAAGTAGAAGCAGTGGAACAATTGTTATTCAAAGTGAGAGCTGTGAAGATAGAGAAAAAATTAAAAGTGCAATCCAGGAAAAAATATCTAAACAATATGAAGTAAAAATTCCAAATTCATCGGGACTAAATATCAAAATTATTGGCATGTCTTTTGACTATAGTGAAAATGATTTAATTAAGGAAGTAAGAAAACAAAATCCTAAATTAGCTGATGCCAATATTCACCCCTATCGCAAATAACTATTCCCAAATTTCCTCATTTCCTATTGTGAATCATTCCCAAAAATTTTTTTGGGAGTAAGTTCACAAACACAAAAAATATTGTATCGCCAATGTTCATTCCCAAGAATTATTTTGTAAAATTAATTCGCAACGCTTGCCAATGGGAACAAGAAGGGAACATGTAAGTTATAAATTGTTTTTGGTGTTGTTTTTTTAAAACTAAGTGCATTGTTTAATTTAAGGAACGCAAATGTAATACTAGCACAAGTTGGAGTGTGATATTTTCAAAGAAGACTGTATTTTAGGTATTCCAGAGAAGACTGGTTTTATTTTGTTTTGTTTTTATGTATGTACATATATGTAAAAGTGATGAAAGTGAACTTGCTATGCTAGTACGAATGCGTTCAGCTTCATTCAGACGTGTTCCTTGAATAACAATATATGCATAAATTATGTAACGCACTGCAAATATTAACCATTTGAGCACTTTTCTTTGGGAAGTAGTGTAACTCTCGTGCTCCACGCAAACAACGCCATCTGTTTTTAAGAACTCCGTTGGTCCTTTCCACAATATAACGCGCTCGAGAATGCACTTCGTTAAATTTTGCTTCTGCTGATCCGTCTGCGGCATTTCTATAGGGTACTAGCATCCATGGCTCAGAGGCATACCCGCCGTCTCCTAAATTATATTTGTATTATATGTAATAATTATTACAAAAGTATACCTAGATCTTCGCTGCAACCTTTCCATGGATTGTTTCTCCTCTTCCTGCACCAAAAAACGAAGATATACACAACTAATTTTTTAAGATTCGTATTTTTCTTTGAAAAATTTTAAATATTTTTTTTTATTTCAGCATTTATAACTAATTCACAATAAAAACTTTTATTCCCAATATATTCGCAATACCGATTTTTTGGGATGGGAAAAAAAGTTTACTCCCAAATAATTTATTCCCATAATATTCACGATAGGGGTGATTAAGTTTATGGGAAAATATGAAACAAAAAGAGGAAATAAAACTTTGTTCAATGTGAAACTGCGAGTTGATAATGAAGCTTACGGAAAAATTATGGAAGAAAGAAAAGTAAATGTCGGTTGTGAAAGATGTAGAGTTTATGACGGAACCGAACTAGTTCAATGTATGAAATGCAGAGCCAAAGAATGTAAAAATCAGGAAATATGTCTAAAATGCCATGGTCAATATAAAAGAGTTAATTGCGAAAGTCGGGAGGGATGGAATGCATGCAAACAAGGTAAAGTTTCTGATTGTGGTCAACTTGGCGACCACCAGGACGATCCTTGTCTTGCTGTATTCAAGTTGACACGCAGCCTCCTCGCGGCCCCTCCTGGATGGCATTCTAGCACCCGCTAGATGTTAACTAATGCGTGCAGCGAATGTCCAATCCCCTGGACGTTAAATTTGGGTTGTGCGTAGGGCTTGGAACCCACCACGTAAAAATATGATCCAATGAAAACCGGAACAACAAACCTAAAAAAGATCCCCTCTAAAGTTGACGACCACGGCAAACGTTCAAAGGACAACGATTTAAGAATAGCCACATGGAACGTCCGCACCCTTTATAGGGTAGGCGCTTCCGCCCAGCTGGCGGATGCCCTCAAGAAATGTAAGACGGACATCACTGCCATACAGGAAATGCGATGGATAGGGCAAGGATGCAAAAGGCTGGCATCTTTCGATGTGTATTACAGCTGCCATGTTGATAAGCACGAATTCGGATGCGGTTTTGTGGTTAATAAGAGACTTCGACACCTTGTCTCTGGGTTCACGCCTGTGAACGAAAGAATAGCCACAATCCGCATCAGGGCAAAATACTACAACATCAGCCTAATTTGTGCTCACGCCCCGACGGAAGAAAAGGACGATGTGGTTAAGGATGCCTTCTACGCTAAACTCGAGGACGTATATGATAAGTGCCCGACCCATGACGCCAAAATCGTCCTCGGAGATTTCAATGCGAAGGTCGGGCGGGAAGGTATCTTTGGCCCCACTGTCGGACAGTTCAGCCTCCACTCGAACACTACCTCCAATGGTATGAGGCTGATCGATTTCGCCGCGGCGCGTAACATGGTAGTATGTAGCACTAAGTTTCAACATCTCGACATTCACAAGGCCACATGGATGTCCCCTGATCGATCAACATCCAACCAGATCGATCATATTGTGATAGACGGAAGGCACGTATCCAGTGTACTAGATGTGCGCACATTCAGAGGTCCAAACATCGACTCGGACCACTACCTTGTCGCAGCCAAGTTTCGATTGCGCATTAGCGCTTCGAGGTCTGCGCACTCTAGTGCATTGCGAAAGCTGGACGTTAAGAAGCTGCGATCACAAAGGACATCTGAGGCGTTCTCCGCTCAACTCTCGGATAAGCTCCGTCGTCCCCCATCTAATCTCAACGACATTGGCGGACTGTGGGCCAACATCTCCCACTCCCTGCGCACTACTGCGGAAACAGTCCTTGGTTTCGAACGCCCACCCCAACGAAATCAATGGTACGATGAGGAGTGTCGCGAGGCAACTGCAGCGAAAAACGCCGCATACAAGAAAACGTTGCAGTCTGCCGCTACGCGAGCCATTGTCGAGAACTATAGAGAGAAGAGAAGGGATGAGAGACGCCTTTTCAGACGCAAGAAGAGGGAGCAGGAAAGGCGTGAGCGTGAGGAAGTCGAGATGTATAGATGTAGGAACGACGCTCGAAAATTCTATCAAAAGGTTAAGCGTCTAACCGAGGGTTATAAACCCGGAGCGTCTTCCTGCAAGGACGAAAATGGAAACTTAGTAACAGATCCGCAGGGAGTACTGAGGTTATGGAGGAAACACTTCTCTACTCTGCTACAAGGCGATGACGACACCAATACCGCCTTTAGAGATGATGTTCCGAACCCGATCGATGATGACGGCGTGGAGATTCCGCCGCCTAGCTATGAAGAGGTCAAAGTCGCGATTACGCGACTTAAAAACAATAAAGCGGCAGGTCCTGATGGCCTCCCCGCTGAATTGTTTAAGACCGGATGTAATGAGTTGGTAGGGCGCATGCACCAGCTTATTTACAAAATATGGCTAGAGGAAAGTATGCCCAACGATTGGAACCTCAGTGTCCTCTGTCCTGTCCTGAAAAAGGGAGACCCTACTATATGCGCCAACTATAGGGGTATAAGCCTTCTCCCTATCGCATATAAGGTTCTTACAGGCATATTGTGTGAACGACTGAAGCCACTCGTCAAAACACTGATTGGACCTTATCAGTGCGGCTTCAGACCTGGTAAGTCCACCATCGACCAGATCTTCACACTACGCCAAATCCTGGAAAAGACCCACGAGAAACAAGTCGACACACACCATCTTTTTGTCGACTATAAGGCTGCCTTTGATAGCCCCATAAGGGATCGTGTTTTTGCCGCAATGTCTGAGCTCGGTATACCTGCGAAGCTGATAAGGCTATGCAGAATGACGTTGAGCAATTCCTGTAGCTCCGTCAAGGTAGGAATGGACCTCTCCGAGCCTTTTGATACCGTGCGAGGTTTCAGACAAGGCGACCCCTTATCATGCGACCTCTTCAACTTCGTCATGGAGAGTGTTCTGCGAAAGGCAGGAGTGCATCGTAGTGGCACTATATTTCAAAAAAGTGTCCAGTTGCTTGCGTACGCTGACGATATTGACATAATAGGGCGTACGAAGCGAGATGTTACTGCTGCTTTTAGTGCTATTGAACGCGAGTCTACTAAGATGGGTTTGGCAGTAAATGAGGGCAAAACAAAGTATATGTTATCGACAAGTAGAGACGTGCGGCGTATTGATTCTCAGATTACGGCCGATAACTATACTTTTGAAACAGTCAAGGAATTTATTTATCTTGGCTCCGCCGTTACCACCACAAATGATGTCAGTCTGGAGATCAAGCGCAGGATCACTCTTGCCAACAGGTGCTACTATGGTCTCAATAGGCAATTGAGTAGCAGAGACCTCTCTCGTACGACGAAGCTAACACTATACAAGACGCTCATCCTACCCGTGCTTCTTTATGGCGCAGAGGCATGGACCCTATTAAGTACTGATGCAGCAGCCTTGAGAGTGTTCGAGAGAAAAGTACTGCGTAAGATCTTCGGTCCAGTACGTGTTGGCGATGATTTCCGCATTCGATACAATAGTGAGCTGTATGAGCTCCTCAACGACATGGACGTTGTACAGCGTATTAATATCCAGCGGCTGCGCTGGCTCGGCCATGTCGTTCGAATGGAGGAGGATGCTCCAGCGAGACGGGTATTTGATGCGGGGATCTGCGGAAGTCGGCGAAGAGGACGACCTTGTATCCGTTGGAAGGACCAAATCGAGGGAGCCCTGTCATCGATTGGTGTGACCAACTGGCGTAGGCGCGCAAGAAGCAGAGGCGCCTGGAAGGATGTGTTGCGGCAGGCCGAAATCCGTTAATCGGGTTGTTATGGCCAATTAAGTAAGTAAGTAAGTAATTGCGAAAGTCAAGAGAAGATAATGAAGTGTATTAATTGTTCAAAAGTAAACAGCAGGCTCAATATGGGTTTGGATGAAAACCACTTTACAAACGATAGAGAATGTCCAGTTTATAAAAATAAACTGAAAAACAAAATGAGAAATATAGGCTTGAAGATTTAACAACTAAAAGAAATGAGTGCCCTCTATACAAATGTACAAGGTCTCGTTAACAACTATAATCAAATTGAAATTACCGCAGCAACAGAAAAACCTGACTTTTTAATATTGTCAGAAACACATTTGACGAAAGATATTGATGAACAGGAAATTACGTTACAGGGATATGATAACATCGGGTCAGTATTTATTTATTTATTTATTTATTTCTTACGTTTTATAAACCAAGGTATATATACAGTACATTAATTTTTTTTTTTACATAAATACATTTTACATTAATTACATTTACATTTTAATACATTTACATTAATACATTATTTTTACAATATTCAATCAGTAGTTTCTTAAAAAAAATTATATTTTCACAGTCTTTTATATTATTTGGTAGTTCATTATACTTTTTAATTCCCTTATATTCTAAACAATTCATATCCCTTGTAGTTTTCATCAGTGGTAATCTATAATTATCTTTCAATTTCATGATTCACTGTAATTTTTCATTTAAATATTCAGGACATATTCCAAATTTTATATTATGAATAAATTTCAAGGTGTGAAAAGTAACAATTTGTTTAACATTTAACCAATTTAGTTCTTTCAGCATACTTTCTATATTTGTGTCATAGTTTTTGTTTAAAATAATACGCATAGCCCTATTTTGCAATTTTTGAAGTTTGTCCATCTGAGTTGTATTAAAAAGAAATAGTATCGAAGGACAATAAACAAAATGTGGTAAAATGATGCTATTATATACTTTAATCTTATACTCCTTATTTACTAATCTAATTGATCTAGCTAGTATCCCAATCTTCTTCGCTATTTGGTTCATAATATACTTTAAATGATCATCAAATCTTAAATATTTATCTATCATTATGCCTAAATATTTAATTACATTTACTCTATCAATAGCGTCATGCTTTATTTTCAATATACACTCATCTTTATTTACATGATTTCTTGTCAGTACCATAAATTTAGTTTTACTAATATTCAATTTTAATTTATTTTCGCATAGCCATGTATATAAATTGTCAATATCTTCATGCATCTTTCTCATAGCATTCTCAAGATTCCTATCTGCAATCATCAATAATGCGTCATCAGCAAATAATCTAATCTTTGTATAATTTAAACATATTTTTATGTCATTTATATACAGGATAAAAAGCAACGGTGCTAACACCGTTCCTTGCGGCAGTCCTATATTCACATCAATTTTGGCCGATACCGTATCAGCTACAACCACTTGTTGCTGTCTATCTCTCAGATAATTGGTCATCCATTTGTCCTCAGTATCATTAATCCCCATCTTCCGCAATTTTGCCATTAATATATTTCTATCTACTATCTCAAATGCTCTTTTCAGATCAAGGAAGGTTGCAACTATATTCATCTTGTGATTAAGATTATTCTTCCACTCCGACAGTACCAAATTTAGCGCTGTTTCGCAGGAATGGTTTCTTCTGAAACCAGACTGTTCCTCTATTAATATATTATTGTCCTCTTTATGTTTAGTTAACTGTTCTTTCACAATCAGTTCAACAAGTTTAGCATCGCATGTGATGGTATTAATAGGCCTGAGTTCTTCTGCGAGTATAGTATTTGCAACTTTTTGTACTGGAACAATAGTTGTCAATTTCCATTTCCTTGGCACTACACCCGTTGACAAACTTTCATTTATCATACCAGCGTAGAAATATGCTGTATAATTTAGAGAGTCTTTCAGTACGCCTTCCGAAAACAGGTTTTCACCGCCAATCTTATACTTTAATTTCCTCGAGATGTCATATACATCATTTGATGTAACCATTCTAAATCTGAACCGTTCCATTCCACTATAAATGTCCGGGGACAAGTCTCCATATTCATATTGTTCAATTGAGTCATTTATTTCCCTTATACTGTTTACAAAAAATGTATTCAGGTTCTCTGCGATCTCCTGGTCATTATCATAAACAATACCGTGTATTCTAACTGTTTTTATTTCTCCCTTCTGTTCTTTCAAGTTAGTCAATTCTTTTAAATATTTCCACATTTCTTTACTATTATTTGCATTAATGTTTATTTTATTTTCCATGTACCTTATTTTCTTTATTATTATTAATTTTTTATATTGTATCTTAATAATATTGTATTCATCCCAGTGACCACTTTGCATCGACATTCTATACAAATCATACTTTATTTTATTAATATTTGTAAGTTCCCTATCATACCATTTATTCATTAATTTTATTGTCACTCTTTGGCTAGTAGTTATACGAGACATTATCTCCATTATGATATCATCTAAATACTTTATCTTATTTTCTATATCACAGTTATTTAAAAAACTAAAACTAAATTGACGTAAATAATGCACTAAAATATCACAGTTATAGTTATTCCAAATAGTTAAGTTTTTAAACATTCTCATATTCAACGCGTCATTAACAGGTACATCAAAGGTAATTGTTTCATGGTCACTTATCTGATATTCGTCAAGTTTATCACAGTTTAGGTTTTTGTCATTAGAATACACAAGGTCAATTCGCGTAGAACTATGTTCTGTTATTCGCGTATCAAACATTACACATTGTTTCATTGCAGCATTAGACAAAATTTCGTTTAATTTATTTGAGTATAAATTATTTTTATTAATATCAATATTGAAATCACCAACCAATATATTGTGATCACGTAGATTAATGTTTTGATCAATAATTAGACTCAAGTTATCAAGGAAATCCGCACAACTGCCACTTGGTGATCTATAAATTACCCTTAATTTCCAATTCTTAGTCAATTTTCTTGTTTTTACAACTAAGCACCATAAATTGTTAGGAACTGCTGTCTTGTAAACTTCTTTAAATTCGATTGTGTCATGTATATAAATTATTACACCACCAGTATGTCTACTATTGGAATCACATCTCACACTTTTGTATGTGCTAATACTAATTTCAGCATCCGTAATATTATTTGTTGCACAAGTTTCCGTACATAGTACTATACCGGGTTTTTTGATTTCAATAAGTCTTTGAAGCTCTATTTTATTTGATATTATGCTGCAAATGTTAACATATATACACTTAATATATTTATTATTATTTAGTCTTCTACCATTAGATATGTTATAGTATCAATATATGTTATAGTATCAACATCCTCAAGAACAGGTGGAGTTGTCGTATACTATAAGAAGAACTGGAATGTGAAAAAGTGTATAGAGAGAACTGATGATTTGAAATATTGGATATTATTTTGCAAAGCTGAACATAATGATAATAATCATAATTTATTAATTGGTGCAATATATAGATCGCCTAGTTACAGCGAAGCTGAGTTCTGTGATATATTTGACGAAATAATTGAAGAAATCTGTGATAACAACTGTGATATTTTAATTGCAGGGGATTTTAATATAGATTGGAACAAAAACTCTTTATACAAGAATATAATTAGGAATACTCTCAATGACAATGGCCTTAAACAAATAGTTAACGAAAGCACACGTGTAACAAGAAATTCGAGCACAATAATTGACTACATAATAACTAATAATTAAAAGATAAAATGTACAAACAGTAAGGATAATAAAATTTCTGACCATGAAGTTATTAACATAGACTTTGAGAGATCGAATGAAAACACTCTAAATACGACAAAAACCATCAATATATTTAAATACGATAAGGCTATATTTAATAATGTGTTAACTGAGAATATGATATACGAAGATAGTAAAGATCTTAATGAATACGTTAAATTGTTTGATGCCTGTCTGGAAAATACAATACAAGGATTTACGTTTGAAAAGCAAGGGCACATAAATAACAAAGTGAATGAAGAATTGCGAACAATGAAAAGAGAAAAAATAATAAAATATTTACAGGCCAAATTTGAAAACACAAATCAAGCTTGGGGAGAATATAAACTAATAAGAAATCAATACAAAGTACAAATTGAAAATAATAAGAATAATTACATAACAAATAAAATTGACAACGCAACTAATCAAAAACAAATGTGGACACACATCAAAAACCTAGTACTTAATAAGAGGCAAAACTCGACTAAATCTGTGATATCAGATAGATAATTTGACCAGATAAATAAGTTCAATGCATTCTTTATTGATAGCATTAGTAGTATAAGACAATTGATTGGGAGCGTGCAATATATTAACCAAATAGAACATAGAGTGAATGATGTTTTTAAATTCAGAAGGATAAATGTTATTGAACTGGAGAGCATCGTGAAGTGTATGAATAACAAATCCGACCATGAACGTGTATCAAATAAAATTATACTTGACAACTGGAAAGTAATAGAAAATATTATGCTGAAAGTAATAAACACATCTTTAGAAACAGGTATTTTTCATGATAATTGGAAAAAATCAATCGTAACGCCAATTGAGAAAGTGCACGGAGGAGTTTAGACCAATAAACTCTCTGAAAACTTGCGAAAAAATAATTGAAAAAGTAGTTAAGGATCAGCTTGAAAAATATATAGAAAATCGCGACATATTATCTAAATACCAGTCAGGATTCCGTAAAAAACATTCGTGTGAAACCACGGTAAACTATGACATAAGTGAATGAAGAGCAGTAGGAAAAGATAAGAGGATTATAGCAATATTTCTTGACTTCAAAAGAGCTTTTGAGACGATCGATAGAGAAATAATACTGAATAAACTATATATGTATGGAATAAGAGGAATCCAGCTAGATTGGTTCAAATCGTACCTGAAAAGAAGGCAAACGACAAAATTAAATGACATAGAATCTGATGAAATAATAAATAACTTCGGAATGCCACAAGGTTCCATTTTGGGAGCGTTGTTATTCATAATTTATATAAATGACATGCCAAGTATTTTAGAAAAATGTAAAATTGTACTGTACGCTGATGACACTCTGATATATACTATAGCAGATAGTGATGAGGAATGTCGCGAAAATATCAAGTATGATATGAAAAAATTGACGGATACACATTGGTTTAAAATCGATTTTTTTTGGCCAAAATTATTTACGGCGAGAATATAATAGTTTTTTTTTTTGTCAATATTTGAATTATTATTAATTATTAATATCATATTTTGTCATTTCTGTGAAATTTAATTAAAAATTGTGTTTTTTCGCTACACATATTAATTAAAAACAACGTATTTCAAATATTTCTTGTTCCCTTTAAAAATTCTAATTTCAAAGGCCTACAAAACCGAGTGGGGATGAGCTTGGTTCGAGAAGTCGTTGTTTAAACTGATCTTGACCAGTACTTCCATCGAATCCATAGCTCAGAATTAACTCTGCAGAAATTTAATCTTTTTTATCAATATTCATTGCAGCTGAAATTACATCTTTCTGAATTTCTACAATTCTTTTTGCAGTGTGTTCTAGTAGCATTTGTAATGGTACTTTTGCTACCGTTTCGCTAACAAATATATTCTTAGGTCGGCACATGGTTTTCACTTCTAAGACCTTGAAGTAAGGAGGAAATATATTACAGTTTCTTTGTTTATTCTCCATACGGATAGCATAGTACTGTTTTTTTGAGAAATTGCTTTCGATAAGAAAAGCAAGTGCTTCCTCGCTAGAGAGAGCAACGGGCTCCTTTGAGTTTTTCCCGCACAGTTTTCGTATTTTCGATGGTCGTGTTGGACTTTGCACTGCTTCCTTTAGAACAACAGCTAAGTATTTTTCTCCCAAGGTAGTCTAGTAAAAAGCAAATATCTTAAGTTATTGCAAGTTATTGCAGGAAAAAGCTTTAGAATGTGTTGCACAAGACCACATGCTATTTTCGAATTTTGTTTTTTCACTGGACAAAGTTGGACATTTTTTTAAAAGTTTAAATTTATGGAAAAACAAAATAATTATTGAATGCGCGAATATGCATGTAAACAACACACGTTATTTCTATGTTTATTTATTTTTTTTAACTTTTTATTTTACAATTAGTTAATACATACCATAAACTTTATTATCCATTAAAAATATTTTTTTTAACTTTTTAATTTTATTCAAAAACACTATTTGATCAACTACTTAAATTAAACTACTTGCACTTGATTATTCAACAATAGTAAAAAGTTCTATGTTTGTCGCTCTGTGGACTAACGGTAAATACCGGTTTATAAAAACAAAATTAATTTTCTGATAACTTGAAGCGTTGGCTATCATGCTGTATTAAAAATATACAAAAAACCAAAATTAAAAAATTACATTTTGGCCAAAAAAACTGAATTTTAAACCAATGTGGGATGGCTTAAAATGAATAAACTCAAACTAAATGAAAATAAAACAAAAATAATGGAAATAAACTTAAATTCAGAAGAAATATTTAAAATAAATGACACAGTAATTGAAAAAGTCGAATATATAAAATACCTTGGTTTTATAATCGATAAAAAATTAAATTTCAATGAACAAATAGATTACTTATGCAGAAAAGTTGGTAAAAAATTAGTTTTTTGAAAAGAATAAGAAGCAAAATATCCAAGTCTATAGCGATAAATATATACAGCACGATAATAAAACCACACTTTGAATATGGTTCCACTATTTTATTCACATGCAGCAGCACAATTCAATTAGCAAGGATGCAGAAACTGCAAAATAGAGCTTTGAGGATAATACTAAAATGCGATCGTTACACACATATAAATACAATGTTAACAAATCTAAAATGGATGAGCATAGCACAACGGCTCCAATTTAACACATTAAGGTTTATTAGAAAATTGCAACAAGGAGACGCCCCGAAATATCTATGTGATCAAATACGTTATGTGGGAGACAGCCAACCATATCAACTAAGAAATGCATGCGACTTACGCAGCATGCATTTATTAATTTAATTATTTTCCATTTATATAATTATTATCCTTATCGAAGTAATACATTAACCCTCGTTTTCGAATAAAGGGATTCACAATAATTTAAAATATTATGACTTAATAGATTTGTGTGGCTTCTAGTTTATTCAGGTATGTCGACGCGTATCTAACAGTACCCCATTATTCGTCTAACGCATTATGTACGTTCGAATTTTAAAATATACCAGCGGAAAGCTTTTAAATTTTATAGGATTATAATTAGTCGCTTTTGAATTTTTTCTATATTCGATGCTGAGATCCAGCCCTATAACTAAATGCCATAACTCCATATTAGTTTTAATTAGTCGTATAGTAAAAAACCTCTTTAAGTTTCTACAAATTAACCCATGAATTTGTTCCATAATGTCACCTTTGCGTATACATATATGTATGTGTTTTCTACTTTATACTAATGTCAACATAAACACCAAGCGTGAGTTCTAGGTATCACCTGGCTGTTCATAAGTACAAGAGTGTCTTCGCAGCATAAACTCTATATGAGTACATATTTGTTCGTTTAGTTTTATTCTCCATCATCTCAATGAGGAAACTACCTTTTAGAAGGGATATGTAGATATTGTTTCTTGTTAGTCCGCAGTATACAACAAATTCAAAAATGGTCCAAGTATTCTATTTTGGATAACCCCACCGAATTATGCCAAAAACTTTTTTCACGTAAATAAAAAGTGCTAAGCAATATTTAATTTTCTCAAATATATTTCTCACGACCTGCACTAATCTGTGGATTTGTTCTACCGTACTATATTTTCTTCTAAAACAGAATTGTTGGTTCGAAATGCAATCGATTTGAATTATTAAAAGTTAACTTTGACGCTATGGGTAAAAGGAATAGTAAGGCCTTTTACTGACTTAGGTATCATCTTAACAAGACAAAAGATTCAGAGAATAGAGGAGAATTGAATATAAAAGTAAACTTTCTTAACACTATGCAAATCAGTTACAGTGTCATTCTGTTACTGATTTTGTTGATCCCTAATTTTAGATAATTCTTAAAATAATTTAGGTAACTCTTAACGCATTTTCTTTATTATTTTCCAAAATATGGAACTTTGAATATTTGTATATCAAACAAAAATATGGTAGTATATTATATATTAAGATCCCCATGAGGTTACTGTTTAAATCAACGAGTGACAGAAAACGAGGACCCAATGACTGGAAAAATGTGCATAATGCACTTTTCTTTTCACTTTGAAAACTTTTGACGACATATATCGATGAAGTAACTAAATTTTGTAAAAAAAAGTTCAATGCAAATACTTGTGGTTTAAAGGTATACTGACAAAATAGTGTCCTCACCAAAATTGCCGCATAACTCGAAATTGTTTGTTGTCTTATAACATACAAATATTCATTTGAAATAAATTCTTTATGTCAAATAAGCGTCATAGATTAGTATTAAATCTATTCGTTTATTCTTAAGGTATAAACATATAGGCTATAGACAGCAGCTCGGCAGTTCGATAGAAAATTGTGCCAACTGTTTTTTCTGCCGTATGTCGACTGTTTAAATTCTTTGAAAGCAGAGCAGAAATAACAGCTGATAAAAACTTAACAATGAACAACAATTTAAATTATGAACACATGTTTCTTTAAAGAAAACATACTTTTCAGTGGTGTCACTACCGAATTTTTTATTTACGCAAAAATAAGACCACATACATATATATAAAAAAAACAATTCATGTAGCTTTAATAATGGACTATGTATTTTTTCTAAAATTTCAAAAATTATTAAATTAATCTCCGCATTCCGAGAAATTATTCCTTTTAAAAATTTATTATTGTATTCATAAAAAATATTTTTAGTTAACGTGCTTATCAACGAATTCGAATATTATTAATAAACCTTTTATAATTCCATTTTACTTTTTATATTTTTCTTTTTTTATACATGGATCATTTTTTATTTCTTGATTGATTTTGATTCAATAAAATAAATATTTTAAGCTGTTTTTAATTTTTATTTTATGTTGTAATCTGCTTATGTTGTAATCTGCTTTCAGCTGCTCATAAAATAGAAAATAGTCTAAAGGCCATTATTACAACTTCCCGTTAAACTTGGGTATACATACATACATAATTGGCCATTACAACCCTTCAGTCAGGATTACGGCCTAGCTTCTCACACCACTCATGTTGTGTGCGTTAATTTTATACGTGAATGGCGGGACCTACAGTTTAGCGTCGACTCCGAACGACAGATTTTTGAGAAACTTTTCATGGCAATTTTATTTACTCTCAGAGTTTTTGCCAGAAATCTGCTGAGAGGAAGTCGCCGAAGAAATATTTTTTTTCATATTTCATTTTTGATGTCTGACCTGGGATACGAACCCGGGCTTTACGAATAGTAAGCCAACACACTACCTACTACACCACGGCGACTTCAGTATAAGGATACCTTTTCCTAAAGGGAACTGTAAAGTTACCTTTAACTTATTTTCGTTATTACAACTTACAGATTAAATAAAGTTAACATTTTCAAAAATATGGCAGTGGCAGAGCAATGTCGGTAACACTGCTCAAATTAAACAAGTTTTATTTAAATGCAGTGGTAACGACGGGCTTCGTTTTTTGTTGTATTAGCTCACTTTGTTTATATTTGGAGTTGCCGTACATTAAATTAACTTTAAAAGTTACCAGTAGGATGATCTTCCCTTTAGTTTAACGCTCATATTTATCTTATCGTCCACTTATAATAATGAAAAGTTATTTATCTGCCCGTTAAAATCCTCTCTTTAGTTAACGGCAAGTTGCCCTAGGTTGGGCAGAAACAGCTTAGGTTGTTGTCTTGACTCTTTCTGTTCTGCCGTCAATATAATCGTCTTCATACAAACGAGTGTATTTTAAACTTGGCAGCTTTCTGTCATCTGTCGTCTATGTGTTTATACCTTTAAAGAAGCACTCAAACTAATTTTCATTTCGGCATATTACGCTTAAGTTCCAAAAACAAATTGTCATCCAGTTCATTTTCTTATTTAGTGTATTCTTTTAAAAATTCATTGCATCATCATGGGAGTAGCCATTGTAAAACTGTTTATATTTTGCAGTAATGTTTCTGAAAACGTTTCGAGGTGGTACTAATAATTAAAAACACTAACAATAATAATTATTTTTTTTTCGCCGAGGAGGGGTGAATGTACCTAACCGCACCATAGAGGAAGTCGTCTCATCATCCGTGTGTGTTCCCTCACCCACTAAATCCCCACCGCGTCTCCCGTAGACTTGTTGTGTCCACTCCGGAACTACGGTGGTATTACTTCGGAGCGAAGTCCTTTTGGCCCTTTGGTCTCTGCGAGTTCATATCCGCGTCCGGATTGCGTATCGAAAGTTGAGGAGACATCTAAGCGTCTCCACTATTCCTTTCGCTAAGTCCCTGTTTCGGTTCCGTTTGGCACGTGTGCCAATATCATCAATGCCGACATGCTTACATGTTCTGCAGCCTCAAGATCTCTCTTTTTCAGTCTCAGAATGAGCTCCACGTAATTCACCACTGAGGTCCAATTTTCAATATTCACAATCATAATCTCTACAATGTCAGCGACCACCGGTGTAAGGTCTTTTACGGTTGCCTCTTGACTCAGAACGCTGTTCAGGTTCTCCCTGAACTCCTTTCTTCTGCCTCCTTTAGCCATTTCAATGAGTATGGCATCTGTTTTCGTCTTCCGCACGGCGCGTATAGCTATCTCCGATTCCCCCGGTTTTATTTTGCTCCGTATGTTCCTCAGTACGTCAGCGTAACTGCGCCCCTCGGTTTGGTGAATGATTACAGCTTCTGGACGTTCTTTCACAATTCTTCGTCGTTCCGTTTTCTCTTTCTTTGCCGATTTCTTGCTCTTTACTGTTTACCATTCTTCATCCACTAATGTTTTCATGAGCTGTGTCGTGTATCTTGGTTTCCCTATCGGCCTCTTTTCCGGGCGGATCTCCGCCGGGCTTGAGGCGCCTCTCTCGTTGAGGGAACCTACAGGTGTGGAGACATCACAGTCGTTCCTGTTATTCTTGGCGCTCTCAAGGGCCTTACTCGCTTCCTTTTCTGCAATCTTCCAGTTTTCTCTATAGCTCCTCATTATGTCAATGAGCTCCTTTAATTCCGATACTCCGCTCTGAACCTTGTTAATGTTCCTTTGCCACTCTAATCTTGCGAATAACACTTTGGCACTTAGTAAGGGTCTCCTCCTCTGAGTTTCTCATCTTGCATATAAAATCCTGTCTAGGGGAGCTGTGCCCTAAAAGCGATTCCTCTGTTATACTGTACACTGGTTTCGTTGCGTGCGACTGCGAAACGTCCACATAACGTACGTTCGTTTTTAGCATATGAAGAGCAATGTAAATGCTTACCGAAATGCACTGCCTCGTTTGAAAAACGGAACGATCTGTATAAAACAGAATTCCTTAACGTCTTTATGTGAAATTTTGACATGAGTGATGGGACTATTGTATGTAGAATTGCATTGCGGCACAAATGTCTTCTTGTTCCGGTTTATTCATGTAAAACTTTTGAAATTTTACATGTACATAATGATTTTTCTTTAATTTTTGATTAAATTAATAATAAAAAATAATTTTTAAGAAATAAATACTTATTTTTATGATTCTATTGTGCACACAAAAACATTTAAACAAATTGAATAAAAATATATATGTATTTTGAGTTACAAAGAAGTGCGAATGTCCTTTTTGATAATTTTATATATGTATATTAATCGGATATATTAATCTTTTAAATTTATACATAAAAAATGATTTTTCTTTAGTTATTATTATTATGATTGTAATGTGTATAAAAAATTTAAAACAAAATAATTAAATAATGTTTTTTGAGTAGCAATACAAATACTCTTTTTGGTACTTTCCTTTTTTTATACATAAATCTTTTTAATCTTTAAAAATTTTAAATACATATTTTATAATTGTAACGTTAGAGTTGTGTTTTTATTATTATTGCTCTAGCTAGAGGTATTGTAATGAAATTTAATAAAAAAGAAGGCAAAAATTCACTTTGAATAGAACAATATTCGACAGTGTACTTATTCCATAAATTCTATAAATATTAACTCAGATTAAACCAAAAAATTTAATATTCTATAATATTACAAGAATAACATAAACTGAAGAAGCAAATATAACTTTTTCCAATTAAGGCCTAATATGATACTTTCTTAATCTTGCATTACCTTAACAATACTCATCACTGTTCTGAACAGCTGAGTTTGTGCAAACGTCTGCAAATGAATTTCTTTATATTGTGTTGCGTTCGTGTATGTATTTCGCTTTGTGTTCTGTTTCGTTTTTACATTCTTTGTTGACAGATGTCACGTTTTTAACGTTTCTATAACTACACAAATCTTCTTACGTTAACGTACGTTAGGTTTTTCAACGCTTCGCTAACCAGAGTTTTATAATTAAATATCGTTATTAGTATTAATAATGGTTGCTGAAGTAATGGCTATTAATATATTTAATAATGTAATTGTTATTTATATTACACATGAAATAAATGCTTAATAAAAAGCAAAAATGATTTAAAAATTAGAATGAAAAGTTAGGTTACCACCAGGATAACAAACTCGTCTCGATGTGGGTCTCGTCACAGGGCACTCTTTCGTGGTATGAATTCAAATACCCGGGTGGTGCCCTTTCACGAACTGCTGCTTCATGCGCGAATGAAAATCTCTTGCTTGTAGACAAGTATGTGGAGCCAATTCTACAACAAATGCCGCAAGCAATGCAGCAGAAGGCAGAAGACTTTTTGAATTCTCAAACCTCCAGTGAAGAACACGGGCGCTGGTGTTTCTTCTTCAATTAACAGAGGAAATGGGGTAGAAACTATCGTCTTTCATGCAGGTTTTCCGCAAGGGAAATTTAAAGAATAGAAACAGATCTTACGAGTTGCCTCTCTGCGGCTCAAAGCGTCCGAAAAAGCTGGGGAGCCTTTGAACTAACCTTTCCTTCAGTTGACTTTCATCGACTGATCATGGCGTACCTGAACTAATTGGGAAACAAAGCGATGGGTTAACACCAGCTCGTGGGCAGTTGTTAATTCCTCGCCAGTAAAGGGAAAAGAGAAGGCTGCGATCTTCGGATTACGATTGATCAATCACCTTTACAGAGGCTGAAGGCAAAGAGGGGCAAAGTGTTGTGAGTTGGCTCATCTGGGGATACGTCACCTGGACATAAGTGATGCTAAGACTTCAGATGAGGCTAAAAGTGGAGAAGATTTAATTGCATCACTGCAAAGCCACCACACACAACCTTCTAACCACCCTGTGCCGCCTTGAGGTTAACACCGCTCTTATCCAGGAATAGGATTCTGGTTTTTAGAGATCCAGATTATTAGCTACTTGATCCCAACACAATTGACAAAATAAGAACCTGTTTTTTTTGGTAAGTAGTAAGTTGAATCTGTTAACCTAACTTTTGTACAGGTAGTTTACAGGGACAACCTTGGGGTCGAGCTATGCCGTGTATATGCCATACGAGATTGTAGTGTCTCCTGGGGACCTTATTGGACTTCTGGTAAAACATGCGAGAAGACGTGTAATCCAAGCGCTGACGTAAATAATGGGGGTCAGCCGATTTTAGATTTTATTATTCTTAATAGGCTCAATATTTGTAACGTAGGTAATACGCCAAATCATGTTAGGGAAGCTGTAATTACTATTACGATAAGAAGCGACCGGAAGAAGTTACGGCCCTCAGGGACCAATCCACTTCTGGCATTAACGGACATTTTATTGACTTGTTATAGAGTAGCTTTCTTACCCGGGTAAGAGGAACCAGCCATCCTGATGGAACGCGGAACTTTAAAAACTCCGCTGTTGAACTAGGAGACTCTTTAACAAGGTGAAAATTTCGGTTGAATATGTTGAATGGCCAGATCCAGCCTTAAAAACGAAAATAAGCGCTAAAAAGGGAAATTAGGCTCTAAAAAAGAACCACCTGTCTGAGTTTCTGCGAAAGTGTTGAGGAAATCGATAGTGTATCTCGTTTCCGCAGGATTTTACTTTGGATACTGCTGCTGCTTTCTTGCTGAAAGCGCAACTTTTTACCACTGGTTTAAGAGGAACAATTTAAATCCATGTAAGCAAAAGTTAAAAGTTAAGTGTGACTTTTTAGCAGTGATAAGATTTCGCGGGATATGATCCAGTTATAACAGAAGATTCCAGCAAATAATTTCTATAAAAACAGAAGATAATTGAATGACAATGGCGTTAAATAAATAGTAAAAGAATACATTCGGGAACAAAAATTGATTATGTTGTAACAAAAAGCTTTAAGACAATGGTGGAAAATTGTAATCAAAATAAGACAATGAAAATTTAGAGTTTTGTAATATAACAAAAATCAATTTGCAAGAAAACTAAATAATAAAATCAGCTTTCGGGAAAATATGGATCTCAATGAAATTTTTTAATGATAAATGCGTGAATAAAGTTTAGAGGAAACGATACTTTACTTTTAAAAAGACAAATAATTTTGGGGTATAAAATGGACAAAATCACGAAATACCAAACAGCTAAATTGTGGGTGGTCTGATAACAAATCGATAAGAAATTTGTACATAGTTGAAAAATGAAAATGTTGAAAGTTAAAAATAAAAAATGTAAAACATTGAAATTAAAATATAAAATGCGAAGAACCAGAAACAAATTTGAAGGGATATAAAGGACTTGGTAATAAAAAACACTAACATGTGATAAAATCTGTAATATTTAACAACGTATTCAAATGATTTTGGTTAACCAAGGATTCCAAGATCGTGGAAATTCAATTGCAGACCTTAAAGCTATAGTAACGGAATTAAAGATCGAACCGTTCTACATATATACATAATTGGCCATTACAACCCTTTATTCAAGATTACGATCTAGCTTCTCACACCACTTAAGTTGTGTGTGTTGTTGCCAGAAATCTGCTGAGAGGAAGTCGCCGAAAAAATATTTGTTCATACTCCGTTTTATTGGAGATGTCTGATCTGGGGTTTGAACCGTGTCCTCACGTGTAATAAGCCAACATACTACCTATTAGACTACAGCGACTTCGTGTAAAATTTTGTTTGTTAATATTGTAGTAGTATTAACAAAAACAAATTTTAATAATCGGTATGTAATGGGGTAAACTTTTCATTAAGTTCTAAATACATCATTGGAAACAGAGAATTGGAAAGAAAATATGTTTATTCTGGTTGAAAAAATAGCAATGACGAGGAAATGTAAAAAAAATATATAAAAAAAAACAAAAAAAATATATATAATATATAAAAAAACAGAAAATCTATAGAAAATATTATTCTGGTTAAGGAAAAAATTTTTCTCGTGAAGCGTCTGTAAATTATGTTATTGATCAGTGGAAGTGCATTGAAAAAATAATATAACTTGGCTATATTTCTGAATTGTAAGATACAAAAAGTATAGAGTGTAAGGACAATATGAGATATAAATGATGTTAACACACGACTGAAAATGAAACAAAGTGACATTAAAAACAAAAAAAGGACCAGATAGAAAACTTATGAAAATAATAAAGAACGACATCTTAAAAAAAATACTAGCTAGAGTATATTTGCAGCCTTAGTAGGAAATTGTGAGCCTTGCTCTATACCAGTTGTCAATGAGGAAGACGAAGGAGTCTAATAAGGGTAAGGAAACGGGAAGGGATAAATCGTTGGCTAACTTCCTTATGGCCAACACACCCTTATCCGGACAAATTTAGGCTGACCCATCTCCATCCAACAATCCTGGCTCTCAAAAAGAGATCGTTAAGGGAGCCAGCTCTGGAGATAAGTCATTAAGTTTATATCAGCTGCTGATGGCGGCTGCTAAAGTATGGTAATCCAGAACTGTATCAAAAAGCAGAAACGCAACGTATTGACTGTATCTCTTTAATCAAAGATAGGCCAGGTGACGTAGATGGTGGTGGATACCACACTGACGGTATTGGAGAATCAAAAAGAAGGCCTCGTTACGACTCAGCGGAATGTGGTAACTTCAATGGCTTCTAGCGCTAACGAAAGAAGGAATTTTAAATTCGCTGAGGATGCAAAATCTCTTGATAGGATGGAGCGACGCGTTAAGTTCGATCTTGATAGGATTAGGTTTTATTTTGCGAAATCTGCCAGGACCAAACAGATTGCAGGTGGTGCAAATGAATCTGCATCATTGTGAGACTGCCTCAGTCGAACTAACAACTAAACTCGGAGAAGGATGTGGCCTTTATTCAAGAAACTTGGATCAACAAAAAGGGTTAGTGGGTTAGTGGTTTAGCGATTAAAGGATACACGCTTTTAACCCCTTCAGGTCAGAACAAGATGAGAACGTACAAAACATTCTCTAGCTGAAAACCCTATTTGTATTAAAAGACGTCTCAAAAATATCGCATACTTAGCAGCATCGAACATACATATATATATATATATTCGGCCTCCGTACTACTTAACTAAACTTATTATTCCATTATTTGCTGGACTGTTTGAGGCCTGTTGCCACTGGCGGTGGCTGTTGTTAGTTGAGGAGCGAATTTAACCACCAAAAACAAAAAGCCGAATTGAATTTGGTTGAGACGTTTATTTCTATATATAAAAAAACTTATAAATAAAAATACAAAATAACTATTTTTGTTCTTACCGCAGTGCTTTCCTTCGACAAACTGAATTTGCTTTCAAATATTTTTCAAGTTGTGCCGTATACATACAAACTTAACGAAACAAGGAAAATACAAAGCCAATTTGATCATTTACATGTAATACATACAAAGTAACTTAACGAAACAAAAGCACTGCAGCAGAAAAAAAAACAAAGCCTACTTGATCCTTTACATGTAAACGAATATACAAAAAAAGGGAAAACAAATACATAACATATGTGTGTAAATAATCAAGGGACAAATGAACATTTAGGCAATTCACAGATTAACAAATTAAATTAACAATTAAGTAAATAAATAATTAGAACAAATAAATAAAAATTTCCCAGCTTTATGAGCCATTAAGCGACAAGGCCATATATCGTGTTGTGGAGCTGGAAGCCACAAATTTTTCAGGCTGTCGCATATTTATCTCATGGTGTATTTCGTTATTTTGATAGGCTGAAACTCTACTGATTTGGTGTATGCCATCAATGCCAGCTCTAATCATACGGTAGAATATCTAACCACGGGTGAAAAAGTTTCATTGTAGTCTATACCATACCTATGAATACAACCTTTAGACACAAGTCTGGCTTTGAAATGTTCTATTCGACTCGATATTTATAGCCCTAGCTCCTTGCCAAGTCCATTAAAGAATAGGTGTCATATTTGTTGTGTGATGACTTCTCTGATCGCATTGCGTCGTACCATTCATTTCTGTTTGGACTATTCGTTGCCTTATCAGCTGTTGTCAGAATTTTTGCCTCAGTCATACTTGAAATTTGTTTTTTCCTTGTCTGTCTGTTCTTATTTTCCTTGATCTGCCAGGACTCCTTCTGATTGTCAACTTCATTTCCTCAATCATCTTCGCAAAATCATAATCGATGTCAGAGTAGGCATTTTCATCAGTCAATTGCTTGTAGTAATGTAATTGGTTTTAGAGGCATTTAGAACTATTCGGTTTTCTTCAACATTTATTTGCCAAATAATTATCAGGATTTTGTTTCCGTTAATCAACAGACTCCTTCTCAACACAAGCATCTTCTTCAAAAATAACACTGCGGATTTCAATTTCTATTTCATTCATCAATACACTGCAGTATTTACCACTTCTGTCCACAAATTTCCTAAGACACCACTATGTACCATCATTGAAAGACCTATTTCCTATGTTCTATTGACTCGCTCGGCTATACCATTATGATGCGGTGTGTATGGTGTAGTCAACAAATTCGCTATTGACACATTTTCGTCCATTATCAGTTCGGAGCATCTGATTATTTTTGCCAATTTGCTTAATCTATGAACGTAACAAAATATCTGGGGTCACCGATCTAATTTACGTTAAATCGCCACATCACTGTGAATGAATTCCTTCGGAACCTCTTGTGGACAACGACTCAGATAGAACTTGCTTAACTAGCTGCACTAGAAAAATTCTACAATTCCATTCCAGTTACCATCGGTTTATTTGCCATGTCACATAGAGATTTAAAATTAATGTGGCCAAATCTATTGTGCCAAATTCTGCAGGTACTAACAGCAATATGCAAGCTGTAACCTATGGCTATGGCTGCAGCTAAGAAGAAGAATTTAGTGAGTCCAGCAAAAGTGGAAGATGTAGGTACAACATATGATACTTGTATGTTAGCAATGAACAAACATTTTAAGTCTGCTACATCTGGTTTTGCTGAGCGCTACAAATTTCATAATGCCACCAAACTAGCCAGTGAAACAATAAATGAATGGGCCATTCGAGTAAGAGCATTAGCAGTGCATTGTGAATATGGTGTTAACTTGGAAACAGCTATTCGGGATAAATTCGTAATGGAGCTAGAAAAGGGTCCGGCCCGTGATAAAATTTTCCTGGAATCGGTGGATTCTTCTTTTGAAAAGGTCCTGGAAATAGCCAACAACGTGGAGTACACCAAACAACAGTATAATTTAGTCCATGAAATTAAAGAAGAAGGTTTAAATTATATAAAGAAGAATAAAGGAGGTCCGCAAAAAAAGCAGCAACAACGTAAAATATCAGCAGAACAATGTAAAGTATGTGGGTACAGCAATCATAGGAGTGACAACTGTAAGTTTAAAAATTACAAATGCAATAATTGTAAGCAAAGAGGGCATTTAAAAAATGTGTAGTGTAAAAACAATTAATTGACAATAGTGATGTAAGTTTATATTCTATTTGTAGTACTGATGATGGTCCTATTAAAATCAAAATTTTTGTAAAAGATAAGCTTTTTGAAATGGAACTTGATACAGGTTCAGAAAATAATGTTGTCTCGGTTAATTTTTACGAAGCATAATTTGAAGAATATAATGTTAGGAAAGTTGACGTGTGGTTGAGATCATATGATGACACAAGTATAACTGCTATTGGTGCATGTAATGTTAAAGTCAGGTATGGTGATAGAATAGAAGTAATTCCGTTCATAGTATTTAAAAATGGTGGCCCGCCATTACTAGGAAGAAATTTTCTAAAAATGTTTAAAATTGAAATTTGTAAATTAAATTATTGCGCATCCATGCCAATCGCTGGCAAATTATTTACAAGTTTGGAAGCCTTTTCGATGGTAGTTTGGGAGAGTTTCGAGGTGGTGAGGCAGTTTTGAAAGTAAAAAGTGGTACAGTACACAAGTTTCTTAGACCAAGGCCATTACCTGTTGCTATAATCGACAAAGTGGAAAAAAAGATAGATTATTTAGTGCAAGAATACTGTGATGGGGGATCCCTATCGTTCCAATTGTAAAGAATAATGGAAATATTAGAATTTGTGGGGATTTTAAGGTCACCCTTAATCCGCATTTGAATGTTGAGAAGTACCCACTTGAAGAATTTGAAGTTGGATCTGAGCATGGCATATCAGCAGGTAACATTAAGCCAGGAATCGAGGAAATATACTACTATTTCAACATCTAAGGGTCTTTTTCAATACCCTAGGTTAATACATGGGTTGGCTTCGGCACCTGCTATTTTTCAAAGGATAATGGATACCCTTTTAGTAGGTTTAGGCGGGGTTGTTGTCTTTTTGGATGATATATTAATTAGTGCACCGAACAGAGGGTTACACATTCAAAGACTTGAAAAAGTACTTAGCATATTAAATGATGCTGGGTTTAAATTATCAGTGGAAAAGTGTGAATTTTTTCCAAAAGAATTCAATATTTGGGCCATATAATTGACAAAAGTGGTTACATATGAAGCCAGAGAAAATTAAGGAAATATCTAACATTCTATATCCCACAAATGTTATTTGTTTTTTTTGCTTTATTTTATAATTGTTATTACATTAACATTGTAAAGTTTACCGTTGTTAAATACTGGTTTTATCACGGTTTTCTTTTTTGCATTTGCATACTTTTAAGTATTACATATTACATATTAAAAAATAAGAATTTTTACTCTCTAAGCAACTAGCAATAGAATAAGTCGTCTTTAGTGGAAATAAAGAAATTGAACAAAAAATTAAAATAAATACATATATACACTGCTGTTGAGATTATTACAATTCCTAACTTTTTTATAAACATTGTTAGAGAAATGTAGATATCACGCAAATGGGGATTTCACTGACTGAAGTCTTCTTTGACAATTATTGCTTGGGACCGCAGATATATAGTTATTATTAAGATACATACTTGTCACAAATCATATTCTTTTTGTTTATTCAATTTAAATTCTTTCCGGAAAAAGAACATCTTCGTGAACAGCGAAGGTGCATAAAACATTACTGCGTTGCGATTATTTCTTAGATTACTATCAAAAAAAAAAAATAAATAAATTTAGGTCTAACAATTTTCTGTAATCATGTCTTATTAGTTTTGTTTCGAGTATGGACTGAGCAAAATTTATAACGCGACTGGTTGATTTATTAACATAGAAATTTGTTCTTTCGCCATCTAGTTCAAATTGAAATTTATTTAAATTTGGCATGCTTTTTTAAATCTTACGAATCTTACGGCATTGAAACCGACGTTTTTCTTCATTTTTATCTCAAACACGCTCCTCAAAATTATTTCGTGTATATGGCAATCATAAGAACGGCATTTGTAAAAAGTTTTATAGGAGCAGTGCTTACTGCTATTTTATAAAAATCCAAAGCATTTATGTTGTCTTAAAGGCCCCATTCATGAATGGCATTCATGTTCTCTTCCTGTTCCATTTTGCAAAGCAAGAATTTAGGGTAATTTCTCAATGTGCCCGCTATGTATAATAATTGGCAACCTATCCACTGTTTCGTTTTCAGTATAAGCTGATAATAGTTTGTGGTCCTAACGCAAGCACATTATATTAAAAGTACTAATGTCGAATTTCCTTTTTCCAACTTTAACATAGGGCAGCTCCAATAGAATTTTTATTATTATCTAATTTTGAGTGTCAAACTCTAACGCGTCAACAACTGCAATGATAATGTGTACACCTACGTTCATTTCTTATGTGCATATGCAGATTTTGTGAAAATGTTGCCCTTATTATGTTAAATATACGATTAAGAAAAAAGTAGTCAAGGTAAAATATTGTTACGTTTTTACCCTTTTAAAAACGTTAAAAATATGAGTTCGTAGATTGAAAATAAAATAAAAATAAATTTGTGTTTAATTTTAAATCAATTCTTTATTGTTCGCACAATTCCATGTGCCACCTTTGGTAAAATTAATTTACACAACAACAATTTACTTAAATTGTTATTCTGGTTCAACAGTATAATGAATACTTTCGAAGGAGAATGACTGCTTTCGGAAAAGATCTAAAAATGTAAACAAGTTGTTTTCATTGTTGTTGTTTGTGGATTTTGTTTACGTTTATTCTTATAGTGTTGTTGTTGCTTGTTTACTTTGTTTATCCCCTTTTTTATACACTGATGTTGTTGTTATATTCTTTGATCATGTGATCAACCCCATTGTTTTTGTTGCTATATTTTTACTTATTCGTTGATCATGTAAACAAGTCCATTGTGTTGTTTTTGGAACTTTTGTTTATCATTTTATACATGATCAAGTCCACTGTTTTGTTTTTGGATTTTTGTTTATTATTTAATAACACCGTTTCCACTTTCGTAACAATACGTTTAAAACTTTACAGCAAACATCTTCATCTTACAACATTATTCATAAAATTAATACTTTTAAAGTTATAAGGCAAGAAAATAAAATATTATGATTTCCTCTAAATTTGCTTGCGGCACGTCTTAACCCCAACCGATTGATCTGAAAATTTAACAGGATTATTTCTTTTTTTTTAAATATGTATTAACCAAACTGGGGTGAGACTGGAAAAAAAATCGACAAAAAAATCCCCTATAGTAAAGGTCACCCTAATGTACATTTGTATATATGGCTTTTACTTCCTTTAATTGTTAATTTGTCAGAACAATCCTCCTCATTTTGTTGCCCAATTTATTTTGAAATACCGGGCACCCCCTATCATTTGTACGGTGATTTACATTCTAGCCCATATTAAGTCCGCTATTTAATTACGCGATTTTATATTTTTCAATAAATTTTAAATTGGCTTTTACAATTTTTCATATTTCATTTTCTTCGTAATCATATAACATATCAATTATTATTTCTTTAACTCTACTGGGTTGGGCAGCTTAACTTCATACCCATGTGATATTTTGTCGTCAATACCTTTTTTATTTTCTGACTTTTTTACCACTTTCACTTTGTATAATTATTGTTCCATGTCGTATAGTTACCACATTTGCTATTTTATACGTATATATTATATATATATTGTATATATGTATACACACATATGTATATGTATATTACTTTTTATGACTCATTTACTACGTTCTTAATCTCTGCACATATTTTCGTTTCTTTCGTCCACTGATTTGAATAGGTTTTTGCAGTTGTTTTCAACATCGTTTACATTATTACAAAATTTTTTGTGCCTACGCGACGTTTTGTTCACAATATCTTTGATATTTATTCATCCTTTCTGCATACCGTTTTACAAAGGCTTCTAATAATTGTTTAATTTCATTTTCGTTTTGTTTAAGTGCCGCTTCAAATTCATATTTATATTCCACTAAATTTAATTTAATTTATGCATTGTCATCATATCCATTGTGCATATACTGCATGCAGTCATATATGTAAACCTTGGTCATTTATGCCATCTTACTTTTGAAAAATGCTTGTTAAAACTGCATTACAAGAACAGTATTTTAACCCGACTTTTTGCAATACCTGTGCAAATAGGTAACACATTTTTAAAACAATTTGACCTATACGAAACATCAATGGCTTTCTTCATCAGCATCACCCGAGAAGACGATTTACGACATATTTTAAGAGGTGAACTTATCACTATTAATCATAAGAAGCACAAGGAACACATCAAATGGCCGCAACTGAAGTAAAAGCAATCAATACATACGCTGTTCTGCTGCTCCCAGAAACATTCGGCTTTATCGCGTGATTAGAGGGATCTAAGCAACATGAATATGAAAATTGAGACAACCTTGACAAGATGTAAATATCACCAACCAAAAACATCAGGAGAAGAAGAAAAAACATAGCTCGGAAACCGGGAGGAAGAGGAATAATCAATAATTTTGATTTTTATTTAGTTTTTAATTTATACCAATTTTTACCTATTTTTTCATAATTTCAGACCTTAGTAAGTAGTAATTACTTTAAAGTAATAAAGACTATTTAAATTTTGTAGTATTATTTGTTTAACTAATTAATGATTCGTCTTGGTTAAATATACTTAAACTAAGAAATAATATTACTCACTATATCTGAAGATCTGCACAGTTTCAAAAAATCTTTCAATGCAGCATTTGTTCTGTGTGCCATTGCTCTGAAGTTCCAGAACGTCTGTAAGTAAGACTTGCAATTACAGCATACTAAATCAGATAAGCCGTCAGTTGGTAAGACCTAAAATGAAATGGAGGAAAAAGTTGTAGCGAGGTGCTAAATTAATTTATATTTACTAATTTTATAGGTTGGGCCTTAAGAGTCTCAAAGGTCAGCTTAAGTCCTCAACCAAACAACTTCGCCAAGGGTCTTAAGAAGTCCTCAAGGGATAAGTTGTTTTATTACTTTATATTTGATGTTAACAGCTTGAGTGCTGGCCAAGTAATAATTTATTAAATCAAAATTCACTTAAGATTAAGTAAGCTTAGTTACAATAATGATAAAGCATAAAAGAGAATAGGTGATAATCAAATTTACATATGATATAATTCCCTCACACAGAGTTGTATTTATTATGTATGCAAAAGTTAATAATTATGAAAAGTAATTAAAAATTATTTGGTATCACTTTTGTAAATAACAAATAATATTTAAATTCAATTTGAAATATGTGAAATGAAATGTGAAATAATATATAATATAATATAAATATATAAAATAATATAAATATATAAAGTCATATAGTCCGCTACAACCTCCCCCTCTGTTGCATTATATCGTCCCGATTTTGCAACAGGACCTTAACATCTTCCCTCAATGTTTAGTCTGCTTATTTTGTAAACGTACTGATCTTCTAGGTTGTGTATTTGTTTCTATTGGATCATCATTGTCTGGCGTTTAGTAAAAGATGTTGTTTGTAGTGTTGATTTCTGTGGTTTGGTTGACTTCGTATTTGTAGGACGACCTCTTTTTCTCAATGGATATATAGGTCTACTAGATGTGCCTTCATACGGGATCAGTGCTGATACATGATGTGTCGCTATTGGTGTTTCAGGGTTCTCTTCTTTAGCTATTGTGTAGCATGATGCTCCTTTTTTAGCTATTACGATATATGGCCCATCACGACGAGGAGTAAATTTTGCGGTTATACCTTTACTTGCTTTGGATAAAATGTGTGTGTCCACTAGAACTTTGTCACCAATGCTTATATTTATTTGAGGTCTACGAGTACGATCTACCATCTTTTTGTTTTTATCTTGCATTTGCTCTTGACCTTCATTGGCTAATTTTAAAATGTTTGCTAGACGTAACAAGTGTGGGGTGATTTGCGGTATGAAATTTTCGGCTGTTACAATTGCCTTAAAATCATATGCTATCTCTGTTGGCGTTCTCATCTCTCTTCCAAAGGTAAGGTATGCGGCTGTATATCCGGTGCTATCACATTTGGCCGTATTCATAGGCCAAATTTAATGGCAGCATTAAATTCCATTTAGTGTGCTCTTTCTTAACATAAATCGACAGTTGTGTTTTTAAATCTCTGTTTTTCCTTTCAACAGGATTTGATTCTGGATGATATATCGGAGTAAACGATTGTTGTATACCCAAACAAAATGTTAAATTCTGCATTATTGCGGATATAAATTGAACTCCATTGTCTGTATGAATTCTTCTAGGAATGCCATATCTAAGGAATACTTCATTTACTAAGGTTTTTGCGCAGTTTTCAGCAGAAGCTTCTCTTAGTGCAAACAGTTCAATCCAGCGACTGCATAAGTCTTCAACTATTAAGATCCATTGGTAACCATCTTTTGTTTTTGGCAAGGGGCCAAACAAATCTACAGCAATTATTTCGAAGCGTTTATTACTGCTTACTGTCTGTAGCAGTCCAATTGGTTTCAAATTGGATGGCTTATATTTTCTGCATTCATTACAAGACTTAACATACTTTTCAATGTCACTTCTTATCCCAGGCCAATAAAATAGTCTCGTGATACGACTTATTGTTTTGTCTATACCATAGTGTCCGGCCGTTTTATCATCATGAAATTTAAATAAGATTTCTTTTCGGAGAGATTTTGGTAAAACAATTTGGCCGTTTTCCGAATCTTGTTCCGAGCAACATCTATACAAAATTCCGTCAATCATAATATATCCTCTATTAATATATCGGGTTATGTTTTCATCATCATTTTCAAATGATTTTATTATTTTACTTATTTCTTCATCCTCAAGCTGTGCCTTACGAAAATCTTCAGAACCTTTCTTAGGGATATCTACTTCTATGTGATAACATGTACACTCTTCTATACAATCATTATTCGAGCATGGTGGTCTGGATAAAGTGTCAGCAATAACGTTTTGTTTGCCAGGAGTATACGAAAAGTGCAGATTGTAGCTTTGTAGCAATAAAGACCAACGCGCTAGTCTTCCTGTGGGAGACTTTAGAGTGAATAACCATCTAAGTGGTTGATGATCAGTAAGCACATTTATTTATGCTCCTTCAATATATCCTCTAAATTTTTGTATTGGCCTCTCTTTCAGTAGTAGAATAGTTACGCTCAGAAGGAAGTAATAATCTACTTGCATATTCAATTGGTTTTTCTTCATAGTTCTCCCCCTGCAGCAAAACAGCTCCTAAGGCATAATTACTAGCATCGGTTCTTATACTGAATTTTCCGTTTTCTTTTACTTGTTGTAGAATAGGTGGCGAGGTTAGTAACTTTTTTAAGCTATCGAAAGCCAATTGCTCCTCTTTTGTCCACTTCCATGTTGCATTTTTCATGGTTAAATTAGACAAAGGCTTAGAAATTTCTGCAAAATTTGGAATAAAACGATGGAACCAAGAACAAGTTTGCAGGAAGCTCATTAGTTGCTTTAAATTTTTGGGTTCCGGTCGTTTGAGAATTGCTTCCGTCTTTTCAGGATCAACTTTGTGTTAAAATGTGGCCTAAGTATTTAACTTCAGGTTTACAAAAGAAGCATTTTTCTCTATTTAGATGAAATCCAAGGGTTTTTAACTTTTCAAATACAAGTTTAAGGTCAACTAAATGCGTTCTAAAATCTTTTGAACAAACTATTATATCGTCTAAATATGCAATTATAAGGACTTGAGGCAAGCTTAATCGCAATTTATCAATAATACGTTGAAAAGTTGCTGGCGCATTCTTTAAACCGAATGGCATACGATTAAAAACGAAAATACCAAAGGGTGTAGTAAACGCCGTTTTTGGCTTATCTTTTTCAGCAACTTGTATCTGCCAATATCCTGATTTTAAATCTAAGGTAGTCATAAAAGGTGTAGTCTTAGCCGCGTGTAGCACATCGTCTATTCTTGGCAATGGATAAGTATCTGTTACTGTTATGGCATTGAGACGTCTGTAGTCTACACACAATCTAATGTTACCTTCCTTTTTGGGAATTAAAACAACTGGAAAAGCCCATGGGGACTCCGTTTCTTCGATTATCTTTTTTTCCAGCATATCGTCTAGCTCTTGACGAAGTTTTATTTTCATGGCTGAAGACACGCCTGTCTTATCGCCGATAAGGAGCAACTGCTATCGGCTTATGATTTCCTGTGTTAATGGTGTGTTCAAAACCACGTATTGGTTCTGCAATATTATCAAAAATTTCATTATTTGATTCTAAAAGATTATTTAGTTTTTCTCTCTGTTCTTGTGACAAATTTGGGGCTTCATTATTTCTGAGCTGGAAATCTATAGCATTTAGTTCAAAATAAGGGATTGTTGGTGATTCCTCATTAGATCTTACTTTCGTTAGCGGTGGAAACAAATCTGATACTACTGGGTTTTCATATGTTTCCGGTAAGCAGTTTGTAAATATTTTATTAATACCTTCTGGAGAGTATGTGTTTTTCATTGGAGAAGTTCTGTTTGGAGTTTTATTAATTTCTACAAACCAACCTAAAAAATCATCTATGGCCTTTCTGGGTTTTGGTGTTCTGGGAGATTCAATGATAGTAGTCTGGGCTATGGACACTTTGTCTATTATTTTTGATGGTTGATTTTTAAATTCGAAAATATTTTGTGGTTCATCTTTGAAGTACCAAGTTCTTTGCGCTATATCCATCACGATTCCAATTTGCTCCAAAAAATCTATTCCCAATAAAGTTCTATTATCTCGTGCCTTAGGTAAACAAATGAATCTTATACGTTTTAGACGATTTCCAATAATTATATTTGCAATTGTTGACAGTACTTTGTTTTTGGATACACTCCCATCTGCTAAACTTATTTCTTCTTGAAAAACAAGTCCCTTTTCCTTAAGTTTTTGGAAAGGATGATACCCAGCAACGCTTGTTCTAGCAGCTGTGTCCATATATGCAATTCCATTTAAACCATTTACGTTTATATTAACCGTTGGGACATTTCTACCAACTATTGTCGTGTGAAGTCGCCGTGGTCTAGTAGGTAGTGTGTTGGCTTATTAGACGAAAAGCCAGGGTTCGAGCTCCCCAGGCCAGACATCAAAATAAAATACAAAAATATTTCTTCGGCGACTTCCTCTCAGCAGATTTCTGGCAAAAACTCTGAGAGTAAATAAAATTGCCATGAAAAGTTTCTCAAAAATTTGTCGTTCGGAGTCGACTTTAAACTGTAGGTCCCACCACTCATGTATAAAAATTAACGCACACAACATAAGTGGTGCGAGAAACTAGGTCGTAATCCTGACAGAAGGGTTGTAATGACCAATTATGTATGTATGTATTGTCGTGTGGATACTATTAAAATCTATTTTCCTTGAACTCTCTGTATTTGGAATTGTTCTGTTATTGCACGTTGGGCAATTGGATTTGTAATATCCAGAGGCCCCACATCCATAACAATTCAATCTAACTTCCTTTATTTTTCCTTTTCCTTCCTGTTCAATTCTTTTATAACAAACATCAGAGGAATGGTTTTTTTCGGCAAAATGTGCATCGAATATTCGATTTTTCCTTATGTTCTTTATTTTTCAAAGATTCATTATTTTCATGAAAAGTTAACTCAATTTCCCTTGCTTCACGGAGCAAATCTTGGAAAGATTCTATATTTTCTCTATGAATCCTTTCCCTTATTTGGACATTTATCTGCGAAAAAACAATATTTATTGTAGTCTTTTCAGGAAGTTTATCCTTTAGCTGTGCAAACAAACTTCTCTTTCTACAAATAAACGCATCAGTTGATTCATTCAGCTTTTGTTTATCCTGAAAGATTTCCGAAAAAATTCTCCAATCAGGTTTTGGAGGGGAAAAGGCATTTCTTAAAAGCTCTACAGCATCATTAAAAGTTTTGGCTTCGTTCTTAACTCCCTGCCACCAGGTTGATGCATATCCTTCCAGAAGAAGCGGCAAACTTAAAAGGGCAAATGAGTCCGATACATTTTCAGCTTCTTTAAAAACAAGAATAGTGGCGATAAAGTCTTCTACCTTACTAGTGTTACGACCACCATTAAATCTTGCGCTACAAGAACTAAAAGTTGTATTGCTTTCCCTCCTAGCAGATATATTTCCTAAAAGGTCTGAAAACTTACTTTGCGTAAGGCTAACAAACTGAGGATTCTGTAAAACATTTGGGTACATATTTGGTATAGATGAAACAGAAACACTAGGACTACCAGCCAATAAAGGATCATTTTGATGTTTCATGGAGTTGTTTGTTTTCTGCAAATTTGACTTTTTCCTCGGCATTTTCCTTTTTAACTTTCAGAATTTTGTCAGACTATTAAACGTGATCTCGTGCAGCCGTGTATGAAATAATAACTACAACGAGATGATGCTTAGCAAAATGTAAGGTTATGATGTCTGGTGTACCGACACGTGTGTGGTGTTCAGATAAAATTTTACACGTAAAGTTTTTCTTTACTTTTACTTTATTAAATTTAATTAACGTTGGGCGCCAATGTAGCGAGGTGCTAAATTAATTTATATTTACTAATTTTATAGGTTGGGCCTTAAGAGTCTCTAAGTTCAGCTTAAGTCCTCAACCAAACAACTTCGCCAAGGGTCTTAAGAAGTCCTCAAGGGATAAGTTGTTTTATTACTTTATATTTGATGTTAACAGCTTGAGTGCTGGCCAAGTAATAATTTATTAAATCAAAATTCACTTAAGATTAAGTAAGCTTAGTTACAATAAGGATAAAGCTTAAAAGAGAATAGGTGATAATCAAATTTACATATGATATAATTCCCTCACACAGAGTTGTATTTATTATGTATGCAAAAGTTAATAATTATGAAAAGTAGTTAAAAATTATTTGGTATCACTTTTGTAAATAACAAATAATATTTAAATTCAATTTGAAATATGTGAAATGAAATGTGAAATAATATATAATATAATATAAATATATAAAATAATATAAATATATAAAGTCATATAGTCGGCTACAAAGTTATATTTTTGCAAAAAGAGGAGGTGTTACCGCCGTCAACAAATATATAATTTTGTTGTAGTGTATTTTTAAATTCTTCGAGAATTCTCTTTTCTTCTTTTCTTTCTTCTTTTGAGCTTCATGTAAATAACTTTACTTCGTAAATAAGTACGTATGGCGTGATCCTTATATATCTTTTATTTTCTTTATTATTTTTATTCACTCCTGAAAATGACTGTTCTTTCGTGTTTGTCATGTAGACCTAAATTCTTTTAGCGCATAAAGCATACATAATAAATTAAATGGATTTGTGAATTTAGTCATCAGTAGTGTCAGAAAATTTGAACGCATCGGAGGAAAAATATTAAATTTTAAAGCCCTCCCCTCTCTCGCTCGCACCCCTCGCTCGCCATATTCGTAATTATTTTAAGCGTTGTTCAATTAAATTGAATTAAAATTATACTTTAAAATAATAAAAAGAGCATCAATATTTCTGGTTATCACTATTTTCAGTGGCCCATAATCATAGTCAATATTTAAATTATTGCGGTTAAGTGTATGTAATAGGTATGTATGTATGTAATAGGTTATTTTAATAAATATTTCGTTTGATAGTGTTGTTGTTTAAAAAACTGTAATTCTTGACCGCGAAATTGTTTTTGTTTTATTTAAATTTTGTTTTCTTTTTTAATTTTAGCATTCTAGTATTTTTATATTTTTATGTTATTGTTTGTGGATTATTTTAAATTGATCTGGTTTTTGTAAAAACAAATGGACGAGCAAAAATAAACGGACGACACAAGTTAGACGGACAGTGGAATTACATCTGCACACGACGGATTAATTTTATTTTAATTATTTGCAAAATATAAAAAATGAAAGATAATGCTGCATTTTTTAAAACAAAAAAGGGTACACTATGAGATTAAATAAATAAAAAAGAAAATTATTGTATTTTTATCATTATTATACTATCGGGTGGGCCATCTATCGGTTTAAATTCGAACCATCGGTTATTTCGAATCTGGCAATTATTATGTCATTCTATTATGCCTCAAAATACAGTATGAGCAAAGTTAGGATTTGTCAATTCAATTCAATTCAAGTTTATGTAGTAGTATTTAAAATACTTTCTTAACAACAAAATTTTAGAAATATTAAATATTATAGCTATATACACTTACTCAATAAAGTCTGCGTTCACAACACACAAATTTCTCATTGACACAAAATAATGCAATAAATATGAGATTATAACTAATATTTTTTAACGTACTAATTGCTAACACCTTTATGTTAAAAAAGTGGTAATTAAGTCCCAGATTATTCCCTTTTATTTATTGATAACGAGACTTGAGCCTGGCAACACTCGAGTATAGCAATCAAAAAGTTTGCGTTCACTTGTTTTGTTTTAACGTTTTAACCGTTAATTGTTTTCTTGTTTTTGCTCATTTTCTCTTCTTTTGTGTTCCAATTGATCTTTTAATGAGCTGATTTGCACATTATTGTTTAAAAGTGAAAGCAATTTTAAAAAATGGATAACAAAGGCAAAGAAATTAGTGTTTCAGAGAGAAAAATAATTATTAAATTGTGGAAAGAAGGAAAAAGCTTCCGAAAAATTGGCCAAACTGTTGGGAGAACATATTCGTCTGTCCAGCGAGTAATAAACAATTTCAAAGAAAGAGGAGTTTAAACCTCAAAACCGCGGTCGGGTTGTCCAAAAATTTTACAGCACGGGAAGAGCGCAAAATTATTAATATGGTGAAGGTAAATACTCGAATTTCATCTTCGAAAATTTTGGAAAATGTAAGCTAGTCATTCCAAAAGAGTATTTGCGCTGAAACTGCGAGAAAAATTCTACGAAAAGCTGGCTATCATGGCAGAGTTGCAAGGCTTAAGCCATTCATATCTGCTGTTAACAGACGAAAGCGCATTGAATTTGCCCAGAATTACATAGATAAGCAACCAGAGTTTTGGAGACAGATTTTATTTTCAGACGAAAGTAAGTTCTGCATATTTGGAATAAAAGGTCGTCAAATGGTGTGGCGAAAACCAGGAACTGCGCTCGATAAACAAAATTTGGTTGGCACAGTAAAACACGGTGGTGGTGGAGTTATGGTATGGGGATGCATGGCGGCTTCGGGGGTAGGTCAAAATGAATTTATTGAGTCCACCATGAATAAATATGGATACCTAAACATATTAAAAAATAATCTAAAACAAAGTGCGGCAAAACTCAATCTACCATCTACATTTTGGTTCCAGCAAGATAACGACCCAAAGCACACTGCGAAGGTCGTTCAACTTTGGCTCCTGGATAATGCCCCAAGATAGCTCAAGACACCCCCCCCCCAAACTCCAGATCTCAATCCTATTGAGCATCTGTGGGATTTATTAGAAAAAAAAAAATTCGCCAGCATGTAATTAAGAATAAAGATACATTACGAAATGTTATACGGGAATAGTGGGAGAAAATAAGTGCTGAGGAAACTCAAAAGTTGGTGAATTCCATGCCAAATAGCTTAAATGAAGTAATAAAACAACGTGGATATCCAACGAAAAATTAAATTTAAGATTTAAGTATATTAATTTCATTTTTTATGTATTTTAACAGTGAACGCAGACTTTTTGGTGCCTATATTTTATTATTGTTATACTTATGAGACTTTAGTTTAAAAATTAATTAATTTTTTTGTTTAAGTTTTTAAGTAATTTGTAGAAAATGATGTAAATAAAAGAATCTATAAAGAAATTTTTATTTAAATTTAATACTTAAAGTGGATTTTTATATATTTTCTAAAAATACATTAGGTGAACGCAGACTTTATTGAGTAAGAGTATATAAAAATGAATGTTTGTTTGTATGTAATTAATAGAATCGTAAACTATGCATTTGATCATGCTATGATCTTCAGCAAAGTTGTTGCGCATGAGCCGGGGAAGGTTTCTAAGTTGGTATGCCCAATTTCCGACAAGTGGCGCCACTGAAAATTACTAAAAATAATTTAAATCGTAAACCGTATTTGATCATGTTATGATCTTTAGCAAAGTTGTAGCGCATGAGCCGACGAAGGTTTATAACTTGGTATGACCAATTTCCGACAGGAGGCGCCACTGAAAATTACTCAAAATGAATTAAATCGTAAACTGTGCATTTGAACATGATATGATCTTTAGCAAAGTTGTTGCGCATAAGTCGACGGAGGTTTCTAAGTTGGTGCGATTAATTCCCGATAGATGGCGCCACTATGAATTATTCAAACCATTACGAGCCTGAGAATCAGACGGGCAACTAGCATTGAGACTGGAAAATCTTCGAGTACATTCAAAATTTGATATTTGTGTAATGTATTTCCTTTCCAAATTTATTTTAGTTGGTGGCGCAGCAACACGCGCAGGGTATAGCTAGTATATTATAACTATGAGTTTAACTACTAGTATTTTTAACAAAGTTTACAAAATTTTTCCTAAAAATATTGATATTTCTCTCATTCTTTAAATAGTTTGGCATTTTATTGTACAAATTCAGTCCCTTATAGTACAATGATTTCTGCATTGCCCTTGTATCCGCTCGCTGTGGCCTAAAATCGTTCGCATTTCTCAGCCTGTATGGTTGCGCTTCTCCAACATATTTTAATTGTTCAGTTAGGTACTCTGGTGCTTCTCCAATTTTCATTTTTTGAATAAAATTCAGTGCGTTCAATTGTAATCTTTTACGCACATTAAGCCATCTCAGTGCATCTAACTTCAAAGTAGTTGGTGTAAATCTGTTCAGTTTTAATATAAAACGCCTTATTCTGTAATGTCTGCAGTCTTGTTAATTGTTGCTCAGTACAGCATGTATATAATATTGTTGATCTATATTCAAAATGCGGCTTCAGCATTGTATTATATATGTTAATCGATGTTAACATTGAGACCTTATTAGGAAACCTTTATAGGAAATTTTTTTTCCAAAACAAAGACAATTGGTTGGAAATTGCAAGAAAATGCCGTAAAAAAATTGGTCGCAGAGGAGGAGCAATAGTAACCTGTATACGCTGTTTATTGCTAAAGTTTGTGAAACTGGTTTCATTGTAAATGTGCCAAGATCTTTTCGCTATCTCATTACTTTACCCATATCAAAGTTGTTAACGAATCATTCATTTTTGAATTAATTCGCGAATCATTCATGCAATGAATTGGTAAAATTATGAATTAATTCTTTTCTCCAAAAAACGAATTGAATTAAATTTGAACCAATTCATTTGAATTTAGCGAACATGAATTGCAATTCATTTTCAATTCAAATGAATTGCAATTCATTTCCAATTCATTTGAATTGAATTGATTTTGAATTAATATAAATGAGTTAGAAAAAATGAATTGCAATTCATTCCCAATTCATTTGAATTGAAAATGAATTAATTCAAATGAGTTAAAATATGAATTACAATTCATTTTACCAATTCATTTGAATTAACTCCAAAAATGAATTTGTTATACATTTCCAATTTATTTGAATTGAATTGATTCTGAAAAAAAGACTAATGGAAAAGCATCACCCTTTTTCCAAATACTTCTATTTGGTACTTTATAATAAATATATATCCACTATTAATGATGAATCACCCATTGTCTATTACTTTTAATCCAAGCATTTATTACTTATTTATAATAATTCTCTTTGTTACATTTATTTCAATTTATCTTAAGAACCGTTAGGCTTTAAGTATAAAAAGTCTTTTAATAAACGATGCTGTCAGTCTGCAGAAAATGATTGAGTCAGCAAGACTTTTAATTTATTATAAGACTACTTTAAGTAAATGTAATGCAGATAGCTGAGGGCTTGACTTCCTACGATTTGAAACACATGATTTTGATTAACGTTTATTGTATTTTATTGAAAGTCAATAGTGTTTTGTTTAAAGCTTCTTGTGTTTGATCAAAAAGTCAGTTTTGTTTTGTTTAACGTTTATTGTGTGTAAAAATGTCTTCAGTAAGTGACTTTTCAAATGATGACGATTCAAGGGATCCTACATATTTCGTTCCACAAATAAAGCAAAGACGATTGTTTACCTATGATGATACAAATGAAGACGGACCGTGTTGCTCCAATATCTTCCGTGGTGCTCTGGCAGATCTGACAGATAGCAGCACATTATTAGAATCAACATCGTCAGAATCGGTTAAATGCTCTCCAAGGAGTTTGCTTTTTGAACATTTCTTTTCAATTACAACAAAGGTTTGGAAATTGTTTGGAAAAGTGCAGATTATAATTTATTAGTTATGTATTTAAATTATTAAATTCTACAGAGTAACGAGACTAAAAGTAAAAATAATAAAACAAGTCATGGCAAAGTGCAACAATTGCGATAAGCTGTTGTCAGGCACACTACATGTCACGTCTAATTTCTTCGCCATCTAGGCACGCAACACAAAAAAGAATATGATGAGTACGAGGCGAAGGCGAAAGTCGACAAAACACCTCCACGCAGACAATCAGTATTTGACTCACTTGTCCTTAAGTTTATTGCTCAAAACATGTTTCCTGTGTCAGTTGTGGAGTCAAATTCATTTAAGGAATTAGTGCATTTTGCAAATCCGATGTTAAAAGTAATGTCTAGGCCTACCGCAATGAAGCTTATGGACACAACTTTTGACACCTTTAAGGTTAAAATGAAGGACATAATAAGAAGCGGAAGTTTCTTTTGTACCACGGCAGACATTTGGTCAACAAAGCACCGTAGCTTTTTTGGTTATACATGTCATTGGCAAAATGAAGACTTTGAAAGAAAGTCAACTTCTCTGGCGTGCAAACGATTTTTTGGTACACATTCTTTTGAAGCTATTGGTCGAATTATAAACAATATTCACACTGAATATGGTCTTAAAGTCAGTAACTTGGTAGCAACAACAACAGACAATGGCTCGAATTTTGTCAAGGCCTTCAAAGAATTCGGCGTTCTCAGCGAAGACAACAACGAAGACGAGGAAAATATGTTGGATGAAGAATTAACCGATTCATCAAATCGTGCATTGGAACTGATTTTACTAAATCATATTCGATGCGCAACACACACTCTAAACTTAGTCGCGACAACCGATTTTAATCAAATTCTTAAATCACTGAACTTTATGTATGAAAAACATAAGCAAGTAAGTCAAATAAAAGTTGAAGTAAACATCAATTTATTTTGCCAAAATGATTTACCGGTTTTTTAGGTCTATTTTATATTTAAATATTTTTTTGTGTTATGTATTTGCTTTTGTTTTAGGTTTTGAAGAAGTGTAGCTTGTTGTGGGCGAAAGTTAATAGGCCTAAGTCATCGGAACAGATCGTGCGATCTTTGGGGTCACAGTTAAAATATCCTGTACCAACAAGATGGAACTCTTTATACGATTGTATAAAAGACTTACTGTCCCATAAGTTCAAGCTATACGATCTATGCCAAAAGTTGAATATTGAAACATTTCTAGACAGTGATTTTGAATATTTAGAAGAGAACTTGCAGCTTCTGCAACCAATAGGAGAGGCCATAGACTTTCTCCAAAAAGACAACGGCATGTTCTTTGGTTATCTGTTGCCAGCTTTATCCACAATTAAAACAAAATTTGCCAAAATGCAATTGAAAGATGGAAGTGAATACCTGAAAACTATGGCCGCAAAATTAATGGAGGCGACGAGAAAAAGATTTAATAATTTTTATACCTTAGATGCAACCGCTAAAACTGCAATTGTGGCATCTATTCTTTGCCCACCAATTAAATCTCTGTGGTTAAAATCTTTGAACCCGAATTTTAATATTGGCACCGAAGCAGACGTTATTCAAATGGCAAAGGATGCTGTTCAGCAAATGTCTAATGAAGACATTACATCGTCAGTCATTTCAGAGAGTAACGTTTTAAATTACTTCGATTTTTCTATCTGTGGTAATTATCTAGTCACTTTGCAAAATAATTTTAAACACCGCTAACAATAATATTATAATATTTATTATAGAAACTCCAGAAAATACTATGTGCGGCAATATTCCCTCAGAATCAGAATTCACAGCATACTTAGCAGATTCTTCAAAATCTTTAAGTATGCTGCATAATTATCCGACTGTTAAGAAGGCTTTCTTAAAGTATAATGTGCCGTTACCATCGTCAGCTGCTGTTGAACGATTGTTTTCGTACGCGTCTATTCTAAATATTCCTAAACGTGGAAATCTATTAGATGATAATTTTGAAAAATTATTATTGCTGAAAGTGAACGATGCATTCTAATTTAATCTAATTAGCATTTATTTTATAATTAAAATAATAGAAAAATTAGTTGATGCCTATAATTCTTCCTAATTTCATCTTTATTTGTAAAATATAATTACATTTTGTTAAATAAATATTACTTAAATATTAAAGAAATATTACAATATAAAGTGTTTGTCCTTTAATGTTCGTGGGTCACAAAATTTCATAAATTATTAATAGGTTTTAAATACTGAATGTCTTGTTATTCAGCGTATATCAAAAACGAAATAAGTAGTACTTGAAGAACCAAACTCCAAACACCAAGTTTACTTCAATTGAATGCAATTCATTTTTGATTTGATAAATTTGAATTAAAAGTTACTTTTGTAATTCATTTGAATTAATTTCAAATCATTTCAATTCAAATGAATTAGAAATGAATTGCGATTCATTTTACCAATTCTTTTGAATTAAAAAATGAATTGCAATTCATTTTGCCTAATTCAAATGAATTGCAACTCATTTTGCCGCCCAATTCATTTGAATTGGAAATGAATTGCAATTCATGTTCGCTAAATTCAAATGAATTGATTCAAATTTAATTCAATTCTTTTTTTTTGTTGAAAATAATTAATTCAAAATTTAGCTAATTCGTAATGAATTGAAATCAAAAAAGAATGATTCATTTACAACTCTGACCCATATGAGACGTATGGAAAAATTAACCTTTAGAAAAAGTAATATTTGTCAGCAATGTTGTCCAATTTGAAGTAGAATAGTTTCAGTTGATACTATATGACATAACATCCAGGAGGTTAGCACCTTAAGCATTGACATCGCGAATAAACTAATGACGTAAACAAATAAACCCATTATGCCAATAATGATCCTTACTGAATAGCAGTAGTATCCATCTTAGCTAGCACACAATATACTTAGTTTTTAGTCATAAATTAAGATGGCTGTATTATAAATAAAGAACCATACATTTGTACCGCATATTCGGTAATACCACGCTAGCATTTGGAAGATTGTTTTTAAAAAAATATCCTTGCTGAGTCTTTTTAGAGTACTTTTGGTGATCAAAAACTTATTAGTCAGCTAAACGATTTAAAAAGGATTCAAAAATGATTCGGATCAATGAGTAAAATGAGTTCCGTTTAAAATACAATAAAAAATTGTATAGCAATCGGAAATTAATAATCCAGACGTTTAAAATGTGACTATTATTTCCGTTATTAGTTATTATATTCTACTTATACTGAAGATTGACAAACGCTTAATCAAAAAAGATCTTGCAGGTGTTTGAAAAGTGATTATAATTAAAAGATGGCTATGATGTAAAGTACAATTTTGTTTTAAATAGAAAATTTTTCTTTGTTTTTTAACGAAAAAAAAAATATTTTTTTAAATAAACTTTGATGTCTGATGTACATATGTACATCACGAATATAAACTTAATATTCTTTATTTGTTACTTAAAGTGTGTAAACATAGGCCTCAGAAAACCGACTAAAAACACTTGAAGAGAGTAAAATATATTTTGAAATACGACTAATAAATGATTCAAATTATAATCATAAATGACAAATTAATACAAACATGACTGATAAATGACAATAATAGGACTCCTAAACATACTGATAAATTACTCATGAGTCGTATGCGTTTAAACGATGACTGAAAGACGACTCGAAAAAGAATCATAAACGAAGGTAAATAAGACTAATAAATGATCAGAAAGCGATTCGAAAATTATCATTATACTACTAGAAAAAGGGTCGAAAATTACTCTAAACTAATATAGAAAATTACACATAAATGACTTTTAAGAGGAATCGCTCGTAGTCACTTTTTTCTCCCGACAAAAAGAGTATTATGTACTTTCGTCATCTTTTAATGTATATGTAACGTTTAACACATTTGTGTTTCAAAATTGACATGAAAAATATTTAAAAGTTTTGAAAGTAACTTCTGCGGAACTACGTTTTAATCCGAAATATTCGTATTAATGATTATTAAAACAATGGTTTCCAGCGTGTAAATTCCCTCCGTCATATAGAAAAAATTCGATAGAAAATTAAATTCGAACTGAATACGTATACATAATATTATTAAAATTGGAACTTTTAGTATCCAAGATAAAACATTGAAATTCTATTAAAATACAGAAATTAATTACAATGGCGCAAAATTTAAATGTTCTTATTTAATATTTGTATTAGGAAATGTTGTAAATTACATTTAAATTCAAAATTAAATTGATTTAATATTATTTTCTAATATTTGACTTACTTCCAACGATAGGCAATTCAGTATTTGTACAGAAATATTTGGCAATGACTCATCTAAGAATTTCTTGTTAGGCCCTTCGGCTTTATTTCTCGAATGTTGTGAGTTCACATCAGAAGATCCTCTGGATAAATCAGATGCTATATTAAACATAGGAAATGACTCTGAGGGAGAGTCAATTTCATGCTCATGTACTTCTGGACATTTATTATCTACCGCAATATTTTTAGAATATATTTGAAAACAGTTTGACGATAAAGGCACTCGCGGTAAGGACGAATGAGTACTTTCTCTGAGTTGATTTTTTATATCATCATCCCTGAACTTTGCACAGCTCTGGCATTTAGCAATACTTTCGGCGGCAATAGAATTACTACTACTTTCATGGTTAATTACAAATTTCTTGCAAGAAGCACTTGATAAACTATTTGAATTATATATTCGATGTGCTGATATATCATTTTCTTCTATTAGCATTAGACATAAGCGGCAAACTTGAAAAAACTTTGGTGGAACACTACACATAATTAACTAAAGCTCTTAAAAACTTGTAATCCATAAAAAACAAACACATAAAATACAAAATAAAAATTAAAACAAACAAACTTTTATCATGTTATGAAGTAAACGAAACATCAAAATAATTTGGAGAACCCAGGCTAAACTAAATGTCATTATATAGTTCATAATGCTGCCAGATGAAAAATATGAAATATGCTCTGCACTGAAGCGTAAAGCCGAAAGTCCATACCATGCGTTACATGCGTCCTTCCGTTACATGCGTATACCGAAAATGTAAAATCAGTGTAGTTGTTTATGACAAGTTACAGAAGAAAATGCATAGACGCATAGAAAGCACCAAGTAGGTATACTTCCAACTTTTCTATGCGACTCATGCGGCGACGAAAAATATCATCTGTTTCTCATGCTTTAACGAAAAAAGTCAGCTGTTTCTTAAACTTAGGAATGACAAATTATATTCTATTGTAAATGGTTTCAATAAATATATTTAGATAAATATAAATAGTGCATTATTATTTTCGCATTTTTTATTTGAATTATAAAAATATTAATAAAAACATATTTCATAATAAATTTTACTAATAATTTAAAAGGAAAATACATTAAAATACATTTTTAACACATTTCTTTCATGAACAAAATTTGTATATTAGTTATCGATTGTTTTTATGTACTGAGTGTCATTTCTTTTGAATTTATTAATTTGTAAACAAGAAAAATGGAGGATAAATTAACTGAAAACACTTGTCTTGAGTTTTTTGAAGCCTTTCGTAGGCCTTAGTAGCACAATACAATGTAATTTTTGTGTAAAACTATTAATAAATAATAAAAACAACTAATAACAATAACAATTATTAACTTTTCCTTTCAAGAAATTAAAAAATATTGGCAACTTTCAGCAAGAACAATTTTTTATGAGCAGTACGTCTTATTTTGATCTTGTAGTATTTAGCTTCTTAATTAGCTCTTGGCCAAAAAATTATATTCATTGTGACCCAAAATCACCCACATTTCGATTAATATATTATTAATAATAATAATATTTAAGAATCTTTAAACTTTTCATTGAAGAAATTAAAAAATATTCCAAATTTTCCCTTTTTTAACACAAAATAAATGTTTGTTTACATTTAATTTTTCTATTTTATCCGCCAGTTTTCACTCTGGATATCTGTTGCTTCTAACACATTTGCTTCGCAAAACTTATAACATTTTTTCTCCCTTTAAATTGGTCTGTGCTTTTATGTTATGAACGTTTTTCAAATGTCATAATTTTCGTCACAAAATACACAGAATGGAAACTAGAGTTTGACAGTTAACCTTGCATTGAGAAAGTGACAGCAAATATTACCAAAAAGTTTTTCTGTCCCTGTCTGTTTGTCTGCCTGTTTTTTTTCGAACTTCCCCGGCCTCACACTAACCCACCCTCACCCGACCGCGGAGGGCTCGTCCCCATTACGTAGGGACACGTACACACTACAGTCCGGACTGTAGCGGGCAAGGGAAAAGTAATGGCAACGAGAATGTTTTATATTACAAACACTACAATTAAAATCAATAAAATCATAATATAAGTTAAAATTATTACATACCCTATGAAAAGGAAAATTACATCCATAGTTCGTTCTATAAAAATCTAAAGAAAGAGGACGATAGTGCCGTGAAAATCTTGTTGGAATACTGAAATTCAGGTAACAGAGCAAAAACTCAGAATCGATATCACCTTTAACCAGATTAAAAACAAAACAAGCCCGTAAAACAGCCCTTCTACGCTCTAAAGTTGGAAGTTTTATCAAACCTAATCTAGCCTCACATGACGGAAAACCATTGGCACAATCCCATCCTAAGCCACGTAAACAGAATAATAAAAACTGCTTCTGCACAGACTCTATTGAATCACTATGACAACGATAGTATGGATTCCAAATAATAGACGCATACTCCAAAATAGGTCTAACAAGTGAAATGTATAGCAGTCTTGTTATATAAGGATCAATGAATTCCCTAGCCCATCTTTTCACAAAACCAAGAATAGCCCGAGCTTTGGCAATCATCATACTAATATGATCAATAAAAGACAGTTTCATATCCAATAATACTCCCAAATCAAGAAAGGTAATCACAGTTTCCAAAGGGCAAGAATCAATCACATAAGTGGACGAAATTACGCCCCCGCGAGAAAAAACCATGCATTACATTTTCAAGTTAAGATCCATTAAATTAATTCTGCACCAAGTTACAAACAAATCAATATTTCGCTGAAGAACAGCCTGACCATGATCATCATCAAAAGTATAAAATAATTTAACGTCGTCAGCATACATCAGAATATTACAATCAGAAATAGCACAAGGAAGATCATTAAGAAACAATAAAAATAGTAAAGGAGCCAAATGGCTACCCTGCGGAATACCAGAAGTAACATATACAGTCTTAGACAATACATTCCTAAACAATACCCTCGGAGTCCTAAGGGAGGGGTAGGAGTCTAGCCAACGATGAATAATATCAGGAAATGAAAGTTTAAGAAGCAAAATTCTATGATCAACCCTATCAAAAGCTTTACTGAAATCAGAATAAATTACATCAGTCCAAGCTCTGGCAAGAAAACCCCAGAAAACATGTGTACTAAATTCAAGAAGATTAGTGACAGTCGACCTACCTTTTAAAAAACCATGCTGGAAAGGGGATATTAAAGATCTCGTATTAAAAATAGATAATCCGTCACCAGTTTCTCCATCAACTTAGGAATAGCACTGAGTTTGGCAATATCCCTGTAATTGGAAATATTGGATTTATTACCCGACTTATGCAAAGGAATTAAAAACGAACTCTTCCAAATAGATGGAAAATGACCAGCCAATTTCACCAAATCTTTCATCGGCAACATATAATTTAAACGAAGAAACACTGCTATCCAAAGATGGCCTCATCTTATAGCAACCAAACTCAAAAGGTTCCCTAATCTTCGATTTATCGAAACATTTTATATCATCGACTGAAGTATCACATGAAAGACGAGCACAAAAATAGTTCTATTAGGTTTAACTATAACCAAATCCCTTGGAGCAGAAGTATCTAAACTAGCGGATACTACAGATAAATACGAAACAGGAGACGGTTTCGAAGATGCTTGAGAAGTGACATCACCTAGAGGTAAAGGTAAAGGAAATAGAGTAGACTTTGGACTCAGTTCAACTAAATTTGCAGACATCAGTATAGAACTGCTAGCTGAGTTATCAGCAATAGATGGACAAATGTCCACAATAGGAGTAACAGTTGACAATGTATTGATTGTCGCAGTTTCCCCTGGCACAGAAGCTTGCACCACATTCCCAGGAGCCTCAGAAGAAAGAGGGCCCAGAACTTTTTCCGATTAGAGCAATTCAATTAAAAGGCCATACTTTGAAAATAATTCCTCAAACCGACGAAATCTAGCAAAAAGAGATGCAAATTCAGTGTGCATCTCAGTAAACTCACGACGAGTCTCCATAAAAAATTTATAAAATTGGATTTCCTTACAATGCATTTTGATGCCATACAATTATTCATTTTAATAAATTCAATAAATAAATAAACAAACAGCGTAAATTATTTATATATAAAAGAAATAAAAGAATAAAGATATATCTAAAATGTAAAAACAAAAATAACAATAAATAAGCAAGAATTACAAGCAAAACAGTATAAATAAAACAGTAACAAAATAAAAAGAAAAAAATAAAAAAGGAATACTGATAGAAAGAAAATAAAAAACTGTAACAAGCTTACAAAAACAAAAAAAAAATATTTAAAACAAGAAGCAATTTTTTTTTTGGTTTGTTAGAATGATTTTAAGATAAAATATCGAAGCAAAATAAAAGAATATAATAAAAACAACTTTTAAAACACTTATGTTAAAAATTCTAAACTTATTATAAACACTTAAAAATCAAAATAATAAAATTTTAAGAAGAGCACTACCAAAAATACACACAATCTCAACAAAAAAATTACTTTTTCCTTGTTATTGCGGATTTAATATCAATTGTAGACCCTATGTTAAGACTATCAAAAAAATTTGGACATGTTATACAGCAGACATTGCTGAAAAATTTAAGGCCGGGTTCACCCATAAGTTTCTGAAACATTTTTGGTTCGGAGAAATTTCTTGTTTACTGAGAGTTCTCTGCAGCATGATTCTCCCATTTCAGAAACTTTGTTCGTAAAAACAGTGCTGCCATATTTAATTGAAAATGAAGTAAATACATATGTGCATAAACTTAAGAAAGTTAATTATATTTGTGTCAAAATAAAGAAATAAAAAATTAATATTTATAACAAAAAATAAACAGTATTTATGGTGAATTATTTGATAAGAATAAAAACATCTTGTTCTGCGATGGATATAAATCATTTGCTACTCTTGTTCGCCATTGAAGTGACCAAAGTAAAATTACTTGCAAAATATATTTATGAAAAACGAAAATCAAAGATAAACAAGAGGACGGCTGTAAGATCACTTTTGAAACAAAGAGAAGCCAAAGGGTATTTTCACTCACTAGTTTCCGAAATGCGTTTAAATGACGTAGATACATTTATAAATTTTCATCGCATGGACCCTGGGAATTTCGATGAACTTCTGCAAATATTGGTGTATTGTATAAATTTCATATGGTGTGGCAACCTTTTCTAAAATGGTTCGGACCAAATTTAAAATTAATTTAATTCACACTGAGAGTTGTTCGCACAAAATAATTTCTCTCGCTCTCTGAGAGAAACGTCAAACTCCATATAAAAACAATTTTGTGCGAACCAAAAATGTTTCAGAAACCTGTGGGTGAACCAGGCCTAAATTGAATTGAAGTGCAAGTCATTATAATAATTAATTACCCTACGAGAAATGAATGACCGAAACTAAGCCATACAAGATTCACTTACTAATACATACATAACATTTTATAGTACTTTTCAGCTGTAGAGTTGCATTTCCAACAATACATCATTAGTGACGGTAAAATGACCGGAATTTTGATACATCATTAGTGAATGTAAAATGACCGGTCTTTGGATACATCACTATTGACGGTAAAATGACCGGTCTTTTGATAATCAGACTTGATGGCGTCAAATATATTTTTGACAATATCTTTCAAAAGAAAATTTTCACTTGTGACAAATTTTAAAATGAAAGTTTTAAGTGTTAAAAATTTTTAAACTTTGCAAAAATGAATAAAAAATGCACAACATTAATAAATTAAGATAAAAATTAAAAAAAAATTGTTGGATAAAAAATAAAATTGAACAGAAATCGTAGTGCAGTATACCAATGAGTGTATGGAAATGTAAGTATCTTTTCTGTGTGAATCATCTGATCAGTATTTAATAAATCTTTTTACTAGCTCGTTGTAAAACTAAAGCTGATGATACATTCAAGAACTGTGAAGGATAAAGTCAAGGAGAAGTGCGTCAACCATACCAGTGGCAAAAAAGTGACTGCAACTGAATTCGGTTGTGAGCCACCTCTTGACGAAGTCTAGTGATATAAATATTTATATGAAATTTTTATTCAGATATCAAAATGTTAACTATTAAAAGTATTTAATTATGTATTAAAATTTTATTTAATGAATAAATTGCTTATAAAAAGAATTACGTTTTTAAGTAAAATCTATGAATCAATTTGGTACTCAACTGTAACCCAAATACATGTCAATCGTGACCGGTATATGCATCAAGTTTGACTAGTCATCAGTAACCTTTTTTCAACACTTTTGATGTATCAACTTTGACTGATATGTTAATCAAGTTTGACTAGATTTACAAACAGCGAAAGAGCTAGCAGGTTAGATATATGTTTTCCAGTCGAAAGAATTCATATGTTAGAAAGAGAAACAAAACATGTGATTGTTTAAATCAAGTTTTTCACATTGACCTTAAGTACCGTGGCGTTTTCTTTTTTGAATATTTTTTTAGGTTTTTAGGTTTTCTAAAAGAAGATATGGTTTTTGATTGGGAGATTACTTTGTTTTTGTCTTTTAGTGTCGACTTTTTATTTTTAATATGACAGATGATTGTGTCATAGCCATTGCCCTGGCGCAGGCAATTAAAAAAAACAAGAAAAAGGAAACTGCGAAGCGTCTTTTGATGAAAGACTGGTTGAAGAACTCAAATTGAGTTAGTGTCTTATTTAAAATTTTTATTTATAAAAAATATGAAATACAAAAGTTATAAATTAAAAAAATCATAGCTTAAATCTAACATGTTGCATAAGTAAATACTTAATGAAAAAATATATAAACTCTAGAAATATTAAAATAAATTAGCAAAAAAATCATAAATCCTTTCACGCAAGCTGTTGCGTGAACCGGCATGTATTATTTGTCCATGCTGAAACTCAAACGATGGTGGTGATGGCTGTTGCTCTTTTAAATTATCCAAAGATTCATCAAACTTTACGCGTTTCTTCTGTGGTGGTGTAGATATATTGAAATCTGCAAAATCTTCCTTTAATGCCGTTGGTAAACACCAGTTTGCTGACGTGGCATCTACTGTGTCCGCTGCTTTAGTACTATTGTTGCTTTTATTGCTGCCATTGCTAGACTTTAGAGGAAATAAAACATCTCGAAAATTAGCACTCCAAATGATTTTCGAAACTTTTTACGGATGGATGAAGACACATATGCATGAGAAACTTTTAAATTTGGCTGGCCCGAAAATTCAAAAATAAGATACTCAAATGTGTGACGCCATGAAATAAACAAGATTTTAAAATATAATATAAAAGCAATGAAAACAAATTATTAATGGACTTAATTTTTTCGGCTTATAATTCAAATAATAAAAACAAAACTACAGAAAAAATAACAAAACATCTACTTGTTTATTTTTATTATAATTTTTTTGCTACACACTTTCAAAACACTCGCCAAACAACTCTTTGTTTCGCGTGATGTTACTCCTACGAAATCTGAAGAAAAATGGTATTTGAAGTAATTGCCCACACACATCAAATTTGCTTCAATTTTCTACGGAGCAGGTAGCGAAAATCAAAAGTATTTTGATATTCTTCAAACTCTTCTCAGTATGTACGTGTGAGGACAGTTTTCTGTACGTGTGAGTACAGTTTTACCAATGCAATCACAAAAATGGCAGATTGATCAGTTTAGTTTGATCATGGCTGTGCTACTTAATAACTTGATGGCTAGTCATTAAAGTCATACATTTTTATAATTAAGCCGAAAGTCCATACCATCCATTACATGCGATTCTTGCATTCTATGCGGTTTTTATTGCAAGTTACACACAATGTGTTTTAAGCGACTGGTTTTTTGTTTCGATCAGCTGTTGTGGTAAACAAGCAAACAAGAACAGTTTTGGGAAAAAGAGAAAATTAAATTGTAATTTTAAAAGAATTTATGGCTTCAATAACATGTTTATGAATTTACATGTATGATATTTTGTGCTGCTAAGCACAATATAACCAGTAACGAAAATCACCGATTATACAGATACGAAACTTTTGACGTTTAAAAAACGCTCAAAGCAGCAGCTTAACCTGCTTCGCAGAGGGAAAAAAAAATTATAATGTTTTGCGAATGAAATGTGTTAGAAGCAACATATATACAGAGTGAAAACTGGCTATTGAAGTAGAAAAACTAAATGTAAATAAACAATTATTTTGTGTTAAAAAAGGGAAAATTTGGAATATTTTTTAATTTATTCAATAAAAAGTTTAAAGATTCTTAAATATTAATCGAAATGTGTGTTATTTTCGGTCACAATGTATATAGTTTCTTGAGCAAGAGGTAATTAAGAAGCAATATTACAAGATCAAAATAAGACGTACTGCTCATAAAAAATTGTTCTTGCTGAAAGTTGCCAATATTTTTTAATTTCCTGAAAGAAAAAGTTAAAATTTGTTATTGTTATTAGTTGTTTTTATTATTTATTAATAGTTTTACACAAAAATTAAATTTTTTATTAACTCTCGCCAATATAAAAAACCCACCCCGAAAACTAAAAAAACATAAATATGTGAGATTATGTCTAGTAATTTTAATATTTATAGACGGGATAGGAAGTCTAGAAATGGTGGTGGTGTTCCTATTTCCATTTGCTCTAAACACACATCTGAATTGATTGACTTGTGTTCTTCTGAGGATATTGAGTTTATTTGCGTTAAGGTCTATAATCGTGGAAAGTCTATATACATTATTTGCTCGTATATTCCTCCCTGTTCTGACATTCATATCTATAGGGCTCACCTCGATTTGATTTCTAGAGTAATTGATTCAATGGGGCAAGAGGGGATTATGGTAGTCTTTGGTGATTTTAATCTTCCGCATACATCTTGGAATTTTTCACGTGAAATTGTCTCATTGGTGCCATGTTCTTTAGTTTCATTGTATGATGAAATTCTGTCCGCTATGTGTGATCTAGGTCTTTTCCAGGTTAATGGTGTATTGAATTCAATGGGTAGAATTTTGGATCTTGTATTTTTAGAGGATCCAAGTATTTCTTCTTTATTTCGCATTGATCCTATATCTATTCCTGAGGATAGTTATTATCCTACGTTGTTACTTTCTATTGAAGGTGATCTTTGTTTACCTTCTATAATTAATCGCTCATTTAGTGATGAGGGGCGTTTTAATTTCCATCGTACGGATTTTAGTCGTTAAATACACTACTATCCTCTGTAGATTGGTCTTCTGTACTTATTTCACCATATGACTCTCTTTCACTTGACAGGATCTTAGATGGCTTTTATGAGGTATTATTTAAATGTTTTACGGAGTGTGTTCCATTTGTAAATAGTCGTTTGGGGCGTTCTGGTCCTCCGTGGAATTCGGCTAGACTGTCAAGGTTGGGGAACAGAAAATCGAGGTTATTTAAAAAGTTTGTTAGATCAGGTACTGATATTGATTATGCTCTTTACTCTAGGGCGCGTGCGGATTACCGTAGAATGAATCATTTCTATTATGGGGAATATATGACTAGAGTCAGGTTGAACTTCGCTAGCGATCCTAAGTCGTTTTACGACTTCGTTTGAGCTAAACGTAAATCATCTTTGTTTCCCACTGAGATGTTTTATGGTTACCTTAATATTTCGAATATGTTTGCTGACTTGTTTTATGGGGGCGTATCATACTCTAGTTACCTTGATATTTCGCATATGTTTGCTGACTTTTTTCAGTCTAGTTATAGGCAGTTGGATTCGGGCCCTAATCTGAGTAGCGGCTTTTCGTATCCTTATTCAGTGGGTAGTGTCTCTATTTCTAATATATATTCATTTGATGAGGAGTCTGTTCTTGAGTCTTTGTCTGTACTAAAACTTACATACTTACCGGGCCTTGACGGGGTACCGGCCTGTATTTTAAGAAAGTGCGCTGTTGTCTTGAGTGGTCCTTTGACCTTTATATTCAAAGGGCTTCTGAGGGCTGGTCATTTTCCATCTATTTGGAAGAGTTCGTTTTTAATTCCTTTGCATAAGTCGGGTAATAAATCCAATATTTCCAATTACAGGGGTATTGCCAAACTCCATCCCAAGTTGATGGAGAAACTGGTGACGGATTATCTCTTTTTTAATACGAGATCTTTAATATCCCCTTTCCAGCATGGTTTTTAAAAGGTAGGTCGACTGTCACTAATCTTCTTGAATTTACTACACATGTTTTCAGGGGTTTTCTTGCCGGAAGTCGGACTGATGTAATTTATACTGATTTCAGTAAAGCTTTTAATAGGCTTGATCATAGAATTTTGCTTCTTAAACTTTCATTAATCGGTATTCCTGATATTATTCATCGTTGGCTAGACTCCTACCTCTCCCTTAGGACTCAGAGGGTATTGTTTAGGAATGTATTGTCTAAGACTGTATATGTTATTTCTGGTGTTCCGCAGGGTAGCCATTTGGGTGTTTTACTGTTTTTATTGTTTCTTAATGATCTTCCTTGTGCTATTTCTGATTGTAATATTCTGATGTCTGCTGACGACGTTAAATTATTTTATACTTTTGATGATGATCATGGTTAGGCTGTTCTTCAGCGAAATATTGATTTGTTTGTAACTTGGTGCAGAATTAATTTAATGGATCTTAACTTGAAGAAATGTAAATGCATGGTTTTCTCTCGCGGGGGCGTAAATTCGTCCACTTATGTGATTGATTCTTGCCCTTTGGAAACTGTGACTACATTTCTTGATTTGGGAGTATTATTGGATATGAAACTGTCTTTTATTGATCATATTAGTATGATGATTGGCAAAGCACGCGCTGTTCTTGGTTTTGATCCTTTTATCACAAGACTGCTATACATTTCACTTGTTAGACCTATTTTGGAGTATGCGTCTATTATTAGGCATCCATGCTATCGTTGTCATAGTGATTCAATAGAGTCTGTGCAAAAGCAGTTTTTATTATTCTGTTTACGTGGCTTAGGATGGGATTGTGCCAATGGGTTTCCGTCATATGAGGCTAGATTAGGTTTGATAAAACTTCCAATTTTAGAACGTAGAAGGGATGTTTTAGGGGTTTGTTTTGTTTTTAATCTGGTTAGAGGTGATATCGATTCTGAGTTTTTGCTTTGTAACCTGAATTTCAGTATTCCAGCAAGATTTTCACGGCACTATCGTCCTCTTTCTTTAGATTTTTATAGAACGAACTATGGATGCAATTTTCCTTTTCGTAGATTATGTAATGATTTTAACTTATATTATGATTTTATTGATTTTAATTGTAGTGTTTGTAATATAAAACGTAGCTTATATGCTGGCATTAATTTGTAAATTATTATATAAAAATATATTTTCGTTCTTGTCGTAGGTAGTTCCTGTTTATTGTTACTTTATTCATCTTGTGATTAAGTCCTCTGATTTATGTTCTCGTTGCCATTACTTTTCCCTTACCCACTACAGGCCGGACTGTAGTGTGTACGTGTCCCTACGTAATGGGGACGAGCCCTCCGCGGTCGGGTGAGGGTGGGTTAGTGTGAGGCTGGGGACGTTCGAAAAAAAGACAACACCGGAAAGGAATCGCAACTGTCATGTACTTAGTTCTCTTCATTTACGTATTCTTCTCAAGGTACACATACACGTAACTTAAATAATAGACATTGCACAATAAAATTGCCCGTGTGTAAGTTATATTTAGATTTCACAATATATTGAATAAAATCAAAAGCATTAGGTTTTTATTGCGTAAAATGAAATATTGTGTAATGTGTCAACAAGATTGTGAACAATAATTATTTCCCACCGAAATAGAGCACAACAGCACATTAAAATTCAGTGTGTGTATCAAAGGTCAGCAATGAATAGCTTTTTCGGTACTAATAAGCACTCATGCAATTTTGAATATTAGTGAGTCAACAATATTGAAATTTAACTACTCTGATTCATTCATACTCACTCAGTGTTAAAAAATTCAGTACTATAATACTTTTTTCAGTACTTTTCCATTTCAAAAATACCGCGGTACTCACACAACGCTTTCAGTACTTTTTTATTATTACATATTTTATGTCTTGCGGTTTTCAACTATTAATGGGTTAGTAACATGTTCAATATAATGCAAAAGGTAGAATTAGTCTTTAGCCCCGGTTAGCCAAACGTACACGAACCGTACTTTCGTTTTTAGAATACGAAAAGAAATAAGAACGCTTGCCGAACCGTAATAAAATTTCGTAAAGCATTTGACTTGCTCCTCATATGCTAAAAACGGACGTATCTTCCATTACGGTCAGTTGACGTTTGACAAAACGGGGTTTTACGTTTTGTTACGTTTTGTTTTATCAAAGACATTTTATCCAGACATCAAAACAAAATACAAAAAGTATTCCTTCGGCGACTTCCTCTCAGCAGATTTCTGGCAAAAACTCTGAGAGTAAATAAAATTGCCACGAAAAGTTTCTCAAAAATTTGTCGTTCGGAGTCAACTTTAAACTGCAGGTCCCGCCACTCACGTATAAAATTAACACACACAACATACGTGGTGTGAGAAGCTAGGAAATAATCCTGATTGAAGGGTTATAATGTATATATATTTTTACAAAAGTTCCATATGATTCAAAAAAGGATTCTCAGCTAAAGTTAAGTACCATTTCAATACTTCAATTTTGCAACACTGTACTCACTACAACGATGATTTATAAGTACAGATTGCAATGAACATGCGTACAACGTTGACATCAAACTCATACCATTCGAAGTATATTTAATTCATAAGCCTACTCATTTAGATTTATATCTTTAGAAAAATACTTATAATACTTATAAATGATTCGAGTGACTCGAATCATTAATCAAAATTTAGACTTAGTTATTAGGCATTTACAAAAAAGAAAAAAGACACATAAGCAATAAAAACAGAACAGCAAGCAGAGTAAACACTCAACCTTCTAGTAAGTATTTTATTATCATACGCGAATCATACTTATTTTGTGTTTCGTGTATACGTTGATTTATGGACAGTCGAAATCAATAACATCATACGTGTTGTTAAGTATGAATATGATGAGTATTTCAAACTTTGAATATGATAGTAAAAGAAGTATGAATGCGTATAAGTATCAGAAATTATGAGTATGATTCGATTCTACTCATCTTTTTGAATACTCATTGCTGATCTCTAGTGTGTATGAATAATAAATATAGTTATACATATAATAAATTCATTATTACAAAAAATAGTAGGTAGGTGGAAGTGGCTGTCCCCTCGATGAAGTCATTAGCGGACACACTTAGGCCGCACACAGGGCCCATTGTGAAACCACAGTTTCACATTCACCCCCACTCCAGGGACCACTCGGAGCTTCCGGTGAAGCGACTCTGACTGCGAATATCCATGCATGACAGTTCATCCAGATCCTCTATGTATTAAGCACCCAGGTGCCTCTTTCTCCTCCGACAAAGTGCCGGGCATGTGCACAATAGATGAAGGACAGTCTCATCATTCGCCTCATCTCCACACTTTCTGCAGAAATCATTTGCAAGGTGTCCAAGACCAATACGCCTCACATGCGTTCCTATAAAATAATGCCCCGTAATAACCCCGATAGCAGTGCTGAGCCTACTTCTATTTAAACAGAGCCGCCGCGTGCCTCTTATCCAGCCTTGACCAGATTTTCTGCTCATCTACTGTTGACAAATTTCACGATTGTATTGTCAATTATAAACTTGCAGGTACTCAAAGGGATCCCCAACGTAGAGATTTCATCAGAGAGTTTGATGGTCGTGCCCCTTCTGGCCAGTTCATCCGCTCTGCTGTTACCGGGAATGTCCTTATGTCCTGGTAACCATGTGATACAAACAATATATCGATTCGCCACCTCGTTAATACATCTGCGAAAGTCGTATACCATCCTGGAGTTTGTTACATTAGAATCCAATGCCCTGAAAACCGCTTGGCTATCGGAAAGTATAGTAATTTTCCGCCTGTGAACATTTTTGTCCACAATAATTTTCACGGACATTTCCGCTTGAAAGACGCTGCAGTGATACGGTAGCCTTATAGACAGGGATAATCCGATTGATTCCGAATAAATTCCACACCCTACGGCTCCCTCCAGTTTGGGGCTATCGGTGTAAATTTGTACGGAGTCTCTTGCGAGGTGCGCCGCATCATTCCTCCCTTTCCGGAATGGATGTCCTAAAACTCATTGAGAAGTCATATCACGGTCAAATGTAGTCACTGCTTCCGACAATATCAATTTCTCCAAGTATCCTAGTATGGTCAGTACCTGACGCATTTTCCAGTCACCCAGAGACGCCTACTAACCTTAGCCGCCACGCCTCTGCACTAGAGCTGAAGCAGTAGAAGGTATAAAATTATCTTCAGAGCGAGCGTAGGAGTAGTGCGCAGGGCACCACTAATAATCATGCAAGCAGATCGTTGCAACTTGCGTATTAGGTTCAAGTTCATTGTCCTATTCAGGGATTCCCACCTCCCCAGGCACCCCGAAGTCAAGTCAAGTAGAGGACGATGGAGGCTTTCCTCAGTCTGTTAGTGATATTTGGTTTCCACGATAGCTTCCTATCCAGGATAAGGCCCAAGAAGGACGCTTCCTTCTTGAGTTCACGTTCTGCCCCATACAATCTCAGTGGGCGAAAAGGTGTAGGCTTATACCTTCTCGTGAAGAGTACGACCTCCGATTTCCCAGGATTAACACCCAAGCCACGACAAGATGCCCACTCTCCAATCTTTCCTAGAGCAAGTTGCATCCTGTCTCTGATAGTGTCGACAAATTTGTCCAAAATAGTCAGAACAACGTCATCCGCATAGGCAATCGCCCCACATCCAACGAGTTCCTTAGGAGAGCGGAAAATACTCCACCCTGTGGAGTAGTTTAGAAAATAGAAATTCTCATTGTTAGTATTTAAGCGAGAAGTTTTTAATAAATGACAATATTATGCTTTTGAACTTCAAGCAAGAAAGAACTCGTTGTTTGATTTCAATACATTATCTTCATTACATGGCGATCCTTGCCCTAAATTTGATATAATAGCATTACTGCTATAATCTAATTATAAGAGCAACAGGCGATTAAACCAGCATACAGAGCTTATGTTTAGCTGGAAGATATCTGGATCAACTATTTTTATATAAAGATTTTTCGTATGAGTGAATCCTGGAAATTTTGAAGGACTTAGAAGAGGCTGTAGCACGCTGGGCTCAGTTACTCAGAGAAGGACGGACAGATGAGAAGCCAGCAATATTGAATGCAGGACCAAAGCCAAAGAAATTGAAAACAATTAAGGAACAGGAACCGGCAATACCAATATTTCCCCTACCAAACACAAAGAAGTCACGGGGAGGAATCATAAACAAAAAGAAAAAAGAATTAACAACACTACGGGACATGATCCAATATGATATCGTAAATCGGTAAAAATTAATTTGTAAAGTTAAAGAAATTAAAAGTGAAATAAGGACATTAAAAAAGAAAAACAAAAAAAGAACAAATAACAATGAAGAAATTAGTAGCTGCATTATTGCTTTTGATAGTTACAATATATATATTTGTGTTATGGATAAAAATAAGCATAACAAGTGTTATAGAAAATGGTTTGGAAAAGGTGAACAATATCATTCAGGAACAAATCAAAAATCTTACTAAGATAAAATAAATTTTTTTCTTTTTTTAAAACTAAATAATGTATGAATTGATTACAAAAAGAATAAATAAAATGCAAAAAAAATAAATAAATTTTTATATTGTAATGGAATTTTTGAAATACATAGAGCAAATAATAACAAATGCTAAAAAAATCGTTAGGAGCACCTTACACTTTAGAAACCCAAAATGAAAAAAAGAATTGAAAATGATTTAAAAAAAGCTGATCTAAAAGAAACTGAAAATCAAACAATATTAAAAAATTTGCTAGACTAAAAGAAGGCTCGAATTGTTAGAACTACATACCAAAAAGAAAGGCAACACAATGACGAACCTAGATATTAATGAGTTATCTTTGATCACAAAAGAGGTACCAAAATTCACAGGAAGGTCTGATGAACTTAATAATTTCATAACAAATCTTGAAATAGTAACTTTAACAATTACCCCTGAAAAAAGTACATCTTTCTTCAATTTCATTTTCAAAACCCGACTAGATCCAAAAGTACAAAATAGAGTAAAACAAATATCTGTACCAACATCAATCACAGAGTTAATAAAACTATCTAAAAACTACTTATAAAACACTGAAAACATCAAACACAATTCTAAATGAATTGAATCGTACGATTGAAAGGGATGGAAACGTAATAGGATTTGCAACAAAAATAGAAAAGTTAATTATAGAACTGAATGAATCCAAATAATACAAGGTGAAGCTAAGAGAAACACCAGAATTATTACAAATAATAAAATAGCATTCAATGCATTTATGAACGGTGTAGTGTGTTTGACTAGTCTAAGTTAAGCAACTTAATATCAACACATTCTTGTTGATATTGTCCACACTGCATTATATGCTTAGACGTAAACAATTCATGTAATATGCTGTCTAAGCATTTTCCCATAATATGCATAAGCGTAGTGTATAGTTAGTTATTATACAATTAGTTTTAAGTAATCAAGTTTTATATTGACCATTCATTCCTAAAATAAAATTATAATAAAAATATATTAAACGGTGTTTTAATATTATAACGGGTTAAGAGACCAACAAATTATAACGACTATTGATGCAAGTCAAGTCAAAACATTCTCCGAAGCAGTCAAAATAACTGAACGAGTTACATCAAGAACAGTTCCGAAACAAGTACTTCACCAGAAAATACAACCTAACAACATGTATCGTCAACAACAAAGATGCAAAAATGTGGTGCAAGTCATGAAAATAGATGCCCTGCTGATGGAATGCAATGTCACACTTGCAGAGGATACAACCACTTTTCAAAAATGTGTTTCTCGAGAATACAACGGAATGGTATAACCAATAACAACAACAATAATGCCAGATACAGCAACAACCAAAGATCCAATGACCAAAGAAATAACAATCAAAGACAGTATAACAATAACTAAATGAGAGGAAATAACTTTAACAATAAAAGAAACCGCAATATAAATCATATTCAAGGTCAGCGAAACTTCTAGATCCCGGAGGCCACTCCAATGGGAACTCAATAAAAGCTAACAGAATGTATTGCGTGTCGTCTAGTCTCAGAAATTACATAAAACTAAAAATAATAGATATAGCAGATGAACTTACATTTTTGATAGATACAGGAGCAGATGTTGATGAATATTCTTTAATGATTGTGAAATAAATGAGAATGATTATTGTAACTTAACTGGAATATCTAGGGATACAATAAAATCCTTGGGATCCATAGATATGAGAATATATTTGGATAATGAAATAATTAAATACAAATAGTAGACAAATAGTAGATTTTTTAACTACATATAGATGTAACATAGATTACGACATTTACGAAGTAATATTCAACAAAAATAACGACACAATTTCAATATCTGATGACACTTTTAGAATTGATAAGATAACAATCTCCCAAATGGCGATATGATTTTCCCACTGGATATTGAAATAAATGAAGACGCGGTCATTTTGAACAGAGAAATAGTTAAAGGTGTACATTTGGCCAACACAATAATACCAAGAGAAGGAAATAAGCACATAAGATTGCAAAATGTTTCAGATGAAATAGCAACGGTGCTGAATTTTAGAGTAGAGGCAATACGAGATTTTTCCACTTAATAAACAAAATCAGGAAAACCTTTACACATCAGAGAGATTTTAAAAATTTCTAAATAATTTTAACTTTGAAGACTTAAGTGATGAAAATAAGGAAACCATCACATCAATATTGAGAAAATACCAGAATGTATTCACATGGAAGGCGAGCATTTAACAACTAACAACTTACAATAGAAATACATGATAAAAGCCCCGTATATACATATAAAGAACTACCGTCTACCACAAGCACAGACTAAAGAGATATATTCACAAGTAAAAGGCTTTTGCAGAATGACATCATTGAGCCTTCCGTTAGCCCATACAATTCTCCACTTTTATTAATGCCAAAAAAGGGACAACCCGATTTAAAGAAATGGAGATTGGTTGTTGATTACAGAAAGCTAAATGACAAAATTGTAAATGACAAATCCCCTTTGACTCGTTTGGATGACATACTAGATAAATTGGGCAGAGCAATATATTTTTCAACTTTAGACATGACGAGCTCTTTCCACCAGATAGAACTTGATCATCAATCTCGCCCATACACAGCATTTTCAACACCTAATGGACATTATCAGTGCACAATATTACCATTTGGTTTAAAATATCGTCAAATAGCTTCCAGCGTATGTTAACAATAACTTTATCAGGTTTTAACATGAAGCTTTCCTATATGTTGACGACATGATAGTTTTTGGCTGTAGTCTTAAACATCATAACACAAATCTCGTAAAGGTGCTCGATAGATTACAACGATATAATTTGAAGTTTAATGCAGGAAAATGTTGTTTTTTTAAAATCAGAAGTGGCATAACTGGGATATTTAATAACACCAAACGGAATGAAACCTGATCCAGAAAAATCTGAAGCAATAACAAAATGCCCAGTGCCAAAGAACATTGACGAAGTAAGAAGATTTGTGGTATTTTGCAACTATTATAGACGTTTTGTGAAAGGTTTTGCAGAAATAACAAGTTGTCTAAATACTCTATTAAAAAAGTTAGAAAATTCATTTGGACCGAACAATGTCAGACAGCATTTGAAACATTAAGGAATTTTACAATACCCAGATTTTGAGAAACTCTTTATTTTAACAACGGATGCATCTAACCTTGTATTGGGAGCCGTTTTGTCACAAGGAAAAATCGGACAAGATAGACCCATATCCTTCGCAAGTCGTTCAGTTAATAAACCAGTAATTGAAAAAGAACTAATCGCAGTGCACTGGGTATACAATTTGTTAGACCTTACCTTTATGGTAGGAAATTTATTGTTGTTGGTTGCGTTATTTTCTCATAAAAACCCAAGCTCAAAATTAACTAGAATTCGTGTGGAGTTGTCAGATTACGATTTCGAGATAATATACAAGAATGGAAGTAATAACACAAACGCAGACGCATTGTCAAGAATACAACTAAACCCCGAAATGTTACAATCAATGACTCCCGATAAGATTGTTGAGACGTTAAAAAAATCACTAGTGATAACCAGAAACATGCAAAGAAAAATGATTCGAAATGAGGAAACAAAAAATAAGAAAAATGAAAAGAGTAAAATTGAAGATGGTAATGAAGATCCCTCAGGGTCTGATCAACTCAAAGTTTGGGACTGCGCATCCATAAATGATATTAAACAAGCGAGAAAATTTAAGTTTTTACTGGAAAAGTCAACAAAAGAGATAAAAATTAAAAATGATTATGTTCTAAATGAAACGCGCGTCAGATGTAGCGATAATCCCTATTATTTAGATAATATGTTAGAGAAACTACCTTCTGTTTTAGACAGAACAAATTGTACAAAATTCGCACTAGAGAAAGGTGACGAAATTTTTGAAAGAATAAATGTAGAGAAATTTAAAAAAAAATAAACAAGAAAAAAGAAAATGAAGTAATAATATTGTTATATATTAATCCTAAAAGAATAACAGATGTAAAAAGAAAGCACGAATTGATTGAATTGTATCACAGTACACCATGTGGAGGGCATTTCGGAATAAGAAAGGCTTTGATAAAATTAAAACAAAAATACATATGGAAAAATATGTTTGAAATGGTAAAAAAGTGACCTGTGTCAAAGAAACAAACAGATAAGACATACCAAAGAACCACTATGCGTAACAGAAAAAAATAATAGATACAGCTGGACCTTTGAGACCTTCTGAACACTATCGCTATATATTGACTATGCCTTGCGAACTAACTGAATATATAATAGCTGCAGCAATGGAAACAAAAGAAGCCAAATCAATTGCAAAATTTTGACAAAAAATCTAATATTGAAATAAGGTATATTTAAAACATTAAAATCAGATAGACGTACAGAATTTGTAAATGAATTAATGAAAGATATATGTACTTTACTAAAATAGAATACAAAATTTCAACACCCTATCATCATGAAACCCTGGGTACAGTAGAGAGAAATCATAGTTTTAAATGAATACTTTTTGTCATTTGTAAATGATGATAATTGGAGTGATTGGGTAATATAACACCTCACTTAGATACAAACTACTCAGCATTTGAGTTAGTTTTTGATAAAATATCAGAAGTTCCTGGTGAAAATATAATGACAGACAATGCAATATATGTAGTTTTTGACTTTTTTAAATAAAACACTTTTTAATTATTAATGTAATTCATGTTTATTTAAAATATTATGAGAGATGTTGCTCTCTTGGCGATCAAACTACAAGTGAACTATCTAACTTAAAACTATTCGTTGATCTTAAAGTAGCGTCTGTAACCGTAGAGTCGCATTCTACAGTATTAGTGTTGCATTCTACCGTATTTAAGTCAGTTAGTGTTGCCACTCCTGGTGGTACGTCCTGTTCCCACATTCGGCCGTCCTGAATGATCATTTCCGCGGACCTTCCACCTCGCCTACCTTTTCTACTGCATAGCGATCATGTTCCAATATTTTTACGACCTTATAGGGTCCGAAGTATTTAGGCTTCAATTTTAGACCAACTCCAAATTGGGTTCTCTTAATCGCCACTAGCTCATTTAATTTATATACAGGTGCCTGCACTCTTTTCCTATTAAATGTCTTCCGATTTTCAGTCTGCAGTTTGGCAATATTTTCCTTGGCAATTGTGCGAATTTCATCCCTCTCGTCATCTAATTCGGAAATAGCAAATTCTTCAACTAATTTTTGAATATCAGTTTGTGTCTCGGTACGCATATGACAACCCGTAAGAATTCTAAATGGAGATACTTTCGTGCTTCTCGGAGGAGTGTTATTAATGCACCGTTGAACCTTGTCGACTTGTTTATACCATTTATTGGGATTGTTGACACACAGTTTTGATAACAATGAAATTACGATCTTATTAATTCTTTCTACTTGCCCGTTACCTCTAGGGACACCTGTTGCTATTAATAGATGCTGAATACTTTGTTCCTCGCAATATTACCTAAATGCATTGGAGGTAAAGGCGGTTTCTCGGTCAGAAATAATTCTTTCAGGATTTCCAAAAACTGCCGATTGCTTTTTCAATCTGTCAATGACCTCCTCCGCACCCGTTCCTCTAGTCGGATATACAAAATGCTTTGCAACGAAGAATTTAACATTGATATCAACACCATCTATACTGACCAGTGTTTCAAAATAACCCATTGTTATCAATTTAAAGTTTCCAGCTGTGATAAAACTTTTCCTTCCTTCAATAAAATTCAAATTGCCTAAGTGCTCAAAAACGTCAAACCTTATTATTGAAATATCGCTACCAGTATCTATAATTGCAGGAAATTTGATTCCATTTATTTCAATTTCCTTAAAATTTCGATTTGCGGCTGGATTAGTGTCCTGAGCAAAATAACCAAAGTGTTTCACCATACACGAAGTAGAAAATTCCTTTTTTACAGTACGTTGCGTCTGACTCCTACACTCGAATGATTTGTGTCCTTGTTTACCGCATTTGAAACATTTGACAGTTGTCGATGAGCAATTATTGGCCAAATGGTCACCACCGCCACATTTATAACATTTCCTTTTCATACCTAAATTATTATTCCGCGTATCCCGATTTCGTTCCGCTGACTCAGGAGTAAATCTTAAAGTCGAGGCTTGTTGAGACGACCCTCTAATCTTTTCGTACGTTTTAATATTCTGCTTTAAATCTTCAATATTTCTAGCCTGATACAAAATACTTTTTCCAAACTTTGTATCCGGAATGCCATCAATGAAATACTGTATCAGACTACTCTCGTCCAGTTGTATAGGCTTACCAATCTCCATTAACGTGTAGAGGTATTCACTATAACTTTCGTTGCTCCTCTTCTTCCGATTTCTAAGCATCCGATGCACATCGATAGCTGCTAACTTGGCTCCATATTCTTCTATTAATACTTCTTTAAGCATGCTCCAACTCTTTACACCACTTTGGCTGCGTATAAACAAACGAGCTGCACCCTTTAACAACTGCTTAGCGTAAATACATTTTTGGAGCTGGTTCCATCCAAAGGCTTCAGCGTTATCTTCAAAATCTTCCACCCAATTTCTAATATCGATACCATCAGTGCCGCAAAACGAAGTAAGCGAGTCTTCTATGTCCCTTAAAGTGAACATGCCGCCTCTACCCACCGTGGCATCATCATGTCGAGAGGAAACATCATCGCAAACGGATTCCGATTCATCATTGTCAAGGTCGAATTGATCCCTAAGTCGATCCTGTAACTCCTGTTTTCGTCCTATAGTCGCTAAACCTAATTCTGTCAATTTATTCTTTAAGCCCTCAACGCTCAATTGTAAAATTTCCTGTATGTCCATCTTGTCCAATTACAAAAAAAAAAAAATAAGTCGAAATATAAATATCAATTAAAAATAAAATAAACTGTAAAGTAAGAAAAGAAATTAAATTCAAATTATCGCTTAAATTCAAATTATCGCACCTTGTTATGAATAGAGGAATATAAATTTAAATTAAATAAATTTGAATGCAATTTACTTTAATTGAAAAAGTATCTTCAAAATTTTACTTTAAATTCAAATTATTAAAAGTAATTATAGAGATTGTGGATATTATGTTAAAAGTAATTGTAGATATAAAAAACAAAAATAAAAGTACATATAACACTACAAAAGTTAATTCTTATTTGAATTCTTATTAAAACAAAAATTGAAAGTATAACTACAAAAAAAATCAATTCCTATTTGAATTCTTTCTACAAAAACAATAAAATAAACATCCAATTAGAATTTATCGAACTTCACTAATTAATATCTAAAAAAATAAAAATGAAATAGATAAAAAAACAACTTAACATAGGCTGATCCCACGACGAGTTTCTTTTGCTGTTAGTTGATTTTGTTTTTCTCTCACTCTCTCCTTAGAATTGCTGCTGTGGTAGTAAATTAATTTCTCAACCATGCATCTCCTTGTTTTCAATAGAATTTATTCGCACTCGTTATCAAAATTTTAAAATTAACGTTTCTTTTCGTTGCTTTATGTACTCGCTATTAAGATGTTGCTGTTTCACATCGTACTCGCTGTAGCATTTTAAAAATGAGACGATCTTTATTTGTTCGTGTTATTCCCCTTTTTTGAAATTCGGTTGGAATAATGTATTTCAATACAATCAAAAGGCGATTCACTCGTTTTTTTTAATAATTGCGCAGTTTATGATTGTTTAGTTTCTCTTTCTAATATTAGTTTTATTGCTTTCTTTTACTGTCTTGCATAAATTCATTTGTTTTTTATTTTTTATTCGTTAGTCTTTTCTTTTTGTAAATTTTTGAATAATGAAAGTGCAATTCATATTTTATGTTTTTCAGACTATTGTCCTTTTCTAAAAGACATTCACTTATTAGGACTCGATGCTTTTAACTTTGCTTTTGTTTCTTCACATACAATTCTTAGTTCTTAAATTTTGAAATACGATTAACGAACGAATTAAATTCTCGTTTCTTTTATTGCCATAACTTCTAGATTTTTCTTTAAACTTTTTTTTTAATTTTTACACTCAGTCTCACAGTTTAGATTTTAGTATTATAACAATTTTACAACACTCAACAGTTAATATTTTCACTTTTTTTTTTTACCAATTTTACTTATTTCGCTTAGAACTCTTTAAACTGGATTGACACTCAGTCCTTCCTTTATTTATTATCTTCAATATTCCAAACGACACTCTTTTCCTTCAATTCACTCAGAATTTCAAATTTCTTCAAATAATTATGGCACACAGCACATACTCTTTAAATGCAACAAAGGTGGGAATCTTCCCGGACGAGCCCCCAAAATGTAGTTTTTGCCTTTTTTAAATAAAACACTTTTTAATTATCAATGTAATTCATGTTTATTTAAAATATAATGAGAGATGTTGCTCTCTTGGTGATCAAACTACAAGTGAACTATCTAACTTAAAACTATTCGTTGATATTAAAGTAGCGTCCTAGCATTCTACAGTATTAGTGTCGCATTCTACCGTATTTAAGTCAGTAAGTGTTGCCACTCCTGGTGGTACGTCCTGTTCCCACATATATGATTTGGACAATTATGCTAAAGAATTAAAATTAAGATTAAAGAATTCATTGGAAAATGATAGAAACTACAAAAAGGAATAGAAGTCTGGAATCATATACAAATATGAATAGCATAGATCTTAGAGATTTCGTACTAATAAAATTAGAAAATAAATAAAAAGAATGAAGCACCATACAATGCTCCATATGAAATAACTAATATAGATAATACAAACCTGAATTAAGAATTAATGGAAAAACAAAAATTGTGCATACAAATTTATTAAAAAAATATAAAAAATAAGCAGGTAAAACATAAGAAATATAATAACACTTAAGAAATATGTTACACATACATTTAAATTTTAAGATATATGTATATAAAAATATGTTCAAGTGTTATATCATTATATTCACACATACCTCTTAAGAATTAAAATTTTATATAACATTCAAAACTATATAATTTTAACTGGAAGGTTAGGGCTGTAGTGTAACGCATTAATAAAGTCAAAACAAACCAAAACAAAGAATAAACAAGAGTCAACAAACTTTAAAAACCAAAGTATAAACAAACTGTCGCGTTACTATAGGTCAGTACCCAACTTTGTTCTATATTTTAGTGCAACCTGATATCGTAGAAAAACACAACGATTGCTCGCGTACAATACTTTGTAAAATATGAAACGTATGGAAAACTCCAAAATAATGATATGATACTTTGCAATGTAAATTGTAAATATGTTTAAGAAGAGAAAATATGTTTATGTGTATATGTTTAAATTTAGAAAATAGAAATTCTAATTGAAGTTTTTAATAAATGTCAAGATTATGCTTTTGAATTTCAAGCAAGAAAGAACTCATTGTTCGATTTCAATACATTATCTTCATTAAAGGCGCCCGTTCAGATTTCACCCAACCTCGATATGGCAACGGAGAAGAGATCCAGGGCTCTTTTATCGGTAAACGTTACTAATTTTACGTGTCCTTGGTGCCAGCCACACATTTGGTAAACTGGAACTGGTCCCGGATTCTCATCCATTACTTCCAGAAAGACGTCCGCAAGGACATCTTCTACTAGTCTCCAGTTCGACGGTGTAATAATGCCGTCTGGATCTGAGCGATCTACAACCGCCATCACTGTATAAGGTGTTGGTGCGATTCGAGCAACGTGGTTTTTTAGCACCTGGTGCATCGCCTTCAGTAGATCGCTGTCTTTTGACATCTGCATCCGTGGCTGACATTTTCTCTAGCTCATCGTGCTTTTCTTTGGCCCAGGCCAGTGACTGCACCTCACGCTGCGTGCGGCTGTCTATTGGAATCTTGGAGATCCCGCCTAGAACTCGCCTAGCGCTCAATCCTTGCCTGTACCGCTGCTTCGATTCTTTTAGTCTTGGAGCCGTGTCAACCTTTATATTAGGTCCAGCTTTTGGAGCAACTTTGTTTTTGGAAAAGCCGCCGCTTTTGGTTTGTTGTTGTTTCTCGTTTTTTGAGGTAATATAATCTTGGTCTGCCTTAGCATCAACCAAGTCCTTTGCCTCTTTTGTGGTGACGGGTGTCGGTTTAACACCCGAACGCGGATTTTTACGAGTTCCGTTCTCGGCCTCCATAGTGGAGGTGTTGTCCATGTTTTTATTTAATTTAACTTCATTCATGTTTGGTCCCACGAGTTGCGAATAAGGGGAAGGTCCACCTGAGCAGGGATCTCCGTTAGCGACAGGGATATTTTTGATGGGGCCCCAGCTAGGCTGACTCTCGGCACGGATCGTGTATCACCTTACTCCAGCCCATACCTCTATCCTAAGGCGGGAGCCTATCTTCACCAAACCTTGAGGTCCAATGATTGCAGATTCCCAGCTTAGCTAATGGGCACCCCAACGGGCAACCACCATTATCAGCCGACGCCCACGTGGAGGGTTTGCTAGAGGATTTTTGTCGGCCAACCAAAAATATTAAATTCGTTAATTTCTTTTACCAAATTAATATTTTAATTTATGTGTAGGTTTCGATTACTTTTTCATGCTATATATGTATGTGTATTGTTAGAATAATTGTACCATATATATCTTTTTAATATTGTGCAACTTATTAAATACCTTAACAATAGGAAGACGCAATTTAGCATATTAGGCTATTTCACATTTTCAGAGAGAAAGAACTTAGAAAACAGTAATTTTTTAATTTTTATTGCATTGGATTCATTTTCTGAATAAAAAAAGTATTTTTTAAAGTTCAAAGAGCTTCCAATATCATAATATTGTTTGCATTTTTTGTGTTCCTATCGGGCATAAATTTGAACATAAAGAACTGAAGGAGTGAAAAGATGGCTGAATGCCACCAAGGCAGAACATCGATAGGCGGGGATGTGTATGTGTATGTAAAAAGGATTTAGTATACTCGTATTAGATTTTGGCGGATTCATTCGCTTTTTACGTGATGATTTCGGGAACACATATGGCGAAAGATACTGACGAAGATGGCATAGTTGCACAAGGTTATATCCGTATAGTATCATTTTAAAATTCTTCAAGAACTGTCACTTCTTCAAGGAAGTTACAAAAATCTTCGAGAAAAAGCAAATTCTATATATTGGATTATAGTTTTTACAGTAATTCGCCAAACCGTGCACCCGATAGTTGCAGCAGTTTACAGATCGCTTTGTGGTTGTGAAGCGGAATTTTGGGAAATTTTTTAAGAAACGTTAGAAAATTTGTGAGAGGAACCTAACGAAATAATTATATCTGAGATTTCAACACAGACTGCTCAACAAGTACTTACTTTAAAAGTAAAATTTCAAGACCATTAAATGACAATGGCGTTAAATAAATAGTAAATGAATACACTCGTGTAAAGAATACATCCAGAACAATAACTGATTATGTTATTGCAAACAGTTTTAGGACAACAGAGCAAAACTGTTATCAAAGTAAGATCACAAAGAGGTTAAAATAATGATAAAAGACGAGAAAGATGTTTTTCTTTCAAATTTTCGCTTGCGTAAGTTGGCACTAATGAAATAAAGAAATTCGTTTCAGAGACAAATATAAATACAGCAAATAGGTAATCATTTGCAGATGCTTTGAAAACTAAAGAATATTTTAAAAGTACGAAGAGGAGAAACGAAGAAAATACCGTTATTGAATTCAAAAAGAGAAGCTGTATTGAAAGAGGATATACTGAAATTAGGGCCGTTGGCACAATTTGACAAGGAACTGAACAAGGCTCAATTCTTGGACGAGCGAATTTATAATATTTTTAGATAGTTTGTAAGGAACTGGAAACTCAATAGAATCTTATTCCCTCGAAATAAAATGCATTTATTGCTTTTCTATATGTCGTAATTTAGTTGTCGAATTGATATATTTTTCCTATGGTAGACAGTAATATATGTATTATTTTAATGACGCTTTAGTAGGAACGCTTTAGTATGAATTGAAATACGTGAAGTATCGGTAGGTTTAATGTTAATATAAATAAACTTACCTTCCACCTAAAGGCTCAGTTAGTCGACTGTAACGTAATGTATCAGTAACGTCCACTTAACGTAAAAATGTAAGTACAATTATACAACGTAAAAATATGTCGTATGTTTATAGGTAAACAAACCAAAAAATAATTAAAAATATAGATATGGATTTAGAAGACATGTTTATGCGTTTAAAAAACAAAAACGGGGCCGTTATAGAAGGTTGAGTGTTCGCCCCGGAGTAACCAGATATGACAATTATGACGTTTGTAAAACGCTAAAAACAATCATTTATTTAGAGGGAGAAACAAATGTTATAAGTTTTGCGAAACTAATTTGTTAGAAGGAACAGGTATACAGAGTGAAAACTGGCAGATAAAGTAGAAAAATTAAATGTAAATAAACATTTGTTTTGTGTTAAAAAAGGAAAAATTTGGAATATCTTTTAATTTCTTCAATGAAAATTTTAAAAATTCTTAAATATTTAATTATTAATCGAAATGTGGGTGAATTTCGGTCACAATGAATATATTTTCTTGTGCAAAAGTTAATTAAGAAGTTAGATATTACAAGATCAAAATAAGAAGTACTACTGATAAAAATTTTTCTTGCTGAAAGTTGCCAATATTTTTTATATGCTTGAAATAAATTATTTATTTATTTATTATTTATTAATAGTTTCACACAAAAATTACATTTTTTATTAACTCGCGCCAATATAAAAAACCCACCCCGAAAACTAACAAAACATAAATAAACAAAACAGACAGACAATCAGAGAGGGACAGAAATAATTTATGGTAATATTTGCTGTCCCTTTCACATTACACGGGCAACTGACGAATCCCGTGTCGTCTCTGGTTACCCTGTGTTATATAACATCAGGCTAGAAAAAAATGTTTTAATAATAATGAAAGAACTGGATATTATTAGCTGTTAATTCAGTGTTATCACTACAGCGTTTTTATATTCATTTCAACGATTTTATATTTAGTTAAAGGTACTTATAAAAATTTTATCTTACAGAAACAGATCAGGTATTTTGGAAGCCGAATTTAAAATGTTTTTATCTCCTCTAGTAAAGGTAAAATGCAAACGGAAAGCCATTTCGAATGCTTGTGGATATTTAATTAGTTAAAAACGGAAAACTATACTTTAACAATTTAAAATAGAAATAAACACTACCTGCGTAATTATATAAATATAAACCTAAAATATATACCTAATCTGTTCACTCTAATGCTGTTCTTAAATCACAGTTGATGTAAACTTTACTGAAAGTTGATTAGGAAATTGGTTACAGTTGACTAGTCAAACTTGATGCATATACCGGTCACGATTGACATGTATTTGCTTCACAGTTGACCATCACATTGATTCATAGTGTTTACCTAAAAACTTAATTTTATTTATAAACAATTTATTTTCATTAACTAAAATTTTAGTACATAATTAAATACTGTTGATAGTTAACATTTTGATATCTGAATAAAAATTTCATATAAATATTTAAAACAGTCGACCATTGACGCACTCCTCCTTCACTTTATCCTTCACAGTTCTTGAATGTATCATCAGCTTTAGTTTTACAACGAGCTAGTAAAAAGATTTATTAAATACTGGTCATTTATTAAATACCGGTCAAACAGAATAGATACTTACATTTCCAAACTCTTAGCGGTCCTTTTATACTTCACTTATACTGCATTTCGATTTATTGTTTTTTTTTAAATTCTTATCTTATTTTATGGCCGACGAAAATCCTCTACCAAACCCTCCACGTGAGTGTCGGCTGGTAATGGTGGTTGCCCGATGGGGTGTCCACCAGCCAAGGGGGAGTCCATATTCATTTGATCGTAGGTCGAATGAATTATGGCTCTCACCATAGGATAGAGGTATGGGCTGGACTAAGGTGTTATACGACCCGTGCCGATAGTCAGCCTGGCTGGGGGCCCATCAAAAATATCCCAGTTTAACTAGCCTTACCTGGGCACAGCGGATCCCTGCTCAGGTGGACCTTCCCCTTATCCGCAACTCGTGGGACCAAAAATGAATAATGAAAAAGAAAATAAATCAATAAAGGAAAATCAGAAAACCGCCTCCACTAGTGAGGACGAGAACGGAACTTGTAAAAATCCGCGTACGGGTGTTAAGCCGACGCTCGTCTCCACAGACGAGGGAAAAGACTTGGTTGATGCTAAGGCAGACCAAGAACCTAGTACCTCAAAAAACAGTAGAACACAACAAGCCAAAAGCGTCGGCCTTTCCAGAAGCAAGGTTGCTCCAAAAGCCGGACCTTCGTCCAGCAAGATTGGCCTTGGTAATGTAAAGGTTGACACAGCTCAGAAAATGAAAGAATCAAAGCAGAGGTACAGGGAGCGATTGAGCGCAAAGCGGGTTCTAGACAGGATCTCCAAGATCCCAATAGATAACCGCACGCAGCGCGAAGTGCAATCACTGGCCTGGGCCAAGGAAAAGCTCGAAGAACTAGATAAGACGTCGACCATGGAGGTGGCTGTCAAAAGACAGCGATCTTCTGATGGAGACGCTCCAGGCGCTAAAAAATCACGCAGCTCGCATCGCACCAACACCTTATACAGTGAGGTGCTAAAAGACAGCATAGAAATGGCGGTTGTAGATCGCTCAGATCCAGACGGCAGTATTACACCGTCGAACTGGAGACTTGTAGCAGACGCCCTTGCGGACGTCTTTCTAGAAGTAATGTATGAGAATCCGGGACCAGTTCCAGTCTACCAAATGTGTGGCTGGCACCAAGGACACGTGAAGTTAGTAACGTGTGCCGATAAGAGAGCCCTGGATCTCTTCTCCATCGCTATAATGAGGGTAGGTGAAATCTGGAAGGGCGCCAAACTAGAAGTAGTGCCCAAGGATGCCATACCTAGCAGACCCCGAAAACGCTCTTGGATACCTTTAACTCCAAAGGAGCCAGAAAAAGTACTAAGGATAATAAAAATGTGCAATCCAAAGTTACCAACACACAATTGGAAAATTGCAAAGTTGGAGGAGCGCCATGGATCTCGCTGTGCGACTATCATAATCAATCAGGAATCCCTGGAGCACCTGGCAAAATCCAATGGTGTGGTGGCCTTTGGATTTGAACATATTATCCTAAAAGTATATAAAAAGGATAATCGCCCCATGGAGTCGGGTGACAACGCCCCTCAGTGGGACAAGCCACAAGACGAACACATGGGCGCATCAGTTAATGAAGAAAAGGAGGAGGATAACCTTACAGCATCCTCAACGCAGATTCATACCCGGTCCAGAGTTAGCTCTCTCTCTTCCACTGGGTCGGATATAGCATCTGCCTTTGATATGCTGTTAAGGGAATCTGACCTCCTGGACGAGGCTGATCAAGAGGATTATGGCCTAGACATTACGATGGTGGAGAGGAGAGAGGATGAAACAGAGTAATCCAAATAAATCTCCATCACTCTAAGGCAGCATCGGCTGCACTACTTCTCCGGCTGGCGAACAGAGGAGAAGACATAGCCCTGATCCAAGAACCATGGTCCATAGCCAATAAGGTTTGTGGATTAGGGCACAAAAATTATAGGCTGGTCCATGCCAAATGCGTAGGTAGGCCCAGATCATGTATACTCATTAAGAACAACTTAATGGCATATTTGCTTCCTAATTTCAGCAATGAAGACCTAACCACACTAACGGCGGAGATCAATGGTAAGCAACATTGGATCTCCTCCAGTTACATGCCGCATGACCTAAGCAGTCACCCACCACCAGATCCAGTGAAGAGACTGGTTACAGAGGTAAAGCGCTCAAATGTTGGCCTGCTGATTGGCTGTGATGCCAACTCTCATCACACTATATGGGGCATCACGAACGTCAACGAACGGGGTGAGTCTCTTTTTGATTTTATTATATTTAATAACCTATTAGTTTGTAACACGGGTAATAATCCCACATTTATAACGAAAAACAGAAGGGAGGTTTTGGACATAACCCTTACCTCCGGCAATATTTATGATAGTGTCAGAGATTGGAGAGTCTCGGAGGAGCACTCCTTTTCTGATCATAGGTTTATTGAATTCTCCCTTGGTAGGGGGAACAATACTGTAAGGGCGATTAGAAATCCTAGAAACACGAATTGGGATCTTTATGATCGCCTTGTCAGGCTGGGCTTGGACCCACTCACGAGCTGTAGAGTAGACAGTATTTCTGGACTTGAGGCTACAGTAGCTGAATTCACAAAGGTCATAGTAGGGGCTTTTGAAAAAGCATGTCCGAAAAGGGTCAACAGGGGTGGAAGAAAACCACCCTGGTGGGACCGGAATCTGGATATGCTCAGAAAGGAGTCACGGCGACTTTTCAATGTGGCGAGAAAGTCCGGTAATGCGGAACAGTGGAGGGACTATAAAGTGTCCCTTGGAAATTACAAGAGAGTTCTAAGACGGGCTAAAAAGGACTCGTGGAGAAATTTCTGTGGCAACATGGAAACTATCAACGAAACTTCTAGGCTAAGGAGAATTCTCTCGACAACATCCTTTATACCTAGTGTACTGCAAAGGGAGGATGGCTCATGGACCAACTCTGAGAAGGAAACTTTGGATCTTCTTGTGGACACCCACTTTCCACCGGGACATGGTTCGGATGCGCGAACAACCGTCTCGGGGCGTGAATCACAGTGGGACTACTGCTCGATCATGTCTGCGGACGCGATAAAATGGGCGATAGACGGATTTAGACCGTTTAAATCTCCGGGACCGGACGAAATATATCCGGCCCTCTTGCAATGTCTGGAAATGAAACACATCGGAATGCTTGGGGCGATGTTTGTCGCCAGTATTCGGATGGGCCATATACCGTCGGAATGGTGTAAAGTGGGGGTAGTCTTCATACCGAAGGCTGGAAGAAACTCTCATACTACACCCAAGGACTTCAGACCCATAAGTCTATCCTCCTTCTTATTGAAGACTATGGAGAGACTCGTGGATGTGAATCTGCGTCAGACCTTGGATGGGAATCTCCTTTCCGGGGGACAACACGCATACATTAAGGGGAGGTCTGTTGAGACTGCCCTACATAGCCTGGTGTGCAGGATAGAGAAATCGCTGGCACAGAAGGAATATACTCTGGCTACTTTCCTTGACATCGAAGGAGCCTTCAATAATGTGGAACTTTGCGCTATAACCAGGGCGCTGGATAGTCTGGGTGTACGATCCACTATAGTGAACTTGATAACTAAGTTACTTTGTGGGAGAACAATCTACCCCACACTTGGGAGCTCACAGACAACCAGGGCTATAGGGAGGGGAACTCCACAGGGCGGAGTACTCTCTCCTCTTTTGTGGAATCTGGTGATGAATGAGCTACTAGTGATACTAGAACAAAATGGATGTGAGGCAATTGCCTATGCGGATGACATTGTTCTTGTGATCTCCGGAAGATTTGTCGACACTATCAGAGATAGGATGCAACTGGCTCTGAGGAGGGTCTGCGTGTGGGCATCTGAGCGTGGTTTGGGTGTTAACCCGGTTAACTCTTCACGAGAAGGTACAAGCCACCGACATTTCGTCCATTGAAACTTAACGGGACGGAACTGAAACTCAAACAGGAGGCACACTTTCTAGGACTTATTCTGGATAGGAAGCTGTCTTGGAAATCGAATATCATCAACAGAACTAAAAAGGCTTCCATTGCCCTGTATGCTTGTAACAGAGTGTTGGGGAGAAAATGGGGCCTAGGACCTAGGATGACACACTGGATCTACACAGCGGTGGTCAGACCTATCTTGACCTATGGATGCCTAGTTTGGTGGGAATCCCTTGAAATTAAAACTAATTCGAAACTAATACAGCGACTGCAGAGATCTGCCTGTATTATCATTAGTGGTGCCTTGCGCACTACACCTACGTCGGCACTGGAGATAATTTTGGGCCTCTTTCCGCTTGACCTTTTCTGTAGGGGAGTGGCTGCTAAAATAAGTAAACGTCTCTGGGCGACTGGACAGTGGCATGACTCGGGCATTGGCCACGCAAGAATCCTGAGGGAAGTTGGAGCTGTCGGGAGCAGTGACTACATGACACCGAGGTACGACTTCACGAAGAGATTCAGGACATCGGTTCCGGATAACGGGGCCTGGAAGGGTGGTGTGACCCACCTGTTTAGCGACTCCGTACAAATCTACACCGATGGCTCTAAGCTGAACGGAGCGGTTGGCAGTGGAATTTTTTCGGAATCGGTTGGAATAGCTCAGTCTATAAGACTACCAGACCACTGCAGTGTCTTTCAGGCAGAGGTGGTGGCCATACAGGCTGCGGCGAGTATTATTGGGGATGGAAGGGTCTCCAAGCGGAACGTTACCATACTTTCTGATAGCCAGGCGGCTATCAGGGCTTTGAGTTCTAACGTGATGAACTCCAAGACGGTGTACGGCTGTCGCAGATATCTCGACGAGATAGCGGAACGATATGACATCCATATCGTATGGGTACCGGGACACTGTGGTATTCCGGGCAACTGTAGAGCTGATGAACTTGCCAGGCGGGGCACGACCATCGAGCTCACCGCTGAGTTCTCGAATCTGGGCATACCAATGAGGGCCTGCAAGCTCATAATTGATAATGCGATCGTCGATTCCGTCAACGACAGGTGGGCGGCCTCGGACACGGGTAGAACGGCTCGTAAAATCTGGCCATGGCTGGATGAGGGGCGCACAATGAGTCTACTTAAACTCCAAAGAGGCGCGCTCAGTGCAGTTGTCGGTGTCATTACGGGGCATTGCATTATGGGTACGCATGCAAGTAGATGTTTTGTTATTTTTTCTGTAGTTTTGTTTTTATTATTTGAATTATAAGCCGAAAAAATTAAGTCCATTAATAATTTGTTTTCATTGCTTTTATATTATATTTTAAAATCTTGTTTATTTCATGGCGTCACACATTTGAGTATCTTATTTTTGAATTTTCGGGCCAGCCAAATTTAAAAGTTTCTCATGCATATGTGTCTTCATCCATCCGTAAAAAGTTTCGAAAATCATTTGGAGTGCTAATTTTCGAGATGTTTTATTTCCTCTAAAGTCTAGCAATGGCAGCAATAAAAGCAACAATAGTACTAAAGCAGCGGACACAGTAGATGCCACGTCAGCAAACTGGTGTTTACCAACGGCATTAAAGGAAGATTTTGCAGATTTCAATATATCTACACCACCACAGAAGAAACGCGTAAAGTTTGATGAATCTTTGGATAATTTAAAAGAGCAACAGCCATCACCACCATCGTTTGAGTTTCAGCATGGACAAATAATACATGCCGGTTCACGCAACAGCTTGCGTGAAAGGATTTATGATTTTTTTGCTAATTTATTTTAATATTTCTAGAGTTTATATATTTTTTCATTAAGTATTTACTTATGCAACATGTTAGATTTAAGCTATGATTTTTTTAATTTATAACTTTTGTATTTCATATTTTTTATAAATAAAAATTTTAAATAAGACACTAACTCAATTTGAGTTCTTCAACCAGTCTTTCATCAAAAGACGCTTCGCAGTTTCCTTTTTCTTGTTTTTTTTAATTGCCTGCGCCAGGGCAATGGCTATGACACAATCATCTGTCATATTAAAAATAAAAAAGTCGACACTAAAAGACAAAAACAAAGTAATCTCCCAATCAAAAACCATATCTTCTTTTAGAAAACCTAAAAACCTAAAAAAATATTAAAAAAAGAAAACGCCACGGTACTTAAGGTCAATGTGAAAAACTTGATTTAAACAATCACATGTTTTGTTTCTCTTTCTAACATATGAATTCTTTCGACTGGAAAACATATATCTAACCTGCTAGCTCTTTCGCTGTTTGTAAATCTAGTCAAACTTGATTAACATATCAGTCAAAGTTGATACATCAAAAGTGTTGAAAAAAGGTTACTGTTGACTAGTCAAACTTGATGCATATACCGGTCACGATTGACATGTATTTGGGTTACAGTTGAGTACCAAATTGATTCATAGATTTTACTTAAAAACTTAATTCTTTTTATAAGCAATTTATTCATTAAATAAAATTTTAATACATAATTAAATACTTTTAATAGTTAACATTTTGATATCTGAATAAAAATTTCATATAAATATTTATATCACTAGACTTCGTCAAGAGGTGGCTCACAACCGAATTCAGTTGCAGTCACTTTTTTGCCACTGGTATGGTTGACGCACTTCTCCTTGACTTTATCCTTCACAGTTCTTGAATGTATCATCAGCTTTAGTTTTGCAACGAGCTAGTAAAAAGATTTATTAAATACTGATCAGATGATTCACACAGAAAAGATACTTACATTTCCATACACTCATTGGTATACTGCACTACGATTTCTGTTCAATTTTATTTTTTATCCAACAATTTTTTTTTAATTTTTATCTTAATTTATTAATGTTGTGCATTTTTTATTCATTTTTGCAAAGTTTAAAAATTTTTAACACTTAAAACTTTCATTTTAAAATTTGTCACAAGTGAAAATTTTCTTTTGAAAGATATTGTCAAAAATATATTTGACGCCATCAAGTCTGATTATCAAAAGACCGGTCATTTTACCGTCAATAGTGATGAATCCAAAGACCAGTCATTTTACAGTCACTAATGATGTATCAAACGACCGGTCAATTTACCGTCGCTAATGATATATTGTTGGAAATGCAACTCTATAGCTGAAAAGAACTATGAAATGTTATGTATGTATTAGTCATTCATTTTTTGTAGGGCATAAGATACGGACAAAATGTATATTCTGTTTATAATTTGAATTTTCAGTTTTTTGGTTTTTAATATTCACACAATGACATTGGTAACACTGCTAAAACTGTAAAACCGTAAAAAATTCTATTTTTTACAGATTCATACGTTCCGGTTATATTATATTACATGTCTATAACCATTCGTGTTACTTTATTAATAACAATATCGATCCGTTGCGGTCGGCTAACTGAGACTTAACTCTCCATTTTTTATTTTACGTTGTTCACATTTGTGTTGTCAAATATCGACGAAATTGGTTCGCATAAGTTGTAATGTACTCTCTAAACACACTTATTACACTGTTGCATTTCAAGTTTTACTCAATATTATAACAATTTTTATTTAACAGTTAGGTTAGATTAGGTTAGAGTGGTAGCCTTGATACAAAAAGCTCATTTGAACGCCGTCCCTGTACTGACCAAGTTCCTCAAAACCAGGGAGGAAGAAATTGGCCACTGTGATCGAGATGATGTTACGACCAAGTCCAAGTAACTGGTTAGTGCGCCTTCTATCCATTGAGGGCCAAGTGAGTATAGCACTGGGGCAGTACTCCTCATTGACTCAGGATAGGTTGGCGTCTCGAAAGAATTCCCTCGCGATGGTCAGCTTGAAAGAGGTAAGTGGCATTCCTAAGTCGAGCCCTGGTGAGCTCGTTGGCTCTATAGTTTCCCAAATTATCACAGTGCCCTGGGACCCAGATAAGTGTGACACTGAAGCGCTCAGAAAGAAGGTTGAGACAGCAGCAACATTCCCTGATGATCCTGGAGATATTCACAATGTTCGACAGAGATCTTATGGCAGCCTGACAATCAGAAAATATCAAGATGCGGGTGAAAAGAACACCGTAGGAGAGGATCTATTGAGCGGCCCGGTAGATGGCCATTACTTCCGCCTGAAACACGCTGCAATAGTCAGGTAGCCGGAGTAAAATGTTCATGTCCAGTTGCCCAGAGTAGACTCCACTACCCACCCCGCCGTCGAGTTTGGAGCCATCGGTATACACATCCAGGAGTTCCGGGTGGACGATCATGTCAGGGGCCCAGTCGCTCCTGCTCAGAATCAGGAAGTTGAAACCCCTGTCAAAACAATATTACACAGGGAGATAATCAATATCCAGTGGAGGAGTGACTAGAGTTGACGACGCGCTAACGAGACATGCCATTGAGTTTTGTCGCTGTAAACTTAGCCACCTGCTTAGCGAGGAGCTCAGTAGGAAGCCAGTTAAGCATTGCGAACAAAGCCTTTGTGGGAGTGGTGCGCAGAGCACCAGTGATACGAATAGCTGTGGACTTTCTGACTCTGTCGACGAGTCTGACATTGCGCAGTCCACCAGAAGGCAACACCGTATCGGAGGTTGGATTCGATGACTGCAGAATAGATCCAGCGCATGCCTCTTGGGCTGAGACCCCATCTGGATCCAACTGCTCTACTGCAGCAGTAAGCAGCACAGGCCGCTTTGCCCAACCTAGCAGCCAGATTCGCTCTCCAGTTGAGTTTGGGATCGAGGATCAGACCCAGATATTTAACCTCGGGACTTAGCGTGAGTGTGGTCCCGTTTATACTAGGAAGGGTGAAGGTCAGGAGATTCCAGAGAAGTGGAGATAGAACACCGGCTTGTTGTGTACCTCTACAAACAATTCTGTGACACTGTGAAACCCCCACTGTGGAGGTTATTATTCTCAATTTGAGGAAGAGCTCATTAAACCTGACCAGATTCTGTTCCAGGTTGAGAGAATTAAGAGCCCGAACTATAGCGTCCGGATTGTCGTTGTTGAATGAAAAAATCACCTTAGATATTCTCCAGCTCCATGGGATGTAAAGAAGCCTAAGACTAGTTTCATAGGTGACAAGCAGTCAAGGAAGAATAATATATTACCCATGTAGGATGTCCCCTGGAATAATACCATCCAGTCGTGAGGACTTGAATGATTTAAAGGATCTAATAGCCCATTACACTTGGCCTGTGTTAAGAGTTAGGGGAGAGTGATCCCCAGACGGTGGTTCCTTAATCTGATAGAGAACTTGACCTCCAAGGGCGGCACTCCCCTGAAAATGAGTGTCGAGTAGAAGTTCAAGCGTCTCTGAACTAGTCTCAGTCCAGCTGCCGTCAGGCCGTTGGATGCATTCGTTTATTTAACAGTACTGCTAAGGGTTTAGGCATAACAAAGTTTGAGAATTTACAAAATAAGGTTCTTAAAACTAATTATACATAAAAATATGATTAATTAATTACATTGCGCATTATTGTTCGTTAAATTCGAAAAAATTTCCACAATATTAATCATTCTCCTCAGAAAGTGTTTACATAATGAATTTTACGCGCTCGATTGCTCAAATTCAAAAATTATTAGGGATATACCGCTTGGGTTTTACCTTACTCTAAATTTGTTAGACAGTGGGATATCTACAACGCGAACCTATACCGCCAACTTAACGGCTACGGACAAGGAACGTACTTTGAGGCCTGCCAGGGTTTTGACGGAACGGGGGCGGCTGTAGCCCTAGCCTGGAGCCGTTCACACTGCGGGTTTCACCCCGGTGCTACCGTGCGTACTCAACTAGGTCCAGAAAGTTACAGCCACCAGCTCAGGTTATTTTTGTCAAATTTTATCACTTTTTCATTTAAAATTATTAATCATCATCATTTAAAATTAATTAAATTAATTATTGTCTCAACAATAAATGCAGTGTGGACAATATCAACAACAATGTGTTGATATTAAGTTGCATACAAAGGGTATGGCAACTTCGACTAGTCAAACACACTACAGAATGCCTTTTAACACGAGATTGTTGTATTGAGTTTACATTTTCAACTAAATTAACATCTGACTCCAAGTTTAAGGGTTTACCATCATTTAATTTTGGCAAATGATGTGTGAGAAATTAAGCTTTAGCACTTATACGCTAATATTTTAGACAATTCGAAACTTTCACGAAGTTTGTTAACGTTGCTTCAATATGTGCTTTAAACATTCGTACTGGCAATGAATTAATGAAACAATTCAACAAGTTTTTTATGTTTCTTCAAAAGTGAAATCAGGTGTAATTTTTTATAGAATTAAAGAAGCCTCACTTTTATTAATATTTGTCATCTTCTGCTGCTTAAATCAATTGTAGCAAGGCTCGAAATATACAGCTGACTCTGCATCCTAGTAGAATTCAGTTTAAATACTTTGTATTTAAATTTGAGTCATAACCCTCATATCTGCACTGTATTCTTTACGATAAACTCTTTAGAAACCCTTCCACATCTCTATTTTAAAATCCGTTTAATTAAAACATTTACAAGAGGATTAGCAATTTTAAGCCTTTAATACTAAATATATATATTTTTAAACTACAAGCTGGATTTACTATATTTTTCTTAGTTTTAGAAAAACGGTTTAGATTAAATATTCTCACTTTACGATTCATTGATGAATTGCCGAACTAAAAATTTTGTAATGTAAAAATGCATTCAGTATTCATTACAAAAGATAATACCAAAAACTGTTCAGGTCTTTTCGACTAGAGGCCTCAAAAAAAAAAAAAAACGTGTGCAGCGACCATTTTTCTCGATGACTATTTCAAAATATATTCTTTTCGTAAAGTGGAAATGTTATTGACTGCTTCAACATGTAGTTGTTAGCTAATTTTTACTCAAATGAATAGACGTCTATAAAAAGTCCACTTAATGCCCTGCATTTTGTCACCAACTGCATGAAATAATATTTTTTAATTTATAGGAGCTGGATTATTGCCTAATTTAGCATGAAAATATGAGTGACAATCTTTTTTAAAAGTAGAAGAATTTTCAATAAATCAAATTTATAGGAGCTGCACTATTGTGTAATTTAGCATGAAGATATGAGTGACAATCTTTTTTTAAAGCTGAAGAACTTTCAATAAATCAAATATATTTAATATTATAAAATTTTTCTAAAATTAATATACTCGTATATTAAGGGCTAATTTTAATCGCAGCGGCATTCCAAGCCAGGGAATGACGGGCTTAACGACCCCGCGGACCCCATGTGAATCCTGGTAGCGTCTGCCTCGGAGCGAGCGGCTATCGGGTCAGCGTCTGTATCCCATGTTAGGGGCGCCATTTGGTTGCAGACGAAAAAAGGAAAAACACCTGCAACTCAAAACTGAACTTAAATATGCGAAAAACACCTCGTGGAACTGGCTACAGTGGACTAATCATTCGTTTGGCTTGAAAAAATCGATTACGGAAACAACCACACAGCAAACTGATACAACGGATTTTATGGCGACGACCTTCAGCACACGAAAAAGGACGCGCATTGCATTGTACAACTAGAACAACAAATAAAATCATATAACACCGAAGTCTTAGGCATAAGCGAAATGAGATGGAATAGCAACGAAGAACTGATCACTGGAAATGGCAATACTGTGCTTTACAGCGGAAAAGAAAATGGCAGCGAAAGTGGAGTAGGATTTATAATATTCAAAATCAGAAACTCCCTACAAACATGGAAACCCATATATGATTGGGTAGTCATGGCCCGCTTCAAGAGAAAAATAAGACACGTCACCGTTGTTCAGTTTTATGCCCCAACAGAAGACACTGAAGACACTAAAAAAGATGAATTCTTCGCGCAAGTAACATCAACGCTCAAAACGACTAGAAAAGGAGATATCGTAATACTCATTAGCGATTTTAGCGCGAAAATAGGAGGCGATAACACCAACATTCGCTCTACCATTGGAACTCATGGATGTGGAGCAAGGAGCAACAATGGCAACCGATTAATTGAACTGTGCCAGACATTTCAACTCGTCATAGGTGGCTCTAACTTCCCGCACAAGGAGATTCACAAATATACGTGGAAGTGATCATTAGCTCATCACAGGCGTCATCAAGATAAAGCTGAAATGTCAAAGAAGAAACACCGGGCACACACTGCGAAAGCGGCTTCACATACAACAACTACAAAAAACCTCAAGTAGGAACGTGTTAGCAATGGCAATTCGTGAAAAGCTGCCGATAAACGAATAACACTCATGGGAAGATATCGTTGCAGTATATAATCAAGCTTAGGTTTAGGTTTAGGTCGAAGTGGTAGCTGATATCACAAAGCTTACTTGAGCCCGCATAGCGGCCCGTTGTGATGCTACGGGTCAACGCAGTCTCTGTACTGACCAAGTTGGTCAGCGCAAGGGCTGCACATCAAAAGCACGACTACTCTACACTGGAAAACCAGCCAGAAAGTTTGATGAACGAAGCTATATCCTTGATATCAATAGATGATAGTTCCGTCAAGCTGACAAGAAATGGGGAGCCAAATAACCTATATCTACACCCAGCAAGAGACGGGCAATGACAAAGAAAGTGGATAACAGTCTTCTCTTCCTCAGCGGATCTGCATCCTCGGCAGAAGTCGTTAAATGGAAGCCTCATTCTTTCCGCGTATCTACCCATAACGCAATGACCTGTAAGCATGGCCACTGTGGTTGAGATGACGTCACGGCCAAGACCAAGTAATTGATTGGTACGCCTTCTATCCATCAAGGGCCAGGTGAGTCTAGCGGTGAAGTAGGACACCTCATTGACCCAGGATAGGTTGGCATCGCGAAAGAATTTCTGCGCAATATCCAACTTGAAGTCACCGTAGTCTAGTAGGTAGTGTGTTGGCTTATCAGACGTAAAAGCCAGGGTTCGAGCCCTAGGCCAGACATCAAAACAAAATACAAAAAGTATTCCTTCGGCGACTTCCTCTCAGCAGATTTCTGGCAAAAACTCTGAGAGTAAATAAAATTGCCATGAAAAGTTTCTCAAAAATCTGTCGTTCGGAGTCGACTTTAAACTGTAGGTCCCGACGCTGATGTATAAAATTAACACACACAACATGAGCGGTGTGAAAAACTAGGTTGTATTCCTGACTGAAGGGTTGTAATGACCAATTATATATGTATTCAACTTGATCGAGGCAAGTGGCATACCCAATTCAATTGAAGAGGATTCCGGAAAGACGCACCAGCTCTGGCGAGCTCGCCGGCCCTACAGTTTCCCGGAATGTTACTGTGTCCGGCGACCCACACCAGTGAGACCCTGGTGAAGCGCGCAGAAAGAAGGTCAAGACACAGGCGACATTCCCTAACGATCCTAGAGTTATTCACGAAACCCGATAGAGATCTTATCGCGGCCTGACTATCAGAAAAGACCGAAAATCGTGTGAAAGGAGCACCGTTGAGGAGGATCCATTGAGCGGCCGGGTATATTGCCGTCACCTCCGCCTGAAACACGCTGCAGTAGTCCGGCAGAGGGAAAGAAATGTTCAGGTCCAGTTTCCCAGAGTAGAAACCGCTTCCAACCCCATTATCGAGTTTAGAGTCGTCGGTATATATATCCTGGACTTCCGGGGGACAACCGTATTAGGATTCCAGTCGTCATTACTCGGAATCAGAAAGTAGAAACCCCTGTCGAGACAATATCCAGCAGGAAGATAGTCGAAGTTCACGGGGGCCACTGGATCAACCTCCAGAATAGTGGAGTCAAAGAAGGTACAATGTGCCAACGAGACAGGGCATTAAGTGTAGTCGCAGCAAACTAAGCCGCCTGCTTAGCGAGAAGAACAATAGGAAGCCAGATGAGCATTGCGAACAAGGCTTTCGTGGGGGTGGTGCACAGAGCGCCAGTTATATAAATGGCCTCAGACCTTCTGACCTTGTCAAGAGGTCTGACCTTGTGTTTTCTGTTCAGATCAGTCCACCAGAAAGCAACACCGTCTAAGAGGTTGGTTTGGATGACCGTAGAATATATCCAACGCATGATCCTTGGGTGAAGACCCCATCTGGTTCCGACCGCTCCACTACAGCAGTAAGCAGAACATGCCGCCTTACGTGCCCTAGCAGCCAGATACGCCATCCAGTTGATCTTGGAATTGAGGATCAGGCCCAGATATTTAAGCTCGGGACTCAACGTGAGTCTAGTCCCGCATATGCTAGGAAGGGGAAGGTCAGAATTTTATATCTCCACGTGAAAATAATCGTATCGGTCTTAGAGGGGTTAATAGACAGTCCAAAATCCCTACACTAGTCCATTACAATTGACAACGTCAAGTTCAACTTATCCGAAAGTATCTGCGGACAAATTCCCGACATGGCAATGACAATGTCGTCAGCGTAGGCTATGGCCTCCCCTCAAGAGTGAGTTGACTGCAAGATTCCAGAGAAGTGGTGATAGAACACCGCCTTGCGGTGTGTCTCTACAAACCATTCTCTGACAATTTGTGGCCCCCACTGTGGAGGTTACTATCCTCGACTTGAGGATTAGCTCGATGAACCTGACCGGATTCTGTTCCAGGTTCAGAGAAGCAAGAGCCCTAACTATGGCGTCCGTGTCGACGTTATTAAATGCACCTTCAATGTCCAGAAAAATGGCCAAAGTGTATTCCCTAACGTGTATGGACTTTTCCACCCGAGAGATAAGACTAAACTTCGGGTAGTCTTTAATGCCTCAAGCCCGTCTTCGAACGGTGTTAGTCTCAACAATGTCCTACACCCTGGACCAATTTTACAGTCTAACCTGACTATACTGATTTTGCGTTGGAGAATGTTCAGATATGTTTTTAATTCTGATATAGAGAAAATGTATAGGCAGATACTGATCAGACCGGATCAGTCGCATTTTCAGCAGATATTATTTCATCGAAACCCCGAGGGAGATATAGAGGATTACGAATTGAGAACAGTGACGTTCGGAGTGAACTGTGCTCCTTATTTGGCAATTAGAACGTTGCACCAATTAGCTAGCGACTGTGAGTCAAGCTACCCTTCTGCGTCCACCATTTTGCGTACTCAAATGTACATGAACGATATTTTGTTGGGTGCACATTCTATTGAGGAGGCCATTCATAATCGTGATGAATTAATTCACGTTTTGAAGTCGGCTGGTTTCTGATTGCGAAAATGGACTTCGAACAAACAAAGTCTTATTCGAGACTTACCCCCCGAACATTTATTGGATTCCAATTTTTTGAAATTTTTAGATGCTAGTACTGCTAAAACGTTGGGTTTACGTTGGAACGCGAGCTTGGACACATTCTTCTTCAAGCCATCTCCAACGCCCGATATTACCCAAGTCACCAAACGTTCTGTCCTTCCTCAAATAGCCAAGATATTTGACCCTGTTGGGTGGCTAGCACCCAAAATAATTGTCGCTAAGATACTTATGCAACAAATTTGGAAGGACAGAATCGAATTGTTTGAAACCCATGACGTTACACAGGTGGCGCGAATTTGTCGATGATTACTCATTCATCGACAGGATTAACATCCCCCGCTGGGTTAATTTTAACCCTGAGTATGAAGTACAACTTCATGCATTTTGTGATGCTTCTGAGAAAGCATATGCTGCCACCCTTTATAGCAGAATCTAAACCCCGTCAGGTGAAATATTCACTCATTTTCTCGCTGCCAAGACAAAAGTTGCGCCAGTAAAAGTGCAAACCTTACCCCGTTTAGAGTTCTGCGGTGCAACTCTGTTGGCAAAAACGGTACATTCACTCCTCACAGAGCTGAATTTTACCAATGCGAAAGCTTTTTATTGGACAGACTCGACAATAGTTCTGTCCTGGTTTCAGTGCCATTGGCCAACTTTTGTGGCGAATAGAGTTTCGTATGTTTTGGATACTATTGGCATCGATAATTGGAATCATGTGGAATCCCATCATAACCCTGCTGACCTGGCTAGTCGAGGTATAACAGCCAGGGAACTCGTCAATTCTGACATCTGGTGGAAGGGCCCTACTTGGCTAAGTCTTCCACGTTCTGAATGGCCGAAATCGTCATTCCAGCCCTGTACCCAGCTTGAAACACGTGTGGTTCGAGTGAACGTCAATACGACAACATTCACTGAGGAAATTTTGAGCCGATTTTCGGACTTATCTCGCGCCTTGCGAGTATTGTCCTACGTTTTCCGGTTTTACCATTCCGCCAATAAAACCCACAGGTTATCTCGGAACTATTTGTCAATAGGACTTACTCAGGACGAAATCAGTTTCGTAAAGCGTCGATTAATTATTTTGTGTCAAAGTTCACACTTCCCCGAATACTCGTTTTTGAAGGAGAGATCTGCTTTGCCTCGTAAGAGCCCTCTATTGACCTTCAACCCCTTTATTGACTCGAATGGTTTCTTGAGAGTCAATGGAAGACTCTCTCGATCACCGACTTTGACCTACGACGAACGCTTCCCCAAATTACTCCCATACCATGGTCATTTTACCCGACTATATTTGGAGCATCTTCATAAATGCTCTGTACATGCTGAGTTGTCTTTAATGCTGCGCCTCATGCGGCAGGAGTTTTGGGCCCCTAGGCTTAAAACCCTAATTCGAACAGTTATTCATAACTGTAAGATCTGTACGATTTATCGTAAGAATTTGGGTCAGCAAATTATGGCTGCGCTACCCCCAGAAAGAACGACATTGACTCGTCCTTTCACAAATACTGGTCTAGATTTCGCTGGACCTTTTGAAATTAAATCCTATATTGGACGTGGTTGCCGAATCACTATAGGTGTTTGTGTGTTTTGCCACAAAGGCAATTCATTTGGAAGCCACCAATGAAATATCGACGGACTGTTTTCTGGCCGCGTTTTCTCATTTTTCCTCCAGACGAGGTTGCCCCGCACATACATATTCGGATAATGGAACCGCGTTCGTTGGCGCAGCGAATGTGATGAAAAGGGATCAAGCTAAGTTCTTTACCGAACTGAAGCATAAGATTATATCGGAGAACGTTTTTCAATCAGTCGAATGGCACTTTATTCCTCCTAGAGCCCCACATATGGGTGGCCTCTGGGAAGCTGGTGTGAAAAGTTTTAAAACTCATCTGCGGAATTTAATTTAATTTTGAGGAATTCACTACCATGCTGGCAAGAATAGAAGCTTGCTTGAATTCCCGTCCACTCTGTCCCATGACGGATAACCCTTCGGACATTAACCCCTGGTCATTTTCTTGTGGGAAGTGCTATCCTTTCACCCCCTGAACCTGATTTATCATTAGAATCTCTCACCTACGCTAATAGGTGGCGAAAATTGAAGGTTCTGCACCATTTGTTTGCGCGTCGCTGGAAGGACGAGTACTTAGTTGAACTCCATAAGCGCAACAAATGGAAATGTCCCCAACGCGATTTCGCGATTGATGATTTTGTCGTGATTCGCCACGACAACTTGCCTCCGGGCGAATGGAAACTCGGTCGTATCTCTCGCGTTTATGTAGGATCGGATTCGAAAGTACGAGTGGCTGACGTTCGAACTGCCAATGGCGTTCTAACACGGCCTATTGTTAAGCTCGTATTACTCCCTAACCCTTGTCAGATCTAATACGTTCTTTCTTTTTTCCTTGTTTGTTTTGTCTTTTTATTTATAGATGTCCGTAGCAGCACCCAGAAAACTTACGGTGGAACGTCCAGAAACCCAGAGTCTGGATGAAGTGGTCAAACGCACCGCCTCAAAGTGCCTTTTGTACAACGGTCACCACTCCCTCCAAAAATGCCCGGCATTCCGCCGCTTAAACCCCTACAAGCGACTGGGCGCAGTAAAGAGACTGAAGTACTGCACGAACTGTTTGGCCCATTTTTCGAAGAACTGCCGCAGTAGGGAGCGGTGTATGGAGTGTCTGGGCAAACACCACACCATGCTGCATTTCCGGCATCGAGACGACCGCAAACCTAACACTACCAACGGTAGTGTTATCTTATCTGCTCTTATTTCAACGGAAAGACAACAATAAGAGCGCAACCCGCAGCCATGCTCATGAATGTTCCTGCCAAACCCATAAAAGTAAGGACAACAACAACGTAGTTGCGACACCCAGCTCTACAGGCGCAACAATCGTTATTAACGTACTTAGTAAATAAGTAATTCTCTTTTCTAATTAAATTGTCACTTAAATGAATTGGTTTTTTATGAAATTTTGTATAAAATGAAATTTTTATTTGAAATGTATCGTAACCCTAATTGAATTGTATCTTTATTTCATTTTACTATAATTGAATTTGTTGTTTTATTCCTATTTGGCCAGGTAACTTCTCTTCTCTACTTGTTGCACCCTTGCAAGGGGGCCGGATGTTTACGCTGGTCACCCTAATTTAAGTTAAGTAGTGTAAGTACACTTAAGATGTGGAACTTAAATAAGAAAAATGAAAAGAGAAGAAATAAAAGGATTGATCATTATTCTTGATCAACCCCCAAACAATAAGGTACGTGTTTGTTTTTTTAAACATATATTTGTAGTCTTTTCTAATACTTTTGTATTTATTTTTGTGCTCATATTAAATATTTTATTTTGGATTCTTACCCCTATTCCCCCGAATCAGATGGCAAGCAACCAAGGGAGAATTATCTCCTCTTCATATTGAATGTTAGCCGGGATAATACCATCCGGTCCTGGGGACTTGAATTTTCAAACCTTCAAATTTTCAGACCTAACAGCCCACTGCACTTCGCCAAGGGTAAGAGTCAGCGTATTTAAGTTCCCTCTTTTTGGCCTTGTAGATTGACCATTTGCCTGTCGCCTTCGCCCTGTTAAAGAGACTGCCACAAGATCGGTGTAGGTCATCGAGCTCTTGGTTTCACCAGGGCGGTTTTCGTTTGCCCCTATGGGCAGAGGGTTTGACGGAGGATATGGCTGCCGCCCTAAGCGCAGCTAACAATGTGTCCGCAGCCACATCGAAACGGGTCATAATAGTCGGGGGTAGAGGGGAGGGAAGGCTGCTACGCAGTTTCTCTCTAAAAATGGTCCAATTAGTGTTCCTCCTATTGACCGGAAGGGTCAAGTTACCAGGAGGAAACTCTTTCGTGTCGATAAGGAAGATAATATATCTATGGTCCGAAAAGGAGCATTCATGAGATACAAACCAGTTCCTAAGGTTATTAGAGAAATCGAAGCTGACCAGAGTGATGTCCAGCACCTCCTTTCTGTTCGAAGTAAGGAAGGTTGGTTCATCTCCCCGATTAGCTATAACTAGGTTATTACTAGTAATAAAATCAAAGAGGCACTCACCACGTTCTTTTGTACCGGAACTGCCCCACGTCATATGGTGGGAGTTGGCATCTGCTCCGATAATGACCGGAACTCCGCGCAGTCTCGGATCCGCCACCAGTCGACCAATGGGCTCCTGAGGGGGAGAGAACCCATAGTCATTCGCCAGATACGATGATGTGATCCAGACGGTCATCGAGTTTATTTCGACGACCATGGTGACGGTGTCCTTCTCGCTGAACCTGTGGAGGAGAAGAGCATTAATACTAGTCTTAACCGTGACGCAATCCCTTGGCTTACCTGAGTGCTGGCTATATACTAAGCTATATCCTTTGGTATTGAGTCCACAAACCCTGCCGCCTATGACCCAGGGTTCCTGGACCAGAATGAGCTCTGCATCCTCGGCTGCTAGTCGGAGGAGCAGAGCGGCGGAGGCGGTTTTTGAGTGCTGTAAGCTAATTTGGATGACTCTCAGTATTGGCCAGAGAATCAGCCATTGTCACATCAGCATCCTCTTCGTCCGACAACGGAGAGGTTGCGCCCGCGTCAATCTCAATGACGTCGAAGAATTCCCCAACCAGCTCAGAATTGGACTTCTTGCTTTTTGAGGCCCGTCGAGAAGAGTGACTGCACACGCTTCTACATTCGACGTCTTCGGCGGGTTCAAGGGGTTCAGGGGTAGGGTCAGATGGGGTGGAGTCTTGTGGGATGGGTTGCGATGGGACGGGATCTGTTGGAGGATGTACGGCAGCGCGGGAATCGGACTTGAAGACCGTTAGCTCAATTGAGCTAAAACCATAGTTTATCACGCCCCGCGGAAGTGACTCCTAATTTAGGATGATCACCGCTCTGCGGTCAGCAACTTTTGCCGCTCTCCAGTTGTGAGTGGGCAGGTGAGTGTTGCTGGCCTTGAGGATCCTCAGTATGGTTTCCGGGTCTGATGGTCCAGTCGGAATTCTCGCCTTGAATCGGGGGCGGTTAGGAATCAGGTCGGAAGGACGGCAGAAAGCCTTGCTCCTGGCCAGACTTCATAGAACGGAGGTCAGAGCAACTTTATGTTCCCCTGATACCACCCTGCATCACGACAGCCGGGTGAAGGGCCGGGGTTGGAGTCCATTACCCCAAGAAAGACGTCCAAGAGCTGCATGTTCCACAGGCTTCCACTTAGTAGGAGCAATGAAACCATCATCCTTTAAAACCTCACTGAGGGGCTTGGATGGTTTGCTGGGGTCAGGACGCCTGGGTTGCGTCGACGAACGGGGTCTCGTAGGGGGCATATTCGGGTTGGTCACCTTAGAGCGTGTGGGAGGCTGGAGTAGAGCGTTGAGCTCGGTTGATCATTGTCTCTTTGGGGCCGTCACTGCCGTAATCGGAGAAGTGGTGGGCGATCATTTTGATATGCCTTAGCCCAGGCAAGACGATCCTTCTCCTTTGCCGAAGCAGATGCTTGGGCCTTAACTCTCGTGGTAGAGGCAGCTGGATTTTTGACAGGTGCCTGTCTGGAGAGGATGTTGCGTCCACCGGTTGCAGTGGATGCTTTGCTCACCTACTTGAGTTAGCGCAGGTTTGTGTTTCGGGTTGGGGTTCGAATTCATTGCCTTCGTGCCA